>OZ019979.1:26057155-26742155 GCA_963970395.1 Ephialtes manifestator
TATCCACAAGTACTGCGTTTTTGTATATATGCACGAATAGTGCATTTCTGTGTATATGCATGAATAGAGCATTTTTGTGTATATGCACGAATAGTGCATTTTTGTGCATATGCACGAATAGTGCATTTCTGTGTATATGCACGAATAGTGAATTTTTGTGTATATGCACGAATAGTGAATTTGTGTGTGTATGCACGAATAGTGCATTTTTGTGTGTATGCACGAATAGTGCATTTTTGTGTATATGCACAAGTAGTGCATTTTTGTATGTATGCACGAATAGTGCATTTTCGTGTATATGCACGAATAGTGCATTTTTGTGTATATGTACAAGCTGTGCATTTTTGTGTATATGTACAAGCTGTGCATTTTCGTGTATATGTACAAGCTGTGAATTTTTGTGTGTATGCACGAATAGTGCATTTTTGTGTATATGCACGAATAGTGCATTTTTGTGTATACGCACGAATAGTGCATTTTTGTGTATATGCACGAATAGTGCATTTTTGTGCATATGCACGAATCGTATATTTTTGTGTATATGCACGAATCATATTGTTCGTTAACTTGAAAAGTATACCAGTTTTTTTAAAAGGACTTAAAAGTTCATAAATACATAAGTAAACAAATAATTAAAAATATATATTTCCATTTCAAGAGAGAAATAATTTTATTTTATCCACGTTAGATTTCTATACACAAATTTATTCGTGTATAATTTTTTTTTCATCCTTACATCTTTTATCGCGAAAGTTTTTATTGACTTTCTGAGACTCGAAGTATGAAGCAACAGGACCAGTAGTAAAGCTAGTAGTTGAAAGGTAATAAATAAAGTTAGACCATTTTGACGTCGATTTAGTGTTTAATAGCCATTATTATTAAAATTACAACGAGACCGATATAAATATCGCTTTGAAATAAATAAATATTAATGTAAACGATTCATTACATTTATTGAATTTTAAAAAAGAACCCCGAAATATTCAACTGCTTAAAATAATTAAATAATCAATATATTGCAGTAATAATAATTTTCTCTTAGTGAATATTTATATCATATCTTTCTCTCAAAATAAAAAATAGGACTTTCCTAATGCGATTTATCTATTTGTGCTCCACATCTCCTTAAATTTCTTAGCTTCTGAAAGACGAACATAAATTTAGGTAATGCGAATTGGAGGAAAATTTTAATGAGACGAAACGACGTCTATATTCTTGAATCAAGAATAGAGGGTCGCGCCATTATCAAAACGTTCGACTAATGGATAGAAATAAGTCACGTCTCGATTTTCAGTAATGGGTAGCATAATCATACCCTTTGCTAATGGTTTTGTCTCACTTCTGAACTCGTGAAATGAGGTGAACAACCTCTTCTCGTAATACCCCTTAATTCCAATGACTAACGAGAACATTTTCCAACTTCTAATGACATTAGCTACTCCAAAGCAATGTGAGAAAAAATACGTAAGAAAAACAAACGATCATACAGACATTTTCTTGAGAAATAATTTATTGCTTAAAATAAGCATTAAGTTAAATAAAATAGCAAAGAAAATAAATATAAATAAAATAATAAAAATTAATAAAAATAAAATATTTTGAATATTTATTTATTAATATTATATAAAACTAATAAAAACCTTTTATTTTTATTAATTTTTATTTATATTTATTTTTATTGCTTCCTCATAGAAGTTAAATAAAATAGCAAAGAAAATAAATATAAATAAAATATTAAAAATTAATAAAAATAAAATATTTTGAATATTTATTTATTAATATTATATAAAATTAATAAAAACCTTTTATTTTTATTAATTTTCATTTTTTTATTTATATTTATTTTTATTGCTTCCTCATAGAAGTTAAATAAAATAGCAAAGAAATTAAATATAAATAAAGTATTAAAAATTAATAAAAATAAAATATTTTGAATATTTATTTATTAATATTATATAAAATTAATAGAAACCTTTTATTTTTATTACTTTTTATTTTTTTATTTATATTTATTTTTATTGCTTCCTCGTAGAGACATTATTCATGTGAATTTTTTTTTTCGTGCTTTATATGTCAGGACACTCAAAATGGTCCAAAGGGTCGAGAAAAATGGTTTAGAAATTATTTATGGATGGATATGTGTATGTGTGTGGGCGGGTGGACGGCATAAAAAATTCAAACATATACATGTCAAGAACGGCTTGTACAATCTGCTTGAAATTTGACACACATGAGGGGTAGGTAGACGCCGTGGTTTGTGAATTTTTTCAAAAAAATTCAAAATTAAGTTTAAGTTTTATTCAACTTTTCAATTTTCGAAAAATGTCTGTGTGCACTCTAGCTCCCGCAAATTTGAAGCTGTAGGGTCAAATAATTTTTTGTAAATAAAGCTATATTGAAGAAGCATCGGTATTGAATTTGGAATGAATCTATAAATAAGTTCGGTTTTTATGGAATTTTGAAATTTTCAAAAAAATTAAGTTTTGCTCTAACTCACGTAAAATTTGACCGAATCGACTGAAATTTCTTACAGACAAAGAATAACATTCAGCGCTGCTACATACCAAATTTGGTGATGATCGGTAAAGCGGTTCGGATTGTACGTGATTTCGAATTTTTCAAAAAAATGTAGAGATTGCAAAAAAAGTTGCAAAGTAGAATTTGCTCATTACTTTTCATTTTTATAAATAAAACTATTTTAAAAGACAATCAATATTGAATTTGAGATAAATCAATAAATAAGTTCGACTTTCATGGAATTTTGAAATTTTAAAAAAATTTACGTGTTGCTCTAACTCACGTAAAATTTGACCGAATCGACTGAAATTTGTTTATAGACGAAGAATAACATTCAATGCTACTGCGTACTAAATTTGGTGCTGATTGGTAATACGGTTCAGATTTTACGTGATTTTGAATTTTTTTTTAAATATAAAGATAACGAAAAAAAGTTGCAAAGTAGAATTTTGCAAATTGCTTCTTCAAAAATTTTCATTTTTCACAAAGTTTTCTCTAATATTATTTAACTATACAATTTTCGAAAAATAGGGTTAAAAGAACTGACAATACAATTCAACGAAAACAAACAATTTTTTTTTTCTATATTTATTCTGGCCTTTTTTTCTCTCAAACTTTTCTCTATTTCCACCCCCCCCTATTTCTTCCTTTTTATCTCTTCTTCTCGTTAGAAAGGTAACGAGTTTACTTCGAAGACTCCATTCTGATTACACCGAATCAAGAACGGATCTCCGGTACCTTAACGTCCGTATCCTTCGCTAGAGTCAACCCAAAGAAGGGTTCAGTAAGGGGTGAAATAGTAAGGATAGAAATCCTTGCTTCCCCTTCGCCCCCCCCCCCCCCCCCCAATGAGATCTTCGTGAAGCTGTTTTTCTCACGTATTTTTCTCACAGTTTTCTGCAGTAGTTAATACGATTGGAAGTTGGAAAATGTTCACTTTACTCACTAGGAGTGAGAAGTATTAAAAAAGGGGGGGGGGAGGTATCATCTCATTCGACGTGCTTTATTAAAAATAAAGAAATTTTATTAAAAAGAAAGAAAAATAGAAAAATTATGAAACGATAACTCAACATTTTCAAGAATTAAATGATTTTTTATGGATTGATAAATTGCCATAATTTCAATAGCAAATTTAAAAAAAAATATATATAGTCTATTTATGTAGAAAATTTCAGCTTAATATTTCATCATTTGCTGAAATTAAAATTGCGAATACACATTTTAAAAAAAGATTTAATAAAAAATGCTATGAAAGTAAGATTATTTATTTATTTATTTATTTTGGCTTTCTCATAGAGGAAACTTTGTGAAAAATGGAAATTAACGAGGAAGCAATGTGTAAAGTACTACTTTGCAACTTTTTTTCGTAATATCTAGTTTTTGAAAAATTCAAAATTACGTGAAATCCGAACCGCGTTACCGATCATCACCAAATTTGGTATGTAGTGCCGCTGTTTGTTATTCTTCGTCTGTAGAAAATTTCAATTAATTTGGTGAAATTTTACGTGAGTTAGAGCAAAACGTACATTTTTTGAAAAATTCAAAATCCAGTAAAAATCGAACTTATTTATAGATTGATTCCAAATTAAATACCGATCCTCTTTTAACATATCTTTATTTATAAAAATGGAAATTAAAGCGCAAGGAATGTGTAATGTTCTACTTTGCAATTTTTTTCGTAACCCTACATTTTTTTGAAAATTTCAAAATCATGTAAAATTCGAACCGCGTTACCGATCATCACCAAATTTGGTATATAGCGCCGCTGAATGTTATTTTTCGTCTGTAGAAAATTTCAATTAATTTGGTGAAATTTTACGAGAGTTAGAGCAAAACATACATTTTTTGAAAAATTCAAAATCCAATAAAAAACGAACTTATTTATAGATTCATTCCAAATTTAATCTTGATCGTCTTTTAACATAACTTTATTTATAAAAATGGAAATTAATGAGGAAGGAATGTGTAATGTTCTACTTTGCAATTTTTTTCGTAATCCCTACATTTTTTTGAAAATTTCAAAATCATGTAAAATCCGAATCGCGTTACCGATCATCACCAAATTTGGTATATAGCGCCGCTGAATGTTATTTTTCGTCTGTAGAAAATTTCAATTAATTTGGTGAAATTTTACGTGAGTTAGAGCAAAACATACATTTTTTGAAAAATTCAAAATCCAGTAAAAATCGAACTTATTTATAGATTGATTCCAAATTAAATACCGATCCTCTTTTAACATATCTTTATTTATAAAAATGGAAATTAAAGCGGAAGGAATGTGTAATGTTCTACTTTGCAATTTTTTTCGTAACCCTACATTTTTTTGAAAATTTCAAAATCATGTAAAATTCGAACCGCGTTACCGATCATCACCAAATTTGGTATATAGCGCCGCTGAATGTTATTTTTCGTCTGTAGAAAATTTCAATTAATTTGGTGAAATTTTACGAGAGTTAGAGCAAAACATACATCTTTTGAAAAATTCAAAATCCAATAAAAAACGAACTTATTTATAGATTCATTCCAAATTTAATCTTGATCGTCTTTTAACATAACTTTATTTATAAAAATGGAAATTAATGAGGAAAGAATGTGTAATGTTCTACTTTGCAATTTTTTTCGTAATCTCTACATTTTTTTGAAAATTTCAAAATCATGTAAAATCCGAATCGTGTTACCGATCATCACCAAATTTGGTATGTAGTGCCGCTGAATGTTATTTTTCGTCTATAGAAAATTTCAATTAATTTAGTGAAATTTTACGTGAGTTAAAGCAAAACGTTAATTTTTTGAATAATTCAAAATCCAATAAAAAACGAACTTATTTATAGATTCATTCCAAATTCAATCCTGATCGTCTTTTAACACAACTTTCTTTATAAAAATGGAAATTAATGAGGAAGCAATGTGCAAAGTTTAACTTCGCAATTTTTTTCGTAATCTCTATAGTTTTTGAAAATTTCAAAATCACGTACAATCCGAACCGCTTTACCGATCATCACCAAATTTGGTATGTAGTGCCGCCGAATGTTATTTTTCGTCTGTACAAAATTTCAATTAATTTGGTGAAATTTTACGTGAGTTAGAAAAAACCGAAATTTTTTTGAAAATTTCAAAATCCCATAAAAACCGAACTTAATTACAGATTCATCCCCAATTCAATCCCGATCCTCCTTCAACATATCTTTATTTATAATAAATCATTTAACCTGACACCTAAAAATTTGGGCGTACACGAATTTTTCGAAAATTTCCAAATTGAATAAAATTTGAACTTATTTCTAAATTTTTTTGAAAATTATCACAATCAAAGGCATCAACCAGCTCCACATGTGTGCAAAATTTCAACACACGTCTATGCATACATTTTCTCTAACCCACTTTTCTCCACTTTTTGAACCATTTTGAGTTTCCTGATCAGAAAATCTCGGAAATTTTTTTTTTTTCGTCGACAAAGATGACGTATTTTCTCCTAAAGTTTACGAGGTCACATGCAGCTTGACTTTTGTACGTACGAATAGATTTCGCCCACGCAAAATATATTGGAAGGTCTTCACAGAGAAATTGGAGTAACTACAGTTCAAATTAAATTCCAGAGGAAAAATAATACAAGACGATTGAAAGGAAGTGCTGGGTTTCTTATTGCATCGGTAGATCGTTCCTGGGTCAACTCACGTCGGACAATTTTCCCTTTTCGATTACCAATCGGTCAACTTAATTGGACCGAGCAGGAAATTGAGATAGAAACTTCACCCACTCCTATTTCCACGGCGTTCGCGTCTTTTCTCGTCTCGCAAACTTTAATGCCTAGTCCACAAAACTTTTTTTTTTTTTTCATATCCAACAAACTTTTCCGCTGCAGGAAAAATTGAAAACTTTTATCAATATTTGTGTTAAGACATTCTTTACCGAGTTTCAATATTATTGAAATGAATTGTAATTAAGTAACAAATTTAAGTGACAAAATACAATTTCAACTTTCAGAAAACATTATTCGTTTTAATTTTCGTAATAAGATGAATAAATTGATGTTGCTTTTAAGAAAACTTTTGTGAGAGAATAAACTTTTTTTTTTCAATTATATATCTTCGGGGATATTTTTTTGTGGGAGTAAATGTCATTAATTATGCTTGTTATTTTATAAAATAATTACGAAGCCTAAATATTTTATTTATATAAATTTTTTATATCTAGATGACAAAATTTTTTTTTCCACCATTTTCTACCTGCAAAATAAATGTAATATTGTTGCAATTAATTCTAATTAATTACCAAATTAAGTGATAAAAATAAAATTTCTTGTTACAAAATGTTTTTTCGATTTTTTTTTCTTAGTAAAATGAATTGAGTATTTTTTAAATTTATTTTTGGGTGTAATTTTCGTTTGCTTTTACTTTCACAAATTGGGTAAATATTCTTGCAGTGTTGTTAAAATATTTACATATGGTATTAAATAATTACGGTAATAATATAAATATTTACATAGCTCAAATATTTAATTTATATAAATTTTTAATATCTAGATGACAAAAAATGTATTCCAACGTTTTCTATCAGCAAAATAAATTCAATATTGTTGCAATTAATTCTCATTAATTATCAAATTAAGTAATAAAATAAAATTTCAATTTACAAAAAAGTTTTTTCGCGTTTTTTTCTCAGCAAGATGAAATGGCTATTTTTATTTGTTTATTTTTGTGAGTAATTTTCGTTTGCTCATAATTTCACAAATTGGGTAAATATTATTGCAGCGAAATAACAAGCTTTGCTTATTATTTCATAAAATGTTTTAATATTGTTCAATTATTTACATAGCCCAAATATTTAATTAATATAAATATTTAATATCTGGATCCCAAAATTCTGTTTCCAACGCCTGTAAAATAAATGTAATATTGTTGCAATTAATTCTAATTAATTACCAAATTAAGTAATAAAATAAAATGTCAATTTACAAATTTTTTTTTCGATTTTTGTTGCTCTAGAATTTTGTTCCTTTAAAAAAATTTAAAAATTTTTGAGAGTATTTTTTTTTATGGTAGTAATTTTCATCATGTTTGCTTTTAATTTCACAAATTGGATAAATATTATTGCAGTGTTGTTAAAATATTTACATATAACATTAGATATTAAAGGTAATAAGAGAAATCTCAGGCACAAATGTAGGATTGAGTTTAATCCTCGTTGAGATGCAAGTTAATCGTGTGTTTTGAGATTAGTGAGAACTCGAGGGATATAACAGAACATTTGCCAAAGTAGTCTGAGCATTATATACGTACCTACTCTTGTAATGTTTCAGAGCACCAGTTGTGATATAGCAGTGACGGGTTTCTATCGCATTATAGTACCCTTAAGAAGCTTAGTTTAGTAGTACATTCAGTGCGAGTCCCTGGTTTATATTATCCTGGGTCTACATCAAAAACACCTTCTGAATTATTCTATATAATACTCAACCCTTTCATATTACAACCACTGATTGCACTATAAAATATCATATTTTATATTATTATTATTATGACGCTTTTAAACGATTTAAAAAATTTTGCTACCTTATAAATGAAAATTTGGTTTCACTTGTATCGAAATTTTTATGTTAGTTAATTAATTTTAAAAAAAATTATAACGACGACAATTTTTCGAAAATTTAAAATTGTATAGAATACAAATATTATGACGCTTATTATTATTATAGTTTAAATATTATTTAAGCAATTTTGATGACTTGTAAAAAAAGATTTATTTTCAATTGTTTCGAAATTTTTATGTTGGTTAATTAATTTAAAAAAAAATTATAACAACAATTTTTGAAAAATTAAAAATTGTATAGAATAATAATATTATGATGCTCGGAAATTATTTTAAAAATTTTGAAGACACAAAAAAAATTTATTATCATTTGTTTCGAAATTTTTATGTTAGTTAATTAATTTTTGAAGAAATTGTAACGAAAATAAAAAATTTTCGAAAATTCAAAATTCTATAAAATACGAACTTCTTAATCTATCTTCTCCAAATTTGATAATTATAGCAATTCGATATTAGTTTATTTTTATAGGAAATTTGAGCTGAGTTGGTCGAAGTGGAATTTGGATTTTTGAAATTGGAACGGTGACATAAATTTTTTGAAAATTTCAAAAATTCATAAAATCCGAACCGCTTTACCGATTTTTATCAAATTTAATTTCAAAGGTGGCATCACGTTGTTCGATTTTTATATGAATTTTTAGCCCGAATACTAAAAATTTGTTCGAGTTAGAATGTTGACAGATATTTCTCAAAATCTTAAAAATTTCATAAAAATGGAATGCGTCAAGCGATTTTTATAAAATAAATATAAATACCAAGTAAAGATTGAGTCGTACTCTGAATGACATTAAAATTTGAGTAGGTTCAACGATACTTTTAACAAAAGTGTGCAGAAAATTTTTTTTTTTTACATTTATATTTATTTATTTTTTTTACAATACATTGTATTATATTAAGGTACATTTTAGAATCGATGCAAAAATTCATACTATGAAAATAAAATATTCAAGGAAATAAAAAAAATACAAATTAACGATTTTTAAACAGCTTAACTATTGAAAATCGACATTGCCGATTTTTTTAAATAAAAAATCTAATCACATTCCTGTAATATCAAAAACACCGCATTATGCAAATAAATAATACATTTGAATATTTTACAAAAAAAAAAAAAAATTATTTTCGATCCAAAGATTAAAATTTCATTCGAAATTTCACAACATTTTTCCCGAGATATAAAAAATTATTAAAAAAATGTATTTTCTCATTTGTTAAATATGTTTCATATTTAATTTAAAAAAAAAAATATTCGATTAAATAAATAAATTAAATGTTTAATTAAATAAATTATATCGGCGCCTAGAGAAATTCTAATGTCCCACTAAATTGATGAATTTCCTGTAACGATCAAACGTTCCCTTTAAATAATATTGCGGAACACTTACAACATAGTAAAATTTACAATATTCGTATGTCTATGGTTTAGGATTTAAGCGTAATGAAATATTCACGAGACAGCGTCTCTAAGATTTACTCAACTGGGATTCCCTTTTCAATCCTTTTCTGTCCTTTCCGTCATCCACAGTTTCCACTGTATGCACCTCGTTTATGAATTCTCCGTTCATGTTTGAAAATGTACCAGTGGGATTGATGCGATGTTCACTTCAAAGACTGGTTATCCTTTCCAGCGGTTTATCTCTGCATCTTGTGCCGTCTGTGTCTGTCGCTTTCGTCGTTTGAGTCGAGAACCAGAAAAATGACATTTACCGAGGAAATACTGCATTCAATGTAAATATCTAATACCTCACGAGTAAATATCTGCATTTGTAGACATAAGCATGACATTAGTACATATGTCGCAATTGTATTTTATAGAAAAGATGTCATATACAATTTACGTAAAAAAAATTGAATAAACACTAATTTACAGAATTTGTTAATACCATATTTTTGTTATTAACAATAAATTTACAAAAATTACAATAATCTATTTTTTTTTTCGTGTTTGTAATTTTGCAATAATGGTATGAAATTCCAAGTTATTGATTAATCATTTCTTCAGAAAAATTATTTAAAAAGAATACATGATATTTTTAGAAAATGCTATAAAAAATACAGAATGTTAATCTAAAGTTTTGTCGTCAATAATTAGGAACGAAAAAATTACAATTTCACTTACGTACAAAATTTGGGTTTGCTTAATTATTAGATAATTCCAAAGAACCATAAAATCCGGACCGTTTTTCCGATTTCGGCCAAATTCAATCCCAAACAACATTAAATTCTGCACTAATGAAGAACTATGTAGCAAAATATCCTACATTTTACAAAAGTTAGAGCGAAAACGCCCTTTTTGGGAAAATTCCGAAAGCTATAAAATCCTAATTTCTGCACAAATTTTTTTGAAAGTTGGCATAATCAAAGATGGACCTCTACTTTACTTTACTTGTGTACTAAATTCGACTTCAATCGGTCAAACGGTTCATGAGTTATAGACGATTGAATTTTCGAAGCAGTGTACACTCACACTCACACTCACACTCACACTCACACTCACACTCATACTCACACTCACACTCACACTCACACTCACACTCATACTCACACTCACACTCACACTCACACTCACTCACACTCACACTCACACTCACACTCACACTCACCCTCACACTCACACTCACACTCACACTCACACTCACACTCACACTCACACTCACACTCACACTCGCACTCGCACTCACACTCACACTCACACTCACACTCACACTCACACTCACACTCACACTCACACTCACACTCACACTCACACTCACACTCACACTCACACTCACACTCACACTCACACTCACACTCACACTCCACACACACTCACACTCACACTCCACACACACTCACACTCACACTCACACTCACACTCACACTCACACTCACACTCACACTCACACTCACACTCACACTCACACTCACACTCACCCTCACACTCACACTCACACTCACACTCACACTCACACTCACACTCACACTCACACTCGCACTCGCACTCACACTCACACTCACACTCACACTCACACTCACACTCACACTCACACTCACACTCACACTCACACTCACACTCACACTCACACTCACACTCACACTCACACTCACACTCACACTCACACTCACACTCACACTCCACACACACTCACACTCACACTCCACACACACTCACACTCACACTCACACTCACACTCACACTCACACTCACACTCACACTCACACTCACACTCACACTCACACTCACACTCACACTCACACTCACACTCACACTAACACTAACACTAACACTAACACTAACACTAACACTCACACTCACACTCACACTCACACTCACACTCACACTCACACTCACACTCACACTCACACTCACACTCACTCACACTCACACTCACACTCACACTCACACTCACACTCTCATTCACACTCTCATTTACATTCTCACTCTCACTCACACTCGCACTCACACTCACTCTCACACTCACACTCACACTCACACTCACACTCTCATTCACACTCACACTCACACTCACACTCACACTCACACTCACACTCACACTCACACTCACACTCACACTCACACTCACACTCACACTCACACTCACACTCACACTCACATTCACACTCACACTCACACTCACATTTTCATATGAACACCAAGAAAGGAAAAAAGTTTCCATGAGAACAAAACTTCCCCTGTGGCAGCAAAAAAAAATATTTGCTTACAACTATTCAAGCTGATCTTATAAGCTTTCTCTTAAATGTGGTGATCCTAATCTAAAGACCAAAATGGAAACATAAAAGTAGAAAAAACGGTTTCGGTATTTTAGACAATTATACACTGGGTGATAAAAGTTTAGCATCAGCAAAAGACGTAGCTCAAGCGTGAAAGGAGCATTCGTGCATGAACATCGAATGAACCAGTGAGTCCATTAAGCGTCTTGCACATTCGCGTAAACTTTATCTATCTTTCTTCCGAGTTTCTCACTCACTGAGCGACGGATACAAAGCCGTGTAAGTAGTATACACGTCGTTTAGTCGGACTTGAGTATGCCAAACGCCACCGCTACCACCGCGACCCAGTTAAGACACCCCGTACGAAAATGGATATTATATGTGAGATAATCAGAATAACGAACCGTGCTACTTAGCGAACTGCACGCTAGCCAAGATATTCTGCTACAACTTCGAGGAAAAAAAAATGTAACTGTAACACTGATTTGAATTTTAAAATCATTGCTTGACGAAAAATGAAAGGATTAAAAATATTCTTACATTGCAAGTGAAATAACGTTTAATTTTTTAATCAAGCTGATCATTGAGTTTTTGTTACTTTGTTAAAAAAAAAAAGGAAAAGAATTTTTTTTTATTCCTGCAATTTATTGAATTTTATTATTACAGATTTGATATTTTTATAGAGAACGCCAATGGCGCAAATCAAGATCAGGTTTTATGATCAGCCGATAGGCTTTCAGTTTTATGAGGGAAAAGAGTAATAAACACGTACCAAAATATTTCTTCGAATATTTCTCGGCCGGTTTATGAGTTTTGAGCACGTCGGAGCTGATTAGAAGTCGGCCATTTGGGAGAATCGTAAAATTTCGCTTTCCCTGAGTTCAGAGCTAACGGAGGCGGAGGAGGATGATTGCCGTTGGTGCTTGGAAATCTCAGGGGTTACAGGGTCGGGTCACTGTAACGTAGAACAGGAGCACGTAATTTTCCATAGCCTCGAAGAAAATTATATTCGCTTGGGACATGAAACTCGTTGACTGTAGTGGTTTCATTAATGAGATCTCCAGTCACAATCTTCTACATTATTTACATGGCATTGTTCAAACACCTCTGCTCCAATTGTTCTTGTTTTATCGACTCAGCCTTCCAATCTTCAATGACATATGGACTTTTATTAAGACTTATAAACATTCTATATCTTTTGAAGTCGCTTTGTTCATTCTATTGGGTTTCCGGAAAATATAGTCGGAGATATCGCAGACTGGTTTTTAAAAAATATCTGAAGTGTGAGTGTGAAAATGTGAAAGTTTGAAAGTGTGAAAATGTGAAAATGTGAAAATGTGAAAATGTGAAAATGTGAAAATGTGAAAATGTGAAAGTGTGAAAATGTGAAAGTGTGAAAGTGTGAAAGTGTGAAAGTATGAAAGCGTGGAAGTATGAAAGTGTGAAAGTATGAAAGCGTGAAAGTATGAAAGTGTGAGAGTATGAAAGCGTGAAAGTATGAAAGTGTGAGAGTATGAAAGCGTGAAAGTATGAAAGTGTGAGAGTATGAAAGTGTGAAATTATGAAAGTGTGAAAGTATGAAAGTGTGAAAGTATGAGAGTGTGAAAGTATGAAAGTATGAAAGTGTGAAAGTATGAAAGTGTGAAAGCATGAAAGTGTGAAAGTATGAAAGTGTGAAAGTATGAAAGTATGAAAGTGTGAAAGTATGAAAGTGTGAAAGTATGAAAGTGTGAAAGTATGAAAGTGTGAAAGTATGAAAGTGTGAAAGTATGAAAGTGTGAAAGTATGAAAGTATGAAAGTGTGAAAGTATGAAAGTGTGCAAGTATGAAAGTATAAAGTGTTGAAGTGTTAAGGTGTGAACGTGTGAAAGTGTGAAAGTAGGAAAGTAGGAAAGTGTAAAAGTGTGAACGTGTGAAAGTGTGAAAGTGTGAACGTGAGAAAGTGTGAAAGTTTGAAAGTGTGAAAATATGAAAGTATGAAAGTATGAAAGTGTGAAAGTGTGAAAGTATGAAAGTGTGAAAGTGTGAAAGTATGAAAGTATGAAAGTGTGAAAGTGTATTTTCTGAAAGTGGAAAGTGTGAAAGTGTATTTTCTGAAAGTGGAATGTGTGAAAGTGTGAATGTAAGAAAGTATAAGTGTGAAATATTAATTAATACATTTTAATGAATTTATGAATTTAATGAATTATTAACATCAAACTATTTATTGTGTTCAAATAGACAGTTTTATCAAGTTTGTCATCAATATGGGTTTTGCTTACTGCCATATTTTTGGATAATGACCGAAAATTCATTGTTAATGTTAACCACAAATTCAGACACTATTAACCCAACAACTAAGACGAGACTGATATGAACTTCTTACTCGAAATAATCGTGTCAAGAACAACCCCGAGCCAACAGGTTTGTTTCGTTTCTTTGCAAGTATAGGCTTGAATACGTGACTGGAAGAATGATTCAACGGAAACACGACAAGCACTGCCTTGTATTTTATGTACCACCTTCAGCTATAGCGTGTTTTATTGTAGACGATGAGTCATGTGAGGGGGGGATTTACAGACATGACAGAATCCTACGACATTGCTTCTCTAACGTCAGCTAGATAGTAAGATCGAAGCTTCGGATGCAGAGGTCTGGAACATTTTAGAGGGCGAATGTGTTCAAGAAAACCATATATCTTGTAGCCAATCCTCTGAAATTTTTAACAATGGTTCCAATCTATTTTTTATCTGTCGGATGAAATCGTCATTTTATTAAAACTTGTACAAAAAAATATTTCAGATATTCCTTGATAAAAAGCAAAAAAAAAAAATTCCCAGAAGCGAATAAAACAAATTGTAGAAGGTATTTCATATTTTCTATTTAAGCAAAAATTGAACAATTTTTAATATTTAGTGAATTTTTCATATAATTAAAACAATGTTGCAAATGAGTGCAAACGATTTTTATATGTGATTGTTTAAATCGATAAAAAATAAAAATATTTTTTCCCCCTAAAATCGATTGAATCTCTATATATTAAAATTTAATTTAAACGTGTGAAAAGCTGGAAAATATTCTAAATACGTAATCAAGAAATTATGTATTTTTAAAAATTATTTCAGTATTTTGATCCCAGATTTGAATATATAAAATAGTGGAAATTATTAAATATTTTATTATCGAAAAATCGTACAATTTTTAATATTCCCTCTTAAGAATTTTTATCCATGACCAAAATCCCACCATAAACAATTACTTATATGGAATCTCTTAAAATACGATTTTTTTTTAATCCATGAAAAAAATTAATAACGATTTTTTCCCTTTAATGGATTTTTGAAAATTTTTCTATGTGTTTCAATTTAATTTTTAAGAGGATAATAACAAATCGAAATTTTTAACAATGGTTCCAATATATTTTTCATCTGACAGATGAAATCGTCATTTTATTAAAACTTGTACAAAAAAATATTTCAGATATTCCTTGATAAAAAGCAAAAAAAAAAAAAAATTCCCAGAAGCGAATAAAACAAATTGTAGAAGGAATTTCATATTTTCTATTTAAGCAAAAATTGAACAATTTTTAATATTTAGTGAATTTTTCATATAATCAAAACAACATTGCAAATAAGTGCATACGATTTTTTTATGTGATTGTTTAAATCGATAAAAAATAAAAATATTTTTTCCCCCTAAAATCGATTGAATCTCTATATATTAAAATTTAATTTAAACGTGTAAAAAGCTGGAAAATATTCCAAATTCGTAATCAAGAATTTATGTATTTTTAAAAATTATTTCAGTATTTTGATCCCAGATTTGAATATATAAAATAGTGGAAATTATTAAATATTTTATTATCGAAAAATCGTACAATTTTTAATATTCCCTCTTAAGAATTTTTATCCACGATCAAAATCCCACCATAAACAATTACTTTTGTGGAATTTTTAAAATACGATTTTTTTATCCGTGAAAAAAATTAATAACGATTTTTTCCCTTTAATGGATTTTTGAAAATTTTTCTATGTGTTTCAATTTAATTTTTAAGAGGATAATAACAAATCGAAATTTTTAACAATGGTTCCAATATATTTTTCATCTGACAGATGAAATCGTCATTTTATTAAAACTTGTACAAAAAAATATTTCAGATATTCCTTGATAAAAAGCAAAAAAAAAAAAATTCCCAGAAGCGAATAAAACAAATTGTAGAAGGTATTTCATATTTTCTATTTAAGCAAAAATTGAACAATTTTTAATATTTAGTGAATTTTTCATATAATCAAAACAACATTGCAAATAAGTGCATACGATTTTTTTATGTGATTGTTTAAATCGATAAAAAATAAAAATATTTTTTCCCCCTAAAATCGATTGAATCTCTATATATTAAAATTTAATTTAAACGTGTAAAAAGCTGGAAAATATTCTAAATTCGTAATCAAGAATTTATGTATTTTTAAAAATTATTTCAGTATTTTGATCCCAGATTTGAATATATAAAATAGTGGAAATTATTAAATATTTTATTATCGAAAAATCGTACAATTTTTAATATTCCCTCTTAAGAATTTTTATCCATGATCAAAAACCCACCATAAACAATTACTTTTGTGGAATTTTTAAAATACGATTATTTTATCCGTGAAAAAAATTAATTACGATTTTTTCCCTTTAATGGATTTTTGAAAATTTTTCTATGTGTTTCAATTTAATTTTTAAGAGGATAATAACAAATCGAAATTTTTAACAATGGTTCCAATATATTTTTCATCTGACAGATGAAATCGTCATTTTATTAAAACTTGTACAAAAAAATATTTCAGATATTCCTTGATAAAAAGCAAAAAAAAATTCCCAGAAGCGAATAAAACAAATTGTAGAAGGAATTTCATATTTTCTATTTAAGCAAAAATTGAACAATTTTTAATATTTAGTGAATTTTTCATATAATCAAAACAACATTGCAAATAAGTGCATACGATTTTTTTATGTGATTGTTTAAATCCATAAAAAATGAAAATATTTTTTCCCCCTAAAATCGATTGAATCTCTATATATTAAAATTTAATTTAAACGTGTAAAAAGCTGGAAAATATTCTAAATTCGTAATCAAGAATTTATGTATTTTTAAAAATTATTTCAGTATTTTCATCCCAGATTTGAATATATAAAATGGTGGAAATTATTAAATATTTTATTATTGAAAAATCGTACAATTTTTAATATTCCCTCTTAAGAATTTTTATCCATGATCAAAATCCCACCATAAACAATTACTTATATGGAATCTCTTAAAATACGATTTTTTTTAATCCATGAAAAAAATTAATAACGTTTTTTTCCCTTTAATGGATTTTTGAAAATTTTTCTATGTGTTTAAATTTAATTTTTAAGAGGATAATAACAAATCGAAATTGTTAACAATGGTTCCAATATATTTTTCATCTGACGGATGAAATCGTCATTTTATTAAAACTTGTACAAAAAAATATTTCAGATATTCCTTGATAAAAAGCAAAAAAAAAAAAAAAATTCCCAGAAGCGAATAAAACAAATTGTAGAAGGAATTTCATATTTTCTATTTAAGCAAAAATTGAACAATTTTTAATATTTAGTGAATTTTTCATATAATTAAAACAACATTGCAAATAAGTGCATACGATTTTTTTATGTTTAAATCGATAAAAAATAAAAATATTTTTTCCCCCTAAAATCGATTGCATCTCTATATGTTAAAATTTAATTTAAACGTGTAAAAAGCTGGAAAATATTCCAAATTCGTAATCAAGAATTTATGTATTTTTAAAAATTATTTCAGTATTTTGATCCCAGATTTGAATATATAAAATGGTGGAAATTATTAAATATTTTATTATTGAAAAATCGTACAATTTTTAATATACCCTCTTAAGAATTTTTATCCATGATCAAAATCCCACCATAAACAATTACTTATATGGAATCTCTTAAAATACGATTTTTTTTAATCCATGAAAAAAATTAATAACGATTTTTTCCCTTTAATGGATTTTTGAAAAAATTTTCTATGTGTTTCAATTTAATTTTTAAGAGAGTAAGAAACAAATCCAGATGACCAACATGGAAAGTCATATTCACAGGGACGTAAAACAAACTATAGCAGATTTGGGGATGAGAAAAACGGACGAGGTCGAGTATCTTGCGTCGTCTGGACGTCATTCATGCGTGACACGTTTTGCTGACCCAAAGCATGTGGTCCGTGCCTCGACACACCAATGACGAACGATGTTCCACCTAGTGATATGCTGTCACGTTTCCGCCCACAAGATTGTGACGGAGCGACAAAAAAAAAGCAACAAGAATAAAGTGTGATAGATATGAGTGTGTTTCCAGGTTCCAAAACAGATTGGGATATTTTTCTGCAGAAAGCTGCAATAAGACAGAATAATACATCGATCATTTTCTGTATTTTATTTGCCCAAACTCAAAAAAACCATAGATGATTTTTTTTGTTTTTTAAATAGGTTAGAAAGTGGCAAATAATTTAATTATCACTCTTAGAGTTTTATAATAATTTTTTTACAATTATTTATTGTGTAATTGATATTATTTTGCAACAATTAACTGCAGCTTTTTAAAAACTGATTTTCAAATTTTTTTATAATTCACAAAAAGACAAAAAAAATAATACGACAAATTTATGGAAAAAAATAATAGTAATATACGAAAAATAAAACCACTTAAAAAATCATCAAGTTTTTAAATTTTTATTCTCAATAGGTGACAAGTGACAATTAATTTTACAATCTCTGTTAGCGTTTTATAATTTTTGCAAATTATTTACTGTATAATTGGTATTATTTTGCAACAATTATCTGAAGCTTTTTACAATCTGATCTTCAAATATCTTAACACTTTACACAAAAACACGTTAAAAAATATAATACGACAATTTATCGAAAAAAACTATAATAATAGACGAAAAAACTACAAATAATCGATTGAAAAATAAATGAATGCCTTCGCTTTATTTTTTTTAAATATTGACGACCACTTTTTTTGCAGTTATTCGAAAATTTTATTATTATTTTGACTCCCTCATATAGTAAGCTTTATTTTTGCAAACAATTTTTTCGAATTATTTTTTTAAAATTTGGCTAAAATGTCAAGAAAAGTGGCTTCAGTGAATTCAAAATTCAAACTTACATATTTCAAGAACGGCTTCATCAATCAGGCTGAAATTTAGCACACATATAAAGGCAATAGACGCCTTTATTCATAATAATTTTCAAAAAATTCGAAAATATGTTTAAATTTCATTTAATTTTGCAATTTTTGAAAAATGTATGTACGCCCTCTAGCTTTAGTAAATTTTTAACTATGGAGCTAAATAATTTTTTATAAATAAAGCAATATTAAAGGAGAATCAATATTGAATTTGGGATGAATCTATAAAAAAGTTCGTTTTTTAAAGAATTTTCAATTTTTTTAAAAATTTTCATTTTTCTCTAACTCACCTTAATTCTGACCAAATCATCTGAAATTTTCTACAGACAAAAAACAACATACACCACTGCTACGTACCAAATTTGGTGATGATCGGTCCAGCGGTTCAGATTTTATATGATTTTAAAATTTTTCAAAAACTGCAGAGCTAACAAAAAACTTTGCATCCTCATTAATTTCTATTTTTCAAAAAACTTCCTCTACGAGAAGGCCAAAATGAATAAATAAACTTTCTTTATGAAAAATGGAAATTAATGATGAAAAGTATTGCATCGTTAAAAAAAAATATTGGCGGTTATTTATTTGGAAATAATAAGGAATTCATGACAATCGTTATTGTTATATCATTGATTCTGGGTGTACGTTCGAAGTGTCCTATTCATACGATTTACTGTAGCGAAGCTCGTCAATTTTTATAGTCCTCCATTTGTCGGCTTTTTCCTCGGTTCGCCCAGTACGTTTTCCAGGGAAAGTCTAAGGTGCGTTTGCTCGGTCGCTACGTTCACTTTTACGTTGGTGTTGGTGATGTCGTGGTGCTGGTCATGGCCGCCGCTCCCAACCCTTCAGAAATTTATTGTCGCTTCTATTCACGGTTCTACCACTTTTCCATCCTCAGTCACCGCCATCCTCCCGCCTCTTTGCTTCCTCCACCATCAACGACACGACGCTGATTTATAGTCGTCGGGTGAAATGGGACGTGCTACTTCACGAAGCTGCGTTTTTTTTTCCTACCTTATATTTCAACCCCTGTGCACCTTAAAGATGGCGGAATGAATACTTTAAGAAGGCAGAGCTTTTTGCCTAAAATACTTATTACAAAAAATATCGATTAGATAGTGAAAAGATGGATTATAGAGCAAATTTATGATCTGACTTAAGGTGGTTGTGTCGTGATCAAAATTTTCACAGGGGTGCTTGAATTTTTTATATCTTATTGTTTGGATATTCTACTTTATACATAAAAAATTTCAACATTCGTTACCGACTATTAGAACGAGTAAATAAATGTTGAAAATCGAGATTTATGCATAGCGTTATATGGGAATGCGAGCAAAACTCAGTTTGGAATGGAAATAAATTGTGTTTGATGTAATTTCGATAATGTATGATATGCTCTATCTGTTCGTTAGATTTTTAAGTGTCTTTTAGCAGCATAAAAAGGGTACGTTGCCGATCATTTGGGCGAGTTTTTGCAATTTTAATTTTCCTGTAATAGAATTTCATACTAAAGTATTTTCAATTGTTGGAGATATTATCATTACCATATTTTATTTCATTTTTATGAGCCACCGAATCCTACGAAATCGCTGCGCGCTAATCGACGTATTATATCCATTGCAACGTGCAGGTGTGATTATTCTGATATTACTGATTTACGACTAAGTCCCAGGATGCCGGAAAGCCCATGCTTTAGGTTTGCAGATAATCAGGAGAGCCAACATGAAATATATGCCGTTATATATTACCAAACACATTCAGTATGTGAATTTATATACATATGTGCATATGCTTTGAATCCTGAGCTGATTCACATTATCGGCTCATTAGAAATCTGCTTATCCATATGTACAGAGGAATTCCCATTAGGATGATTGATAAATCAACAATTCGTTCGATATTGTCTCGTTAATCAAAAATTATTGCCCATCACTTGCCAAAGTTCATGAAAACCATGAATTTCATATTTACGTAGTCTCTTTTTCCATCAATGGGTCATTCCATACCAAATGGTCTACCCAAATTTAGCACGGTTGCAAAAAGTGTTCATAATTTTTTCAAAAATCTTTTAGAGTATCACGAACATCCATTAATTATTTCAGAATTTTAGCACCTACGGTTTTCCCAAAATTTAATAACGATTTTTTTATTACATTTTTTTTTTCAATTCGTTGTATATTTAAAATTACCGATCGTACAAAAAGTTTGTTCCTGAATAAAATTTAAGTTTTTGAAAGTACTTTTTAATGAAAATTTTTCCATAGAAGTTTAGACAAAAGTCGTAATTTTTTGGCAAAATGAAGGAATATTTTTTTTTTTCGTTGAGACTGACAATACCGATTTTTTTTCATAATTTCACAGAATTTTCATTACCATGTTTACAAACTACAGAAAAATTGACGTGATGGGAAATGAATGGTCCACTTGATATGGAATTACCCCAATATTTATAATCGATCCGAAGGGTTGACTATATCAGATCGCCATGAACTCACTGTGATAATGATACACAGGGATAATATTGCTATTACGAGACCATGATAACGCTAACTCTCGAGTTATCGGATACCTCGTTACATGAGAATTTACATACAAGGGACGTGCAGTCGAGTTGAGAAAACGTGTAGGTGTGTCTATAACAAGGTGAAGGGTAAAGGTAGATAACTCCAGTTTCTGGCTCCAGCTATAAATTTTAATCGTGTCGAAGAACGTGTATTGAATTTTTAATACCCAAAGTCTCTAATACAGGAATTAAATTTTTGGAACACAAGTCCGTAAAATTTAATTAATCTAAAATTCAATGACTCTAGATTTCTTTTTCAAACAACTTTGCGCGATATTTTAGACCATTACGAACTACGGCATATAAGAAGTCGCTATATTTTCCGAAAAACGAAACGACATCTATGATAAGGCTCAATAATTAATATCAAACTAGCCATGGAACAATTAAGCGAAAAAAGTGACATTGAAGATTGAAAGGTTATCTATAAAATACTCACAAATTCACACATTCACATATTCACATATTCACACATTCACACATTCACACATTCACACATTCACATATTTACACATTCACACATTCACACATTCACACACTCACATATTCGCAAATTCACACATTCACACATTCACACATTCGCACATTCGCACATTCACACATTCACACATTTCAACATTCGCACATTCACACATTCACACATTCACACATTCGCACATTTCAACATTCACACATTCGCACATTCACACATTTGCACATTCACACATTCACACATTCACACATTGACACATTGACACATTCACACACTCACATATTCGCAAATTCACACATTCACACATTCACACATTCACACATTCACACGTTCACACGTTCACACATTCACACATTCACACATTCACACATTCACACATTCACACATTCACACATTCACACATTCACACATTCACACATTCACACATTCACACATTCACACATTCACACATTCACACGTTCACACATTCACACATTCACACATTCACACATTCACACGTTCACACATTCACACATTCACACATTCACACATTCACACATTCACACATTCACACATTCACACATTCACACATTCACACATTCACACATTCGCACATTTGCACATTCACACATTCACACATTCACACATTCACACATTCACCCATTTCAACATTCGCACATTCACACATTCACGCATTCACACATTTCAACATTCGCACATTCACACATTCGCACATTCAAACATTTGCACATTCACACATTCACACATTCACACATTCACACATTTACACATTCACACATTCACACATTCACACGTTCAAACATTCCCACATTCCCAATTCACAAATTCGCACATTCACACATTCACACATTCGCACATTCACACATTCACACATTCACACATTTACACATTCACACATTCACAAATTCACACATTCACACATTCACACATTCACACATTCACACACTCGCAAATTCACACATTCACACATTCACACATTCACACATTCACACATTCACACATTCACACATTCACACATTCACACATTCACACACTCGCAAATTCACACATTCACACATTCGCGCATTCACACATTCACACATTCACAAATTCGCACATTCGCACAATCACACAATCACACATTCGCACATTCACACATTCCCAATTGACACATTCACACATTCACACATTCGGACATTCACACATTCACACATTCACACATTCACAAATTCACAAATTCACACACTCGCAAATTCACAAATTCACACATTCGCGCATTCACACATTCACACATTCACACATTCACATTTACATCCATTTAGACATTTTTCTAAACAACTCTTTGCGGTATTTTAGTCCTTTTCGAGTATCCTAATATGAAGATTTCGAACTTTTTTTTTGCAAAAACCAAGCTTGCTCTATGACGAAGCAAAAAGACTGCTTTCCAGTGGGATAATTACTGTTTTCGGGATTACAACACAATACAGCCTAGCGCATCTAGTGGAATATCTCCTTTTGTGTATTAGTCACCCGTACGAAAAATGGAAACGAAGCAGAATATGGAAAGCACGACTGCACTAAAAACTCTTTTCATTTTCTTTCTCTTCGTTTTTAGTGCATTCATCAAGCTGATGAAAGCTCTGGTGGATGAGTGGGGTCACACAGCTACGGATTAGCGAACTCGTTATAACGAAGTACTCTATGTACTACCTGGCATTCGTACCACTACATGGGTCAAGGTATAGGTACGCAGTTTGCAATTACGCCAGTGCTATGTGGAATAACAGATTTTTTCCACTCATCTCTCGTTCTTTTCCATCTTTATTACGATTCTTTGTTTTCTTCATTTTTTCTTTCAGGTCCTTTCGTCTCTTCGCTTCCTCAATTTTACCCTCGACGTTTTCGCTTCAGCGAATTTATACAATCCACGTAGTACCAACTGTGCGAGTTTGTGCTCAAAATTATTCTTCACCTGTTGGTCTTAGTCGACGATTCATTCGACACTTTTCTCAACCCCATCTTTTACGCCCTTAAGCCCCGAGGTATCACTCGTGAATCGTACTACGGACCACCAGCTTCAACATAGCTATAGTATATATATATATATATTGGGCACCAATAGCATGCCTCTCCGCATTGATCGGCATCGTGCAGCCATAGCTGCTCCAATAACATCACTACCAGCTACAACGTGGCCCTCCTACCCCTCCAACATTTCATCGAAACCCATCAGGCTCTCACCTGGCCTCTCTCGTCCTAGCGAAACGTGACGAGATCATAAAGTTTCACGGTATTCCGAGCCAACCAATTTTTTTAGATGTATAGAAAATTGAATTTTAGCTTCAGCGCCAAAAATTGTTCTTTTTTTTTTTGATTGATTTTACTTTTTTTTTTCTATGCATATTGCTTACTTGGCATTATTAAAATTTTGGGATATATAAATCATTAACTTGTAAATGAGGATTGCGGAAAAGTGAAATATTTATCGAATTTTATTTTCCAAAAAGTGTATTATTTTATTTTCTTTTAATGAAAAGAACAAAATTCTGAAGGCCTACGATTTTTTTCAGAATTGTGTGTAATTTTTGTAAATCATGATTTTTTTTTCATTTTGAAAAATATGTGGAAAGTCACGAATTTTGTTACGACAATCCATTGAACCCCCAAAGTGTCCAGACAATTGATCAAGTAGATTAGCAATTTACAAAAATTCTGAAAAAAATACAAACGTATAGAGAACATTTTTTAAAATAATTTTTGTTTGAAAAAAAAAAGTTAGGTTGCCAGCTTACGGTTTGGCTCCTGTAGCAGCGAAGCGTGACGAGATCATAAAGTTTCACAGTATTCCGAGCCAACCAATTTTTTTAGATGTATAAAAAATTGAATTTTAGCTTCAGCGCCAAAAATTGTTCTTTTTTTTTTTTGATTGATTTTACTTTTTTTTTTTCTATGCATATTGCTTGCTTGGCATTATTAAAATTTTGGGAAATATAAATCATTAACTTGTAAATGAGGATTACGGAAAAGTGAAATATTTATCGAATTTTATTTTCCAAAAAGTGTATTTTTTTATTTTCTTTTAATGAAAAGAAAAAAATTCTGAAGGCGTACGATTTTTTTCAGAATTGTGTGTAATTTTTGAAAATCATGATTTTTAATTTTTTAATTTTGAAAAATATGTGGAAAGTCACGAATTTTGGTTATGACAATCCATTGAACCCCCAAAGTGTCCAGACAATTGATCAAGTAGATTAGCAATTTTTAAAAATTCTGAAAAAAATACAAACGTATACAAAACATTTTTTAAAATAATTTTTGTTTGAAAAAAAAAAGTTAGGTTGCCAGCTTACGGTTTGGCTCCTGTAGCAGCGAAGCGTGACGAGATCATAAAGTTTCACAGTATTCCGAGCCAACCAATTTTTTTAGATGTATAGAAAATTGAATTTTAGCTTCAGCGCCAAAAATTGTTCTTTTTTTTTTTGATTGATTTTACTTTTTTTTTCTATGCATATTGCTTGCTTGGCATTATTAAAATTTTGGGAAATATAAATCATTAATTTGTAAATTAGGATCGCGGAAAAGTGAAATATTCATCTTATAGAATTTTATTTTCCAAAAAGTGTATTTTTTAAATTTTCTTTTGATGAACAAAAAAAAAATCTGAAGGCCTACGATTTTTTTCAGAATTGTGTGTAATTTTTGAAAATCATGATTTTTTTTTTTAATTTTGAAAAATATGTGGAAAGTCACGAATTTTGGTTATGACAACCCATTGAACCCCCAAAGTGTCCAGACAATTGATCAAGTAGATTAGCAATTTTTAAAAATTCTGAAAAAAATACAAACGTATACAAAACATTTTTTAAAATAATTTTTGTTTGAAAAAAAAAAGTTAGGTTGCCAGCTTACGGTTTGGCTCCTGTAGCAGCGAAGCGTGACGAGATCATAAAGTTTCACAGTATTCCGAGCCAACTAATTTTTTTAGATGTATAGAAAATTGAATTTTAGCTTCAGCGCCAAAAATTGTTCTTTTTTTTTTTGATTGATTTTACTTTTTTTTTCTATGCATATTGCTTGCTTGGCATTATTAAAATTTTGGGATATATAAATCATTAATTTGTAACTAAGGATAGCGGAAAAGTGAAATATTTATCTTATCGAATTTTATTTTCATCGCCAAAAAGTGTTTTTTTTTTAATTTTCTTTTGATGATAAAAAAAATTCTGAAGGCGTACGATTTTTTTCAGAATTGTGTGTAATTTTTGAAAATCATGATTTTTTTTTTTAATTTTGAAAAATATGTGGAAAGTCACGAATTTTGGTTATGACAACCCATTGAACCCCCAAAGTGTCCAGACAATTGATCAAGTAGATTAGCAATTTTTTAAAATTCTGAAAAAAATACAAACGTATACAGAACATTTTTTAAAATAATTTTTGTTTGAAAAAAAAAAGTTAGGTTGCCAGCTTACGGTTTGGCTCCTGTAGCAGCGAAGCGTGACGAGATCATAAAGTTTCACAGTATTCCGAGCCACCTAATTTTTTTAGATGTATAGAAAATTGAATTTTAGCTTCAGCGCCAAAAATTGTTCTTTTTTTTTTTGATTGATTTTACTTTTTTTTTCTATGCATATTGCTTGCGTGGCATTATTAAAATTTTGGGAAATATAAATCATTAATTTGTAAATTAGGATCGCGGAAAAGTGAAATATTTATCTTATAGAATTTTATTTTCCAAAAAGTGTATTTTTTAAATTTTCTTTTGATGAACAAAAAAAAAATCTGAAGGCCTACGATTTTTTTCAGAATTGTTTGTAATTTTTGAAAATCATGATTTTTGTTTTAAATTTTAAAAAATATGTGGAAAGTCACGAATTTTGGTTATGACAACTCATTGAACCCCCAAAGTGTCCAGACAATTGATCAAGTAGATTAGCAATTTTTAAAAATTCTGAAAAAAAAAATACAAACGTATACAGAACATTTTTTAAAATAATTTTTGTTTGAAAAAAAAAAGTTAGTTTGCCAACTTACGGTTTGGCTCCTGTAGCAGCGAAGCGTGACGAGATCATAAAGTTTCACAGTATTCCGAGCCAACCAATTTTTTTAGATGTATAGAAAATTGAATTTTAGCTTCAGTGCCAAAAATTATTCTTTTTTTTTCGATTGATTTTACTTTTTTTTTTGTATGCATATTGTTCTCTGGATATTACTCGGCATTGTTGAAATGTTGCGAAATACAAATCATTAACTTGTAAATGGGGATGAAAATTGTCAAATATCTATCTTATCGAATTTTAGTTTCATCATCAAAAGGTGCTTTTATTTTACTTTTATTTTCATTTTTTTTTTTTCATTTCTTTTTGCTAAAAAAAAATTCTGAATACGTACGATTTTTTTCAGAGTTTTGTGCAATTTTAGAAAATTATGTTTTTTTATTTTTTCAATTTTAAAAAATGTTTGGAAAATCACCAATATTGGTTATGACCACTCATTGAACCCTCAAAGTGTCTGAACAATTGATCGAGTAGATTCGCAAATATAAAAAAAAACAAAATAAAAATATCCTCAAAATAAATAAAAAATAAATAAAAAATAGATAAAATCCTAAAAAAATTCATACGTATTCAGAAAAATCAAAAAACCATTTTTATTTTTTTTTAAAGTTAGCTTCATTATGAAAAATCAATCTTTTCAGCATCTTCAACATGCTTGATTTTTTTTTTTCAGGTTTTTATCCCATCGAGAAATGGTGAAAATTTTTTCTGAAAGTCAAATTTCCTTAAGTGTATAATTCTTTATAAAAGTATAGAAATATATCTAATGATCCTTAGGTAGGTCGTACATAGTTAAACGGTTCGTCTAATACGTACGATTTTTTTCAGAATTGTGTGCAATTTTTAAAAATCATATTAAAATTTTTTTTTTTGATTTTCAACAATATATGGAAAGTCATGAATTTTCATTATGACCATCTATTGAACCCCCAAAGTCTTGGGACAATTCATCAAGTACATTCGCAAATATAAAAAAAAAATAAATAAAAATATACTCAAAATAAAAATAAAAAATAAAAACAAAAAATTGATAAAATTATGAAAAAATTCATACGTATGCAGAAAAATCAAAAAACCATTTTTATTTTAAAAAAAAATTAGGTGCATTATGAAAAATCAATCTTTGCAGCATCTTCAACATGCTTGATTTTTTTTTCAGATTTTTATCCCATCGAGAAATGGTGAAAAATTTTTCTGAAAGTCAAATTTCCTTAAGTGTATAATTCTTTATAAAAGTATAGAAATATATCTAATGATCCTTAGGTAGGTCATGCATAGTTAATCGTATCGTTGATGCTAACGATGTCGAGCCGTCAAATGCAAGTCGTGTGATTGTTCGAATCGCTTGGCAGTTGACGTGCAGATATATGCAAGGTGTTCGCACAGTATGCAATTACAACACTGGAGATTGCGATCATTCCGCTTTCCGGACAATATTAACGTGACTCGACGACCTCTACTTTTGCTTTCCTCAATCATTAGTTACATCGAAATTGACGGTTACTTCATTTTGTGATTGCATCGCAAGCTACACAATAAATTGTATTTATTTTTATTTTTTTATATTTTTTTTGCGATTCGTGTACTTTACTTTTATTCAGTTTTCATTGATTCATTCCATTCGTTCCATCTTCTCAGCAACTTCCATCCACTCAGTTGATTGGTTTTGTCGAAACAAGTTTTCTCATCACGACGGACTTTGTATTTATTACACAAAACTATGTTCTTTAATTTGATTTCAAATCTCTGTAGAATGGATGCAATATTTGTTGGCCATTTTCCCAATAATTTATTAGAAACTGATTTTTACACAGAGAAATCGATTTGATGGGTTTATTTGAATTAAATATGGGATTTATTTCGAATTAATCAAATTTTATTTTTGTCAAATAATAAAACCTAATTCGAAACAATAGGATTTATTTAAATTAAATAATTAAATATTTGGTTAAAATAAGATCCTGTTATTTGAAGAGGAAATTTATTTAATGGATGACCTATAAGATTTTTAGTTCGATAAAATTGAATTTATTGCATAAAAATAAATTGTATTAATTTTTAATAAAATTTATTATTTGATTTAAATAAAATTTTATTTATTTAAAATAGATACCATATTTGACTAAAATGTCTCTGCGTGTATATACACTCGATTTATTCTGGATTCGAAAATATTCATAATTTGGTGTTTTTAAATTTCGTGGCCAAAACTGGACAAAATGGAGGAAATTTTGCAAAAAGCAAAAAATAATCAGAAACTAATGTGCAAGGTTCTACTTTAGATCTTTTTTTCATTGTCTATTGAACGTCTAATGGTATTTGAATACCATTGATTTTTTACAAGAAATAACAATGGTATTTTCCAATTAAAAAAAAATGGTATTGCAATCACGTGGAAAAAGTGTCAAATTCGTATATAATAAACTGTCAAACTATTTTGATCTGTCAAAACATTTTTTAAAAATTGCTTTGAAAAAATAGCGCCATTTTGATGAAGTCTACTTGATCAAAATGATGTTACGTCAATCATGCGATTTTTTTAGAATTTTATTATAAGCAAAAAAAAAATCATTGTTTTTTACCCCTAAAAATATTGTAGTTTTTACAGTAACAATAAAAAATATTAGGAAAATAAAAATATCTTTCATCGAAACTTGAAGAAATCAGGAATATTATGATTCAACAAACGCTATTCGTATTTTTCGATGCAAGAGAAATGGGGGGCTGGTTGGGGTCGCAGCAGGTAAGCGGAAATTAAGGGGTGCTCGATGCATGCTGGATAAGCAAGTAGAGAAGTCGAATCTAGGTGGATAGGAACGAAATAGTGAGAGTGCATGGGATATGAGGTATTATGGTACACCCACGAATCATGTGCTATTTTTCGACCTCAGAGTGCAGCTGCAATCAGGAATATATACGCTTCCTTGAATCTTCATGCATTATGATAGGTGATAGATAGAGGATATCTACGTTATTTCGTACTCTCAACATTTTTCCTCTCCCGGCATTTCCAATATATTTTACTTATCAAAGGAATCGGGGTTAGGTAAACCCGAATCGAACTCGACGAATTGCAGGACCGCTCACGTCAATAGACATTAGTTTTCAATCATTTCTGCATTTAAAAACCTCCTCAAAACGGTTCGATGATAAAAATAATAATTTTCAGAATCGATACTATTTGTTTTTCTTTTTTTTTCTTTTGTGAGTCGTGAAATTATAAAATTATCGTCCGCGAAGTGATATTGATGAATTTCTCCGAAGCTACCTTGATTGTTTTAGGTTTACAGAAAAAAAAAATAAAAAAAAATATGGTTGCCGTGATAGAGTTGCGGTGAATCGTGCAGCCAACCGCACGAAGGCAACGAACAGATGAATTTGTGAGATACGCGCGTGACAATCGATAAGCTTTGTGGGTTGAAAAGGAAGTATGTGCAATAAATCCAACATTTCAATAGAGGAAACACACGGAACCGAAATTCCGGTGGATCATATTTACGTTTCAGTCTGCTTTGATTCGATAAAAAAAAAAAAATATTGGTGGAATAAAAATTCACTCGTGGGCTGTTAAATAATGTATTTGACATCTATAAATGTGACGTACATACGGCGTTTGTAGGAAGCAGTAAATGGTGACAACGTTTGCTAAGAAAGCGGTCGCTAGGGCAATGGTCGCTAAGGCAACGGTCGCTAAGGCAACGGTCGCTAGGGCAACGGTCGCTAGGGCAGCGGTCGCCAAGGCAACGGTCGCTAAGGCAACGATCGCTAAGGCAACGGTCATTAAGGCAACGGTTGCTAAGGCAACGGTCGCTAAGGCAACGGTCGCTAAGGCAACGGTCGCTAAGGCAACGGTCGCTAAGGCAACGGTCGCTAAGGCAACGATCGCTAAGACAACGGTCGTTAAGGCAACGGTCGCTAAGGCAATGGTCACTAAGGCAATGGTCGTTAAGACACCGGTTGCTAAGGCAACGGTCGCTAAGGCAACGGTCGCTAAGGCAACGGTCGCTAAGGCAACGGTCGCTAAGGCAACGGTCGCCAAGGCATCGGTCGCTAAGGCAACGGTCGCTAAGGCAACGGTCGCTAAGGCAATGGTCGCTAAGGCCACGGTCGCTAAGGCAACGGTCGCTAAGGCAACGGACGCTCAGACAACGGATGCTAAGGCAACGGTCACTAAGGCGACGGTCGCTAAGGCGACGGTCGCTAAGGCGACGGTCGCTAAGGCGACGGTCGCTAAGGCAACGGTCACCAAGGCATCGGTCGCTAAGGCAACGGTCGCTAAGGCAACGGTCGCTAAGGCAATGGTCGCTAAGGCCACGGTCGCTAAGGCAACGGTCGCTAAGGCAACGGACGCTCAGACAACGGATGCTAAGGCGACGGTCGCTAAGGCGACGGTCGCTAAGGCGACGGTCGCTAAGGCGACGGTCGCTAAGGCGACGGTCGCTAAGGCGACGGTCGCTAAGGCGACGGTCGCTAAGGCGACGGTCGCTAAGGCGACGGTCGCTAAGGCGACGGTCGCTAAGGCAACGGTCGCTAAGACAACGGTCGCTAAGACAACGGTCGCTAAGGCGACGGTCGCTAAGGCGACGGTCGCTAAGGCAACGGTCGCTAAGACAACGGTCGCTAAGACAACGGTCGCTAAGACAACGGTCGCTAAGACAACGGTCGCTAAGAGAACGGTCGCTAAGAGAACGGTCGCTAAGACAACGGTCGCTAAGACAATGGTCGCTAAGACAACGGTCGCTAAGACAACGGTCGCTAAGACAACGGTCGCTAAGGCAACGGTCACTAAGGCAACGGTCGCTAGGACAACGGTCGCTAAGACAACGGTCGCTAAGACAACGGTCGCTAAGGCAACGGTCACTAAGGCAACGGTCGCTAGGACAACGGTCACTAAGACAACGGTCGCTAAGACAACGGTCGATAAGACAACGGTCGCTAAGACAACGGTCGCTAAGACAACGGTCGCTAAGACAGCGGTCGCTAAGACAACGGTCGCTAAGACAACGGTCGCTAAGACAACGGTCGCTAAGACAACGGTCGCTAACACAACGATCGCTAACACAACGGTCACTAACACAACGGTCGCTAGGACAACGGTCGCTAGGACAACGGTCACTAAGACAACGGTCGCTAACACAACGGTCGCTAACACAACGGACGCTAAGACAATGGTTGCTAGGACAACGGTCACTAAGACAACGGTCGCTAAGACAATGGTCGCTAAGACAACGGTCGCTAAGACAACGGTCACTAAGACAACGGTCACTAACACAACGGTCGCTAAGACAACGGTCGCTAAGGCAACAGCGTAAACAATAAAGTTAAAATAAATAAACCTTTTATTTAAAAAAAAGAAAGTCAAGCATTCTTTATTATTTTCCACCTTATAAAAATCCGGTATACGAAGCCAAAACTGACCTATAACGTTTATCATAGTGGTAGCTCTGTGTAAACTAGAAAATAATGACGATGCAATGTGCACGCTTCGACTTTGCAACCTTTTTTTAATTTACTTAAATGCAATAAAAAAAATTGTGGAATACATTTCGTAACCATGTAAAAAAAACTTCGCAATTGTTGCTGGCATTTCGTTTCCAGTTAATTGAGAGTGCTTCAGTTGCGTTCTAGAATAACAGCCGCGTTTCGGTAGCCAAACGAAAACACAACAGATAAATAAAAAAGAAAGAGCGAAACAGGTTGCAATGTACGTACAGAATCGATATACCGTGTACCGTAGTTCGACCTATCGGGTTGAGTTGCGTTCCAACGGGACCCATTCAGTGTAAACATTGATCGACAGTGAAAAGGACGAGCATTGGTCGAGACGAAAAAAGAATACAGTTTCGTGGATACAAAGCATCCCGTTAAGGTTTTGTCTTTGTTCCGGTGGAATTTCCCAATAGAAACACTTTCATTATCATGTAATTTTCCGTTTTTATGGTTACCTTTCTTCTTTCATCCATGATTGAAAGTGGTTACAACCGTTTAATTTTAATCGAATTTTTTTACTATCTTCCTCAAGCTTTCCACTATGAAACAAACGAAAAATGAAATGTTGCTCGTGGTTTCTGACTTGACTGAATTTTCCGCTTGTATTCATCACTGTAATGCACGCATTAAGTAGAAAATGTATGTAAACAGTCAGACATTAAGTCAGGCTTTACGATTCATAAGATGCACGGAATTCTGGGTCGTACTTTTGAAGGAGGAAATGGAAGATTTTCCTGCGTGACTTTGCACTAGTATTGAGTTCTTTGTTTTATGCTTGAAAGGCTTTAACCGTGGTGGAAACCCATGCACACTATTAAGCATTTTCACAGTGAAGCTTCGTGTCTCGCATAATGTTCAGCCAATTGTATTCCCATTTCGTATTCAACACTTCAACATTGCACTTCACTTTTGCTTGTCTTAGACTTTTAGCATATATCTACCATTAAGGAAGACAAAAAAAATTTTGCGCAGTTTTGTGGCGATCGTGCTAAAATCTTGTAGTTTTATAATCAGCGTTGCAATTTATGATAAAATATTTTTCATAAAAATTTCTTCAAATAACTTTTTTATTTCAGGTTTAACAAAATTAACTGTATGAGAAATTATTATTATTATTCGTTTTTATTTTTATATATAAAAAAATTATTACTACTATTATTAGTAGCTTCATTATGCAACAAAAAAATGATTTGTCGGATTCTATATAATAGAAAATTTTTAAGTATGTCATATTGCATTTTTGTTTTAAATAATATTAATATAGAATGTACGTGGAAGAAAAAATATTTACGCTTTCAAAAAAATTCTTAGAAGTATTTCGATCGCATTGAAATTTTATTAAAAATTCAAGAGTACATTTCTTTTTTATTGGGTTATTTCAGCGCATGTCTTTTTCAGGCTTTTACGAACCCATCCCTAGAGTGTTGTTCCCTGCCACTCTTCCTAATGCACTACTGTAAAATTTGCATAAACTGTGGAAAATCTAACCGATACAAGCGACGCCACTTTCACTGAATTTCTGTTGCAAGAAAAACTACCGAAAACAACAAAAAAATTGTGATATAACAAAAAACCAAAGTCACTAAATTTTTTCTTGTTTAAATTAAATTGACTTATTGTTTCATACTTATTACTAAATTTGTTTTATAAGAGAATGATTTAAACATTACATAAATATTAATAAAAAAAATTAAATTAATTAGGTGGTAAATTATTTGTCTTTAAATAATATTGATTGCAATTAGCAGACTCTAATTTTTGCAAACAACAAACGCAAAAAATTCGAAATTAAAAAACATAAATAATAAAGAATTCAATTGAAGAAAAAAAAATTGTTTAAGAGGGAAATAAATATTTTACTAATTTATTTCACTCGTTGATAAAATATTCTCAAAAATTGTTATGTACTTTAGTTTATACATTAACAAACTTAATTTTATAACATTTCATTCGTCACAATAAGAAGTTTTTAATAGCAAAAATAATATTCCAAAATTCAAGTATTCAGTGAGTCGAAAAAAAAAAATCTGCTATTATGAAATTGAGTAAAAATTTTTTTTTAAATTCTCGTCGAGTTCTGACGTTGTTAGAATATTCATTACGCGTTATCGGAAATCCTGATGTGTCTCGCACTCGGTCACGTAGTCAGATATCTAGATCTAGTGGATGATACGGTCTTTAGATGTATATATATATATATGTGCTACATTTTTCTATATACCAAGATATATATAAATATATAAGTGCCCTCGCCTCGCCTCATCTCACGTATCCGTTGAAGGGCTGCCCTCAGATTTTTCTATAGATTCCTGTTCTTCTCCTGTGGCACGTGATATCCTTTCGATAGGTCGACTGCTCTGTGCTCCTGATGTCGATCGATACGTTCACTGGTCGGATGTAAACGTGCATCGTTCATTCTTTTCTTCATCTATTTTTATTTATTTATTTTTGTGTACTTTCTAAACCCGATTTCAGTACACAATAAAGCTTCCATTGTACCAAGATATACACCATTAATCTTTTTCATCATCAATATTCATATGCGACTGAAAAGATATTTATGAATGTTTTTCACAAGATAAAAAAAAGCATTTTATTTATTTATAGTCGTGTCATTTTTATACAAAGCAAAATACAAAAAGAATTGTTTAAAAAATTCTTAACAAATCGAAATAAATATTGTAATTAAAACCACATTTGTGATAAAAAATATCGATTTTTTTTTTAATTTTGTAAAAAATGGAGTTAGGAAAATATTATAATTTAGGGAAGAGAAATTCTGGGCGAAGATAAACTTTAAAAAAATATTTTTAGTAAACATTGTGAATTCGAGTAAAATGTAAAACGCTCTTTTGGATTCCAATATTTCAACGAGGTTTAAAAAATTATTTAAAAAATGAAAAATCTGTTACTTATTATAGTGAAAATGTATTATTTTTTTCTGGTCGTCTGAACTTCACGATAGAGTGACAAAAGTAAATATATATTATTATCGGAAATTTGGTCCATTTACAAGGCTTTGTTGAATTTGCCCGAGATTTCACTCAGCAGATTAAACGGATCCGTATGGCAATATGTATACGGTCAATGCATATCTCGTGTATGCCTTTGCCTCTATAGTTCCCGTTCGCTTATATACCCGCAGTACCAGCGAGGCGATTCAACGACCCGCGATTAGACGCTAACTCAATAGATGGCAAATTGCGATTACCACGTTCCTAGATGCACATACACTCACATATATGCATATAGTAGATATGTAGATACGTATTTCTGTAGGCAACGCGATCTGTTGACAGGTATATCTATCAGCACTGCATTTGGGGAAATCTTTGAAATCTTCTAGAAGTAAAAATCCTACATGAATGCCAACTGTGAAATGTTGGTTCAATTTACAATATTTATTACCATATTATATTATTTTTAACTATAAAAATAAATGAGAAAACTATTAACTGCATTGAGAGAAATAAATGCACAGTTACGGCAACTATTACATATTTATGGCAGAGTATTGAATGGTTGCGGTAACTATTGCATAGTTACGGCAACTATTGCATAGTTATGGCATGGTATTGAATAGTTGCAGCAACTATTGCATAGTTGCAGCAACTATTGCATAGTTACGGCAACCATTGCATAGTTATGGCATAGTATTGAATAGTTGCAGCAACTATTGCATAGTTATGGTATAGTATTAAATAGTTGCGGCAGCTATTGCATAGTTATGCCAACTATGCAATATTATACTAAGGTTACGGCACCTATTTCACAGTTATGGAAACTATTGCATGTTTACGGAAATTATTGCATGGTTACGGCAACTATTGCATAGTTATGGCATAGTATTGATTAGTTGCAGCAACTATTGCATAGTTATGACAACTATTGCATGGTTATGGCAACTATTGCATGGTTATGGCAACTATTGCATAGTTATGGCAACTATTTCATAGTTATGGCAACTACTGCATAGTTCTGCCAACTATTGCATAGTTATGACAACTATTGCATGGTTATGGCAACTATTGCATAGTTATGGCAATTATTGCATAGTTGTGGCAACTATTTCATAGTTATGGCAACTATTGCATAATTCTGGCAAATATTGCATAGTTATGACAATTATTGCATAGTTATGACAACTATTGCATGGTTATGGCAACTATTGCATAGTCATGGCAATTATTGCATAGTTGTGGCAACTATTTCATAGTTATGGCAACTATTGCATAATTCTTGCAACTATTGCATAGTTCTGCCAACTATTGCATAGTTATGGCAACTATTGCATAGTTATGGCAACTATTGCATAGTTATGGCAACTATTTCATAGTTATGGCAACTATTGCATAATTCTGGCAACTACTGCATAGTTCTGGCAACTATTGCATAGTTACGGCAACTATTGCATGATTATGATATAGTATTGGCAACTATTTTATAGTTACGGCAATTATTTCCTAATTGCGGAAACGATTTTTTTAAAAATCATCGCGCTCGTTTCCACCCCTCGAGCGCCAATTCAGGAAACATATTTGTTGTAAGGAAATTATTAATTGTATCTCCTGTTTTCTGTGTTGTCTAGATTATTATATTTATTATAATTAACGACGGCACAAATCGGCAACGTCGCTGAATTAAGAGAACATATCGACGAGTCTGAGTCAAGACCAAATAATGCTGCAATTCGATTGCTGGTTGTATCCGCGACCCTGATTTGTCAAAGGGGTCATGACGCGCTAACGCGAGCGCCGAAATATCGAAGCTCACGGAATTACTGAAAATTATCACCACTTGTTCGTCAACTGACTTTAGAGTCGGCTGGTCAACATTCGAGGGGTCTCGACGATACGTTGTCGGAAATACGTTTATAGTACTTATATATATATTTCGTGTAATTGTGAGACGTTAAAGAAATCGTCAACAGAAGCCATATTGTCAAGAAAAGAGAATTGTGTGTGTTTTGTGGAGTAATTCAATAAACTCACGTAAGTCAAAATAGTCAATTATACTATTTCTTGCTCGTACATCTCTCCGAAGTGATTTTGCAATAATATTGGGTCCTCCAATCCCACATCCTCTGTGATCGTCTCACAGATTATTTGAGTTAGCCGAGATTAAAGATTTAGTTTGTTAGTTTGACTTAAAACTTACTGGCGCCCATCACGTGCAGAAATTAGTTCGGACAGCCGCGATTAAATAAGGGGCCTTTTTAGGTATAAACGTGGCATCCACAATAGGGAATCTACTCTAGAACCCTACTAGGCTCAACGGAGGCGGCCACGACAAACTTCGGGGCCTAATCAGGCTTAAATGTGGAACCCTCACTAGGGTCGCCCATATTGAGCCTCTAACGGGTAGTACTTTCAAGCGTGACTAGCCTAGTAGGGCCCCTACTACAATTAGGGCAATCTAGAAAGGGCCAAGTTGGAGCCCCAATTATATTTCTGCACGGGATATGATATTAAATTAAAATAGTTTGTCAAATCAGAATCCTGCCAGACCTTGACCCAGACCGCGCCAGGTGAAGGTTTTCACTGTTATAAAATATTCCGTCAAAAAAAGCCTGTTTCAATTCTGATTCTGACAACTATAAGTGACAACTATTATTTATTGTGCCATATAACTATTTTTATGGTAATTAAAGCTTTCTCATAGTAACTACCAATTAGTTACAGTACTTACACAAAATAGTTGAGCTTTTTGAAATCTAACATTTATAGTTTATCAATTGTTTTGTTTGTTTTCAATGCACAATAACATTTTGCTTCCTCATAGAGGAAGCTTTGTTTTCATGAAAACATTTTTTTTCGTGTTTTTCATGTCAAAACGTTTAAAATAGTCTGAAACGTCGAGAAAAGCGGTTTAGAAAATTTTTCCGGATTTATGTGTGTGCGTGTGTAATGAAAGGCCAAATATTCATATAACTGTAACTCACAAAGTATTCGACCGAATCAGCTAAAATTTAAACAACATGCACAGTACTGGCTAATCTTCAATCGGTATAAATTTTACAAAAATCGCTTAACGCATTTCATTTTTATAAGAATTTGGAAATTTTGAAAAAAGTACATAAATGCTCTAGCTATATAGTTATGGCATGGTATTGAATAGTTGCAGCAACTATTGCATAGTTATGGTATAGTATTAAATAGTTGCGGCAGCTATTGCATAGTTACGGCAACTATTGCATAGTTATGGCAACTATGCAATATTATACTATGGTTACGGCACCTATTTCATAGTTATGGAAACTATTGCATGTTTACGGAAATTATTGCATGGTTACGGCAACTATTGCATAGTTATGGCATAGTATTAAATAGTTGCAGCAACTACTGCATAGTTATGACAACTATTGCATAGTTATGACAGCTATTGCATAGTTATGACAACTATTGCATAGTTATGACAACTATTACATAGTTATGCCAACTATTGCATGGTTATGGCAACTATTGCATAGTTATGGCAATTATTGCATAGTTGTGGCAACTATTTCATAGTTATGGCAACTATTGCATAATTCTGGCAACTATTGCATAGTTCTGCCAACTATTGCATAGTTATGACAACTATTGCATAGTTATGACAACGATTGCATGGTTATGGCAACTATTGCATAGTTATGGATTTGTGTGTGTGTGTATGTGTGTGTGATGAGAGGCCAAATATTCATATAACTGTAACTCATAAAGTATTCGACCGAATCAGCTAAAATTTAAACAACATGCACAGTACGGGCTAATCTTCAATCGGTATAAATTTTACAAAAATCGTTTAACGCATTTCATTTTTATAAGAATTTTGACATTTTGAAAAAGTACGTAAATGCTCTAGCTCGAACAAATTTTTAGCTATCAGGCTGAAACTTGGTATTAAAATTGAACAAAGTGATACGACCTTTGGTACTGAATTTGGGCGAAATCGGTAAAGCGGTTAGGTTTTTATGAGATTTTGAATTTTTCGAAAAATTTTCGTTTTGCTCTAATTCAGGTAAAATTTCAACTAATCGACTGAAATTTTCTACACAGGAAAAATAACATTCAGCCCTGATACCTACCAAATTTGGTGATTATCGGTAAAGCGGTTTGGATTTTACGTGATTTTGGATTTTTTCAAAATTTATTGGTGTCGCTCTGGATTTTGTAAAACGTCAGAAATCATTAACTTTGTCAATAATTTTCATCTTTCGTACAGCCAAAAATAAAATAGAGAAACTTCCTCATAGAGGCGGCGGTGTAAAATATTTAAATAAAAAATTTTTAAGGCCGACATGGTTGTCCATATTTTTGGGTCTGTTTCCGCATTGAAGAGAAGAAATTCGTATTTGAAATGTAACAGGAGGGTATCTCGTAAGGTTATCACCTCGACGAGATTGCAATAGGCGATGACGTTCGCCAGTGCGCGCGCGCACACACGTTTCAAGCTCCCATGATTCCCCGAACCGGAAGCTGTCCATTAGAGCACCGTGCTGGAATGATGATGCGAACGGGCAGCCAGGTCACCGACAACGCGCGCAGAGGTACCGCGAGGCAATCGGCACTGCAACCACTACACGACGTTTGTCTTATTTCTTCATCTTATCGAGATATTTAATTGTGAAGAAAAATAACAAAAAACAATTTGTGGTTAAGAAAAATTTTCCATTGATATCTCAAGTTGATCCAAATCCATTGTTTGTGCTACGAAAGTGTCAAGTTCACACTTCTGTAAAATAAAAAATAACCCCGTTGATAAAATAAAAATTTACAAAACGACTTGAAGTGACCATTTTTGAGATTTTTCAAAAACGTGAAAAACAAAAAAATTTCGATAAGGAAAATTGTGTGTTGGTGATAAGACGAATTTTCTGTGAAATCTGTGCATTTGAGTGTGTGGGTGTGTTTTTTTTATTTTGTGCTTTTGGATTTTTTTTTTTTCGTTAAGGGTGTTGCAGTTTGGTTGTTTTTAATATATTTGTTATTGGTGACCATGTTGTCGGTTGGATGAAGATTACTGCGCGTTGAATTCTCACTGGATATGATCGAGAAAGGTTCGTTGATGCGAAAGCTTAAGGGGACGGAATTAGATTGACTTTCTACGATAATTTGAAAAAATATGTAGTTTTTAATCTGTTAGAGAAAACGAATTTTTTACACGGCTATAAAAGCACGTGATTGAGGCAGAGAGAAAGCTTAATTTTCGTGACAGGATAAAATTGCCTAAAACGACCAGAAAATGGTTTGTAAAATTGATGTATGTATGTGTGTGCGTGTGTGTGTGAATAAAACCCGAAAATTCAAAGCTCATACCCCAAGAGCTCTCAATTATCGGAAGCGATCAAACTGAAAGTTATTACACCGTTAAAAGGTGCAATCTTCATGGTTCGTGACAATTTTCAGCAAAATGTGTACAACCATTAAAATTTTACGCAGTTTTGAATTTGCAGTGAAATTTTTTTCGAATGGCTTGAATTGTTTCAATTTTAGGTAATTCAAAAATTTTCCAGTTGCGTGGAAGATTAATTTTTCTGAAACGAATTTAGTAATTTGAGATACAGGCTACATTAATGCGATGCCAAAAACTTTAATATACATTTTGAGGATTAATTTAATTTATATGATATCAATAATTTACAAATAAAAAAAATAAATAAATAAAAAACTACAAGCATGTCAAAAATATATATATTATGCACAGCTGAGATTTATTTGGAAATATAAAACGCTTTGATAAAAGCGTAAAAAAAATTTCTTTTTTTTTTATGAAAAAGAAAATAAATAAATAAAATAATAAATATTTTTGATTAGCAACAGGATTTTTTGTTTAACATGAAAATACATTATTTTTATATATAAATATAATATCAGCCAATAAATGAGTGAGATAACTATCGATAAATATCACCAATTTTGATCTCAGTTTTTCCCCTTAAGAGTTACAAACTTTAAATAGAAAAGTCAGAGACAGATAATAAAATCTGCTAGGTTATTGCGATAAATCGAACTTTCTTCGTTATGTTTAACTTGCGGGATCTTTGAATTTCCATACTGTATTTTTTATATATTCTTTTTACGACTATGATGTCAGCCCGATATGATCTACTACGCACTGACTTAACTGGGCGGCTGTGATCGAGCGAGTCGCGTGACGCTTACAAACGCAGTTGGCTCCAGCATTGTAGTAACGTTAAAGGAAGCAATATAGGCAAGATATAAAAATATACATTATCAAGTATAGTAGAAAGTGTAGTAAACTTCGTTACCGGAAGTAAGTGAAGGGGTGTGGCTTTCAACTAATATTAAACATGCTGGAGGTCGAGGTCTTCCAGTTCTTTGACCATGATTTATACGAGAGCAAAAAAATAATAGAGATGTTACTCTAAAAAGCAAGGATGCGAAGTAGAAACTTGCATATTGCTTTTTAATTATTTTTCAATTTTTACAATTTTACTTACAGGAGGATTTTTTTACAATATAAATAAATAGTTGCCGCAAATATGCAATAGTTGACGTAAATATGCAGTAGTAGCCGCAACTATGCAATAGTTGACGTAAATATGCAGTGGTAGCCGCAACTATGCAATAGTAGCCGTAACTATGCAATCGTACCCGCAACTATGTAATAATAACTGCAACTATGCAATCGTAGCCGCAACTATGCAATAGTAGCCGCAACTATGTAATAGTAACCGCAACTATGCAATAATAGTCGCAACTAAGCAAGAGTAGCAGCAATTGTGCAATAGTAGCCGCAACTATGCAATAGTTCCCAGAACTATGCAACAGAAGCCGCAACTATGCAATAGTACCCACAACTATGCAATAGTAGCCGCAACTATGCAATAGTTCCCAGAACTATGCAACAGTAGCCGCAACTATGCAATAGTACCCACAACTATGCAATAGTAGCCGCAACTATGCAATAGTCGCCGGAACTATGCAATAGTCATCGCAACTATGCAACAGTAGCCGCATCTATGCAATAGATGCCGCAACTATGCAATAGATGCCGCAACTATGCAATAGTACCCACAATTATGCAATAGTAGCCGCAACTATGTAATAGATGCCGCAACTATGCAATAGATGCCGCAACTATGCAATAGATGCCGCAACTATGCAATAGTAGTCGCAACTGCGTAATAGTAGTCGCAACTGTGTAATAGTAGCCGCAACTATACAATAGTACCCACAACTATGCAATAGTAGCCGCAACTATGTAATAGATGGCGCAACTATGCAATAGTAGTCGCAACTTTGCAATAGTCGCCGGAACTATGCACTAGTCGTCGCAACTATGCAATAGTAGCCACAACTATGCAATAGTAGCCACAACTATGCAATAGTTGTAGTAACTATGCAATAGATGCCGCAACTATGCATTAGTCGCCGCAACTATGCAATAGTTGCAGTAACTATGCAATAGATGCCGCAACTATGCAATGGTCACCGCAACTATGCAATAGTCACCGCAACTATGCAATAATCGCCGCAACTATGCGATAGTCGTCGCAACTATGGAATAGTCGTCGCAATTATGCAATAGTCGCCGCAACTACGTTATAGTCGCCGCAACCATGCGATAGTCGCCGCAACTATGCGATAGTTGCCGTAATTATGCAATAGCTGCGGTAATTATACAATTATACAACTAATATTCGTCATTCAATATTATTCCATTAAAGTACAAAATTTGGTCTCGCTAGTTCATGTTTTGCAAACATTAATGCGAAAACGTAAATTTTATCAAAGATTTCAAGACTTCATAAAATTTGATCCACTTTTTAGATTTCGGCCAAATTCAAAACCAAACAACATTGAATGTAGCTGCAGTTTTGAAGAACTATTTACCAAAGCATTCTTAATTTTTACTAAAATCAGAGCGTTCGTCAAAATTTTTGAAAAACATTCAAGAATCTAGAAATTCTAAAAGTGAAGAAATATTAAAATTTCCAAAATATACGAAAATAATTTATTTAAAAAAAATGTATTTGTTTGTTTACAGATTCGGTGCACTGTGGCACACCGGGGGGAAGAGCGAACGATGGGAATGAGTAGAACGGAGTTCAAGTAGCAGGCTGAAGAAGGTACGCAGCAGTAGGAAAAGAAAAAAGGAGGTTGATAAGTGAAAGCAGATAAGGAAAGATAAGAATAGTGTAGGCTACCGATAGAGTGTAGGGGGGTAGACTTATAAAAAAAAAGTGAAGAAAAAAAAACGCAAGAAAACGGAACAAAAAAGAAGACAGCGAAAAAACGACGAAAAAAAAAAATTACATATAGAAGAAACGAAAAAGTATCGAAACTGGCTGAAGGAAGGAAAAGTCGTTGAAGCTGAAGATGCTGAAAAACGGAAATATCTGGCGATGCCTGTCGTTGCTTTGTCTCATTTTGAGCGGCACGACATTTGGCCAAACTGTACAGAATTGTCCATCTCATGTGGCTATTTCACCATGTGTATGTTCGGTAAAAAAACTGGGGCTCGATATAATATGCGAATCCACGGATCACACTCACATCGGCAAAGCCATGGACGTACTCAAAGGGCAACCAAATACCGTTATTTTTTATCTCAAACTGAGGCACAATACTCTACCCAAGCTGCAGGGTTTCGTTTTTCTTGGTCTGGTTGTTCAGCATCTTACCATTCATAACAGCAGCCTCGCTGTTGTCGAAGAGAGCTCGTTAAGCTCGATTGGTGAGTATTTATATTTTTGTTGTATTATTAATCATTATTAAAATTAATTATTAAATAAAAATAAATAAAAATAATAAATGAAATAAATTATCAAACAATTGTAATTAAATTTTCTTTCAATTTATAGGAAAATAATTCAAATTAACAACTGAAATTTATATAAATATATAAAAGTAAGAATATAAAAAAATAAAATAAAAAATGGAGACTGTAAATATTCAAAATTAAATCTATTGAGTCTTCAAATTTGAGAATTCAATTTCTTTTAAAACTCTTAAGACACTTTAAAAGATTTAGTATTGATTTGACTAGTGTGAAACACTCCAACATCTTTAAATTCTGCTTACTATTTAGATCCATGATTTGACGACTCAAGACCCTAAAGTCTCAATGGAAATGAAAAAAAACCTAACATGCAGGATTTATAATTCAAAATGGAATGGGTAAAATTCAAAACAATAAAAAATTGACAATTCAAAATTGGATTGCCATAATTGAAAATAATTGAAATTTCACAATTCAAAATTGGTTCGCCATAATTTTAAATAATTATAATTGAATAGTGAAAATTCGAAACTATAAAAAATTCACAATTCAAAATTGGTTCGTCTTAATTGAAAATAATTGAAATTTTACAATTCAAAATTGGATCGCCATAATTGAAAATAATAAAAATTGAATAGTGAAAATTCAAAACTATAAAGAATTGACAATTCGAAATTGGATTATCATAATTGAAAATAATTGAAATTTCACAATTCTAAATTGATTCGCCATAATTGAAAATAATTGAAATTTCACAATTCAAAATTGGTTCGCCATAATTGCAAATAATTGAAATTTCACAATTCAAAATTGATTCGCCATAATTGAAAATAATTGAAATTTCACAATTCATAATTGGTTCGCCATAATTGAAAATAATTGAAATTTCACAATTCAAAATTGGTTCGCCATAATTGAAAATAATAAAAATTGAATAGTGAAAATTCAAAACTATAACGAATTGACAATTCGAAACTGGATTATCATAATTGAAAATAATCGAAATTTAACAATTCAAAATTCGTTCGCCATAATTGAAAATAATTGAAATTTCACAATTCAAAATTGATTCGTCATAATTAAAAATAATTGAAATTTCACAATTCAAAATTGATACGCCATAATTGAAAATAATTGAAATTTCACAATTCAAAAATGTTTCGTCATAATTAAAAATGAAATAGTTGAAAGTTAAGAATTCACAGTTAAGCATGAAAATCAAAAAATGAGGTCTTCAGAATAAAGTTTTCAAAATTTATAATAAAAATTTCAAATTATCAAACCCTTAGTCCTAAAATTTCGAATTCTGAAATTCAAATCCGTTTCCCTTGACGTACGATATTTCCTATGTAGGCGATTAAATAATATCAAAATACAGAGTTATGAAAAATCATTTGTTTATAACGGTAATTAATTTACAGGTAAACAACTGACGCAATTGGACTTATCACAAAATTCGTTAAATTCCGTGCCCTCAGCGGCTCTTGCAAGTCTTCATAATCTCCTTATTCTCAATTTAAATCACAACAAGATAAATGATTTGCGTGGACGATCATTTGCCGGTTTGGATACTTTAGAAATTCTCAATCTCTACGGTAACAAAATATCGAACATCGATAAAGAGGCATTCACTGGATTGGATGAGTAAGCATTATTAAAAAAATTTCTATATTTTTATTACCATAAAAAAAATAAAAATTAAAAATTCATAAATTTATTTTATTTCAGTCGGAAATTGAAACGTTTGAATTTGGGTGGAAATCAATTGACGAGCGTCCCAACAATGGCACTATCGTCATTGGACGTCCTGAAGAAGCTCGAGATGCACGAAAATAAAATTAATTCGATCGGCGAGGGTGATTTTGAAGGTAAGATCAACATATTGATCCTATATATGTATATGGGGCATTCCATATCGTTTCTATTTTTTTTATATTATTGAAATAACACTTCAAAGCATTCGTTTCTTTTTTTCAAAATTATCTTAAATTATCTACTACAATTATTAAATTATCTACGATTTTAGAAAAAAAAAATTGTCCGATAAATTTTAAACTTGAAAAAATGCCGAAAAATATTTTGTCGATAATAGAGATTTTTGAAAGATTTTTAAAAAATTGTGACGATTCGTATATTTATTATATGCAATTCGAGATTTTTTTCCAAGGTTTATATATACTAAAATTATATATATGTATATGGGGCATTCCATATCGTTTCTATTATTTTTATATTATTGAAATAACACTTCAAAGCATTCGTTTCTTTTTTTCAAAATTATCTTAAATTATCTACTACAATTATTAAATTATCTACGATTTTAGAAAAAAAAAATTGTCCGATTAATTTTAAACTTGAAAAAATTCCGAAAAATATTTTGTCGATAATAGAGATTTTTGAAAGATTTTTAAAAAATTGTGACGATTCGTATATTTATTATATGCAATTCGAGATTTTTTTCCAAGGTTTATATGTACTAAAATTATATATATGTATATGGGGCATTCCATATCGTTTCTATTTTTTTATATTATTGAAATAAGACTTCAAAGCATTTATTTCTTTTTTCGAATATTATCTTAAATTATCTACTACAATTATTAAATTATCTACGATTTTAGAAAAAAAAAATTGTCCGATTAATTTTAAACTTGAAAAAATTCCGAAAAATATTTTGTCGATAATAGAGATTTTTGAAAGATTTTTAAAAAATTGTGACGATTCGTATATTTATTATATGCAATTCGAGATTTTTTTCCAAGGTTTATATATACTAAAATTATATATATGTATATGGGGCATTCCATATCGTTTCTATTATTTTATATTATTGAAATAAGACTTCAAAGCATTCATTTCTTTTTTCGAATATTATCTTAAATTATCTACTACAATTATTGAATTATCTACGTTTTTGAAAAAAAAAAAAAAAAATTGTCACAAATTTTAAACTTGAAAAAATTCCGAAAAATATTTTGTCGAAAATAGAGATTTTTGAAAGATTTTTGAAAAATTGTAAATTTACGACGAATCGTATATTTTTTATATGCAATTCGTGATTTATGAGATTTTTTTCCAATGTCTATATATACGTCGGAAAAATTCTGAAAAAAAATTCAAAAATTCGGAAATGCATATACATTTTTTAAATTATTTTTTCTTTTTAAAGCTCGAAAAAACTAATCTACTTTCAGCCCAGACCACAAAAATCTTAATTATCGACAAGAGATATTTCAGATTTTTTTTCAAATTTTCAAATTTTGATAATCGACGAATCCGATGTAATAAAAAAATTTTTTAAATGAAAAAATTTTCGAAATAAAAAAAATAAGTTTTTTGCAAATAAAAATTGCAAATCGACGGGTCAGACCCAGATCAAAAAGATATGGATTGTCCCATATTTAGATATAAGAAGATACATGGATTTTTTTTTATGATGATACAAAGCTGCAAAAAAAATGGAAAACTTATTGAACCTTTTTCCCTCGACAATTGGCACAGTCGTAGGTTCCTTTGTCGTTGCACTCATCATAGTCAATAAAATGCAGTGCAATCATGCAAATTCCGCGAGGTGAAGCTTCGTTCCTCCATCTCCAGCAGCGTTGTTATTATTCCGTTTGTTCCATCTCGAGAGATGTTCGCTTTTCTTATCCTCCATATTCCAATACTCATTCTTACATCCTCTAGAAACGAAAGTCAACCTTCTGGCTTATTTATTTTATCTTTTGTAAGAGAAACAGGAAAAATAGTAGATATAGTATCCAGCAAAAAAAAAAAAAAATTGCATCGTTGTATTTTGTCATACATACGTCAAAAAGTCTTGGATTAAAAATATTACAGTAAAAAAAAAAATATTGTTTCAAAATAACAGAAAAAGTAACACACATTTTTTTTGTAATCTGTTATTGAGATTAATTTAAAAATTGTATATTATGGAAGTTAAAGAAATTTTGCATTTTTTGGAGCGATTTTAATTTATTAATTATTAATGCATATATTTATAAATATATTTTAAACAAAAATTTACGTTGACGTGATTAACTTTTGCCAAAGTTGAGATTGCAAGCCCAAATTTTGTATGTAAATGAAGCAATAATCAGCCATTGCATACATATAATTTAATGATGAATGGTACAAAATTTGGATTTTATAAAATTTTGAATTTAAAAAAAAAATTGTTATTGCTCTAACTTTTGCAAAATTTGAGATAGCGAGCCCAAATTTTATATGTAAATGAAATAATATTCAACCATTACATATAATATAATTTAGTGATGAATGGTAGAAAATTTTGATTTTATGAAATTTTGAATTTTTCAAAAAAAATTATGTTATTGCTCTAACTTTTGCAAAATTTGAGATAGCGAGCCCAAATCTTATATGTAAATGAAATAATATTTAACCATTACATATAATATAATTTAGTGATGAATGGTACAAAATTAGAATTTTATAGAATTTTGAATTTTTCAAAAAAATTTCGTTATTGCTTCAATTTATGCTAAATTAAATTAAAATTACATATCTATAATTTAGTGACAAGCGGTATAACATTTGGTTTTTATAGAATTTTCCAAAAAAATTACGTTATTGCTTTAATACTAGTAAAACTAAATGACTAAAAAAAAAAAAAAAAATTACTAAAATTAAATAAACATTCAGCCATGATATTTATTTATTAATTAAAAACAAGAATGCAAAGTCGAATTTTTTATTCTATAAACATTTTTAAAAAAAATGGGCTAAAATGTTCAGAAATATTATCAACTTTCTTTTCCATAACGCTATTAAATTTTATCGGCAATAAAAACACCCTTAAAGTAGGACATTATGCCCTGTAACTTGATAGTTATCGTTCTTGGCACTTTATTCCTAATAGGAAAAATACAACATTTCACCCCTCGTCGCAAAATATCTTCCTTTGTTCAGAATTTTTTTTTTTTTTTTTTTCTTTTTTTTTTCGTAAAAGCACCGTCTGCTATTGCCTTCGAGTAGAGTCTGCTACTTTTGAGAGGAAAAAAAGGATCAGCCCCTCAGTGTTTCCCTTCTACAAGTCGTAGAGTTACTTCGGATCATTTCGATGAATAATGTATTTTAACTCGTCGAGGTCCTCAGACTAACGTTACGCTTCTCTGAGCTTTTTCTACACCCGGAGTCTATCAGGACTGAATAAACCTGACCACTTTTGTGGTTATACGCAATATCAGTCTAACGTTTCTGTAAAAAGTCTGAAAAAAGAGATGCATAGAGGGTTAAAATTATGGATAATAAATGGAGGAACAAAAAAAGTTATAATACTTTCATTTGTATTCAACAGTGACATATTTTTCGAACCATGGAACGAAAAAAAATAATCATTCGAATTGAAAGAGAATTTTTTAATAATATTTTTGAATGATATTAATATTTATGGATTTATTAATATATTAATAATAAATATTATATATAAATATAAAATAATTTATGATTAATTAAAAACTATTATTTGCAGTTTTTCCAAAAGTTAGAGAAAATTGTTAACAATTGATTACAAAATGTGTAATTAAGTTACATGCAAATTTTGAATTAAATTTCGTAAAATTTTCATTTTGTTAGATATTTTTTAAAACCTGTGATTATATTTTTTGTTAATAATTTTGTCACTATTATAATGATATTTATATATAATAATATACAAAATTATTATATAATAATATTATATATAAATATAAAATAATTTATATTTATTATAAACTATTATTTGCAGTTTTTCCAAAAGTTGGAGAAATTTTGTAACAATTAATTACAAAATGTGTAATCAAGTTTCATGCAAATTTTGAATAAAATTTTGTCAAATTTTTATTTGGTTACAAAATTTAAAAAAAACCTGTAATTATATTTTTTATTAATAAGTTTCGCACTATTATTATCTAAAAAGAATAAATTTTAATAGCAAATCAGGAGAAGACGTAACTTTTAGAATACTTAAATTTATCTTGTAGATTCGCTGATATTTCCAAGCTCATGATATTTTGCATTTTTTACGACCGTAAACATGATTTATTTTTTCATATTTTTTTTTTAAGGCCTCTTTCATAAAACTCTTTGATTATCAATCGTAAATCTTTTTATGTACAGTATGAAACTTATATACAAATAATACATATTAAATATTATTAACTTTTAAAATATTAACGTTAAAAATTTATATTAATATTTGCGAAATTATTATTTTTTAAATATTTACAAAAAAATAATTTAAAAAATATACGTAGTCGAAAAATGAATTCATACAATAAGACTAAAAACTGATTTTATTTTCACAATAACGAATATTAAAAGTTTTCAAATTTTCAAATATTAACGACAAAAAATTTAAAATTATTTGTAAATTAAAAAATAAAAATTTATACGTAATCGAAAAATGAATACATATAATAACACGAAAAATATTTCAATTTTTTTTCCACAATAAAAAACATTTAAAGTTTTCAACTTTTCAAATATTGTCAATAAATTTTTTTTAAATATAAAGAACAAATTATACGTGATCGAAAAATAAATTAAAAATTTATTTATTAAAAATAAATAAATTTTTATTTATTTTATTTATTTATTTATTTATTAAAAATAAATAAATAAATGGGTTTTTTTTCCAGTACCCACAATATACTCCAATTTATTTTCGGACTGTATTTCGGATGCATCTGTGCAGTGATTTTTTTTGTTTGTGTTTACATATGCGCATAATTGATTTTCTTCTGTGAATAGGATTGAAAAGTTTGGATTCCCTTGTGTTGGCACACAATATGCTGCGTGAAGTGCCTGCTCGGGCTTTTTCCCACCTGACACAGCTCAATTCCCTCGAGTTGGATGGCAATCAGATAACTCACGTGGACCCGGACGCGTTTATCGGACTTGAAGGTGAGAGATAAATATAAAAAAACTGATAAACATTCAAAGAAATCAAATGGCAATTGATGGGAATAAAAATTGTATCATATATTCCATACCAAGTGGGCCACCGAAATTTAGCATGGTCGCAAAAAGTGTTCATAATTTTTTCAAAAATTGTTTAGAATATTACAAACATCCATGAATTATTTCAGAATTTTAGCACCTATGGTTTGCCCAAAATTTAATAAGGATTTTTTTAATTTAATTTTTTTGCAATTCGCTGTATATTCAAAATTACCGAACGTACGAAAAATTTGTTTCTGTATAAAATTTAAGTTTTCTTAAATTTCCATAGAGGCTCAAAAAAAATGTCCGCCATTTTTTTACAAAAAAATTCCCGCCTTTTTTATACAAAAGAAATTTCCGCCATTTTTTTACAAAAAAAAATTCCGCCAATTTTTTACAAAAGAAATTTCCGCCATTTTTTTACAAAAAAAAATTCCGCCAATTTTTTACAAAAAAAATTTCCGCCATTTTTTTACAAAAAAATTTCCGCCAATTTTTTACAAAAAAAATTTCCGCCAATATTTACAAAAAAAAATTCCGCCAATATTTTACAAAAAAAATTTCCGCCATTTTTTTTCAAAAAAACTTCCGCCAATTTTTTACAAAAAAAAATTTCCGCCAATTTAAAAAAAAAATTTCCGCCAATATTTACAAAAAAAATTCCGCCTATGTTTACAAAAAAAATTTCCGCCAATTTTTTACAAAAAAAATTTCCGCTAATTTTTAACAAAAAAAATTTCCGCCAATATTTACAAAAAAAAATTCCGCCAATATTTACAAAAAAACATTCCGACATTTTTTTACAAAATAAAGTAATATTTTTTTTCGTTGAGACAGATCATTCCACAGAAAAATTGGCATGATGGCAAATCAATGGCCCACATGGTATGGAATGACCCATATATTTGCTTAAACGATTTATGAATTGCAATCTATTCTAATTTCCCTTGATGAAAGGTTTTCGAAACCCAAAGCGATACATAATTGAAATTATTCACGGGGTGAGCCGGATTATTATTATTATTATTGTAGAAGCTGACGGACTTTGATTAACCTCTTGGGAAATCATTGAAATTCTCCTCACTGACAGCTTTGCAAATAACAGTTACAAAATACCAAAGCAGTGATAACAAATATTAGGTAATAAAATTATGAAAAAAAGGTTTTTCAAAAAATGGCATTAAAAAATCAGGCTTTTTGTATTTGTTAGAAAAAAAAAGCAAAAAAGTACATTTTTTAATAATGACGAAAGTTCTTATTAAAATGCAACATATAGAAATTCTAGACGTTCATTTTGTTATAAAGATTATATAGCTATGGGGAATTCCACGTGAAATTGCTCTGACTCTCTTCAATAATTTTGACATTTTTTTATTAAATAGTATTTTGAAAAAGAAAAGACACGTATTTTTTTTGTTTGGCGCTACTACCAATATTTTCGACACACGAATTTTTGGTAAAAATATTAATTTTTCGATATTTATTTCTATTTTAAATCTTTAATATTTTGTAAATTAACAGTCCTATCGAAAAATGTCCAAGATGAAATTTGTTCAGTTTACAAAGAGCTACATAATGTATCTAAAAAATGTTACTTTACTTTCTCTAAAATTATGTTAAACAACAATATATAGTTTAGCAGAAAAGGCGCCATTTTTAAATAATTTTTCTATACTTACAGAAAAATTCTGTCTCGAACAACGAAATTTTTCATACCTTATCCATAATTGAGAGACCTTTTTGTAAGAAGTTCTATCTAATGGAAGTTTTTTATTCCGAATATTTAAAAAAAACTTCACTTCGATAGAACTTCTTTAAAAAAAATCTCCCCATTATGGATAAGGTATGAAAAATTTCGTTTTTTGAGACAGAATTTTTCTGTCAGTATAGAAAAATTATTAAAAAATGGCGTCTCTTTTGCCAAACGATAATTGCTGTTTAACATAACTTTGCGTAGAACTTTTCGAAAAAAAATTCTGAATCCTCGAAAATTTTGTAGTATTTTCACGTTGAATCTAATAAGTGAATGGTTCTTTTCATCTGGACAAAAAGTTTGTAACTTTACGGTATTTGGTAAAAATAAAGTACAGTTTTATGGCGTTTTCGTCGACATTTGAAAGGAAGAAACGTTTACGTTGAATTACGCTTTGGATATTTTTTAACTCGCTCTTTCTGCACTCTCCACGGACATCCGATTACCATTTGAATTCAGCGTAGAACTGTTAACGGCTTCCGGGAAGGAAGGTGGATATATCGGTGTGGAGTATTCCTGAGGGAATTCTGGCCACTCGTGGCTTAGCGACGAACCGAGCGCGTTGCTTGCAAAATTCAGCACGTCGATTTCCGTTTCCTGGCACTTTAATCCTTAATCGTTCTATATTGCAACAGTGTAGAGTCGATATAAACCGTTATAATCCGATGACCTGTTGCATTATTTTCAAAAATTAAGTCCCTTAACTTTTCCAAAAATAAATGTTTTTTTTAATATTTAAAAGTGATGAAAATTTATTTCTAAAATTATATTTCGAAAAATCTGAAAATTTTCGCCATTTTTATTCCAAAATATTTTCGCCATTTTTTTACAAAAAAATTTTCGCCATTTTTATGTTATGTTAAATATTTAAAAGTGATGAAAATTTATTTCTCAAATTATATTTCCGAAAATCTGCAAACCAGAATTTTGCCCATTGCTTTCTAATTACTTTCTATTTTTCACAAATTTGATTCTATAAGGAAATTCACTTACGCATCGAGATAAAATTTTTTAAAATTTTCTAATTATTATATTTATTATATATTTAAAAAAAATTATTCAGTAATTTAAAAAAATTAAAAAGAAGTATGATAAAAGTTAATTTTTTTATTTCAATAAAATAAAATAATTAGTGTTATATGTCTATGTATTAATAATTTTTTAAATAATAATGGAGTTATAAAAAAAATTAAAAAGAAAGGTGGAGAAAAGATGAATAAATATAAATAGAAAAAATGTGTAATTTTCTATTTTTGCAGGTAATTTAAATAATCATGCATCGAATTTTTTACGATTTTTTTTCCACTGCTAACAAATAAATAAAATACATTTACTTATTTTTAAATAATTGCGAAATTGTCGTAGTTGGCCGTTAAAATAACCACGAGATTATTTATGGTTATTTGAACACATTCCATAATTCATTAGCATTTTCTCGAGTATTCCATTTCTTTCTTTACTTATAATACAGTAAATTATCTCTGCCATAATAATGAGTAACTAGTGAAAAAAAAACCGATAGGATGTACTCGACGATTCTCGAGTGTAGCAAACTCTTAGCTTCAGGGGATACATATAATTGCTAATAAAATTAAAGGAACCGAGTTGTGAATCATTAAAAATAATTATTACATTTCCGCAACTTTTCATTCCGGTGCTTTGTGCTTTATAATTTATGATAACAGTACATAAATCGTAATTCAAGATAAATTTTAAATGAATTAAATAAATAAATTATATTAGATTAGATTTAGATGAGAATTAAATTAATAAATTTAAAATAAATTATATAAATAAAAAAAATTAGATTAGATTAAATTAATAAATTTCAAATAAATTAGATAAATAAAATAAATTAGATTAGATTAAATTTAGTTTATAATTAAATTAATAATTTTCAAATAAATTAGATAAATAAATTTAATTAGATTAGATTAAATTTAGATTATAATTAAATTAATAAATTTCAAATAAATTTAATTAGATTAGATTAAATTTAGATTTCAATTGAATTAATAAATTACAAAAAATTTTATTGTTTCTATGCAGAAAATCTTCAGTATCTCCGATTGGGCGACAACAATTTACATTCTGTGCCAAGTGATGCACTTCGGCGTCTTCATCGTCTTCGTCATCTCGATCTACGATCAAACAACATAACTTTTCTGCCGGAAGATGCATTCACCGGTTATGGTGATTCTATAACGTTCCTCAATCTTCAGAAAAATTTGTAAGTTTGAATTATTTAATCTCTTGGAATTTATAAATTTCCAGCAATTTTAATCTTTTTTTTTTTTTTTTTTTTTTTTAATTGATATTCCTCTGAAAAATTCTGAACATTTTCGTAAGAGTCACTGAAAAAAAAGAAGAAAAATCTGAAATTTTTCTGCTAACCTCGAAAAATAAAATTGGAAAATCAATCATTGGTTTATTTTTCTTAAAATTTCTGATTGAAACAATCTTGACAATTAGTGTGATTTTCTATACACAAAACTAAATGTCTGAATCTGAAATAAAAAACTGTTTGTTATCAAAATATCTTGCTCTCTGAAATTTCTCTGAGTTTGCCTTAGAAAAAAATCTAAAAAATATTTTCCCCATTTTTATAACTCAAAAATATTTTTAAAAAAATAAAAATTATAATAAAAAACTAAAAATCATAAGCTCACTTATGACAAAACCGGAAAATCTCATATATATATTTTTTATTTCATAAATATATTTTCCCCATTTTTATAATTAAAAAATATTGTAAAAAAATAAAAATAGAAATTATAATAAAAAACCAAAAATCATAACCTCACTTATTCATATGACAAAACCGGAAAATCTCATATATATTTTTTATTTCATAAATATATTTTCCCCATTTTTATAACTAAAAAATATTTAAAAATAAAAATAAAAATTATAATAAAAAACTAAAAGTCATAAACTCACTTATTCATATGACAAAACCGGAAAATCTCATATATATATTTTTTATTTCATAAATATATTTTCCCCATTTTCATAACTAAAAAAAGTAGAACCTTGCACATTGCTTCCTCATTATTTTTCGCTTTTTACAAAGCTCCCTCTGTGAGGAAGCAGTATGTTATTCAATTTTGGCTTCCTCATAGAGGAAGCTTTGTAAAAAGCGAAAAATAATGAGGAAGCAATGTGCAAGGTTCTACTTTGCATCTTTTTTTTTATACCTTGTGTCTCTTTTGCAGAGGTGTTTTATACAGCTATAAATCACCTCTGCAAACACCGTTACATCTAATTTTGATTAGATACAAATTTTTGTCGTACTTTCTCAACTTTTCCGGAAGTTATAACGAAAATCTACATTTTTTTTAAAATGAAAAATGGTGTAAAATCCGAACGACTTTACCGATCATCACCAAATTTGGTACATGGCATTTCTGAATGTTATTTTTCGTCTGTACAAAATTTCTGTTCATTTGTTGAAATTCGACGTAATTTAGAGCAAAATGTATTTTTTTCGAAAAATTCAAAATTCTATAAAATCGGAACCGCTTTACCGATTTCGCTGAAATTCAATACCAAACGTCATTTAACGTGTATTCATTTATAAAGAACTATTTAGCTAAATTGGCGAACTTTTACGAAAGTTAGAGCGATCACGACATTTTTTGAAAAAATTAAAAATTGCATAAAATCTGTTTACATTGATACATTTAATTAAAAATCACGTCAATAACAGAGGAGTCAATACTCTACCTGCGTGCAAAATTTTAGCTAGATCCATCGTGCCGTTCGTGAGTTATGGGCAATTGAATTTTCAGTGTCTGGATACATACACACACACACACACACACACACACACACATACACACATACAGACATATTTTCTAGACCACTTTTCTCGAATTTTTAGGTGATTCTAAGCATACTGACATGAAAATCTCGAAAAAAAAATTTTTCACGAAAACAAAGCTTCCTCTATGAGGAAGCAAAATATTAAAAAAAAAAAAAAAATAGAAATTATAATAAAAAACTAAAAATCATAAACTCAGTTATTCATATGACAAAACCGGAAAATCTCATATATATATATTTTTTATTTCATAAATATATTTTCCCCATTTTTATAACTAAAATATATTTAAAAAATAAAATAAAAATTATAATAAAAAACTAAAAACCATAAACTCACTTATTCATATGACAAAACCGGAAAATCTCATATATTTATATTTTATTTCATAAATATATTTTCCCCATTTTTATAACTAAAAAATATTAAAAAAAAAAATTATAATAAAAAACTAAAAATCATAAATTCACTTATTCATACGACAAAACCGGAAAATCTCATATTTATATTGTTTATTTCATAAATATATTTACCGCATTTTTATAACTAAAAAATATTTTAAAAAAATATATAAAAATTATAATAAAAAACTAAAAATCATAAACTCACTTATTCATATGACAAAACCGGAAAATCTCATATATATATTTTTTATTTCATAAATATATTTTCCCCATTTTCATAACTAAAAAATATTTAAAAAAAAAAAAAATAGAAATTATAATAAAAAACTAAAAATCATAAACTCAGTTATTCATATGACAAAACCGGAAAATCTCATATATATATATTTTTTATTTCATAAATATATTTTCCCCATTTTTATAACTAAAAAATATTTAAAAAAAATAAAAATAGAAATTATAATAAAAAACTAAAAATCATAAACTCACTTATTCATATGACAAAACCGGAAAATCTCATATATATATTTTTTATTTCATAAATATATTTTCCCCATTTTTATAACTAAAAAATATTAAAAAATTAAAAATAAAAATTATAATAAAAAACTAAAAATCATAAACTCACTTATTCATATAACAAAACCGGAAAATTTCATATATATATTTTTTAATCCATAAATATATTTTCTCCATTTTTATAACTAAAAAATATTTAAAAAATAAAAATAAAAATTATAATAAAAAACAAAAAATCATAAACTCACTTATTCATATGACACAACCGGAAAATCTCATATTTATATTTTTTATTTCATAAATATATTTACCCCATTTTTATAACTAAAAAATATTTGAAAAAAAAAAATGATAATAAAAAAATAAAAATCATAAACTCACTTATTCATATAACAAAACCGGAAAATTTCATATATATATTTTTTAATTCATAAATATATTTTCCCCATTTTTATAACTAAAAAATATTAAAAAAACAAAATAAAAATTATAATAAAAACCTAAAAATCATAAACTCACTTATTCATATGACAAAACCGGAAAATCTCATATATATATTTTTTATTTCATAAACATATTTACCCCATTTTTATAACTAAAAAATATTAAAAAAAAAAAAATTATTATAAAAACTAAAAATCATAAACTCACTTATTCATATGACAAAACCGGAAAATCTCATATATTTATATTGTATTTCATAAATATATTTTCCCCATTTTTATAACTAAAAAATATTTAAAAAAAAAAAATTATAATAAAAAACTAAAAATCATAAAAATTGCAATTCGAATTTAGTGTGATGGTAGTTGCTTGATATGTCCCATACTCATTCATATTCAAGTAGCCCCAGCAGAACAGTAACAAAGTTCGACAAGTGTCCTCAAACTTGAAAACGATCCGTAGTTATGCGAGTCCAACAAATTGCACACATGTCTCCCCGTGACACGGGGTTCGAAAATTCAGAGGTCGTATGTGACTCGTGGGACTTTTGCACGACTATCGAATAATGTCTTATATACTTGGCCTAACCCGTAAGAACAGAACCTACGGTATAAAAGTATAAGAATAAGAAAAAGAAAAAAAAAAGAAAAGAAAAGAAAAGAAAAAAAAAAAAAAAAAAAAAAAAAATGTCGCGAGTGAACATAAGGAAAAAGCTGGAAATGTCTTGGAAAGGTTGCGACCAACTCCCAGTCCGGCAATTCACCCCGACCGAGTATTTTTAGAGTCACGTTCGTGTATATCTTCGTAGCAACGAAAAACTTTCTCGTACACTCAACATCGAAAAATATACTGCAATTTTTGTACTTTACGTACGTAATGTAAAAAATCCATGAAAGCTTATCGAAGTATTAGAAAATTGGAAGATAGTTTTTAGAAAATTGAAAAATGTCAATAGTTGACGTTTTTCCAAACTTTCTAAATAATATTACGAAACTTTCCACTCAAATTTACTCCACGAGTATATTTATGCTAGTTGACAGTGATGAAACGATTCCATTATTTTCAAACTCGCCCCATTTTTTTTTTTTTAAATCAATAATTCAACGTTAATCTTTTTTTTTTTAATATCGTATTTTATTAGTCATAAAATGGATAAATATTTCACTAAAATGAAATTTTTTAATGGAAATTCTTTTTAATTGTTTATAATTATACTATTATTTCTCCTATTATACATTTTTTTGTTGTGACTTTTATTAATAATTCTCTATGAAAAATATATTTATGTTTTTTTTTTTTTTTTAATTAAATGTTTATTATTTTTTAACCTAGATAATTGTGTGTTATGAATCAATTATTAATATAAAATGATTTATATAAGATCGTCATCTTCGAATTTAATTTTAATGAACATTTATCATTTATAATTAAATATATAAGGCTTTTGTTAATAATTCAAAATACATATTTTATAAAAATAAATAACGAGTGATAGACAAAATATTTTTTCCATTATTTTATTTTTCTCGTAACTTTATGATTAAGTACTTTTATTTTTATTTGACGTCTTATGTAAAATTTGAATTATTTTCCACAGAATCAAATCATTGCCACCGATGATTTTTGAGAATCTCAACTCCCTGGAAACGTTAAATCTACAGAATAACAAACTGGCACATATTCCAGAGGATGTTACAGAAACTGTTGTTGATACTCTGCGAATGATTGACATTACTGGTAAGTCATTAAATCATTATATAAAAGTTATTAATTTTAGTTTAAGTATCAATTTTAAATTGTAACATTAGCAAAAAAAAAAAATAAATAAATAAAATAAAAAACAAAATTTATTTAAATTACATTTTTAAACAAATAACTACAACCAATTATTAACGAAAATGTGCTTTTAAATTTCTGCAATAATTAGAAATAATTTTGGTGAATTATTCGTTTCCAATTAATTATAATATTTAAAAGGTTCAAATATTCATAATCATTTAGTCATCAAAGTATTGCAAATACGTTTTTTATTGAATTAATTCAATCAAAAAAAAATGTTTCATGGCTTTAGTTATTTTGTAAATCAAATTAATTAAATAATAAAAATGATTATAGCTTTCTTCATATTTATTTTATTGAATTAAATAAATATAAAAAATTATTATAGCTTTCTTAATGTTTATTTTATTGACTTAAATAAATGAATAAAATTATTATAGCTTTCTCAATGTTTATTTTATTGACTTCAATAAATAAATAAAATTATTATAACTTTCTTAATGTTTATTTTATTGACTTAAATAAATAAATAAAATTATTATAGCTTTCTTAATGTTTATTTTATTGACTTAAATAAATAAATAAAATTATTATAGCTTTCTTAATGTTTATTTTATTGACTTAAATAAATAAATAAAATTATTATAACTTTCTTAATGTTTATTTTATTGACTTAAATAAATGAATAAAATTATTATAGCTTTCTTAATGTTTATTTTATTGACTTAAATAAATAAATAAAATTACTATAACTTTATTAATGTTTATTTTATTGACCTAAAAAAATTAAAAAAATGATTATAACTTTATGAATGTTTATTTTATTGACCTAAAAAAATTAAAAAAATTATTATAACTTTCTTAATGTTTATTTTATTGACTTAAATAAATTAAAAAAATTATTATAGCTTTTTTAATGTTTATTTTATTGATTTAAAAAAATTAAAAAAATTATTATAGCTTTCTTAATGTTTATTTTATTGACTTAAATAAATAAATAAAATTATTATAACTTTCTTAATGTTTATTTTATTGACTTAAATAAATGAATAAAATTATTATAGCTTTCTTAATGTTTATTTTATTGACTTAAATAAATAAATAAAATTATTATAGCTTTCTTAATGTTTATTTTATTGACCTAAAAAAATTAAAAAAATTATTATAGCTTTCTTAATGTTTATTTTATTGACTTAAATAAATAAATAAAATTATTATAGCTTTCTTAATGTTTATTTTAATGACTTAAATAAATTAAAAAAATTATTATAGCTTTTTTAATGTTTATTTTATTGACTTAAATAAATAAATAAAATTATTATAGCTTTCTTAATGTTTATTTTATTGACTTAAATAAATTTAAAAAATGATTATAGCTTTCTTAATGTTTATTTTATTGACTTAAATAAATTTAAAAAATTATTATAGCTTTCTTAATGTTTATTTTATTGACTTAAATAAATAAATAAAATTACTATATTTTTATTAATGTTTATTTTATTGACCTAAAAAAATTAAAAAAATTATTATAACTTTCTTAATGTTTATTTTATTGACTTAAATAAATTAAAAAAATTATTATAGCTTTTTTAATGTTTATTTTATTGATTTAAAAAAATTAAAAAAATTATTATAGCTTTCTTAATGTTTATTTTATTGACTTAAATAAATTAAAAAATTATTATAACTTTCATAATGTTTATTTTATTGCATTAAATAAATAAATAAAAATTTCGATTTTCTTACCATAAAATAGCGTTATTTTATTGCAGATTGTTAAATTTTTAAATCTTTGTTTCACAGACAATCCACTAATTTGCGACTGTGAGCTTCGATGGTTCGCAATGTGGTTAAAAAATTTGCGAGAAAAGGACGACGAAATGATGTCAAAAAAGCGTACGGTGTGCATGATGCTTTTGGAAAATCGTGAATATTCTGTCCAGCACATTCCCCTGGAAAAAATGGGCTGCGTTGGAAAAAATGCTGGAAGAACATCTCTATCAGCCGCCATGTCAATTTGTCCAGCCTCAATCGTTCAATTTAGTTTCCTCGTTGGCGCAGCTGTTTTTTTCTAAATCAATAAAACCATCGTTGTAAAATCCAGAAAAAGCAAAAAACTTAACGAGCAATTAGATGCAATATAAACATTTTTTTTTGCTGTGAATTAAAAAAAAAAAAAAAAAAAAAAAAATTTCACAAAAAAAAATCTTTTATGTGGAAAGAGTTTGAAAATCTAATAACGAATTTACCAGAGAATGGTAAACGTGAGAAAAATCCACGAGTGCAGAAAATTCTGCAAAATAAACAAACGAGAAACGATAATGGAAAATAAACATTGGGAGATTTCGTACCTTTCAATGATTTTTTTTACTATTTTTCATTTTCTTCATTAGCATTTTCACTCTTTCCAATTTTTCTGCATTTTTTTTTTTTACATTTTCATAATTTTTTTTTTTATTAATTGTCTTGAAAAAAGTTTTTTTTTTTTTTTTTTTTTTTTTTTTTTTTTTTTTTTGTGCGCAAAATGTGCTATGTGTATAAAACTATTGAAACGTCATGCAAAAAGAGAAATTCGAACCGACGATTATTTTCATTTTTGTAGATAAAAGAAAAATGAGATGTGCTGGTGTAATATGCATTTTTTATCGCGTTTACATTTGACAATCGAGTAGTCGCGCGTTGCAAAAACGCGTTTATTTCCATTAGTTGGATATACACTGACGGAGGAAAAAAAGCCTCGTGTATTTCAACGAATTGTGTCGTCGAAAGCAATCGATGTAGAATTATCATTAGCGATAATTTCTAGTTTTTGGCTTAGCTCCGCTTTTTTCAATAGCGAAGAAATATTTATATTTAAGTACGCGAAAGTTAATACATGGAAGTGAATGAAAGTAAAAACTAAAAAAAAAAAAAAACGTAATCAGGCAGTTTATTCGCTGTGTGGCGAAAATGCGTGTGATAAAAAAAAAAAAACGTATGAGATTATGATAAATATTGTCATATTTGTTGATTATAAGGAAACTACGGCGAGAGTTTGAACTAGAGTGAAAAAGATGTAAAAAAAAAAAACAAAAAATGGAACGCCATTTTTTGGGAATTTATTAAAAATAATTATTTTTTTTTTTTTTTTTTTAGACACAAGAGTTATTAGATAAGATTAAGACTATAATAATAAAGGCATTAAATTCTCTCACCGAAACTATACATATCAGCCTCGTTGCCAAGTGTCTTTTAACTTCATTTCCGATGGTTGTGTTTTTTTTTTTTAATCTTGCATTTTTTTTTCCAATCGTTTGTCGACGATTAGGGAAAAAATGAACCCCGAAATTTGATGACATGAAATCATTGTTTATGTCGCTCGGGACTAATATACATATCAGCGCGTTTCGAAAATGGTGGTGCGAGTTTGCGAAATAGAGTTAATTAAAAAAATGTAATATCAGCCAAATTAATTTTTTACGAGCATCAAAATGTACTGAGGAGTTTTTGAGTTCTGACACGGCTTCTCAAAAACTTCGCGGTACATATTTGAAAATATCGCGTTTATTGAGTGTGAAATTTTTTTTAATATGAATTTTAAAAAAAAATTTGTAATGTGAATTTTGAACGTTAATCATGAAAATTTGATTTTTATTTTGATTAGAATTAATCGAATTCATATTTTTTTCACAGATATCTAAAAATATTGCATTTTGTTTGTTGCAAAATAAATCCATTCTATAATAAATAACAAAAATGTTGAAAAACCGCCAAATAAATTTTTAATTTCGATAAAAATTATCAAAAAAATTGTTGAGACTCGACATGACTTCTGAAAATCTTTTCAGTACGTATCTAAAATGATTGCCTTTTGTTTATTGCAAAATAAATTCATTTTATAATAAATAACAAAAATATTGACAATCAGCCAAACTATTTTTTAATTTCGATAAAAATGATCAAAAAAATTTTGAGACTCGACACGGCTTGAAAAAATCTTTACAGAACGTATCTAAAAATATTGCCTTTTCTTTGTTGCAAAATAAATTCATTTTACAATAAATAATAAAAATGTTGAAAAACAGCCAAACTATTTTTTAATTTCGATAAAAGTTATCAAAAAAATTTTTGAGACTCAACAAGACTTCTCAAAATCTTTACAGAGCGTATCTAAAAATATTGCCTTTTGTTTGTTGCAAGATAAATTCATTTTATAATAAATAATAAAAATGTTGAAAATCAGCCAAATTAATTTTTAATTGCGATAAAAATTATCAAAAAAATTCTTGAGACTCAACAAGACTTCTCAAAATCTTTTCAGAACGTATCTAAAAATATGGCCTTTTTTATTGCAAAATAAATCCATTTTCTAATAAATAATAAAAATATTGAAAATCAGCCAAATTAATTTTTAATTTCAATAAAAATTATCAAAAAAATTTTTGAGACTCAACAAGACTTCTCAAAATCTTTTCAAAACGTATCTAAAAATATTGCCTTTTGTTTGTTGCAAAATAAATTCATTTTCTAATAAATAGTAAAAATATTGAAAATCAGCCAAATTAATTTTTAATTGCGATAAAAATTATAAAAAAAATGTTTAAGACTTAACAAGACTTCTGAAAATCTTTTCAGAACGTATTTAAAAATATTGCCTTTTGTTTGTTGCAAATTAAATCCATTTTATAATAAATAACAAAAATATTGAAAATCAGCCAAACTATTTTTTAATTTCGATAAAAATTATCAAAAAATTTCTTGAGACTCAACAAGACTTCTCAAAATCTTTACAGAGCGTATCTAAAAATATTGCCTTTTCTTTGTTGCAAAATAAATTCATTTTATAATAAATAATAAAAATGTTGAAAATCAGCCAAACTATTTTTTAATTTCGATAAAAGTTATCAAAAAAATTTTTGAGACTCAACAAGACTTCTCAAAATCTTTTCAGAACGTATCCAAAAATATTGCCTTTTGTTTGTTGCAAAATAAATTCATTTTCTAATAAATAACAAAAATATTGAAAATCAGCCAAACTATTTTTTATTTCGATAAAAATTATCAAAAAATTTCTTGAGACTCAACAAGACTTCTCAAAATCTTTTCAAAACGTATCTAAAAATATTGCCTTTTGTTTGTTGCAAAATAAATTCATTTTATAATAAATAATAAAAATGTTGAAAATCAGCCAAACTATTTTTTAATTGCGATAAAAATTATGAAAAAAATTTTTGAGACTCAACAAGACTTCTCAAAATCTTTTCAGAACGTATCCAAAAATATTGCCTTTTGTTTGTTGCAAAATAAATTCATTTTCTAATAAATAACAAAAATATTGAAAATCAGCCAAACTATTTTTTATTTCGATAAAAATTATCAAAAAATTTCTTGAGACTCAACAAGACTTCTCAAAATCTTTTCAAAACGTATCTAAAAATATTGCCTTTTGTTTGTTGCAAAATAAATTCATTTTATAATAAATAATAAAAATGTTGAAAATCAGCCAAACTATTTTTTAATTTCGATAAAAATTATCAAAAAAATTCTTGAGACTCAACAAAACTTCTCAAAATCTTTTCAGAACGTATCTAAAAATATTGCCTTTTGTTTGTTGCAAAATAAATTCATTTTATAATAAATAACAAAAATATTGAAAATCAGCCAAACTATTTTTTAATTGCGATAAAAATTATCAAAAAAATTCTTGAGACTCAACAAAACTTCTCAAAATCTTTTCAGAACGTATCCAAAAATATTGGCTTTTGTTTATTGCAAAATAAATCCATTTTATAATAAATAGTAAAAATATTGAAAATCAGACAAATTAATTTTTAATTGCGATAAAAATTATCAAAAAAATTTTGAGACTCGACACGGCTTGAAAAAAATCTTTTTAATACGTATCTAAAAATATTGCATTTCTTTTATATTGTATCGCAATTTTCTATTGTATTGTATTTACGTCATCGTCAAGACGTACGACTTGCCTGAATAGAATTAGATGATGACTGCGGTTGACAAGCGGTAAATACGCGATGGAAGCAACGCACAGGAAGCGAACACTTGTCAAAGCGAAAGATAGAAGGAGTGAGAGAAGTAACGGGGAACTGAGCTTCAAACGTTTGTCGAGAATAGCTAATTGAACACTTTGCATTGCACTCTAGATGAATTACAGTAAATCTACCTGCCACTAAAAGTTTTCTTCAGAGTCAAAAGTCAATTATTCAAACAGTTAGCAATCTTAATTTTTTTCTGATGCTTTTTGTTTCTAACTTTGCATTACTTGCAAATTATTTATTTATTAATTCCATAAATAATACGATATTCATTAAATAGTAACAAACAAAAAAATTAATAAATTTTTTATGAAGAAATATTTTCCATTGAAATTCAATTACGAAAAAATTTTACAAAAAATTATGGTAGAATTTATTATTTATCAGAATATCGATTTATTTTTGTTTATAATATTTTTGAGTGAAAAATAATTACGTTTTCTTTTTTAATGAGATTATCAAAAAAATCTTTGACTAAAATTAATAATTTTTCGAAAAAATCGTGAATCCCAAATTTTTCATAGATTTATTAGAATTGCAAATTTTTTAAAAATAATATTACTATATTATTTATTATATAATATAATATGTAATATATAATATAATATATAATATAATATATAATATATAATTATATAATATATACTAGTACTAAATAATAGTTTTCGTAAAATAAAATATTATTGAATTAATCCAAAATTCTTATTAAAATTTTTTTTTATTATATGTTAATTTGGCTTGATAAATATTTGGCGAGTATACTCAAAATTCGCAAACTCGCAAATGATATGTGCTTTTGGATTCGTGTGAAAAAAAAAAAAGTTTCCCAAGGAAAAAAATTTATTCGTAAATTTTGAAAAAAAAAAAAAAATGTGGGATTTGAAGAGATTTCGAAACGCGTCACATTTGATGAGATTCGATCATGTAAAATTAATGTCTCCATAAGTAAGAAAATCTTTGAATTATATACATTTAGAAATTAAGCGCACCTTATTGCACATCGGTTCTAAACTAGCGAAAAAAAAAAAAAACGTGAAGATTAAAAAAAAAAAAAAAGAAGAAACACTCTGTGTTAAGCACTGCATGAAATCTGCAGTGAAATCGCTCCCGTGACCTGAGTAGAAAATTGTCTGTATGCGAAGAGGAACGTTATAAGCACGGCATTGAAAAATCCTCTTAAAAAAAAAAAAAAAAAAAAATCGTCTTTTTAACATGACGAAAATTTGAGCGAAGAGGACCCATTTTTTTGGTCCCATAATTGTGCAATCACATTCTACCAATATCATCATCTATTCACTCTTTACCACAAAAAAAAGAAAAAAAAAAAAAAAAAAGAAAAGAAAATAAATTTTTTTTTACAATATTCATAAAAATGATTTATTAACTAATGCAATGAAAATTAATTTTCCCAAAAAATGAGTGCAATCAATAAAACAACTAAAAATATTTTAAACATTGTGGGCAGACTGATAAAATTGATAAAAAATATTGTAATTTATTTATCGAACGAATTCGATGATTTTTTTTTTTATCAAATTTTCTTTATATTAATTATTAAAATTTTTTATCTTAATCAGACGATTGAGAAAGGTCACGGGAAGTGAAACGGTAAATTTAATTCCCGGGTACCGCCACATAGAAGAAGAAAAAAAAAATGCCCTGACCTCATCCCCTAAATTCCCCACAAATAATATCGTACCGATTGGAATTAAAAAAAAAAAAATTCTTCCCGATTTTTTCGCGCCCTGGACGAAAATCTCGGGAACATATTGTGCATAATAAAAAAAACGTAATACATATCATTTACATATCGGCCGCGAGTTTAAAGCAGATTAATAAAAAAAAAAAAAAAAAAAAAAAATCTGTCGCACTCGAATTCGATGGCTTCTACTTGTAATAACCAAATAACACACCATAAAAATCGTATACATATCGTCCTCGGAAGTATATGAAAGAAATTCGATGAACGAGGAAAATAGTTGATTAAAGTGAGGAAATAAATTTATTTGTTAATATATTCTCCGTTATATATCAATATATATGTATTATAAACATATTATTATTATTATTTTATTATTATTATCGTGAAAAAATACAGATTATATATATAGATATATATGCCATTATAAATATGGGGCATTTTGTGTCAAATTGACAGGATCGTAATTCGTGCTATTTTTTTCCATTTATTATTATTATTATATTATTGGGCTACATGAAAAAATATTTCATACCTATTTTTAGGTTTATTTGTAGGTTGGCTACAGTAGAAAAAAATTAAATAAAAGAATATAACATAGATTTTTTTTTATTTGATGGGAAAAAAAATTATTGTGACTACTTCGATGATGATTGTGAAATTGGAAAAGCAGCTAAAAAATCATTGTTAATAAATTTATAAAGAGCAATTTTTCTTATTTTTTATTGCAAACATTTTTTCCTTGTGAATCGGATTGCAAAAAAAAAAAAAAATTCTGAAAATTTCCATAGTTCAATTTTATTCTTGGTTATTTCGATCAAACCAATTTTCAAAAAAGGCCAGAAATTCGGGTCGTACATTTTTTTAGGCCGCCCTACGACATAGTAATAAAAAATAAAAAAAGAATATAATAATCACAATTCTGCCAATTTGAATCCGAATGGCCTGTATATTATTATACACCAAATACTATATCTACTGAATTCTAATTTTTTCTAAAAATATCATTGTCGAGGTAACGAACCAAAATGCATCCCGAACGATTATTCATATTCAGCCACTAAATAAAATTAAAAAAATAAAAATTTTATTTTATTTATGATAATTAAAAAAAAAAAAAAAGTGAATTCAGAAGCAAATACGCCAAATGCGATTCTCTGCTGGCCCTATTTAAGCTTAGGATGCGTACGAGGCATATTTGAATAAAAAACAAATAAAAATATTCACAACCACAAATATTGAATTTTTTTTTAAATTAAAAATTCCAATATTATAATTTTAAAAAAATAAAAAATCGTCGAGATGCAAATGGTTATTATCAGGCATAGAAAAAGTCACCCAAATATTTATTTGTTAGTATAAAAACCGACGAAATATTAATTAAAAAAAAAAATTAAGGGGAATTAGTGACAGTTTAGAAAAAAAAAATGTATCTAGACGTTCCTTAAGGTGATGAGGCTATTATTAATGATAAAAAAAAGGAAAAAAATTCGATTCGCTTCTTCTTGGAAAAAACCATGTCGATACATATCGATTGCCGTGGTTAGTCTCGCCGGGCGCGCCACATTAAAAACTATATACAATATTATATATATATATATAATATAAAATATACACATATATAATATATTGATATAAATACCATATATAATTATAACTGATAAGCGGTATTTTTGTACAGTGTCTTACAGTGTGTGCCTGTATGTGTGTGTGCGTGTGTGTGTGTCTTAAGGGCGAAAGTAAATCGTTAAGGGCGCTCCCGACGAGTGAGTACCCGGCAGAATATTTATGCAATTAACTAATTGATAGTACACTTTTTTCGATTTTTTTTAATCGTTGAGAAAAGTGAAGAGAAATGCCCCGAGTGTCTCGCTAAAAAAAAAAAAAAAGAAAAAAAAAAAAAAAAAAAATGAGACGGCAAAATTTTAATTATTAATTTTTTTATAATTTTTTTTCGACGAGACCCTCAGTGCTTTTTTGCACAAGCTAAAAAAAAATACATATCGACACACATATCTTCATGTAATAATAATAATATACACGAAATAATGAAGGAAGATGACAAGGTAAAGTTTATTAACGATAAACATTAATTCGTATCGTTTTTCATGGAAGTAATAAAAAGAGATAAAAATTCTTATATAGATTAATCTGTAACGCAAAGCTAAAGACCTTAACACTTCTTCGTACCTATGTGTCGTCTCGTCTTTAATCACGCAAAACGATGTCATAACTTGTTGTACAATCTTTAAAGTCGATGTGCATGTGTAAAAAAATATATAAAATGCTCTGAATATAAATAAATAAATAAATATATATATATATATATATATGACTATAGAAGATAATAGTATATATGTATTGTGTACGTGACAGAAGAAAAAAAAAATCACAGAGGACCCACTGATACCAATTCCACAACCTTCGTAAATGTTAATTATTAATAAATAATAATAGTGATGATAATGAATATCACAATGAAAACCACTGATAATATGCGTCTGTGCACGATATACTGACTGTTTATTATATCGTTATTATGATTAATATCATAACTGATAAGCAAAACGATTTAATATGAGCTGATCGTATTGCATACGATAAAAAAAAAAAGATGGAACGAGGAAAAATGTTAATTAATTCAGAATTCAAAGCGTCTATGTGTCATATTGTTTAGTATTGTATTGTTGAATAAAAGACAACAACAATACACACACGATTACTATGTATATGTGGTACTTCCAAATGAATAAAGATTAAGTAAATAAACAATGACTGAAGGGTTTTTAAAATTCACTGCCTCTACATTAAGTTGGTAATTTTTAATTATTATTAATTTTGAATTTTTGGTAATTTTTATTTTACAGAAAAAAAATCTCACTCTGATAAGTCACTGATTAAGAATGTCCATTTATTTATTCTGAAACAAATTGATATTCATTTTTTTGCAGCCTAATATATTGATGAAAAAATATATAAACATTTTGCAAAAATAAAAAAAAAAGTATTTTTATAAAAAATTATTACACAATGGGTTAAAAAAAATTCACTACCTCTACACTAAGTTGGTAATTTTTAATTATTATTATTTTTGAATTTTTGGTAATTTTAATTTGACAGAAAAGAAATCTCACTCTGATAAGTCACTGATTAAGAATGCCTGTTTATTTATTCTGAATCAAATTGATATTAATTTTTTTGCAGTCTAATATATTGAGAAAAAAATATATAAACATTTTTCAAAAATAAAATTAAGTATTTTTATAAAAAATTATTACACAATGGGTTAAAAAAAATTCAATGCCTCTACACTAAGTTGTTAATGTTTAATTATTATTATTTTTGAATTTTTGATAATTTTTATTTGACAGAAAAAAAATCTTACTTTGATAAGTCACTGATTGAAAATGCTTATTTATTTATTCTGAAATAATTTATATTCATTTTTTTGCAGCCTAATATATTGATGAAAAAATATATAAACATTTTGCAAAAATAAAAAAAAAGTATTTTTATAAAAAATTATTACACAATGGGTTAAAAAAAATTCACTACCTCTACACTAAGTTGTTAATTTTTAATTATTATTATTTTTGAATTTTTGGTAATTTTAATTTGACAGAAAAGAAATCTCACTCTGATAAGTCACTGATTAAGAATGTCTATTTATTTATTCTGAAACAAATTGATATTAATTTTTTTGCAGTCTAATATATTCATGAAAAAATATATAAACATTTTGCAAAAATAAAAAAAAAGTATTTTTATAAAAAATTATTACACAATGGGTTAAAAAAAATTCACTGCCTCTACACTAAGTTATTAATTTTTAATTATTATTAATTTTGTATTTTTGGTAATTTTTATTTTAGAGGAAAAAAATCTCACTCTGATATGTCACTGATTAAGAATGCTTATTTATTTATTCTGAAAAAAATTTATATTAATTTTTTTGCAGTCTAATATATTGAGAAAAAAATATATAAACATTTTTCAAAAATAAAAGTAAGTATTTTTATCAAAAATTATTACACAATGTTCGATTACAATAAATGACTCATGTTTATTGTAGATATTTAGTAATTGTATATGAATAATAATATTAAAATTTAAAAAAAAGGAGACGATTGTATTTACAAAAAAAATTGTCGTCTCGCTACTGGCGCCAATATTTTTGGTCACTTTTTCGGAGCATGTATTTGACGATAGTATCAGCCCAAAAAAAAATAATCCCACTATCTGATCTATTCACTGATTAGATCAGTCGTGGTCACTACTTTTTTATTTATCACGCAAAAAATTTGATGTCAATTTTTTAAAAATTCTAACGTATCGATAATCACACGATTATTATTATAAGCATGTGATACATTCAACAAATAAAAAAATATATGAGAAAAACTTTTTAAATATTAATTTTGCTTCCTCATAGCTTTCAAGTCTAGAAGCTTTGTTTTCGTGAACATTTTTTTTTCGAGATTTTCATGTCAGCACACTCGGAATGGTCTAGAACGTCGAGAAAAGTGGTTTAGAAAAAATGTGCGTGCGTGTGCGTGTGTGTGTGCGTGTGCGTGTGCGTGTGCGTGTGCGTGCGCGTGTGCGTGTGCGTGCGCGTGCGCGAGCGCGTATGCGTGTGCGTGTGCGTGTGCGTGTGCGTGTGCGTGTGCGTGTGCGTGTGCGTGTGCGTGTTCGCGTGCGTGTGCGTGTGCGCGTGCGCGTGCGCGTGCGCGTGCGTGTGCGTGTGCGCGTGCGCGTGCGCGTGCGTGTGCGTGTGCGTGTGCGTGTGCGTGTGCGTGTGCGTGTGCGTGTGCGTGTGCGTGTGCGTGTGCGTGTGCGTGTGCGTGTGCGTGTGCGCGTGCGCGTGCGCGTGCGCGTGCGCGTGCGTGTGCGTGTGCGTGTGCGTGTGCGTGTGCGTGTGCGTGTGCGTGTGCGTGTGCGTGTGCGTGTGCGTGTGCGTGTGCGTGTGCGTGTGCGTGTGCGTGTGCGTGTGCGCGTGCGCGTGCGCGTGCGTGTGCGTGTGCGTGTGCGTGTGCGTGTGCGTGTGCGTGTGCGTGTGCGCGTGCGCGTGCGCGTGCGCGTGCGTGTGCGTGTGCGTGTGCGTGTGCGTGTGCGTGTGCGTGTGCGTGTGCGTGTGCGTGTGCGTGTGCGTGTGCGTGTGCGTGTGCGTGTGCGTGTGCGTGTGCGTGTGCGTGTGCGTGTGCGTGTGCGTGTGCGTGTGCGTGTGCGTGTGCGTGTGCGTGTGCGTGTGCGCGTGCGTGTGCGTGTGCGTGTGCGTGTGCGTGTGCGTGTGCATGTGCGTGTGCGTGTGCGTGTGCGTGTGTGTCAAAATTTTTTGTTAGCACAATAGCCGTCGCAATTTTTAAGATATCGGGCTCATATTTGAACCACGAGTAAACTGATGTTAAACAAGGTATGGGATTGAATTTGGAATTAATCCATCAAGGTGTTAAAAATTTATGGCATTTTAAATTTTTTGTTCGTGCTCTAGCTTCCGCAATTTTTAAGATATCGGGCTCATATTTGAACCACGAGTAAACTGATGTTAAACAAGGTATGGGATTGAATTTGGAATTAATCCATCAAGGTGTTAAAAATTTATGGCATTTTTAATTTTTTGTTCGTGCTCTAGCTTCCGCAATTTTTAAGATATCGGGCTCAAATTTGTTCCACAAGTAGAGTGTGGATAAACTAAGTATCAGTTCGAATCTGGCGAGAATTTGTCAAGGGGTTCAAAACTAATGCCATTTAAAATTTTTTTAAACAAGGCTGCAAAGTAGAACTTTGCAAATAGCTTCCTCATTATTGTTGGATTTTTACAAAGCTTCCTCTATGAGGAAGCCAAAATAGATTAACATGCTTCCTCATAGAGGTAGATTTGTAAAAATCCAACAATAATGAGAAAGCAATTTGCAAAGTTTTTTTTTGTGCTATTCAATAATAATGTTGAAGAAAAAAATAAAATAAATGACACAAGGAAATTTAAAAAAATTCGTCTCGTTACAGGCGCCAATATTTTTTGTCACTTTTTTCGGAGCATGTATTCGACGATAGTATCAGCACAAAAAGATTAATCCCACTCTCTGATCTATTCACTGATTAGATCAGGCGAGATTTTTTTTACTTATCACGTAAAAAATGTGATATTATTTTTTTTTAAGTCAATAAAAAATATATACATAAATATTTTATCCTCAAAAATTTATTACGAAATGTTATGAAGATCAAATTAATAATTATTATAAATATTTGATACACTCAACGAATAAAAAAAATAAGAAGTTAAAAAAATATATTATTCTTTTTTTTTCGTTGACAGGAAATAAATTCTCCGATTGTAATAAAGTACAGATTAATTCTGCTGTATCTACAAAATTACGATGTTTGTCATAAATAAGCCGAAAAGATTAAGGCTTATCCCAAGTTTGTTCATTTTATTGGGAAAAATACATCAATCTTGTTATTTAATTACAAATGATAAGTCATTAAAGAATGCGGTCGATTCAAATCTTTTATTGTTGATACAAAATTTTTTTTTATATTAGTTATGTTACGTTATTCTTATCATACTAATTGGGTCCTTTGTATTCTTTGATAGATTTGTTGATCCATTCAACGAAACTCCAAACTCGGGTATATACATCAGGTTTACCGGAAGCACATGGTGGAATGACCCATGAAGAAATTCCAATCTGGACGCCATTAGCAACTAGTGGACTACCGCCATCACCCTGTAAAAGTTTGACAGTTGTGTAATTATTTAAATAATAATTATTGTCAATTATATACTTTTTACTTATTTATATTTATTTAATTTCCATTAGAAGAGTAATAATTAATAAAAAAAAGAAATGTACATTTTTCAGATAGTATTTTTTCTGTTCCATTTTTCCATTTGAAAATATAGACAAGAAAAGAAAAAAAAATTGACTTCAAAATTTACGGTGAAAATTTTTTCAAAAACTCACATTAGATATTTTTAAGTGAGAAAATTTTGACTGTAAAAGTTTCGCAGTTATGTAATTATTTGAATAATAATTATTGTCAATTATATACTTTTTCTTTATTTATATTTATTTAATTTCCATTAGAAGAGTCCAAATTAATAAAAAAAAATAAATAAAAAAAACGTACATATTTCACATAGTATTTTTTCTGTCCCATTTTTACATTTAAGAGTATATACAAAATTAAAAAAAATAAAAATGGTGTCGTAATCTATGATGAAAAAATATTTAAAAACTCACATTAGATACTTTTAAAAATTAGTGATATCTGACTAATTATGTAAAATATTAGAGGTTCAGTGGAAAATTTCTGAACTCAAAAAGTATGCCTTATAAATAAATAGTAATGTTTTCATTATTTGAAAAGTATACGAATTAAAATAATCATCATTTAGTTTTCTAATGACTCGGGATTAATGTTTTACTTACGTAACAAACTCCTTGACCATTTTTGTTGAGTGTGCAGATGTTAGTATCTTTGACCTTGTTGTTTTTAGCTACACAGTCTTTTTGCGCAAGGGTATTAAGTTTAATTTGCTGCAGTTCATTGACGTATTGGCCGTCAGCCTGAAATAAAAATAAAAATTAAAATTAAAATAACATTGAAAATATCATGAAACCTATCATTAAAATTATCATTGAAATTAACATTAAAATTAACATTAAAATTAACATTGAAATCAACATTAAAATTAACATTAAAATTATCATTAAAATCAACATTAAAATTAACATTCAAATTGACATTAAAATTAACATTAAAATTATCATTAAAATTAACTTTGAAATTAACATTAAAATTGACATTAAAATTAACATTAAAATTAACATTAAAATTAACATTAAAATTAACATTAAAATTAACATTAAAATTAACATTAAAATTAACATTAAAATTAACATTGAAATTAACATTAAAATTAACATTAAAATTAACATTAAAATTAACATTAAAATTAACATTAAAATTAACATTAAAATTAACATTAAAATTAACATTAAAATTAACATTAAAATTAACATTAAAATTAACATTAAAATTAACATTAAAATCAACATTGAAATTTACATTAAAATTAACATTAGTAGCTGTTTACTAACCTTATTGAAACCCCAGCCAGTGAAAGTGGCTGCAAAGTTAACTTGGTCGAAATTTTTGGTAGGCAGAGAAATTTTTTGAATCTTGTCCGCAAGAACGATTTTCCTCGACACATAAATCAGACCTATGTCGTTTGAGTGGTCTTCCTTGTTATATTGAGGGTGCGTAATTTTGGCTACTGCCTGGTACATCTGACCAGCTTCGGCCAATAAATTCGTGCCAGCTATGACACTGATTTCATCTGGACGTTTGCTAAAAATTAAAAATTCAATGTTAAATTGTTATCATAAACTTTTTCAATTATTTTAATTATCATAAAATCATAAAAATCATAAACCATAAAAATCAAAATTCTAACCAGAAATTGCCAATATACGAGAAAAAAAGTGATAAAAATTATACAAGAATAATTATCTGAAATAACTACTCAATATTTTTAAAAAATTAGCATTCTTATCTTTCACGAATTTTTTATTTAAATAAAAAAAGTTTTGTAAATAAATTTCATCTTGAATATTATTTATTTTTTGCTCTTTCGAGTATTTTATTTTTTGTCGATTTTATTGACAACGTTGAAAAATATTTAATGAAGAAAAATTAAATTAAGAAAAATTAAAAATCTGCTTAAATTGTTTAAATATACTTACTCAATAATACAGTGTGCTGCTGTCAAAATCCAACGGTCGTTGAGAATTGATCCACCGCAAAAGTGCACAAAGTAAACTCTCAGCGAAACTTGATAAGGATATTGTCCAGGTTTGGCTGGAGTACCACCCACAATTCTTGGGCCAAGAGCGGTTGGAATTTCGCGGCCTACACCATTGAAATAAAATAGGAAATGATTAATTAATTTGTGAAAAATACTTCAGTAAATGATAATTGATAAATTAATTTTTCTTTTTATTTTACCGGAAACAGCGAATGCCGCTGCCAAAAAGATTACTGCACTCAGAATGAATTTCATTTTAGTGACTGATGCGCTAACGAATAGCCGACTATGGACCTATGACGAAAATTTCACCTTTATATACTAAATATCGCGATATCTTTCAAGTACATTTTTATCTGTTGATTAAATTCTCCACTCGGGACCAAGTACTTTGTTCTTTGTGACACATGTGCCGATCACCGGAAATCAGATAAAAATTTCCACAATGGTTAAAATAATAAGAAGAAATTAACGTCATCAATTATAATTTAATATGACTCGATTCAACGATTTTCTTTCTGCTTGGATATTTTCTCTTTATTCTATTAATTCGTATATTCGTAAATAGAATAGACGCCATTTTGTTCATCAGAAAAAAGCTATTTGAAGTCGGGTGTATGCAAAATTTTTTTTTTTTGATTTCGTAATACATTTTTTTTCAGTCCTCCGAACCGAAAAGTGCAGTTTTCCGACATCGTGCCGAAAAGTTTTTTTCATCACTCGAGAGAAAACTTGTTTTTAAGCTCATGTAATTATAATACTCGCTTTCGTCTCATTCTATAAACTCAGAGCGAGGAAAAAAAATTTTTTCCCTAGTGTAGAAATATACTATTTTTCGACCCGGGCAGAATCGAAAAAAGAAATACAATTAAAAACTAGATATTCGTTATGCTCCATCATTTTCATCATAGAAGATGGGAAACGATGATATTAGTATAGCATGATTTTTGCTTAGATGTTTTCTCTTTATTCTATTAATTCGTACCTTCGTAAATAGAATTGACGCCATTTTTTTTTCTGAAAAAAAAGCTATTTGAAGTCGGGTGTATACAAAATTTTTTTTTTTTTGATTCCGTAATACATTTTTTTTCAGTCCTTCGAACCCAAAAGTGCAGTTTTCCGACATCGTGCCGAAAAGCTTTTTTCATCACTCGAGAGAAAACTTGTTTTTAAGCTCATGTAATTATAACACTCGCTCTCGGCTCATTTTATAAACTCAGAGCGAGTAAAAAAGTTTTTTCCCTAGTGCTGAAATATACTATTTTTCGACCCGGGCAGAATCGAAAAAAGAAATACAATTAAAAACTAGATATTCGTTATGCTCCATCATTTTCATCGTAGAAGATGGGAAACGATGATATTAGTATAGCATGATTTTTGCTTAGATGTTTTCTCTTTATTCTATTAATTCGTACATTCGTAAATAGAATTGACGCCATTTTGTTTATCAGAAAAAAGCTATTTGAAGTCGGGTGAATGCAAAATTATTTTTTTTTAAATTCCGTAATACATTTTTTTCAGTTCTTCGAACCCAAAAGTGCAGTTTTCCGACATCGTGCCGAAAAGCTTTTTTCATCACTCGAGAGAAAACTTTTTTTTAAGCTCATGTAATTATAATACTCGCTTTCGTCTCATTCTATAAACTCAGAGCGAGGAAAAAAATTTTGTTCCCTAGTGTAGAAATATACTATTTTTCGACCCGGGCAGAATCGAAAAAAGAAATACAATTAAAAACTAGATATTCGTTATGCTCCATCATTTTCATCGTAGAAGGGAAACGATGATATTAGTATAGCATGATTTTTGCTTATATGTTTTCTCTTTATTCTATTAATTTGTACCTTCGTAAATAGAATTGACGCCATTTTTTTTCTGAAAAAAGCTATTTGAAGTGAGGTGTATACAAAATTTTTTTTTTTTGATTCCGTAATACATTTTTCTTTCAGTCCCTCGAACCGAAAAGTGCAGTTTACCGTTGTCATGCCGAAAAGTTTTTTTCATCACTCGAGAGAAAACTTTTTTTTAAGCTCATGTAATTATAATACTCGCTTTCGTCTCATTCTATAAACTCAGAGCGAGTAAAAAAGTTTTTTTCCCTAGTGTTGAAATATACTATTTTTCGACCCGGGCAGAAACGAAAAAAAAATACAATTAAAAACTAGATATTCGTTATGCTCCATCATTTTCATCGTAGAAGATGGGAAACGAGATGGGAAACGATGATATTAGTATAGCATGATTTTTGCTTGGGTGGTTTTTCTTTATTCTATTGATTTATACCTTCGTAAATAGACTTGACGCCATTTCATTTTTTCAAAAGTAAAAAAAGCTATTTGAAGTCGGGTGTATACATTTTTTTTTTTGCAACCGCTTATACATTTTTTTTTAGTTCTCCGGCCAGAAAAGTGTAGTTTCCCGATGTCGTGCTGAAAATTTTCAATCATCGCTTGGGAGAAAACTTTTTTTTAAACTCGTGTGATTATAATACTCGACTTCGGCTCATTCTACAAACTCACAGGCAGTAAAAAAGTTTTTTTCCCTAGGGTTGAAATGTACTACTTTTCACCCCGGGCATAATCGAAAAGAGAACTACAATTAAAATCGAAATATTCGTTATGCTCCTTAATTTATGTCGTAGAAGGTGGGAAACGACGATATTAGTATATTATTCTACAAGGGAGGGAAATTCATTATTTTTGCCGAGGGTGAAATTTGTTCAGAAATGACACGAGGTGAAAATCACGCTTCCTCCCGTGTTACAGACAATACTTTGTAGCTGATTTCATTTTTAATCAATGCAGCATATGCAGTCCGGTTTTCATTACTCCCGCCAGGCAAAAATAAACCGTTTCCCTCCCTAGGGAGTAATGAAACTGTATTGCTCATACGTACAAGTCAGATGTCATCCATGAACGTTTTTGCTCACGACATGAGGTTATTTTCGCGGATTCAAGAAAAAACTATTTTTCCTTAACCTCATCTTAGGGAATAATTAGGCAAAATATTGAATTTCAATTTTATACATTTGTTTCTGTAACATTCGCAAGCAAAAGCCAAATTGCCATTTCATTAGACCGGCCTGGCACTTAATCATAAATTATTATTTTTTTATCAAATTACTATATATCGCAAGTTTCAAGTACGTTATACGCGAAGATAATTTATATCAGTAAATTGTGTCGAAATTATCTGTGACTAAACTTATCAGCATTAAATCGAATGAAAGTATAACTTCTATTGAGCACGTACTTAAAATCGATAAAACCTTTTCTTTGAAATCGTTTCCATACCGCTGACCATGAATTCATGACGTTGAAATGAAACGGATGTAAATAAATGGCTTCTTCTACCGCGATGACTAATTCGAACAATTAATATTTAATCTCCAAGCCTACATGGTCAAATCCATGAGTGTGTGAAATGGTCCTGATAAAATTTTAGATCATTTTTGCATGAAAATATTCGGATATATTAATAGTAAAGCAGTTTCAATATATTTCGTTAAAAAAAAACTGGCAAATAGTTCTAAATGGTTTGACATGTGGTTCCAGGAAAATATCCTGGAAGGGTTTTTATTATACTTATTTACCTGGATCAAACATTGATGAATCCATTTTTACTAACCGTCGAAACAGTAAATCTCTGTAATTTCCTACTTACCGACGCAAGATATGATGTTATCAACCGTGAGAGGCTAAATTGATTTACCAACGGTGGAAATAACAGTTAACCGATGATCATCGGGAGATATTTCTGCCGGGAAAAATGGATCCAAAATAATTGATACAACCCGACTTATGTAGAAAAGAAGATTAACCGACGGTCGGTAAATACTCAATTCCGGACTTTGATCGGACTTTGAAAACTAAGTAAAATATTTTGAATCCGGAAGCAATGTGCAAAGTTCTACTTTGCAACTTTTTTTGTTAACCCTATAGTTTTTGAAAAATTCAAAATCACGTAAAACCCGAACCACTTTATCAATCATCACCAAATTTGGTACCTAGCAGCACTAAACATTATTTGTCATCTGTAGAAAATTTCAGTTGAGCAAAACGTAAATTTTTTTGAAAACTTCAAAATCCCATAAAGATTGAATTTATTTGTAAATGCATCCCAAATTCAATACCGATCTTCCTTTAATATACATTTAATGATAAAAAATTATTTAGCCCTATGGCTAAAAATTTGCGGGCGCTAGAGCGCGTACAGACATTTTTTGAAAATTTCAAAGTCAGATAAAACTGGAACTTATTTCTAAATTTTTTTGAAAATGATCACGAACAAATCGTAACAGGTTATAGTGCATTTATAACATGCACTTTATTTTCAGATATTTCATAAATTTATTGATTTATTGCGTTAAAGTACGTCTTTCAGATTAGAGGCATTATGGGTGGCAGGTAATTCCCACAGGTTGGAAAATTTGGTGGAGTCGGTGGAAGATCGGTCTTCGTTCCAACGTGAAATAGCAATTCCATTCCGATAACCATGTGGTAGAGGAAGTGACAGTGAAAAAGCCAGTAGCCTGAAAAAAAAAGATCAAAGAACATTGATTCTCCATAGATGATCGATAGTATTAGTAATAGCTTAAAATATCGATTTTCAACCGACCCGGATTATTAGCCCGAAAACGAAAGATCACGTAGCCATTGTTAGGCACTACGATTGTGTCTTTTGCGGGTGGCCGGTCGAATGTTCTTGCCAGAAGTCCGCGTTTGTCCAAATCGATCGCATATTTGACGTCCATTTTTGTTATGTTGTCGGTCGAACGTCCCATACCGATTACATTGAATGCATAACCGTGCAAGTGGAATGCATGCACGAGATTTGGTATTTGTACTGCAAGGAAAAGTTCACATAATCAGAAACGGCGTCGAAGTATTCATTTAGACAATAAACCATTTAAGGACAATTGGTCCGATAGCCTTCAGACAATACACCATTGGGCAATAGACAATTGGTTCAATAGCTTTCGTACCATAAAACATTTAAGACAATTGGTCCAATAGCTTTCAGACAATAGGCCATTTAAGGACAATTGGTCCAATAGCTTTCAGACAATAGACCATTGAAGGACAATTGGTCCAATAGCCTTCAGACAATAGGCCATTTAAGGACAATTGGTCCAATAGCTTTCAGACAATAGGCCATTTAAAGACAATTGGTCCAATAGCCATCAGACAATAGACCATGTAAGGACAATTGGTCTAATAGCATTCGAACAATAAACGATTTAAGGACAAATGGTCCAATAGCATTTGGACAATAAACCATTTAAGGACAATTGGTCCAATAGCCTTCAGACAATAGGCCATTTAAGGACAATTGGTCCAATAGCTTTCAGACAATAGGCCATTTAAGGACAATTGGTCCAATAGCTTTCAGACAATAGACCATTTAAGGACAATTGGTCCAATAGCCTTCAGACAATAGGCCATTTAAGGACAATTGGTCCAATAGCTTTCAGACAATAGGCCATTTAAAGACAATTGGTCCAATAGCCATCAGACAATAGACCATGTAAGGACAATTGGTCCAATAGCATTCGAACAATAAACGATTTAAGGACAAATGGTCCAATAGCATTTGGACAATAAACCATTTAAGGACAATTGGTCCAATAGCCTTCAGACAATAGGCCATTTAAGGATAATTGGTCCAATAGCTTTCAGACAATAGGCCATTTAAGGACAATTGGTCCAATAGCCTTCGGACAATAGGCCATTTAAGGACAATTGGTCCAATAGCTTTCAGACAATAGATCATGTAAGGATAATTGGTGCAATAGCCTTCAGACAATAGACCATGTAAGGACAATTGGTCCAATAGCATTCGAACAATAAACGATTTAAGGACAATTGATCCAATAGCATTTGGACAATAAACCATTTAAGGACAATTGGTCCAATAGCCTTCAGACGATAGGCCATTTAAGGACAATTGGTCCAATAGCTTTCAGACAATAGGCCATTTAAGGACAATTGGTCCAATAGCCTTTGGACAATAGACGATTTGAGGACAATTGGTCCAATAGCCTTGAGGCAATAGACCATTTAAGGACAATTGGTCCAAAAGTCTTCAGACATTAGACCATTTAAGGACAATTGGAACCTTCAGACAAAAGACTATTGATCTTTGGGAGAAATTGGGTTTCGACGAATCCTAATAAATCATCAAGAAACAATATTGATAACGTATCTATTGATGAGTATTTGCTCACCTTCGTCGACGACTACGACTTCAACGATTGCGTTTAGAGGAATGTCGATGGTGTGAGTGCATCTGCAATCTTCACCACAATCAGTCGGTCTGTTATCACTATTGCAGAACTGCTTAGGGTCGATATCATCGGCTTGAGACAACGGCGGTGCAGGTGGGGATGCAAAGGAAATTCCGTCAATCAGGAAAATCGTATGGATAATGTTAACTGCAAGACATTGAAATTGAAATTATTTGCAAACAATCATAATTAAGAAAATATCAATACATTCAAATCATCACATCTTTGCAGACATTTAAGCTACACTATCATCTAGATGATAGTCAGATACTCGATTCTGGAATAATGAAATCAGAAACTATCGTGACTTCAATTTTATATGTTTTTGATTGTACCTAAGTAGGGGTCGTAACTATTGGTCCCAAAAAGATCTTCCACGTCGTAAAGATAGTATCGATATGGCAAGTAAATCTTGACATCTGCATTTTCCTGAAGAATTCCACGGTCCACTTCATGTGCATTTCTCAATTGGCTCACGCAAATGGCGTCTACACGAAATTCATGACACCTCGCGTCGAGAGGGTTCAAGACCTGAAATGAAAAAGACAATTGATCACAAGAACAATATTTGTACACGCTTATTACAACTGATTGGAAAATCATAATTACGTCTGTTTGCTGACAGATCAAACTGGGAGGCCATTATCGATTTCTTTGGGACACTTTTGCTTCCAATTGGATCTGTCAACAAACAGACTCATTGTATCATTAGCTTTTGGTCCAAATTCCGACCACCATAGACACCTCAAGACCTATTCAATCGCTATAGGAAAACATTGTATGAAGCAAATATGATGAGCAATCACTTTTTGTCCCAAGAAATTTAACTACACTCACAACGCCCAATTTAAGACCATCATCATATGTTGGTCCGGAAGAACGCGGTTCATCGGGCCCATTTTCATAACGCAATATGGCCAAATTTTGGACACGTTTCTCACTACATTCTCCGAGACCGCGAAGCTGTATCCAATATGCGTCAACTGGTCGATCTGCGATTATAACGAAGTCGTAACGTTCGCCTGGAAAAATGGTACGTTTAGTTTCCAAATCTAACCAAAGAGGATAGAATGCGAAGCATGAACTATGAAGTTTGTTGAATAATTACAAGATGATTAGTGAGTGATTAACTAATAAGACAAGAGATTGATGAAGGGACAAAATGCAACCTAGAATGCAAATGTCGTGATTTATGTATGTAATAATAAGATGTGTTTACGGATATATAATAATAGTATGTCTAGTGAATCGTCTGAAATCTGGATTGAATTAAAGCGGAAACACATAGAATGGGAAATGACCCTGAAGATTATCTTCATTTCAGAAATAAAATTTTCGACGCACCGTAACTCCCTTAATTTTCGTCCTATGAGGACCCACGGAGGTGCATTTTATTCGCCTTGAAATTTCCTAGAGGCTACATTTTGTAGATTTTTTTTACCGATGTTATTTTCGTCGTAGGACGAAAATTAAGGGAGCTACAGTGTGCCAAATTTTTGTCATAACATTTTGCCGGTAGAGTCGAAAATAACATAAAGTTAAAAAATCTAAAAAATACATCCTGTAGAGAATTTTAAGACGAAAAAACTGCACCCTCGTGGAATCTCGTACGATAAAAATTTAGGGAATTGCAGCGTGCTGAAAATTTTATTTCTGAAATGCAGATATCTTCAGGGCTATTGGGAAATGTACGATTATGTCACAAATTCTTGTTTACCTGAAAAGGATGTGATTGTGTTGACTGCAACAGGGTCAACAGGTTCGCCATCAGAAGCGATGAGAATCAATTCATGATCTTGAAAAGAAATTTGCGCTGGACAGACTGAAGAAAAGGCATTTATAAGTCGGAAACGATAACGTCGTCCCCACTGTATAGTGAAAGTTGCGAGAGTGGTATTTGTTTGGGATCCAGTGTCAGGATCCTTGAAAAAAAAAACTAAAGTTTAGAAGATGTTCAAAATGAAAAAAAAATTACAAACAATCACACATTTGATTCAATGATGTGGAAAATTTACCTCATAACGTCCCCTTCCGTTGATCAACAATGACACAGGCGCTTGACCGAGATTATGTTCCAAAAAACCAGGAAATCTTTGTGTCCCGTCTTCGTGCAACCAATCACTGATTACAACAACGTGGGCCGGCAAATCTTGGTCGTAGAATCTGCTACTTGGGTCTACGAATGCTGGTTGACGAATTACAATGCTACCATAGAGACCATCAATTTCTTGAAGACCCGAATGTGAGTGCCAGAAATAAGTGCCAGCATTTGCAGCTATCCATTGATATCTAAATGAGGAAATTGAGTATTTTTACTGTCTGGACATTATTTAGACAATATTAGACCCTAAATCGTTTTGTGAAGTTTAGTGAGATTGATGATGACGATTCGATAGCAGAGATACGAAATACAATTTACCTGAAGGTCGTTGATTGGGTGATCGGGCATTGAGTCACACGTGGAACTCCATCGTAGTATTGAAAGCCATTCTGAAAGATACCGTGCCAGTGTATGGCCGTTTCCATTCCGCTCATGTGATTTTCAACATCAACCACAACTTTGTCACCTTGGCAGACTTGGATACTCGGGCCAGGAATCATTCTGTTAGCGGTTAGAATTCCGCGTTCCACGCCGTCAGCTAAAACACACTGACAATCGTTCGTAACAAAGTCAACAGTTCCATTGCACAATTGGCACGCCCTGTAACAAAAACGAATTATGAAAGTTATTGACATAACAATATTTCAGACATTGAACAAATTGATTTGTTGTACAAGGTCGATAATTAATTACTCACGCCCCAAGTACGTTGTAATTTTCCAATGTAAAGTGATAATAACATATTTTAGGTGGTTCACCCAGTTGACATGTGCGTAGGCACTCTGCGGGTGTTGAAATTATTCCTTTTTCAAAAAACACTGAAAATTACGAAATGGAGTTCGATTAAAAATATTCTTTAACGAAATATTTCCGCGCGGAAATTATGAGTCCAGGATCGAGTCTGTGCAGTTCCCAGATTCCATCCTGGATTCTGCCCAGATTCCATCCTGGATTCTGCTCAGTTTTCAATCTGGATTCTGCCCAGTTTCCAGCCTGCATTCTGCCCAGTTTCCAGCCTGGATTCTGCCCAGATTCCATACTGGATTCTGCCCAGATTCCATACTGGATTCTGCCCAGATTCCATACTGGATTCTGCCCAGATTCCATCCTGGATTCTGCCTAGATTCCATCCTGGATTCTGCCCAGATTTCCTATATCCAATGACTCAGTTCAATTTGAGTAGAATTCGATATGAATAATATGATCTGTTTTATCTAAAGACTTTGACTCTACTAACCCAGTATGTCATATAGGACAATGTCGTTCGTACATTTTGTGACTACGAATAATAAACCTAACTAGAATACCTCTTTCTATAAACGTTAAGTAGAGATGTGAAAACTTTAAAAAGAGGAAAACCTGTTTAACTGAACCTTCGAAACCAACTAACACTTAGAAACTATTAACATTTGATAAGTGACGCGATACGTGGAAGAAAGGCCAGGCCTAATTGTCTCTTATCGATATTAGCTGCTGCAAATGCATGTAAAACTATGATGTTCAACCAACTCTTCAATTATAGCTTGAGAATTCCTGTGTAATTAATCGACTTGAAAGACATAGAATGTTGCGAAGCGATATTTTCACAAAATCGACTTATCTTTGTTTTGCTACGTTCAGTGTTATTTATGCAGTTCAATAACTTACCATTATCTTGTATTTCCTGAACTTCATCGAGCCACGACGTGTTGCTCTGCAAAAGAAATTGTACAAAGGCAATTGTATCGATAATAGGACATTTTCGTGAATTTACATTCAATTCACCTCTGTAGCAAAAAATACAAGCGTTATGACCACGCACATCAACAGGCCATGTCCGAGCAACATATTGCAAGACATCAATTCTGAAAAATAACGAGTCAATATTAATTTTCACATGTTGACGTAATTTAATATTAATTTTTACATATTGAGTCTCTAGACTAATTTGGTACAGTATGCAAATTTTTTAAATGGTTTATAAAATACATTTGTACAAGAAACCTTGAATTGGTTGACAAACCGAGAATATTAACCTAGCTTAATTCAATTTAAATTCTTAATCAACATTTACTTTGAACATGTGACGTATTCTCTGTTAGTTCAGCCACTATATCTTTTCATTTTTTTTTATCGATCCATATGTTTATGGTCCACTTTGCTAATTTTTTTATAGGTTCGGAATGTATCATTGCAGCTTAGATAAAATTAATAGTTGAATACATTGAGTGCATTTTTTTTCTGTTCATAAGGAAAGTTACGGAACTGACACAGAATACCTCATATCGAACACACATGAACTTTCCTCAACAAAGTATTCGCGATAACTGGTACTACAAAAAATGCCATCAAGCTGCTACAATGTCAACTACCCCCTTGTGGTTCTCACATATCACACGTTCATTGTCATTCCTTGACAATAGCATTCGCGATAACGGTATAACACTCGATATCGACAACCATCACTCGACACGTGGGAAATTGTAGACAGGAACAAGTCGGGAATGTAGTCCCGTGTAAAAAAATCCGGAGACCATGATGGAATCCAAGGCAGAATCCAGGATGGAGTGTGGGTGATCCAGGATGGATTCCAAAATGGGCAATGGGATTGGATCAAATCCTATTCTGCATCCTGGACTCATCATATTTACACGCGGTCTTTGTATAGAAATCTTGATCCAGGCGAGAATCCGAAATGGACACAAGGATGGACACTCCGATTGAACCGGCGAGATTCGTGAATGGTCCAGGATGAAGTCTAAGACAGTTCAGGCGAGAATCCATAATGAACACCAGAATGTACTCTGCGATTGACCCGGCGAGATTCACGAATCGTCTAGGATAGAGTCCGGGATGAAGTCTAAGACATTCCAGGCGAGTATCCGAAATGGACACCAGGATGGACTGTAAGACAGTCCAGGCGAGAGTACAGAACGGACACTAGGATGGACTCTGCGATTCAACCGGCGAAATTCGCGGTTGGTCCAGTATAGAGTCCGGGATGGAGTCTAAGATAGTCAAGACGAGAATCCAAAATGGACACCAGGATGGACTCTGCGATTGAACCGGCGAGATTCGTGAATGGTCCAGGATGAAGTCTAAGACAGTTCAGGCGAGAATCCATAATGAACACCAGAATGTACTCTGCGATTGACCCGGCGAGATTCACGAATCGTCTAGGATAGAGTCCGGGATGAAGTCTAAGACATTCCAGGCGAGTATCCGAAATGGACACCAGGATGGACTGTAAGACAGTCCAGGCGAGAGTACAGAACGGACACTAGGATGGACTCTGCGATTCAACCGGCGAAATTCGCGGTTGGTCCAGTATAGAGTCCGGGATGGAGTCTAAGATAGTCAAGACGAGAATCCAAAATGGACACCAGGATGGACTCTGCGATTGAACCGGCGAGATTCGTGAATGGTCCAGGATGAAGTCTAAGACAGTTCAGGCGAGAATCCATAATGAACACCAGAATGTACTCTGCGATTGACCCGGCGAGATTCACGAATCGTCTAGGATAGAGTCCGGGATGAAGTCTAAGACATTCCAGGCGAGTATCCGAAATGGACACCAGGATGAACTGTAAGACAGTCCAGGCGAGAATCCAAAATGGACACAAGGATGGACACTCCGAGTGAACCGGCGAGATTCGCGGATGGTCCAGGATGGAGTCTGGGATGGAGTCTAAGACAGTCCAGGCGAGAGTCCAAAATGGACACTAGGATGGACTCTGTGATTCAACCGGCGAAATTCGCGGTTGGTCCAATATAGAGTCCGGGATGGAGTCTAAGATAGTCAAGGCGAGAATCCAAAATGGACACCAGGATGGACTCTGCGATTGAACCGGCGAGATTCACGAATCGTCTAGGATAGAGTCCGGGATGGAGTCTAAGACAGTCCAGGCGAGAATCCGGAATGAACTCCATGATGGGCTCTAAGACAGTCTAGGCGAGAATCCGAAATGGACACCAGGATGGACTCTAAGACAGTCCAGGCGAGAATCCGAAATAGACACCAGGATGGACTCTAAGACAGTCCAGGCGAAAATCCGAAATGAACTCCATGATGGGCTCTAAGACAGTTTAGGCGAGAATCCGAAATGGACACCAGGATGGACTCTGCGATTAAACCGGCGGGATTCGCGGATGGTCCAGGATAGAGTCCGGGATGGAGTCTAAGACAGTCAACGCGAGAATCCAAAATGGACACCAGGATGGTCCAGCATAGAATCCGGGATGGAGTCTAAGATAGTCCAGGCGAGAGTATATAGTCTGGGATGGAATCTCAGACAGTCCAGGCGAGAGTCCAAAATGGACACCAGGATGATCTCTGCGATTGATTTGCTGAGATTCGCTGATCGTCCAGGATGGAGTCCAGGAGAGTATTTGGCATCCTGGATGGAGTTCCGGATGGAGTCCGGGAATGTTATCTGAGTCTTGGATGGAATTCAGATTAAGCCTTTTCGGGATTCTCGGATGGAGTGATGGACTTCAAGATAGACTTTGGGATCGGATTAAAAACCAAAGTCTATATGAGAATCCATTTGGTACTCCCACCCGGATTGTCCACATTCCAACCTGGACATCATCCGGAACTCCATTCAGGACTCCATATCGCACTATTTTTTCGAGGTCAAAAGATTTTTTGATCAAAATGAAAATGTACCTCCGACTGTCTATGAAGTACGTCGGTACGTCAGGACTTTATACGATGAGATTTACGATTTACGATGAGATTTACGATTTCTGAATATTCAAGCTTCAACTTTGACAAGCTGCTTTGATAAAGAATTCTTTCAGATTTTCACTGCAAGCAACACAATAATCCTGAAGAAATTTTACCGACGTAGTGCATATTGAAAGATAACGGCAATATCGATGAACTTTATACTTCCACCCTGTTTCAGTTTCCCTTTTTTCACATGCATACAATCGATTGATTTACGCTCCTCACCAGGTTGCATGATTCTGCTGAATTATGTTGTCAGCAGTTAAGTTCTAAGAGAATTTTTTATCAAGACGTAAATTATACCTTTCGGTCCATATGAAGACGTCGAATGCGCGTACTGAAAGATATCAGTGTGTATCCATCATTGATATCAGTATTATACCGACTTTACACATGTAGTGTGTTACATTCAATTCTGTAACCCGTGCATTTAATCGATCGGCCTCCTTTCATCGCAGTTTTGCAAAGCTCGACCACAACTTTGTCTTCTTTCTGAAAGAATACTTGATGAAAATAAAACGCGTGATATGAAATTCGATATCCATCAGTCAAGTCATAATTCTGGCGGACAATGGACGTGTTCGAAAGTCCATACTATCGCAAAAACAAAATTCTCCTCACTTGTCTTGGTCAATGGCCTTACCAAAACACATTTCAAAAACGTATTATCAGAACAGCTTTGTTGATCTTTGTTATAAGCGTAATTTATCCAGAGGTAACGACAACAGTACAAAATTTATGATAGTCAGGATCTGGGAGGGTTAAATAGGATCCGATTATTCTATTCCTAACTACCTCTAGAAATTAAAAGATATTTTAACATACAATTTTAGTGCAATTGTAAAAATAATTAATTTTGTTACCATTTCTCAATTTCCATATTTCCATTGTTGAAATTTTAATGTAAATACCGAACTTGTAGGATCGCACATACATTTATAATTAGCTATTGATTTTTAATTCAAACTGTAAATTTTAATATTTGCATAACTTTTGTTTATTGCTATTATTATTAGTTATTGTTATGTCATTCAACTTTCAATAGTTTCCATGATTCAACCATGATTTTTTTCAATCCGCCGATGATAAGTTATAGAATTTGCTATTTTTATTGCAAATATTAAATGAAAGCGATTAATGAACGAGTGCACAATTTATTACAGATTCTTTACGTGATAGATGCATGGGGCGACATGGATGAGGTGATTGAAAGCGCATCTGCATTCGGTGTTGAGATAGCCAGCAGCATCAAACTTTCCAACTATATATTCAACGCTGGCAAGGTAAGATGGAATAATTTTTTTCAGTTGCAACGTAAAATTGGTTAGCATGTCAAAACTTTTCACAGATGAAATTGATATGGAACCGAATTCACAAAGATTGGAAAATTAATATGTTGAGACCACAAATGGCAGTGTTGAAAAAATACGCGGGCGAAGGTCAACAGTTGACGACATTTTACACTGGTGAGCAACGACATTGTCATTTATTACACATTTTTTTAAGCTTGAACTTGAATCAACTTTTTGTTTTGGTTCCTCGCAGTTTACATGTACTCAACATTGGTGGCATATCTGATGTTTCCTCTAATACCTAAGTTTCTTAATCGTGTGCTGAATTTTAATCAAACCATGCCCGATATACCATTTCCAATCAAGTACGGCGATTTGGATCCAAAAAAATATTATTTTCCGATGATGATTCACTCTAATTGTACAGCAATTCTTATTATAACAACCGTCGTTGCGATGGACTCAACGTACTTTGTGTATGTTCAACACGCTTGCGGAATATTTGCAGCCATAGGGTATAACAATTATTTTTGTGGTATCATAGTTATTGCGATGAAGTTCTATTTGGATAAATTATTTTTTGTGTGATGAAGTCCCTGGATCGGTATTCCGGCCCATGTTATGTTATCCTGTTCTACACTATGCACTGCACGCAAAGAAATAATTGGTTGCCCAAAAATTTGTTGGGAGAACTAACTATTGCCTGTCACAACCAATCCATTGGATGTCACATCCAATCAGTTATTTGTGACGTCCAATGGATTGGTTACGACGCCCGATTGGTTGGTTGCGGCACCCAATAATTGGTTCTCACAACCATTTTGTCGCTTGGAGCGTATTTAACCATGGTACTTGGGTAGGGCATCCAATTATTTCTTTGCGTATGGCAAACTGATTCGACGACATACAAACAAGAATCCCGCGTAGAAAAAAAAGTCCGGGATGGAGTCACGAATGGAGTCCCGGATGATGTCCAGGATAGAGTCCCAGATGGAATCTGGGCAGTCCAGATGGAATCTGGGCAGTCCAGATGGTCTCTCGTATGGACTTCAGCTTTTAATCCGATTCCAATGTCTATCCTGAAGTCCATCACCCCAACCGGGACTCTCGAAAGGACTCAATCTGGATTCCATCCAGGTCTCAAAGAACATTTCCGGACTCCACCCGGGATGCTAAATACTCTCGTGGACACCACCCTGGACAAACAGCGAATCTCGCTGAATCAATCGCAGAGGGCATCCTGGTGTCCATTTTGGATTTTCGCCTGGACTATCTTAGACTCCATCCCGGACTCCATCCTAAACCATCCGCGAATCTCGCCGGTTCAATCAGAAAGTCCATCCTGGTCCAGGGGTGTCAATCCCGGGTCCATCCAGGGCAGAACCCAGGTTCGAGTCTGGGCTGTCCAACATGGACTTTGGGTGATCCAGGATGGCGTCTGGGTAATCCAGGATGGGCTCCAAGATCGACTCTGAGTAATCCAGGATGAACTCTAAGATGGAATTTGAGTAATCCAGGGTAAAGACCAAGATGGAATCTGGATAATCCACGATGGTCTTCAAGATGGACAATGGGCTCGAATCAAAACCCATTTTCCATCCTGGGCTACCTGGACTCATCATTTTTACTCGGACCCGCGACGTAATGATAATCGTAATCACCAAAACTGTATGACCCATTATGATTACGTCCAAACCGACCTAGATCTCTAATCTAAAAATTCAAAACTGTCTGTGAGTACAGAATAACATGGCATAGCATAGAATCCCGCGTAAAAATGATGTGTCCAGGATGGAGTGTGGGCAGTCCGGGATGGAGAATAGGATTTAATCCGATCCCATTGTCCATTTTGGACTGCATCCTGGATTGGCTAGACTCCATTCTGGACTGCCCAGAGTCCATCCTGGAATGCCCGGACTCCATCTGGGGTTCTGTCCTGAATTCCATCCTGGACTCCGCATCTTTTTTACGCGGGAATAGCATAACTTGGACTGTGGTTCTCGATTCTTGTGTCAAAGTACGGTATGCAACGTAAAACATCATGTTATAACATTGTTCAGTGACCGATTGGAGCGTTTGATGGGACCATCTGCCTATGAAGAATTGGATGAAACTAGTGATAAAAGCCAGGAAGCAGCGACTTATCAGGAGATCGTCAGCTGCGCGAAATTGCACTCGGAAGCCATACAGTTGGTGACTAAATCTCTATTAGAGATTTTTCAGCAAAAATAATAATCACTTCACTCATTGATAAATCAAGCGATTGGTATAATCAAAGCCATTTTTAACGGCTCCTTAAGATTTGCAGATATCATTGAATCCACTTACGTCGTCGTATTCTTTATTGTGATTGGGCTTAGCATTTTTTGTATGACTCTCGCCGGATATCAGGTTAGTACACAGTATTATTGAATACTTCAATGAATCTCTGTCGGAGGTCGAAAAAAAAATCGTAAGGATATTTATTTATTACACCTCGATCAGACACTTATGAACTTGGACAAGCCCAACGAAGCTATGAGATTCGCAACTTTCACAATGGCTCAGGTCGCTCATATATTCGTTCTAAGTTGGCCAGGACAAAGACTGATAGATCACAGTGAACGAATTCACGAGTGGGTGTGAGTATTCTAAACCAAAGCGTGAAGCACTTGTCCTGTATGACATAATTACCGTGATGGAAACTGGGCAGTCCCGGGTTGAATCTTGGCAATCTCGGATGGAATCTGGGTTGTCCAGGATGGACGCTGGTTAGTTCCGGATGGACAATGGGATTTGATCCGATCCCATTGTTTATCTTGGACTCCATTCTGAACTGTCCAGATTCCATTTTGGACAGCTCAAACTCTATCCTCGGTTCTGCCCTGGATTCCATCCTGGACTTTTTTACGCGGGTAACTGAAGAATATTTTCTAATGGTTCAGATATGGATCACAGTGGGTCCAAGTTAGCGCCAGATCCAAGAAGTTATTGATGCTCATGATGCTCCGAAGTATCAGGCCTTGCTATATCACAGCTGGAAAATTGTATGTCATGTCTTTTCCGAACTTCAGTATGGTGAGATTTACGTGTATTGTCAATTACTTTTGTAAGCTCGATTATTCAATGGAAAATGACATTTTTCCGGGTCTTTTTCTCGAAGGTTATTAGAACTTCAGTGTCATACTTCACCGTGCTGACTTCCTTCACATGAAAGACTAGCCAGCTTATCTGTCTGGCCACAGAATCCTCATTTCCTGAAGAAAATGGTTTTTCAATAGACTATGTTATTCCTATCGTTATCTAGACATTAATGTATAGAATTTATAGATTATTGTAGAATTAATAGATTGACATCATGATGTAGTAAGAATTTTCGTAATGCAGTTGATTTGTATTATTCGAAAGGCAGATGCGCCATCGAGGGATATTTGTTGGAGATTTTTAGGACAATTCTTTCATCCAATTACTTCATTGATTTTGAAATGATTTTATTGATTTTCATACAATATTATGGTAAAATCGATTAACATCTAAACAACGTCGAGAAATTCCGCAGTAATATCAAGTGGTCTGTCAAATTTGTAATAGTCAATTGTTCGAGGACTAAGTTCATTCCGAGAACTTTATGTTCTGATTGATCCAATCCAAGAAGCTCGAGACTCTGGTGAAGACATCGGGATATCCTCTTGCACAGGGCCTTCCGAATGAAACTATACCGATCTGTACACCATCAGCTGTCAATGGACTACCGGAATCACCCTACAATGTCACAATGAAGACATTATTAGTCATATACCATTACATAATTTCATTGCAGAAAATAAACGGACAACATGTACAGTGACCATATGAAACTAAACGCCTCAAATTCGTAGTTTGTAATCCACGAACCATGTGTCTTAATTAAGAGACAGTGATACACTGGTGCCCGCATAGAAGAAAAATTGTCCGGGATGGAGACGCGAATTGATTCCCGGATGGAATCTGGGCAATCCGGGCGGGAACACCAGATCATATGGACTGCAACTTTTAATCCGATCCCGAAGTCTATCCTGAAGTCCATCACTTCATCCGGGACTTCCAAAATAACTCAATCTAGATTCCATCCAGGACTCAACAAACTTTCTTGGACTCCACCCTGGACGATCAGCGAAACTCGACGAATCAATCGCAGACTCAATCCTGGTGTCCATTTTGGACTCCCGCTTGGACGGTTTTAGACTCCAGCCCGGACTCTATCCTGGACGATTCGCAAATCTCGCCCGTTCAATCGCAGAGTCCATTCTGGTATCCATTTTAGGTACTCGCCTGGACTGTCTTAGACTCCATCCCTGACTCCTCATTTCTATCATAATTCCATGTACTCTCTCAAATTTGAGCCTCATTTATGAAGCCAATAGGACAAAAGTAGATTTTGAGTTTTGAAAGTTGTCGGGGAAGTGCCACTTCCAAAAAAAAAATTGGGCTCCCGGATGGAGTTCAAGATGGACGATGAAGTCGGATCAAATTCCAGACTCTTTTTACGGGGCTAATAAATGTCATTAAGTAGCGACAATCACTAACAACATTATTGGCGATCATCAGGCAATTTAGGTTCACATGGTTTGCATTGCTTAAAATGAAAAAAAACTCACGTGGCATGCACCTTCGCCAGCTTTCGTCAATGTGCAGATATGACTTTCAGTTACCATATCGTGATAGCTTTTGCAAGATTTCTGGGAAATAACCTTGAGAGTTATTTCTTGCAGGCGATTGGACGCAGGACCTCCAAGCTGAAATAAAGTTGTCAATGCATTCAAAAAATTCCCATAGGTTTGAACAAATGAAGTAAGCCACTGAAGTAGATTCTGAGTTTACCGAAGTGCTTCCCCATCCACTGAGTTGAGCCGGATAGTCTTCCGCACTGAAGTCGCCACTCGGTAGCTTGACGGGTTGAATCTTTTCGTTAAAAACAATATCAACGTTGACGCGAATGAGACCGACGTCATTTAAGAATAGCCAAGAGCTATATTCTGGATGAGGCACCAAAAGATCAGCCTGGTAATTGTCTCCAGTTTCTGAGAGTAGATTTGTTCCAGCTACAACTTTTATGCTTCGCGCACTAGATCTGAAATTTCAAAAAATAAATAAATAAATAAATAAATAAATAAATAAATAAATAAATAAATAAATAAATAAATAAATAAATAAATAAATAAATAAATAAATAAATAAATAAATAAATAAATAAATAAATAAATAAATAAATAAATAAATAAATAAATAAATAAATAAATAAATAAATAAATAAATAAATAAATAAATAAATAAATAAATAAATAAATAAATAAATAAATAAATAAATAAATAAATAAATAAATAAATAAATAAATAAATAAATAAATAAATAAATAAATAAATAAATAAATAAATAAATAAATAAATAAATAAATAAATAAATAAATAAATAAATAAATAAATAAATAAATAAATAAATAAATAAATAAATAAATAAATAAATAAATAAATAAATAAATAAATAAATAAATAAATAAATAAATAAATAAATAAATAAATAAATAAATAAATAAATAAATAAATAAATAAATAAATAAATAAATAAATAAATAAATAAATAAATAAATAAATAAATAAATAAATAAATAAATAAATAAATAAATAAATAAATAAATAAATAAATAAATAAATAAATAAATAAATAAATAAATAAATAAATAAATAAATAAATAAATAAATAAATAAATAAATAAATAAATAAATAAATAAATAAATAAATAAATAAATAAATAAATAAATAAATAAATAAATAAATAAATAAATAAATAAATAAATAAATAAATAAATAAATAAATAAATAAATAAATAAATAAATAAATAAATAAATAAATAAATAAATAAATAAATAAATAAATAAATAAATAAATAAATAAATAAATAAATAAATAAATAAATAAATAAATAAATAAATAAATAAATAAATAAATAAATAAATAAATAAATAAATAAATAAATAAATAAATAAATAAATAAATAAATAAATAAATAAATAAATAAATAAATAAATAAATAAATAAATAAATAAATAAATAAATAAATAAATAAATAAATAAATAAATAAATAAATAAATAAATAAATAAATAAATAAATAAATAAATAAATAAATAAATAAATAAATAAATAAATAAATAAATAAATAAATAAATAAATAAATAAATAAATAAATAAATAAATAAATAAATAAATAAATAAATAAATAAATAAATAAATAAATAAATAAATAAATAAATAAATAAATAAATAAATAAATAAATAAATAAATAAATAAATAAATAAATAAATAAATAAATAAATAAATAAATAAATAAATAAATAAATAAATAAATAAATAAATAAATAAATAAATAAATAAATAAATAAATAAATAAATAAATAAAAACCAAATGTTATCAATGTTGAACAATGTAGAAAACATTGGCTGTCCAGGGTGGAACCCATGGCAGAATCCAAAATAGAGTCTGGGGTGTTCAACCAGAACTGGACTGCCCAGATTCTACCCTGGCTTCAACATTTTTTACACGAAATAGTATTTGTATTTACTGAATCACTTTACCCATCGATGCAGTGAGCGGCAGTGAGAATCCAACGCTTGTTGATGATGGAACCACCACAAAAATGTGAACCTGTCCTCAGCGACACCTGATATGGATATTTTCCATCAGGCGCGTCATTTCCACCAATAATTCGACTAGGAATATCTCGAGCTGTGCAAAAATAATTATACTTGATTAGAAATAATTAATTATGTGCTACGTTCATTAAGCACTTGTCATTAAGGACCCAAACACAGAGACACAATATGTAAATCCCATCAAACATTTATCAATGCCTCATTTAATGTGATTTGTAAGTCAATCAACTCAAATGTCACTCAGCTTTACTTTTCAGAGTAGACAAAACGAATAATTCGAAAGAACTTTCAAATAAATTTGCAGTTGTCTTAAATATGAACAGAATATAAATTGATGCTTACCAGATGTTCCGAGAATCGCAGCCAACAAAATGGTCACAAAAATTAAAGACTGCATGACTGATAATGATTGTTCTAGGTTGAGAAGGAAGAACAATTATGATTAAACGACTCTCGTTCACAGCTTTTATATAAATCCGAAACTCGGAAAAATAAAAAACAGATATACTTTATCTGATACATCAGTAATTGAGACAAGAGTTAGGATCAAGATACTTTCAGCGACAATGAGTGATGACTGTATTAATTTCTACTTTGTGTAAGATTTAAGAGCGATCATCATTGCTAATTTGTATTTTTAGAAGCAATTCACTGCACACGTGATCCGCTGGGGGTTTTAAGATTAAGGAAGATTATAATTCCATCTTTTTTAAGGCGATGTAGCTTATTGCTTCCTCATAGAGGAAGCTTTGTTTTCGTGAACACTTTTTTCGAGATTTTCATGTCAGTACACTCAGAATGGTCCAAAACGTTAAGAAAAGTGGTTTCGAAAAAATGTCTGTATGTGTGTGTGTGTGTGAAATTTACACCATAGATAGAGGGGTCAATCCTCATCGCTCATACCAATTTTTGTTAAAATCTCCCTGATTGTTAAATTTTTACGCGATTTTGAATTTTTTCAAAAATGTCTGTTAACGCGATAACTCTTTCAATTTTCGAGATATTGAGCTCGAAAATTGGTATGGATGTGAGCTTTCATACACAGGTGATCCCTATAGAATTTGGTTAATTTGAATTGAATTTTAGTACCAAATATCGAGCTGAGAGTTAAATGAGTGTCAGATTCATGATTTACAGAAAAAAATACGTCAGATATAGCCCAAAAATGATAAACGATACCATATTTTCATAGCGATTTTGTACAGTCTATATTGCGAAGAGTATCGATTTATGTCGTATAAACTAGCCATACCTTTGCTTTCCAATTAAATTTCGGAAAACACCAGTTTGTATCGTGTTTTGCAGAAAAAAAACAGCGATGATAGATGTAGAAACTGAGGCGCAGAAGTAAATACTCAAAGTGCAGATCTTTTATTAAAGTACAAGAACTGATCACACGTGTTCACAGATTGAAGTTCTTGATATAACTGTTTTCTTAACAAGAATAAACGACAAAATTTTTTGTTAGTCATTTAAGCGATATTTATGCCCAGTAGTTTAAGACAATTTTGGTGTTTAGGTCTGGAAAGTCCTTTCGTGAGTATATCAGCAGCCATCATATCCGTAGCGATATAATCCACCTTCATAGCTCCACTTAGATATATTATGTCTAGCCTCTAGTCAGGTAAGCTGTGCCATGAAAGCTAGACAGATCCTAGATAGATATGCTATTTATCAGTGCATTCTGGCTGGATTATGTCTAGTCCCACTATAGAAAAACTTGATAGAAAAACTAGCTAGACGCTAGGTTCAAACCAATTTTTTCCCAACAGATTTCCACACGGGAACACCTTAACAAAGTTGGAATAAACAAATTAGCGTCGCAGTTTACCGATCCTCGAAAAATTTGTCGAATCTGGTACAGTAAACGATTTGATTTTATGATTGTGATCAGCATGTGAACACAGAAAAATGTTGAGCTCATCACAAGATTTATTGATTGCTATATTCATCTGCAGAGATCGAACGTTATTAACTTCCCTTAATCGATCATTTTCAGAGACGCGTAGATATGATCGAGACTTTAATAATGAGGGATTTGTCGGCATTTCTCTCATTGTGCTTCGCATTCTCGTTAAAATGAATCACTGCTATTAGGAGAGGTATGACGTACACGTTGAATCTGATAGCGTTGTCTCGCATTGGCATTGTTTGTTATTCGAGTGCATTGAAATGAGTTATTTATTATAAGGTAATTTCTAGTAAGATTTTTACTTACAGGAAATATCTTTTTTGTTTTGGATTTACCGACCGGTAGTCGGATCTATGAATTCTGGAATCAGAAACGGAAAAAAGTTACTTTTTTTTAAATCATGATAAAAAAGCTTGTAGAGGGTATTTGGTGTGATAAAATATGCGACTTGAGAATGATAGAGAAGGCCAAAATTCGATATCTTGAAGAAAAAAAATTCGGTTGGATTTTTCAATCGGAAGTCGGATCTGTGAATTCTGGAATCAGAATAGGAAAAAAGTCACTTTTTTTAAAATCACGATAAAAAAGCTTGTAAAGGGTATTTTCTGTGGTAGAATATGCGACTTGAGAATCATAGTGAATGCCAAAATTCGATATCATCAAGAAAAAAAATTTAGGTTGGATTTTGCGACCAAAATTCGAATCTGAGAATTCTGAAATCAGAACCGACCAAAAGTGACTTTCTCAAAAATCATCATAAAAAGGCATGTAGGCTAAACAGATAGTGACGACACTTAAAATCTTAGCATGGGAGAAAACGTCATTTTATCTCATCGCCGCTAGCATCAATTATTTTTCTCGCATTATCAATAACCTCTGATTAACTAGATTGGCTTGGTCGCATTCATTTGCAATGACATTAGCTACCAGTGAAGAGCCCAAGTTAAAAAATATGTACAAAACAAAATTCAGTGAAAAAATAAAATTAAAAACATTTTTTTTTTACAATAAAAAAATTTTTTGGTTCATTTAATGAATCTATAAAATTTAATAATTAAAAAAAAGACATTAAATGTTACGAAGTTATTACAGCGACATTTTCACAAAATCGACTTGTCTTTGTTTTGCTACGTTTAGTGTTATTTATGTAGTTCTATTCTAAAGTCCATCACTCCATCCGGGACTCCCGAAAGGACTTAATCTGGATTCCATCCAAGACTCAGATAACATTCCTGGACTCCATTCGGAACTCCATCCGAGATGCCAAATACTCTCCTGGACTCCACCGTGAACGATCAGGGAATCTCGGCAAATCAATCGCAGAGTCCTTCCTGGTGTCCATTTTGGATTCTCGCCTGGACTGTCTTAGACTCCATCCCGGTCTCTATCCTAAACCATCCCCGAATCTCGCCGGTTCAATCACAAAGTCCATCCTGGTCCAGAGGAGTCAATCCCGGGTCCATCCAGGACAGAACCCAGTTTCGAGTCTGGGCTGTTCAACATGGACTTTGGGTAATCCAGGGTGAACGCCAAGATGGAATCTGGATAATCCAGGATGGACTCCAAGATGGACAATGGGATTAAATCAAAACCCATTCTCCTTCCTGGGCTACCCAGACTCTACCCTGGACTCATCATTTTCACTCGGGCTCGCTTCGTGATGATAATCGTAATCATCAAAATTAGATGTCTGATTATGATTACGTCAAAACCGACTTAGACCTCTAAACTAATAATTCAAAACGGTCTGCAAGTACAGAATAACATGGCATAGCATAGAATAGCATAACTTGGATTGACGTTCTCGCTTCTTGTGTCAAAGTACGGTATGCAACGTAAAACTTCATGTTATAACATTCTTCAGTCACCGATTGGAGTGTTTGATGGGACCTTCTGCCTATGAAGAATTGGATGAAACTAGTGATAAAAGCCAGGAAGCAGCGACTTAACAGGAGATCGTCAGCTGCGCGAAATTGCACTCGGAAGCCATACAGTTGATGACTAAATCTCTATTAGAGATTTTGCAGCAAAAATAATAATCACTTCACTCATTGATAAATCAAACGATTGGTATAATCAAAGCCATTTTCTAACGGCTACTTAAGATTTGCAGATATCATTGAATACACTTACGTCGTCGTATTCTTTCTTGTGATTGAGCTTAGCATTTTCTGTATGAGTCTCGTCGGATATCAGGTTAGTACACAGTATTATTGAATGCTTCAATGGATCTCTATCAGAGGTCAAAGAAAAAAAATGGTAAGGATATTTATTTATTATACCTCAATCAGACACTTATGAATTTTGACAAGCCCAACGAAGCTATGAGATTCGCAACATTCACAATGGCCCAGGTTACTCATATATTCGTCATAAGTTGGCCAGGACAAATACTGATAGATCACAGCGAACGAATTCACAAGTGGGTGTGAGTATTCTAAACCAAAGCGTGAAGCACTTGTCCTGTATGACATAATTATCCGGATGGAAACTGGGCAGTCTCGGGTGGAATCTGGGTAGTCTCGGATGGAATCTGGGTTGTCCAGGATGGACGCTGGGTAGTTCCGGATAGACAATGGGATTTGATCCGATCCCATCGTTTATCTTGGACTCCATTCTGGACTGTCCAGATTCCATTTTGGACAGCCCAAACTCTATCCTCGGTTCTGCCCTGGATTCCATCCTGGACTTTTTTGCGCGGGTAACTGAAGAATACTTTCTAATGGTTCAGATATGGATCACAGTGGGTCCAAGTTAGCGCCAGATCCAAGAAGTTATTGATGCTCATGATGCTCAGAAGTATCAAGCCTTCCCGTGCTGAAATATAGTTGGTGCTCCAACTTGGCCTTTTCTAGATTTCCCTAATTGTAGTAGGGGCTCTGCTAGGCTAGTCACGCTTGAAAGTACTACCCTTTAGAGGCTCAATATGGGCGACCCTAGTGAGGGTTCCACATTGAAGCCTGATTAGGCCCCGAAGTTTGTTGTGGCCGCCTCTGTTGAGCCTAGTAGGGTTCTAGAGTAGATTCCCTATTGTGGATACTACGTTTATACCTAAAAGGGCCCCTTATTTAATCGCGGCTGCCCGAACTAATTTCTGCACGGGTTGCTATATCACAGCTGGAAAATTGTATGTCATGTCTTTTCCGAACTTCAATATGGTGAGATTTACGTGTATTGTCCATTACTTTTGTAAGGTCGACTATTCAATGGAAAATGACATTTTTCTGGGTCTTCTTCTCGAAGGTTATTAGAACTTCAGTGTCATACTTCACCGTGCTGACTTCCTTCACATGAAAGACTGGCCAGCTTATCTGTCTGGCCACAGAATATTCATTTCCTGAAGAAAATGGTTTTTCAATAGACTATGTTATTCCTATCGTTATCTAGACATTTAGTGTATAGAATTTATAGATTATTGTAGAATTAATAAATTGACATCATGATGTAGTAAGAATTTTCGTAATGCAGTTGATTTGTATTATTGGAAAGGCAGATGCGCCATCGAGGGATATTTGTTGGAGATTTTTAGGACAATTCCTTCATCCAATTACTTCATTGATTTGCAAATGGTTTTATTGATTTTCATACAATATAATAGTAAAATCGATTAACATCTAAACAACGTCGAGAAATTCCGCAGTAATATCAAGTGGTCTGTCAAATTTGTAATAGTCAATTGTTCGAGGACTCAGTTCATTCCGAGAACTTTATGTTCTGATTGATCCAATCCAAGAAGCTCGAGACTCTGGTGAAGACATCGGGAAATCCTTTTGCACAGGGCCTTCCGAATGAAACTATACCGATCTGTACACCATCAGTTGTCAATGGCCCACCGGAATCACCCTATAATGTCACAATGAAGACATTATTAGTCATATACAATTACATAATTTCCTTGCAGAAAATAAACGGACAACATGTACAGTGACCATATGAAACTAAACGCCTCAAATTCGTAGTTTGTAATCCACGAACCATGTGTCTTAATTAAGAGGCAGTGATACACTGGTGCCCGCATAGAAGAAAAATTGTCCGGGATGGAGACGCGAATTGATTCCCGGATGGAATCTGGGCAATCCGGGCGGGAATACCAGATCATATGGACTGCAACTTTAAATCCGATCCCGAAGTCTATTCTGAAGTCCATCACTTCATCCGGGACTTCCAAAATAACTCAATCTAGATTCCCTCCAGGACTCAACAAACTTTCTTGGACTCCACCCTGGACGATCAGCGAAACTCGGCGAATCAATCGCAGACTCAATCCTGGTGTCCATTTTGGACTCCCGCTTGGACGGTTTTAGACTCCAGCCCGGACTCTATCCTGAACGATTCGCAAATCTCGCCGGTTCAATCGCAGAGTCCATCCTGGTATCCATTTTAGGTACTCGCCTGGACTGTCTTAGACTCCATCCCTGACTCCTCATTTCTATCATAATTCCATGTATTCTCTCAAATTTGAGCCTCATTTATGAAGCCAATAGAACAAAAGTAGATTTTGAGTTTTGAAAGTTGTTCTGGAAGTGCCACATCAAAAAAAAAAAATTGGGCTCCCGGATGGAGTTCAAGATGGACGATGAAGTCGGATCAAATTCCAGACTCTTTTTACGCGGCTAATAAATGTCATTAAGTAGCGACAATCACTAACAACATTATTGGCGACCATCAGGCAATTTAGGTTCACATGGTTTGCATTGTTTAAAATGAAATAAAAAACTCACGTGGCATGCACCTTCGCCAGGTAACGTCAATGTGCAGATATGAGTTTCAGTTACCATATCGTGATAGCTTTTGCAAGATTTCTGGGAAATAACCTTGAGAGTTATTTCTTGCAGGCGATCGGGCGGAGGACCTCCAAGCTGAAATAAAGTTGTCAATGCATTCAAAATATTCCCATAGGTTTGAAAAAATGAAGTAAGCCACTAAAGTAGATTCTGAGTTTACCGAAGTGCTTCCCCATCCGCTGAGTTGAGCCGGATAGTTTTCCGCACTGAAGTCGCCACTCGGTAGCTTGACGGGTTGAACCTTTTCGTTAAAAACAATATCAACGTTGACGCGAATGAGACCGATGTCATTTACGAATAGCCAAGGGACATATTCTGGATGAGGCACCAAAAGATCAGCCTGGTACTTATCTCCAGTTTCTGAGAGTAGATTTGTTCCAGCTACAACTTTTATGTTTCGCGCACTAGATCTGAAATTTCAAAAAATAAATAAATAAATAAATAAATAAATAAATAAAAACCAAATGTTATCAATGTTGAACAATGTAGAAAACATTGGCTGTCCAGGGTGGAACCCATGGCAGAATCCAAAATAGAGTCTGGGGTGTTCAACCAGAACTGGACTCCCCAGATTCTACCCTGGCTTCAACATTTTTTACACGAAATAGTATTTGTATTTACTGAATCACTTTACCCATCGATGCAGTGAGCGGCAGTGAGAATCCAACGCTTGTTGATGATGGAACCACCACAAAAATGTGAACCTGTCCTCAGCGACACCTGATATGGATATTTTCCATCAGGCGCGTCATTTCCACCAATAATACGACTAGGAATATCTCGAGCTGTGCAAAAATAATTATACTTGATTAGAAATAATTAATTATGTGCTACGTTCATTAAGCACTTGTCATTAAGGACCCAAACACAGAGACACAATATGTAAATCCCATCAAACATTTATCAATGCCTCATTTAATGTGATTTGTAAGTCAATCAACTCAAATGTCACTCAGCTTTACTTTTCAGAGTAGACAAAACGAATAATTCGAAAGAACTTTCAAATAAATTTGCAGTTGTCTTAAATATGAACAGAATATAAATTGATGCTTACCAGATGTTCCGAGAATCGCAGCCAACAAAATGGTCACAAAAATTAAAGACTGCATAACTGCAATGATTGTTCTAGGTTGAGAAGGAAGAATAATTATGATTAAACGACTCTCGTTCACAGCTTTTATATAAATCCGAAACTCGGAGAAATAAAAAACAGATATACTTTATCTGATACATCACTAATTGAGACAAGAGTTAGGATCAAGATACTTTCACCGACAATGAGTGATTGCTGTACCAATCTCTACTTTGTGAAAGATTTGAGAGCGACCATCATTGCTAATTTGTATTTTTAGAAGCAATTCACTGCACACGTGATCCGCTGGGGGTTTTAAGATTAAGGAAGATTATAATTCCATCTTTTTTAAGGCGATGTAGTTTATTGCTTTTTCATAGAGGAAGCTTTGTTTTCGTGAACATTTTTTTAGAGATTTTCATGTCAGTACACTCAGAATGTTTCAAAACGTCGAAAAAAGTGGTTTAGAAAAAATGTCTGTATGTGTGTGTGTGTGTATGAAATTTACACCATAGATAGAGGGGTCAATCCTCATCGCTCATACCAATTTTTGTTAAAATCTCCCTGATTGTTAAATTTTTACGCGGTTTCGAATTTTTTAAAAAATGTCTGTTAACGCGATAACTCTTTCAATTTTCGAGATATTGAGCTCAAAAATTGGTATGGATGTGAGCTTTCATACACAGGTGATCCGTATTGAATTTGGTTAATTTGAATTGAATTTTGGTACCAAATATCGAGCTGAGAGTTAAATAAGTGTCAGATTCATGATTTACAGAAAAAAATACGTCAGATATAGACCAAAAATGATAAACGATACCATATTTTCATAGCGATTTTGTACAGTCTATATTGCGAACAGTATCGATTTATGTCGTATAAACTAGCCATATCTTTGCTTCCCAATTAAATTTCGGAAAACACCAGTTTGTATCGTGTTTTGCAGAAAAAAAACAGAGATGATAGATGTAGAAACTGAGGCGCAGAAGTAAATACTCAAAGTGCAGATCTTTTATTAAAGTACAAGAACTGAACACACGTGTTCACAGATTGAAGTTCTTGACATAACTGTTTTCTTAACAAGAATAAACGACAAAATTTTTTGTTAGTCATTTAAGCAATATTTATGCCCAGTAGTTTAAGACAATTTTGGTGTTTAGGTCTGGAAAGTCCTTTCGTGAGTATATCAGCAGCCATCATATCCGTTGCGATATAATCCACCTTCATAGCTCCACTTAGATATATTATGTCTAGCCTCTAGTCAGGTAAGCTGTGCCATGAAAGCTAGACAGATCCTAGATAGATATGCTATTTATCAGTGCATTCTGGCTGGATTATGTCTAGTCCCACTACCGAAAAACTTGATAGAAAAACTAGCTAGACGCCAGGTTCCAACCAGTTTTTCCCCAACAGATTTCCACACGGGAATCCCTTAATAAAGTTGGAATAAACAAATTCGCGTCGCAGTTTACCGATCCTCGAAAAATCTGTCGAATCTGGTACAGTAAACGATTTGATTTTGTGATTGTGATCAGCATGCGAACACAGGAAAATGTTGCGCTCATCACAAGATTTATTGATTGCTATATTCATCTGCAGCGATCGAACGTAATTAACTTCCCTTAATCAATCATTTTCAGAGACGCGTAGATATGATCGAGACTTTAAAAATGAGGAATTTGTCGGCATTCCTCTCATTGTGCTTCGCATTCTCGTTAAAATAAATCACTGCGATTAGGATAGGTATGACGTACACGTTGAATCTGATAGCTTTGTCTCGCATTCGCATTGTTTGTTATTCGCGAGCATTGAAATGAGTTATTTATTATAAGGTAATTTCTAGTAAGATTTTCACTTACAGGAAATATCTTTTTTTTTTGGATTTACCGACCGGTAGTCGGATCTATGAATTCTGGAATCAGCAACGGAAGAAAGTCACTTTTTTTAAATTATGATAAAAAAGCTTGTAAAGGGTATTTTGTGTGATAAAATATGCGACTTGAGAATGATAGAGAAGGCCAAAATTCGATATCTTGAAGAAAAAAAATTCGGTTGGTTTTTTCAATCGGAAGTCGGATCTGTGAATTCTGGAGTCAGAAACAGAAAAACGTCACTTTTTTAAATTATGATAAAAAAACTTGTAAAGGGTATTTTCTGTGGTAGAATATGCGACTTGAGAATTATAGTGAATGCCAAAATTCGATATCATCAAGAAAAAAAATTTAGGTTGGATTTTGCGACCAAAATTCGAATCTGTGAATTCTGAAATCAGAACCGACCAAAAGTGACTTTCTCAAAAATCATCATAAAAAGGCATGTAGGCTAAACAGATAGTGTCGACACTTAAAATCTTAGCATGGGAAAAAACGTCATGTTATCTCATCGCCGCTTGCATCAACTTTTTTTTCTCGCATTATCAATAACCTCTGATTAACTAGATTGGCTTGTTCGTATTCATTTGCAATGACATTAGCTACCAGTGAAGAGCCCAAATTAAAAAATATGTACAAAACGAAATTCCGTGAAAAAATAAAATAAAAAACATTTTTTTTACAATAAAAAATATTTTTGGTTCATTTGATGAATCTATAAAATTGAAAAATAAAAAAAAAGTCATTAAATGTTACGAAGTTATTACAGCGACATTTTCACAAAATCGACTTGTCTTTGTTTTGCTACGTTTAGTGTTATTTATGTAGTTCTATTCTAAAGTCCATCACTCCATCCGGGACTCCCGAAAGGACTTAATCTGGATTCCATCCAAGACTTAGATAACATTCCTGGACTCCATCCGGAACTCCATCAGGTATGCCAAATACTCTTCTGGACTCCACCCTGAACGATCAGCGAATCTCGGCAAATCAATCGCAGAGTCTTTCCTGGTGTCCATTTTGGATTCTCGCCTGGACTGTCTTAGACTCCATCTCGGACTCTATCCTGAAGCATCTGCGAATTTTGCTGGTTCAATCGCAGAATCCATCCTGATGTCCATTTTGGATTCTCGTCTGGACTGTCTTAGACTCCACCCCGGTCACTATTCTAAACCATCCACGAATCTCGCCGGTTCATTCACAAATCCTGGTCCAGAGGAGTCAATCCCGGGTCCATCCAGGGCAGAACCCAGTTTCGAGTCTGGGCTGTTCAACATGGACTTTGGCAAACCACGGTGAACGCCAAGTTGGAATCTGGATAATCCAGGATGGGCTCCAAGATGGACAATGGGATCGAATCGAAACCCATTCTCCTTCCTGGGCTACCCAGACTCTACCCTGGACTCATCATTTTCTCTCGGGCTCGCTTCGTAATGATAATCGTAATCATCAAAACTAGATGTCTGATTATGATTACGTCAAAACTGACCTAGTCAGCTAAAACTGCTAGTAAAACTAAACTAATAATTCAAAACTGTCTGCAAGTACAGAATAATATGGAATACCATAACTTGGACTGAGGTTCTCGCTTCTTGTGTCAAAGTACGGTATGCAACGGAAAACTTCATGTTATAACATTGTTCAGTGACCGAATGGACAGTATAATTGAATACTCCAATGAATCTCTATCGGAGGTCAAAGAAAAAAAACTTGCTACTGGCGTGATCGCAAAACGTGACTTTCTCATCACGATTGTTACTGGCGTCACGTTACTGTCGTGAAGTTAGTTTGTGAAATTAGTTTGTGAAATTAGTTTGTGAAGTTAGTTCGTAATATTCGTTTTTGTAGTTATATATGAATAAATATCTCTCTATATTATAAAAAGATCGCGCCGCCGCCTTCGCCGCCGTGTCAAGAATCGAGGGACTTATTCGGGTTAGAAGCGGTCACCCATCCAAGTACTGACCACAAAAATTCTGGGGTCTATTTTTGAAAAAATTAGCTTATTTAGGCTTATTTAAAAAAAAATTAGGTCTTTTTTTAAATTTAGGTCTATTTTTGAAAAAAAAAAAAAAATTAGACCTATTTTTTAAATATTATTTTACATACTTTGCATGTGATGAAAAAGTAAAAATTTGTTACTGGTGTAAAATTTTTATCGTGAATTTACTGGGTTATAGTGATTAATAATGTGTGAATTTCGCACATTAATTGTAATCTCCATTTTTAGCTATAATTTGTCAAGAACGCGTTTGTAAATTCGAAATTCGCGCGCGCGAGAAAGCGAGCGTGACATCGCGCGCCGGCGCGCGTCTTCACATCTCTCTTTCCCTTTGATGTTATTATCGTCGGCATTGCGACAGTTTGACAGTCGGAATTACATTTTATTTGATATTTCCAACGTTTCGCATATTATGGTGTGTATGAGCAGCATTTGGAATTGGTATAAAATGCTATACGAGTGATAAAATAAATAAAAAAACTATGATGTGATGAGTGCATGAGTGTTTATAGTCTAACATCAAGAGTGATGATAACCTCAAATGTGTTTCTCTTGTATTTTTACATTCTTTTTTTAAATTTTAATCTAACATATGGTGTAAATATTCATAGTATGTTATCAGTGAAAACTGCTCAAGATCATTGCAGTTCTTTTTTTTAGTGAATGTGTAACACAATAACACAAGAAAGTAACATATTTCAAGCAATACATTTTTTACAACAGTTTAAGATGTCTTATGTGGGTGATTGAAAAAACAAAATCTTCTATATACTAAATCTCTTGTTGTTCATTTTTTATTTGCTGGTAATACTATTTGTATGTATCACATTGAAGCATAATATCTTTTATATTAACTTGCGGTACAAAAATAAATAAAATTTTTATTTTTTTTTATTTTGTATTTAAGGTAAAGTATCAGAAGCAGTGGAGATTTTGGATTGGATTTCAATACCAAAACCAGGATTTGAATGCAGAAGACACACAAAAAATTTCATTTCAGTCCATAGATGTTTTCAAAAGTTATTGTGTTTCCGGACGGCACATACAGACGCCAGACAGACAGACAGACAGACAGACGGACGGACAGAAATGAGGTAATGTGTTTTTTGGAATCTAGGACACTCAAAACATCTATTTCCATCAAAATCTGGAAGTCGAATTTTTTTTGGATTGCAATACTTTCTCTTTATCCATACTCCGTATGTGATGAGAAAGTAAAAAATGGTAAGGATATTTATTTATTATACCTCAATCAGACACTTATGAATTTGGACAAGCCCAACGAAGCCATGAGATTCGCAACTTTCACAATGGCTCAGGTCGCTCATATATTCGTCCTAAGTTGGCCAGGACAAAGACTGATAGATCACAGCGAACGAATTCACGAGTGGCTGTGAGTATTCTAAACTAAAGCGTGAAGCACTTGTCCTGGATGACATAATTGTCCGGATGGAATCTGGGTTGTCCGAGATGGACTCTGGGTAGTTCCGGATGGACAATGGGATTCGATCTGATCCCATCGTTCATCTTGGACTCCATTCTGGACTATATATATGTAAAGTTGCTTCAGCCGTTGATTATCACGAACTTTCCAATAATCATCCATTCTGGACTGTCCAGATTCCATCTTGGACAGCCCAAACTCTATCCTGGTTCCTGTCCCGGATTCCAGCTGGACTTTTTTACGCGGGTAACTGAAGAACATTTTCTAATGGTTCAAATATGGATCACAGTGGGTACAAGTTAGCGCCAGATCCAACAAGTTATTGATGCTCAGAAGTATCAAGCATTGCTATATCACAGCGGGGAAATTGTATGTCATGTCTTTTCCGAACTTCAGTATGGTGAGATTTACATGTATTGTCAATTACTTTTGTAAGTTCGATTATTCAATGGAAAATGACATTCTTCTGGGTCTTCTTCTCGAAGGTTATTAGAACTTCAGTGTCATACTTCACCGTGCTGACTTCCTTCACATGAAGGACTAGCCAGCTTATCTGTCTGAGCACAGAATGTTTATTTCCTTAAGAAAATGGTATTTCAATAGAATATGTTATTCCTATCGTTATCTAGATATTTAATGTATAGTATTTATAGATTATTGTAGAATAAATAGATTGACATCATGATGTAGTAAGAATTTTCGTAATCCAGTTGATTTGTATTATTGGAAAGGAAGATGCGCCATCGAGGGATATTTGTTGGATTTTTGTAGGACAATTCCTTTAGTCATTTTTAAATGATTTTATTGATTTTCATACAACATTGTGGTAAAATTGATTAACATCAAAAGAACGTCGAGAAATTCCGCAGTAATGTCAAATGGTGGTCTGTTAAATTTGCAATAGTCAATTGTTCGAGGACCAAGTTCATCACGGGAAATTTATGTTTTGATTGATCCAATCCAAGAACGTCCAGACTCTGGTGAAGACATCGGGGTATCCTATTGCACAGGGCCTTCCGAATGAAACTATACCGATCTGTACACCATCAGCTGTCAATGGACCACCGGAATCACCCTGTAATGTCACAATGAAAACATTATTAGATACCATACACAATTTCATTGCAGAAAATAAACAAAAAACATGTACAATGACCATATGAAACTAGACGCCTCGAAGTCGAAGCTTGTAATCCACGAAACATGTGTCTTAATTAAGAGGCAGTGATAAACGGCTGTCCGCTTAGAAAAAAAATTGGGATGGAGACCCGAATGGAGTCCCGAATGGAAACTCTCTTTTGTTTTGAGTTCTGAAAGTTGTGGGGGACGCTCCACTTCCTTTTAACATGCAATAACTACCACCGAAAAAAAATAGGGACTCCCGGATGAAGTTCAAGATGGACGATGAAATCGGATCAAATTCCAGACCCTTTTTACGCGGCTAATAAATGCCATTACGTAGCGACAATCACTAACAACATTATTGGCGATGATCAGGCAATTTAGGTTCACATAGTTTGCATTGTTTAAAATGAAAAAAAAACTCACGTGGCATGCACCTTCGCCAGCTTTCGTCAATGTGCAGATATGACTTTCAGTTACCATATCGTGATAGTTTTTGCAAGATTTCTGGGAAATAACCTTGAGAGTTATTTCTTGCAGGCGATTGGGTAGGGAACCTCCAAGCTGAAATAAAGTTGTCAATGCATTCAAAAAATTCCCATCGGTTTGAAAAAATGATGTATGCCACTGAAGTTGATTCTGAGTTTACCGAAGTGCTTCCCCATCCGCTGAGTTGAGCCGGATAGTCTTCCGCACTGAAGTCGCCACTCGGTAGCTTGACGGGTTGAACCTTTTCGTTAAAAACAATATCAACGTTGACGCGAATGAGACCGACGTCATTTGCGAATAGCGATGGGTTATATTTTGGATGAGGCAGCAGAACAACAGCGTAATAACGGTCTCCAGTTTCTGAGAGTAGATTTGTTCCAGCTACAACTCTTATGTCATGCGCACTAGATCTGAAATTTCAAAAGCAAAATATAAAAATCAAATGCGTATCAATGAAATATCAAGTTTTCGTATAAAAATTGTGTAGAGGACATTGAACGTAGAAAACATAGGATTTCCTCGGCGGAATCCAAGGCAGAGTCCAAAATAGAGTCTGGGCTGTTCAATCAGAACTGGACTGCCCAGATTCCATCCGCGCCCCACCATTTTTTTACACGAAATGGTATTTGTATTTACTGAATCTCTTTACCCAATGATGCAGTGAGCGGCAGTGAGAATCCAACGTTTGTTGATGATGGAACCACCACAAAAATGGGAACCGCTTCTCAGCGACACCTGATACGGATATTGTCCATCAGGTGCGTCATTTCCACCAACAATACGACTCGGAATATCACGAGCTGTACAAAAAAAATTATACTTTATTAGAAATAATTAATTATGCGCTAAGTTCATTAATGACTCATCATTAACGACCCAAACACAGAGATACAATATTTTAATTCCATCAAACATTTATCAATGCCTCATTGAATGAGATTTCCAAATCAATCAGCTCAAATGTCACTCAGCTTTACTTTTCAGAGTACACAAAACGAATAATTCGAAAGAACTTCCAAATAAATTTGCAGTTGTTTTAAATATGAACAGAATGTAAATTGATGCCAACCAGATGCTCCGAGAATCGCAGCCAACAAAATGGTCACAAAAATTAAAGGCTGCATGACTGCAATGATTGTTCTAGGTTGAGAAGGAAGAATGATTATGATTAAACGACTCTCGTTCACAGCTTTTATATAAATCCAGAACTCGGGGAAATAAAAAAAATATATACTTTATCTGATACATCACTAATTGAGACAAGAGTTATGATCAAGATACTTTCAGCGACAATGACTGATGACTGTATTAATTTCTACTTTGTGAAAGATTTGAGAGCGATCATCATTGCTAATTTGTATTTTTAGAAGCAATTCACTGCACACGTGATCCGCTGGGGGTTTTAAGATTAAGGAAGATTATAATTCCATCTTTTTTAAGGCGATGTAGTTTATTGCTTCCTCATAGAGGAAGCTTTGTTTTCGTGAACATTTTTTTTCGAGATTTTCATGTCAGTACACTCAGAATGGTCCAAAACGTCGAGAAAAGTGGTTTCGAAAAAATGTCTGTATGTGTGTGTGTGTGTCAAATTTACACCGTAGATAGAGAGGTCAATCCTCATCGCTCATACCAATTGTACATCCGCCAAGAATAAATGCGAATCTGGTATATGATCTTCTGTCATTAATACAATTTACCCAGTCTGCGTCGCAGTACCCTATCAAAGATTTTTTCGTTTTTCTGAAGCTCAGTCCGATATTTGACGTGCCTTCCAAATACCGCAGTACTCTCTTCGCCGAGGTCCAATGATTGTGACACGAGTTAAGTCCCGTGTGGAAATTCTAACTCGCCATCACCTAGAAATCGACTAGTTTTCTTATTTTCTGTACAAGATCTAGGTCGGAAAACTAGCTAGATCCGAGCGCTATGTATAATTTCTCGCTGTCTAGTCGTTGTTCAGAAAAACTGTCTAAAATCTGGCTAAGATTCTATTAATTCGCCCAGTAAACTTAGCTAGTGATTAGCCAGTACGGAAATCGGTTAAACCTATAGCATAAAATTGACGAGGATTTCTCTATTGAACCCAGATACCGCTTAAATATCCTAGGATAAATAAAAAACAGAATTAATATAACCCGTCATTTATTGCATCAGCACGTAACAGGGAAGCTGTTTAACATTATTTAAACAGGGAACACTATTTAATAACGTACGTAATCACTTTTTCATTAATAATTAAATATCTCGATAAGGACTATCGCAAAAAAAAAAAATATAAATTCTTTCGCGTCGTACAAAACAAACAAAAATCGTAGTCCTCCAGAACGTATTTAATAACGTACGTCATCACTTTTTCAATAATAATCAAATATCTAGATAAGGCCTATCGCCAAAAACAAACAAAAATATAAATTCTTTCGCGTCGTACAAAACAAATAAAATCGTAGTCCTCTAGAACGTATTTTTTGGTACCTTTCACGAACATGCACGTGCCACTCTATATAATAATAACTCGCTGCACAGCGTGTCACGACTAGATCCTGTATCGGAATCTCCCTGTTACGTCACGACGTAACTTCGCAAAATATTTCGAAAATACTTAGAAAATTTGCTTCGGAAACTTTATCATAAAGATTCAAGAAAGAATTCAAATGAGAATGGCTGCGCCAGCACTGGACCGTTCAATCACTAGCCAAGTGGCCGGGGATTAAAAAGATATAATAGTCGAAGAGTTCTCTCGTTGTCGATGACAAAGGTAGAGAGCCTAAAGTCTAACCCGAGGCTTCTGCCCGGTTCACCCGACCTTTTCGTCGGAAAGAAATGAGTTCTGTTGGAAAATCCTCCAACCATCTAAGCACTATTATTAACAACCCTCATACGGGACTAATAAAACGACTGATATCTCCCCCGAAAAACTGATAATCAAATAAAGATTTAACTTTATTTCTCAGAATTTCGGCTTGAGATTGAAACTCTCCAAAAAGATTGTTTGGCACAAAAATGTCGGTGATCTCATTTATCATATTATTAAAATTAATTATTGTTCAGTTTTCTCCATTGATAATTTTTCCGACGTAATCGATCGAGAATAAAGAAGAGTCGACTATGACAAATACTCTCCCTCCAAATAAATAATGATGGAATCTTGACAAATTAAGCAATAATGTTTTAATCGTTAAACTTGGAATTTATAAAAATAATTAAAGAAATTATATTAATTAACAAAATATATTTTAACCACAAGCATGACAATTAATGAAATATGTAGCAAACAGTTATTAAAATTATTTCCGTTATTCGATCTTCCAGTTCACAATATAATAGCCATCGCGAAAGACAAGCGGGCATAATTTATTCTGCAATCAAAATAGAACTAGAACGTCCGATACGAAATTCGCCTATCAGATATGAGACTTAATCTCAGCCGACCCGAAGACGCGAGGAACAATGGGAAGCGTGTATCATCTTGCTAAGGGACATGTATGGGTGAAGCGGTTACTAGGCTAGCCGTAACACGTTCAAGGTATATCGATATCGAAGACTCATATGTCACCCTCCCAAACTTCCGAACGACCTGCGGGGACGCGTCTGGTAGCCTAATTAAAAGTAGACTCTAGAAATAAGTTAGGAGAAGGGGTACACAGTTGTATAAAAGCACCGGACAATGGGGTCTCGTCGCTCATCTTCCACGCACCATCCGATCTTTATTACGGTCAGAGGTATTGTCACTCTTTGACCCATTGTCATACAAGCAACCTCATGCTTTGAACAATTCTTTTGAGAAAACTTGCGTGAATATTCCGATTGTAACACGACTAGTGGATTTAGAAGTCAAAACTTTTGTTTTTACTACATCATTGTATTAGAAATCGACGCCAATTTATCGAACCACTGTTTATCATTTTAAGTACGACCCCGACTTTTTTTTCGGTGGATATCGGTAAAATATTGATTTACGTTGCGCTATATTTTTGTTGGAATAAACAACCATTAAGCTGCAAAATTAAATATCTCTCATATTTGATTCCGTCATCCCGCGATTTTCCGATACCCAAGACTTCTACGGAATTATCATTCGAATAACTCACCAGAAGAAGAAGCCATCTCCACGTCGTATAACAAGATCAATTACACGGTAAATATCACGTAAGTTCAAAGTATAACAACGTAAGTAAGGAAAATATATATCAACATCATCATAAATACACAAATTATCCTCGTTTTCACCTCTACAAAAGTAGAATCTTTAGCCTAATCCTTGGTTATTTTTCGAAAGATTAGACCCGAAAACAGGCTTGCGTTAACAATACTATCGTCAGTTGTAGTCAAAGAAATATTTTATATTTCTTAACTAGCGCACGGTAAATTCTTTCGTTAACGTGCACAACGTGTAAGATTGTCGAAATTATTTAATTTTTGCAAACTTGACGTAACATCCCTGTATACGAAAACGCCCGCGTTTCCGCCGAAAACACGCACGGTGCCGCGTAAACGACGCGCATAGCGGCGTTAACTCCGTTAACGTCTACGGATCGGAATTTTGCCCCCTCGAGAGACGGCAAGTGCGAGGCACTCCCCAGTCCTTCACAAAGCTGTGCCATGAAAGCTAGATAGATCCTAGATGGCCTAGGCATCTATACATGTATGCTAGATATATTATGTCTAGCCTCTAGTCAGGTAAGCTGTGCCCTGAAAGCTAGATAGATCCTAGATAGATATGCTATTTATCAGTGCATTCTGGCTAGATTATGTCTAGTCCCACTACAGAAAAACTTGATAGAAAAACTAGTTAGACGCTAGGTTCAAACCAGTTTATCCCCAACAGATTTCCACACGGGAACCCCTTAATAAAGTTGGAATAAACAAATTAGCGTCGCAGTTTACCGATCCTCGAAAAATCTGTCGAATCTGGTACAGTAAACGATTTGATTTTATGATTGTGATCAGCATGTGAACACAGAAAAATGTTGAGCTCATCACAAGATTTATTGATTGCTATATTCATCTGCAGAGATCGAACGTTATTAACTTCCCTTAATCGATCATTTTCAGAGACGCGTAGATATGATCGAGACTTTAAAAATGAGGGATTTGTCGGCATTCCTCTCATTGTGCTTCCCATTCTCGTTAAAATGTATCACTGCTATTAGGAGAGGTATGACGTACACGTTGAATCTGATAGCTTTGTCTCGCATTCGCATTGTTTGTTATTCGCGAGCATTGAAATGAGTTATTTATTATAAGGTAATTTCTAGTAAGATTTTCACTTACGGGAAATATCTTTTTTTTTTGGATTCACCGACCGGTAGTCGGATCTATGAATTCTGGAATCAGAAACGGAAAAAAGTTACTTTTTTTAAAATCATGATAAAAAAGCTTGTAGAGGGTATTTTGTGCGATAAAATATGCGACTTGAAAATGATAGAGAACGCCAAAATTCGATATCATCAAGAAAAAAAATTTAGGTTGGATTTTGCGACCAAAATTCGAATCAGTGAATTCTGAAATCAGAACCGACCAAAAGTGACTTTCTCAAAAATCATCATAAAAGGCATGTAGGCTAAACAGATAGTGCCGACACTTAAAATCTTAGCATGGGAAAAAACGTCATGTTATCTCATCGCCGCTTGCATCAACTTTTTTTTCTCGCATTATCAATAACCTCTGATTAACTAGATTGGCTTGTTCGTATTCATTTGCAATGACATTAGCTACCAGTCAAGAGCCCAAATTAAAAAATATGTACAAAACAAAATTCCGTGAAAAAATAAAATAAAAAACATTTTTTTTACAATAAAAAATATTTTTGGTTCATTTGATGAATCTATAAAATTTAAAAATAAAAAAAAGTCATTAAATGTGACGAAGTTATTACAGCGACATTTTCACAAAATCGACTTGTCTTTGTTTTGCTACATTTAGTGTTATTTATGTAGTTCTATTCTAAAGTCCATCACTCCATCCGGGACTCCCGAAAGGACTTAATCTGGATTCCATCCAAGACGCAGATAACATTCCTGGACTCCATCCGGAACTCCATCCGGGATGCCAAATACTCTCCTGGACTCCACCCTGAACGATCAGCGAATCTCGGCAAATCAATCGCAGAGTCCTTCCTGGTGTCCATTTTGGATTCTCGCCTGGACTGTCTTCGACTCCATCTCGGACTCTATCCTGAAGCATCCGCGAATCTTTTTTTGGATTCTCGTCTGGACTGTCTTAGACTCCATCCCGGTCTCTATCCTAAACCATCCACAAATCTCGCCGGTTCATTCACAAATCTTGGTCCAGAGGAGTCAATCCCGGGTCCATCCAGGGCAGAACCCAGTTTCGAGTCTGGGCTGTTCAACATGGACTTTAGCAAACCACGGTGAACGCCAAGTTGGAATCTGGATAATCCAGGATGGGCTCCAAGATGGACAATGGGATCGAATCGAAACCCATTCTCCTTCCTGGGCTACCCAAACTCTACCCTAGACTCATCATTTTCTCTCGGGCTCGCTTCGTAATGATAATCGTAATCATCAAAACTAGATGTATGATTATGATTACGTCAAAACTGACCTAGACCTCTAAACTAATAATTCAAAACTGTCTGCAAGTACAGAATAATATGGAATACGATAACTTGGACTGAGGTTCTCGCTTCTTGTGTCAAAGTACGATATGCAACGTAAAACTTTATGTTATAACATTGTTCAGTGACCGAATGGACAGTATAATTGAATACTTCAATGGATCTCTATCGGAGGTCAAAGAAAAAAAAATGGTAAGGATATTTATTTATTATACCTCAATCAGACACTTATGAATTTGGACAAGCCCAACGAAGCTATGAGATTCGCAACTTTCACAATGACTCAGGTCGCTCATATATTCGTCCTAAGTTGGCCAGGACAAAGACTGATAGATTACAGCGAACGAATTCACGAGTATTCTAAACTAAAGCGTGAAGGACTTGTCCTGGATGACATAATTATCCGGATGGAATCTGGGTTGTCCGGGATGGACTCTGGGTAGTTCCGGATGGACAATGGGATTCAATCTGATCGCATCGTTCATCTTGTACTCCATTCTGGACTGTCCAGATTTCATCTTGGACAGCCCAAACTCTATCCTGGCTTCTGTCCCGGATTGCATCCTGGACTTTTTTTCGCGGGTAACTGAAGAACATTTTCTAATGGTTCAGATATGGATCACAGTAGGTTCAAGTTAGCGCCAGATCCAAGAAGTTATTGATGCTCATGATGCTCAGAACTATCAAGCCTTGCTATATCACAGCTGGGAAATTGTATGTCATGTCTTTTCCGAACTTCAGTATGGTGAGTTTTACATGTATTGTCAATTACTTTTGTAAGTTCGATTATTCAATGGAAAATGACATTTTTCTGGGTCTTCTTCTCGAAGGTTATTAGAACTTCAGTGTCATACTTCACCGTGCTGACTTCCTTCACATGAAAGACTAGCCAGCTTATCTGTCTGAGCACAGAATATTCATTTCCTGAAGAAAATGGTTTTTCAATAGAATATGTCATTCCTATCGTTATCTAGACAATTAAATGTATAGGTATTAATAGATTATTGTACAATAAATAGATTAACATCATGATGTAGTAAGAATTGTTGTAATGCAGTTGATATGTATTATTGGAAAAGAAGATGCGCCATCGAGGGATATTTGTTGGAGATTTTTAGGACAATTCCTTCAGCCATTTTTAAATGATTTTATTACTTTTCATACAACATTGTGGTAAAATCGATTAACATCAAAAGACCGTCGAGAAATTCCGCAGTAATGTCAAATGGTGGTCTGTTAAATTTGCAATAGTCAATTGTTCGAGCAAGTTCATTCCGATGTCTTTATGTTTAGATTGATCCAATCCAAGAACGTCCAGACTCTGGTAAAGACATCGGGGTATCCTCTTGCACAGGGCCTTCCGAATGAAACTATACCGATCTGTACACCATCAGCTGTCAATGGACCACCGGAATCACCCTGTAATGTCACAATGAAAACATTATTACATACCATTACACAATTTCATTGCAGAAAATAAACAGAAAACATGTACAATGTCCATATGAAACTAGACGCCTCGAAGTCGTAGCTTGTAATCCACAAAACATGTATCTTAATTAAGAGGCACACACGAGTGATACATTGGTGCCCGAATAGAAAAAAAATTGTCCAGGATCGAAACCCGAATTCAAACTCTCTCATATGGACTGCGACTTTTAATCCGATCTTGAAGTTCATCACTCTATCCGGCACTTCCGAAATAACTGAATCTGAATTCCATCCAGGACGCAACAAACTTTTCCAAACATCCGGGATGCCAATCCTGTCCTAGACTCCACCCAGGATGATCAGTAAATCTCGCCGGCTCAATCGCAGACTCCATCCTGGTGTCCATTTTGGATTGTCGTCTGGACTGTGTTAGACTCCATCCCAGTCTTTATCCTGGACTATGCTCGAATCTCGCCGATTCATTCGCAGAGACCATTCTGATATCAATTTTTGATTCTCGCCTGGACTGTCTTAGAATCCATCCCGGAATCTCGCTGGTTCAATCGCAGAGTCCATTTTGGACGTTCGCCTGGACTGACTTCGACTCCATCTCGGGTTCTATCCTGAACGATCCGCGAATCTCGCTGGTTCAATCGCTGAGTCCATTCTGGTGTCCATTTTGGACGTTCGCCTGGACTGCCTTCAACTCCATCCCGAATTCTATCCTGGATTATCGGCGAATCTCGCCGCTTCAATCGCAGAGTGCATCCTAGTGTCCATTTTGGATTCTCGCCTGGACTGTCTTAGACTTCATCCCGAACCATCCGCGAATCTCGCCGGTTCAATCGCAGAGTGCATCCTAGTGTCCATTTTGGATTCTCGCCTGGACTGTCTTAGACTTCATCCCGGACCGTCCGCGAATCGCGTAGGTTCAATCGCAGAGTCCATCTTGGTGTCCATTTTGAATACCCGTCTGGACTGTCTTAGACTCCATCCCTGACTCCTCATTTCTATCGTAATTCCATGTATTCTTCCAAAACTTGAGCCTCATTTATCAAGCCAATAGGACAAACGTAGGTTTTGAGTTTTGAAAGTTGTGGGGTAAGTTCCACTTAATGCAATAACTATCATCGAAAAAAAAATGGGGCCTCCCGGATGGAGTTCAAGATGGACGATGAAATCGGATCAAATTCCAGACTCTTTTTGCGCCGCTAATAAATGCCATTAAGTAGCGACAATCACTAACATTATTGGCGACCATCAGGCAATTTAGGTTCACATGGTTTGCATTGTTTGAAATGAAAAAAAAACTCACGTGGCATGCACCTTCGCCAGCTTTCGTCAATGTGCAGATATGACCTTCAGTTACCACATCGTGAATCTTTTTGCAAGAATTCTGGGAAATAACCTTGAGAGTTATTTCCTGCAGGCGATCGGGCAGGGAACCTCCAAGCTGAAATAAAGTTGTCAATGAATTCAAAAAATTCCCGTAGGTTTGCAAAAATTAAGTAAGCCACTGAAGTTGATTCTGAGTTTACCGAAGTGCTTCCCCATCCACTGAGTTGAGCCGGATAGTCTTCCGCACTGAAGTCGCCACTCGGTAGCTTGACGGGTTGAACCTTTTCGTTAAAAACAATATCAACGTTGACGTGAATGAGACCGACGTCATTTGCGAATAGCGATGGGTTATATTTTGGATGAGGCAGCACAACATCAGCCTGGTAACTGTCTCCAGTTTCTGAGAGTCGATTTGTTCCAGCTACAACTCTTATTCTTTGCGCACTAGATCTGAAATTTCAAAAGCAAAATATAAAAATCAAATGCGTATCAATGAAATATCAAATTTTCGTATAAAAATTGTGTAGAGGACATTCAACGTAGAAAACATAGGATTTCCAGGGTGGAATCCAAGGCAGAGTCCAAAATAGAGTCTGGGCTGTCCAATCAGAACTGGACTGCCCAGATTCCATCCGGGCCCCACCATTTTTTTACACGAAATGGTATTTGTATTTACTGAATCACTTTACCCAATGATGCAGTGAGCGGCAGTGAGAATCCAACGTTTGTTGATGATGGAACCACCACAAAAATGGGAACCGCTTCTCAGCGACACCTGATACGGATATTGTCCATCAGGTGCGTCATTTCCACCAACAATACGACTCGGAATATCACGAGCTGTACAAAAAAAATGATACTTTATTAGAAATAATTAATTATGCGCTAAGTTCATTAATGACTCATCATTAACGACCCAAACACAGAGATACAATATTTTAATTCCATCAAACATTTATCAATGCCTCATTGAATGAGATTTCCAAATCAATCAGCTCAAATGTCACTCAGCTTTACTTTTCAGAGTAGACAAAACGAATAATTCGAAAGAACTTCCAAATAAATTTGCAGTTGTTTTAAATGTGAACAGAATGTAAATTGATGCTTACCAGATGCTCCGAGAATCGCAGCCAACAAAATGGTCACAAAAATTAAAGGCTGCATGGCTGCAATGATTGTTCTAGGTGAGAAGGAAGAATGACTATGAATAAACGACTCTCGTTCACAGCTTTTATATAAATCCGGAACTCGGGGAAATAAAAAAATATATACTTTATCTGATACATCACTGATTGAGACAAGAGTTAGGATCAAGGTACTTTCAGCGACAATGAGTGATGACAGTGCCAATTCCTGCATTGTGAAAGATTTAAGAGCGATCATCATCTCCAATTTGTATCTTTAAAACAATTTCACTATACCCGTGTTTCTTTGTGTATTTTAAGATTAAGAAAGACTATAATTCCATTTTTTAAGGCGATGTAATTTATTTTAGGAAAAACAGTTGTTTGTATCAGAAATTGTAATTTCATTAATTCAAGATGATGGAAAAATGTAAAACATGTTCAATTAGTGCGATCTGAGGATCTTTCATTTTTGCCTGACGAGTGTTCGATGTTTTTGGACAAAATAAGATTTTTGGAGCCTCCAGAATTATAATATGAGGGCGCTACATATTTTTATGAAAAATTGGTCAATATCCTTGGAAAAAATGATTTAAAGATTGTTATTTGATTTTTTAAATGTCCATTTGAAGGATTCCCTTTATATCCCAGAAAAATTTAATTATTGTGTAATTCCTTGAAAATTTTTTCTTGATGGTTTGTCATACGGTTTTTGTCAATCTATTTCGATGTATTTTAAGACAGTTTCAAATCAAATTTTGAGTATAATAAATCTGAAGGATATAGTAGATTCGCACCACTAATTTATATAAAATAGTAAATTGCAGGTTTATAAATTTCGTTTTTCTCGAAATTAGGTTTTCAAAGTTGGTGACCACTGTAATTCAAAAACCACTCGACGGATTTGATTGAAATTTATACAGTTTATTGAAAGAATAAAAAATGAGTACTTAATCGAAGGTCTTTTTTTTAAACTTCTATTTTTTTTTTTACAATAAACTAGACCTTTTTTCCTTGAAAATCTGCGAGTAAATTTTTAGAAGGCGCCATTTTGTTTATTTTTAAAAAAATTCGATTATGTACAAAATTAACTATTAAACTAATGATTTTTATTTATTTGATTGATTTCAAATAAACGGGTAAAATGTTCTCACGGTTACTGTACAGTAATACTTTTGAAACGGGGTCCAACAAAGATGACGTTAACTTCGTCTACAATTTTTATTTTTTATTTTCTATTTTTGGTTAAGTAAAGTTAAAACATAATATAATAACTCTGTATTATTATTTTTATAAAATAAATTTAATTACTGTAAAAAAAAATTTTCAAATACTGATTTATTCACCATTTGAAAGTTGGAATGAACAAATTAACGTCGCAGTTACCGATTTTCGGAAAATCTGTCGAATCTGGTTCAGTAAACGATATGATTTTATGATTGGGATCAGTACGTGAACACGGAAACATGTTGCGCACATGACAAGATTTATTGATTGCTATATTCATCCGCAGAGATCGAGAGCAAACGTCGAATTATCTTCCCTTGATCGATCATTTTCAGAAATGCAATACTTTCCGATAGCGACTCTGCGTTGATCGATGTAGATATGATCGAGACTTAAAAAATGTGGAATTTGTTGGTATTCCTCTCATTGTGCATCGCATTCTCGTCAAAATAAATCTCTCAGATTAGAACAAGTATGACGTACACGTTGATTCTGATAGCTTTGTCTCGTATCAGATATTTTTAGTAGGATTGAACGACTTGCTGCGTACGCATTCGCATTGTTTGTTATTCGCGTACATTGGAATGAGGTATTTATTATAAGGTAATTTCTAATAAGATTTTCACTTACAGGAAATATCTTTTTTTTTTTTTGGATTTTCCGACTGGTAGTCGGATCTGCGAATTCTGGAATCAGAACCGACCGAAAGTGACTTTTTCAAAAATCATCGTAAAAAGGTATGTAACCGGTACTTTCTGAGGTACAATATGTGACTTGAGAACGATAGTGACGGCCAAAATTCGATATCTTGAAGAGAAGAGAATTTAGGTTCTTTAGGTTGGATTTTCCGACCAAAAGTCGGATCTGTGAAAAACCGACCAAAAGTGACTTTTTTTTAATCATCATAAAAAGGCATGTAACCGGTACTTTCTGAGGTACAATATGCGACTTGAGAACGATAGTGAAGGCCAAAATTCGATATCTTGAAGAAACAAAAATTTAGGTTCTTTAGGTTGGATTTTCCGACCAAAGTCAAATCCTGAAATCCGAACCGACCAAAAGTGACTGTTTCAAAAATCATCGTAAAAAGGCATGTAACCGGTACTTTCTGAGGTATAATATGCGACTTGAGAACGATAGTGAAGGTCAAAAATTGATATCTTGAAGAAACTAAAATTTAGGTTCTTTAGGTTGGATTTTCCGACCAAAGTCAAATCCTGAAATCCGGACCGACCAAAAGTGACTTTTTTAAAAATCATCGTAAAAAGGCATGTAACCGGTACTTTTTGAGGTACAATATGCGACTTGAGAACGATAGTGAAGGCCAAAATTCGATATCTTGAAGAAACAAAAATTTAGGTTCTTTAGGTTGGATTTTCCGACCAAAGTCAAATCCTGAAATCCGAACCGACCAAAAGTGACTTTTTCAAAAATCATCGTAAAAAGGCATGTAACCGGTACTTTCTGAGGTACGATATGCGACTTGAGAACGATAGTGAAGGTCAAAATTTCATATCGTGAATAGAAGAAAATTTAGGTTCTTTAGGTTGGATTTTCCGACCAAAGTCAAATCCTGAAATCCGAACCGACCAAATGTGACTTTTTCAAAAATCATCGTAATAAGGCATGTAACCGGTACTTTCTGAGGTACAATATGCGACTTGAGAACGATAGAGAAGGCCAAAATTTGATATCTTGAAGAAAAAAAAATGTAGGTTCTTTAGGTTGGATTTTCCGACCAAAAGTCAAATCCTGAAATCAGAACCGACCAAAAGTGACTGTTTCAAAAATCATCGTAAAAAGGCATGTAACCGGTACTTTCTGAGGTACAATATGCGACTTGAGAACGATAGTGAAGGTCAAAAATTGATATCTTGAAGAAACTAAAATTTAGGTTCTTTAGGTTGGATTTTCCGACCAAAGTCAAATCCTGAAATCAGAACCGACCAAAAATGACGTTTTTAAAAATCATCGTAAAAAGGCATGTAACCGGTACTTTTTGAGGTACAATATGCGACTTGAGAACGATAGTGAAGGCCAAAATTCGATATCTTGAAGAAACAAAAATTTAGGTTCTTTAGGTTGGATTTTCCGACCAAAGTCAAATCCTGAAATCCGAACCGACCAAAAGTGACTTTTTCAAAAATCATCGTAAAAAGGCATGTAACCGGTACTTTCTGAGGTAACGATATGCGACTTGAGAACGATAGTGAAGGTCAAAATTTCATATCGTGAATAGAAGAAAATTTAGGTTCTTTAGGTTGGATTTTCCGACCAAAGTCAAATCCTGAAATCCGAACCGACCAAATGTGACTTTTTCAAAAATCATCGTAATAAGGCATGTAACCGGTACTTTCTGAGGTACAATATGCGACTTGAGAACGATAGAGAAGGCCAAAATTTGATATCTTGAAGAAAAAAAAATGTAGGTTCTTTAGGTTGGATTTTCCGACCAAAAGTCAAATCCTGAAATCAGAACCGACCAAAAGTGACTGTTTCAAAAATCATCGTAAAAAGGCATGTAACCGGTACTTTCTGAGGTACAATATGCGACTTGAGAACGATAGTGAAGGTCAAAAATTGATATCTTGAAGAAACTAAAATTTAGGTTCTTTAGGTTGGATTTTCCGACCAAAGTCAAATCCTGAAATCAGAACCGACCAAAAATGACGTTTTTAAAAATCATCGTAAAAAGGCATGTAACCGGTACTTTTTGAGGTACAATATGCGACTTGAGAACGATAGTGAAGGCCAAAATTCGATATCTTGAAGAAACAAAAATTTAGGTTCTTTAGGTTGGATTTTCCGACCAAAGTCAAATCCTGAAATCCGAACCGACCAAAAGTGACTTTTTCAAAAATCATCGTAAAAAGGCATGTAACCGGTACTTTCTGAGGTAACGATATGCGACTTGAGAACGATAGTGAAGGTCAAAATTTCATATCGTGAATAGAAGAAAATTTAGGTTCTTTAGGTTGGATTTTCCGACCAAAGTCAAATCCTGAAATCCGAACCGACCAAATGTGACTTTTTCAAAAATCATCGTAATAAGGCATGTAACCGGTACTTTCTGAGGTACAATATGCGACTTGAGAACGATAGAGAAGGCCAAAATTTGATATCTTGAAGAAAAAAAAATGTAGGTTCTTTAGGTTGGATTTTCCGACCAAAAGTCAAATCCTGAAATCAGAACCGACCAAAAGTGACTGTTTCAAAAATCATCGTAAAAAGGCATGTAACCGGTACTTTCTGAGGTACAATATGCGACTTGAGAACGATAGTGAAGGTCAAAAATTGATATCTTGAAGAAACTAAAATTTAGGTTCTTTAGGTTGGATTTTCCGACCAAAGTCAAATCCTGAAATCAGAACCGACCAAAAATGACGTTTTTAAAAATCATCGTAAAAAGGCATGTAACCGGTACTTTTTGAGGTACAATATGCGACTTGAGAACGATAGTGAAGGCCAAAATTCGATATCTTGAAGAAACAAAAATTTAGGTTCTTTAGGTTGGATTTTCCGACCAAAGTCAAATCCTGAAATCCGAACCGACCAAAAGTGACTTTTTCAAAAATCATCGTAAAAAGGCATGTAACCGGTACTTTCTGAGGTAACGATATGCGACTTGAGAACGATAGTGAAGGTCAAAATTTCATATCGTGAATAGAAGAAAATTTAGGTTCTTTAGGTTGGATTTTCCGACCAAAGTCAAATCCTGAAATCCGAACCGACCAAATGTGACTTTTTCAAAAATCATCGTAATAAGGCATGTAACCGGTACTTTCTGAGGTACAATATGCGACTTGAGAACGATAGAGAAGGCCAAAATTTGATATCTTGAAGAAAAAAAAATGTAGGTTCTTTAGGTTGGATTTTCCGACCAAAAGTCAAATCCTGAAATCAGAACCGACCAAAAGTGACTGTTTCAAAAATCATCGTAAAAAGGCATGTAACCGGTACTTTCTGAGGTACAATATGCGACTTGAGAACGATAGTGAAGGTCAAAAATTGATATCTTGAAGAAACTAAAATTTAGGTTCTTTAGGTTGGATTTTCCGACCAAAGTCAAATCCTGAAATCAGAACCGACCAAAAATGACGTTTTTAAAAATCATCGTAAAAAGGCATGTAACCGGTACTTTTTGAGGTACAATATGCGACTTGAGAACGATAGTGAAGGCCAAAATTCGATATCTTGAAGAAACAAAAATTTAGGTTCTTTAGGTTGGATTTTCCGACCAAAGTCAAATCCTGAAATCCGAACCGACCAAAAGTGACTTTTTCAAAAATCATCGTAAAAAGGCATGTAACCGGTACTTTCTGAGGTAACGATATGCGACTTGAGAACGATAGTGAAGGTCAAAATTTCATATCGTGAATAGAAGAAAATTTAGGTTCTTTAGGTTGGATTTTCCGACCAAAGTCAAATCCTGAAATCCGAACCGACCAAATGTGACTTTTTCAAAAATCATCGTAATAAGGCATGTAACCGGTACTTTCTGAGGTACAATATGCGACTTGAGAACGATAGAGAAGGCCAAAATTTGATATCTTGAAGAAAAAAAAATGTAGGTTCTTTAGGTTGGATTTTCCGACCAAAAGTCAAATCCTGAAATCAGAACCGACCAAAAGTGACTGTTTCAAAAATCATCGTAAAAAGGCATGTAACCGGTACTTTCTGAGGTACAATATGCGACTTGAGAACGATAGTGAAGGTCAAAAATTGATATCTTGAAGAAACTAAAATTTAGGTTCTTTAGGTTGGATTTTCCGACCAAAGTCAAATCCTGAAATCAGAACCGACCAAAAATGACGTTTTTAAAAATCATCGTAAAAAGGCATGTAACCGGTACTTTTTGAGGTACAATATGCGACTTGAGAACGATAGTGAAGGCCAAAATTCGATATCTTGAAGAAACAAAAATTTAGGTTCTTTAGGTTGGATTTTCCGACCAAAGTCAAATCCTGAAATCCGAACCGACCAAAAGTGACTTTTTCAAAAATCATCGTAAAAAGGCATGTAACCGGTACTTTCTGAGGTAACGATATGCGACTTGAGAACGATAGTGAAGGTCAAAATTTCATATCGTGAATAGAAGAAAATTTAGGTTCTTTAGGTTGGATTTTCCGACCAAAGTCAAATCCTGAAATCCGAACCGACCAAATGTGACTTTTTCAAAAATCATCGTAATAAGGCATGTAACCGGTACTTTCTGAGGTACAATATGCGACTTGAGAACGATAGTGAAGGCCAAAATTTGATATCTTGAAGAAAAAAAAATGTAGGTTCTTTAGGTTGGATTTTCCGACCAAAAGTCAAATCCTGAAGTCAGAACCGACCAAAAGTGACTGTTTCAAAAATCATCGTAAAAAGGCATGTAACCGGTACTTTCTGAGGTACAATATGCGACTTGAGAACGATAGTCAAGGCCAAAATTCGATATCTTGAAGAAATCAAAATTTAGGTTCTTTAGGTTGGATTTTCCGACCAAAGTCAAATCCTGAAATCCGAACCGACCAAAAGTGACTTTTTCAAAAATCATCGTAAAAAGGCATGTAACCGGTACTTTGTGAGGTATAATATGCGACTTGAGAACGATAGTGAAGGTAAAAAATTGATACCTTGAAGAAACAAAAATTTAGGTTCTTTAGGTTGGATTTTCCGACCAAAGTCAAATCCTGAAATCCGAACCGACCAAAAGTGACTTTTTCAAAAATCATCGTAAAAAGGCATGTAACCGGTACTTTCTGAGGTACAATATGCGACTTGAGAACGACAGTCAAGGCCAAAATTTGATATCTTGAAGAAATAAAAATTTAGGTTCTTTAGGTTGGATTTTCCTACCAAAGTCAAATCCTGAAATCCGAACCGACCAAAAGTGACATCTTCAAAAATTATCGTAAAAAGACATTTAACCGGTACTTTCTGAGGTACAATATGCGACTTGAGAACGATAGTGAAGGCCAAAATTCGATATTTTGAAGAAATAAAAATGTAGGTTCTTTAGGTTGGATTTTCCGACCAAAGTCAAATCCTGAAATCCGAACCGACCAAAAGTGACTTTTTCAAAAATCATCGTAAAAAGGCATGTAACCGGTACTTTTTGAGGTACGATATGCGACTTGAGAACGATAGTGAAGGTCAAAATTTCATATCGTGAATAGAAGAAAATTTAGGTTCTTTAGGTTGGATTTTCCGACCAAAGTCAAATCCTGAAATCCGAACCGACCAAATGTGACTTTTTCAAAAATCATCGTAAAAAGACACGTAACCGGTACTTTCTGAGGTACAATATGCGACTTGAGAACGATAGTGAAGGCCAAAATTCGATATCTTGAAGAAAACAAAATTTAGGTTCTTTAGGTTGGATTTTCCGACCAAAGTCAAATCCTGAAATCAGAACCGACCAAAAATGACGTTTTCAAAAATCATCGTAAAAAGGCATGTAACCGGTACTTTCTGAGGTACAATATGCGACTTGAGAACGATAGTGAAGGCCAAAATTCGATATCTTGAAGAAACTAAAATTTAGGTTCTTTAGGTTGGATTTTCCGACCAAAGTCAAATCCTGAAATCCGGACCGACCAAAAGTGACTTTTTTAAAAATCATCGTAAAAAGGCATATAACCGGTACTTTCTGAGGTACAATATGCGACTTGAGAACGATAGTGAAGGCCAAAATTCGATATCTTGAAGAAATCAAAATTTAGGTTCTTTAGGTTGGATTTTCCGACCAAAGTCAAATCCTGAAATCCGGACCGAGCAAAAGTGACCTTTTCAAAAATCATCGTAAAAAGGCATGTAACCGGTACTTTCTGCGGTACAATATGCGACTTGAGAACGATAGTGAAGGCCAAAATTTGATATCTGGAAGAAACAAAAATTTAGGTTCTTTAGGTTGGATTTTCCGACCAAAGTCAAATCCTGAAATCCGAACCGACCAAAAGTGACTTTTTCAAAAATCATCGTAAAAAGGCATGTAACCGGTACTTTCTGAGGTACAATATGCGACTTGAGAACGATAGAGAAGGCCAAAATTTGATATCTTGAAGAAAAAAAAATGTAGGTTCTTTAGGTTGGATTTTCCGACCAAAAGTCAAATCCTGAAATCAGAACCGACCAAAAGTGACTGTTTCAAAAATCATCGTAAAAAGGCATGTAACCGGTACTTTCTGAGGTACAATATGCGACTTGAGAACGATAGTGAAGGTCAAAAATTGATATCTTGAAGAAACTAAAATTTAGGTTCTTTAGGTTGGATTTTCCGACCAAAGTCAAATCCTGAAATCAGAACCGACCAAAAATGACGTTTTTAAAAATCATCGTAAAAAGGCATGTAACCGGTACTTTTTGAGGTACAATATGCGACTTGAGAACGATAGTGAAGGCCAAAATTCGATATCTTGAAGAAACAAAAATTTAGGTTCTTTAGGTTGGATTTTCCGACCAAAGTCAAATCCTGAAATCCGAACCGACCAAAAGTGACTTTTTCAAAAATCATCGTAAAAAGGCATGTAACCGGTACTTTCTGAGGTAACGATATGCGACTTGAGAACGATAGTGAAGGTCAAAATTTCATATCGTGAATAGAAGAAAATTTAGGTTCTTTAGGTTGGATTTTCCGACCAAAGTCAAATCCTGAAATCCGAACCGACCAAATGTGACTTTTTCAAAAATCATCGTAATAAGGCATGTAACCGGTACTTTCTGAGGTACAATATGCGACTTGAGAACGATAGAGAAGGCCAAAATTTGATATCTTGAAGAAAAAAAAATGTAGGTTCTTTAGGTTGGATTTTCCGACCAAAAGTCAAATCCTGAAATCAGAACCGACCAAAAGTGACTGTTTCAAAAATCATCGTAAAAAGGCATGTAACCGGTACTTTCTGAGGTACAATATGCGACTTGAGAACGATAGTGAAGGTCAAAAATTGATATCTTGAAGAAACTAAAATTTAGGTTCTTTAGGTTGGATTTTCCGACCAAAGTCAAATCCTGAAATCAGAACCGACCAAAAATGACGTTTTTAAAAATCATCGTAAAAAGGCATGTAACCGGTACTTTTTGAGGTACAATATGCGACTTGAGAACGATAGTGAAGGCCAAAATTCGATATCTTGAAGAAACAAAAATGTAGGTTCTTTAGGTTGGATTTTCCGACCAAAGTCAAATCCTGAAATCCGAACCGACCAAAAGTGACTTTTTCAAAAATCATCGTAAAAAGGCATGTAACCGGTACTTTCTGAGGTAACGATATGCGACTTGAGAACGATAGTGAAGGTCAAAATTTCATATCGTGAATAGAAGAAAATTTAGGTTCTTTAGGTTGGATTTTCCGACCAAAGTCAAATCCTGAAATCCGAACCGACCAAATGTGACTTTTTCAAAAATCATCGTAATAAGGCATGTAACCGGTACTTTCTGAGGTACAATATGCGACTTGAGAACGATAGAGAAGGCCAAAATTTGATATCTTGAAGAAAAAAAAATGTAGGTTCTTTAGGTTGGATTTTCCGACCAAAAGTCAAATCCTGAAATCAGAACCGACCAAAAGTGACTGTTTCAAAAATCATCGTAAAAAGGCATGTAACCGGTACTTTCTGAGGTACAATATGCGACTTGAGAACGATAGTGAAGGTCAAAAATTGATATCTTGAAGAAACTAAAATTTAGGTTCTTTAGGTTGGATTTTCCGACCAAAGTCAAATCCTGAAATCAGAACCGACCAAAAATGACGTTTTTAAAAATCATCGTAAAAAGGCATGTAACCGGTACTTTTTGAGGTACAATATGCGACTTGAGAACGATAGTGAAGGCCAAAATTCGATATCTTGAAGAAACAAAAATTTAGGTTCTTTAGGTTGGATTTTCCGACCAAAGTCAAATCCTGAAATCCGAACCGACCAAAAGTGACTTTTTCAAAAATCATCGTAAAAAGGCATGTAACCGGTACTTTCTGAGGTAACGATATGCGACTTGAGAACGATAGTGAAGGTCAAAATTTCATATCGTGAATAGAAGAAAATTTAGGTTCTTTAGGTTGGATTTTCCGACCAAAGTCAAATCCTGAAATCCGAACCGACCAAATGTGACTTTTTCAAAAATCATCGTAATAAGGCATGTAACCGGTACTTTCTGAGGTACAATATGCGACTTGAGAACGATAGAGAAGGCCAAAATTTGATATCTTGAAGAAAAAAAAATGTAGGTTCTTTAGGTTGGATTTTCCGACCAAAAGTCAAATCCTGAAATCAGAACCGACCAAAAGTGACTGTTTCAAAAATCATCGTAAAAAGGCATGTAACCGGTACTTTCTGAGGTACAATATGCGACTTGAGAACGATAGTGAAGGTCAAAAATTGATATCTTGAAGAAACTAAAATTTAGGTTCTTTAGGTTGGATTTTCCGACCAAAGTCAAATCCTGAAATCAGAACCGACCAAAAATGACGTTTTTAAAAATCATCGTAAAAAGGCATGTAACCGGTACTTTTTGAGGTACAATATGCGACTTGAGAACGATAGTGAAGGCCAAAATTCGATATCTTGAAGAAACAAAAATTTAGGTTCTTTAGGTTGGATTTTCCGACCAAAGTCAAATCCTGAAATCCGAACCGACCAAAAGTGACTTTTTCAAAAATCATCGTAAAAAGGCATGTAACCGGTACTTTCTGAGGTAACGATATGCGACTTGAGAACGATAGTGAAGGTCAAAATTTCATATCGTGAATAGAAGAAAATTTAGGTTCTTTAGGTTGGATTTTCCGACCAAAGTCAAATCCTGAAATCCGAACCGACCAAATGTGACTTTTTCAAAAATCATCGTAATAAGGCATGTAACCGGTACTTTCTGAGGTACAATATGCGACTTGAGAACGATAGAGAAGGCCAAAATTTGATATCTTGAAGAAAAAAAAATGTAGGTTCTTTAGGTTGGATTTTCCGACCAAAAGTCAAATCCTGAAATCAGAACCGACCAAAAGTGACTGTTTCAAAAATCATCGTAAAAAGGCATGTAACCGGTACTTTCTGAGGTACAATATGCGACTTGAGAACGATAGTGAAGGTCAAAAATTGATATCTTGAAGAAACTAAAATTTAGGTTCTTTAGGTTGGATTTTCCGACCAAAGTCAAATCCTGAAATCAGAACCGACCAAAAATGACGTTTTTAAAAATCATCGTAAAAAGGCATGTAACCGGTACTTTTTGAGGTACAATATGCGACTTGAGAACGATAGTGAAGGCCAAAATTCGATATCTTGAAGAAACAAAAATTTAGGTTCTTTAGGTTGGATTTTCCGACCAAAGTCAAATCCTGAAATCCGAACCGACCAAAAGTGACTTTTTCAAAAATCATCGTAAAAAGGCATGTAACCGGTACTTTCTGAGGTAACGATATGCGACTTGAGAACGATAGTGAAGGTCAAAATTTCATATCGTGAATAGAAGAAAATTTAGGTTCTTTAGGTTGGATTTTCCGACCAAAGTCAAATCCTGAAATCCGAACCGACCAAATGTGACTTTTTCAAAAATCATCGTAATAAGGCATGTAACCGGTACTTTCTGAGGTACAATATGCGACTTGAGAACGATAGAGAAGGCCAAAATTTGATATCTTGAAGAAAAAAAAATGTAGGTTCTTTAGGTTGGATTTTCCGACCAAAAGTCAAATCCTGAAATCAGAACCGACCAAAAGTGACTGTTTCAAAAATCATCGTAAAAAGGCATGTAACCGGTACTTTCTGAGGTACAATATGCGACTTGAGAACGATAGTGAAGGTCAAAAATTGATATCTTGAAGAAACTAAAATTTAGGTTCTTTAGGTTGGATTTTCCGACCAAAGTCAAATCCTGAAATCAGAACCGACCAAAAATGACGTTTTTAAAAATCATCGTAAAAAGGCATGTAACCGGTACTTTTTGAGGTACAATATGCGACTTGAGAACGATAGTGAAGGCCAAAATTCGATATCTTGAAGAAACAAAAATTTAGGTTCTTTAGGTTGGATTTTCCGACCAAAGTCAAATCCTGAAATCCGAACCGACCAAAAGTGACTTTTTCAAAAATCATCGTAAAAAGGCATGTAACCGGTACTTTCTGAGGTAACGATATGCGACTTGAGAACGATAGTGAAGGTCAAAATTTCATATCGTGAATAGAAGAAAATTTAGGTTCTTTAGGTTGGATTTTCCGACCAAAGTCAAATCCTGAAATCCGAACCGACCAAATGTGACTTTTTCAAAAATCATCGTAATAAGGCATGTAACCGGTACTTTCTGAGGTACAATATGCGACTTGAGAACGATAGAGAAGGCCAAAATTTGATATCTTGAAGAAAAAAAAATGTAGGTTCTTTAGGTTGGATTTTCCGACCAAAAGTCAAATCCTGAAATCAGAACCGACCAAAAGTGACTGTTTCAAAAATCATCGTAAAAAGGCATGTAACCGGTACTTTCTGAGGTACAATATGCGACTTGAGAACGATAGTGAAGGTCAAAAATTGATATCTTGAAGAAACTAAAATTTAGGTTCTTTAGGTTGGATTTTCCGACCAAAGTCAAATCCTGAAATCAGAACCGACCAAAAATGACGTTTTTAAAAATCATCGTAAAAAGGCATGTAACCGGTACTTTTTGAGGTACAATATGCGACTTGAGAACGATAGTGAAGGCCAAAATTCGATATCTTGAAGAAACAAAAATTTAGGTTCTTTAGGTTGGATTTTCCGACCAAAGTCAAATCCTGAAATCCGAACCGACCAAAAGTGACTTTTTCAAAAATCATCGTAAAAAGGCATGTAACCGGTACTTTCTGAGGTAACGATATGCGACTTGAGAACGATAGTGAAGGTCAAAATTTCATATCGTGAATAGAAGAAAATTTAGGTTCTTTAGGTTGGATTTTCCGACCAAAGTCAAATCCTGAAATCCGAACCGACCAAATGTGACTTTTTCAAAAATCATCGTAATAAGGCATGTAACCGGTACTTTCTGAGGTACAATATGCGACTTGAGAACGATAGTGAAGGCCAAAATTTGATATCTTGAAGAAAAAAAAATGTAGGTTCTTTAGGTTGGATTTTCCGACCAAAAGTCAAATCCTGAAGTCAGAACCGACCAAAAGTGACTGTTTCAAAAATCATCGTAAAAAGGCATGTAACCGGTACTTTCTGAGGTACAATATGCGACTTGAGAACGATAGTCAAGGCCAAAATTCGATATCTTGAAGAAATCAAAATTTAGGTTCTTTAGGTTGGATTTTCCGACCAAAGTCAAATCCTGAAATCCGAACCGACCAAAAGTGACTTTTTCAAAAATCATCGTAAAAAGGCATGTAACCGGTACTTTGTGAGGTATAATATGCGACTTGAGAACGATAGTGAAGGTAAAAAATTGATACCTTGAAGAAACAAAAATTTAGGTTCTTTAGGTTGGATTTTCCGACCAAAGTCAAATCCTGAAATCCGAACCGACCAAAAGTGACTTTTTCAAAAATCATCGTAAAAAGGCATGTAACCGGTACTTTCTGAGGTACAATATGCGACTTGAGAACGACAGTCAAGGCCAAAATTTGATATCTTGAAGAAATAAAAATTTAGGTTCTTTAGGTTGGATTTTCCTACCAAAGTCAAATCCTGAAATCCGAACCGACCAAAAGTGACATCTTCAAAAATTATCGTAAAAAGACATTTAACCGGTACTTTCTGAGGTACAATATGCGACTTGAGAACGATAGTGAAGGCCAAAATTCGATATTTTGAAGAAATAAAAATGTAGGTTCTTTAGGTTGGATTTTCCGACCAAAGTCAAATCCTGAAATCCGAACCGACCAAAAGTGACTTTTTCAAAAATCATCGTAAAAAGGCATGTAACCGGTACTTTTTGAGGTACGATATGCGACTTGAGAACGATAGTGAAGGTCAAAATTTCATATCGTGAATAGAAGAAAATTTAGGTTCTTTAGGTTGGATTTTCCGACCAAAGTCAAATCCTGAAATCCGAACCGACCAAATGTGACTTTTTCAAAAATCATCGTAAAAAGACACGTAACCGGTACTTTCTGAGGTACAATATGCGACTTGAGAACGATAGTGAAGGCCAAAATTCGATATCTTGAAGAAAACAAAATTTAGGTTCTTTAGGTTGGATTTTCCGACCAAAGTCAAATCCTGAAATCAGAACCGACCAAAAATGACGTTTTCAAAAATCATCGTAAAAAGGCATGTAACCGGTACTTTCTGAGGTACAATATGCGACTTGAGAACGATAGTGAAGGCCAAAATTCGATATCTTGAAGAAACTAAAATTTAGGTTCTTTAGGTTGGATTTTCCGACCAAAGTCAAATCCTGAAATCCGGACCGACCAAAAGTGACTTTTTTAAAAATCATCGTAAAAAGGCATATAACCGGTACTTTCTGAGGTACAATATGCGACTTGAGAACGATAGTGAAGGCCAAAATTCGATATCTTGAAGAAATCAAAATTTAGGTTCTTTAGGTTGGATTTTCCGACCAAAGTCAAATCCTGAAATCCGGACCGAGCAAAAGTGACCTTTTCAAAAATCATCGTAAAAAGGCATGTAACCGGTACTTTCTGCGGTACAATATGCGACTTGAGAACGATAGTGAAGGCCAAAATTTGATATCTGGAAGAAACAAAAATTTAGGTTCTTTAGGTTGGATTTTCCGACCAAAGTCAAATCCTGAAATCCGAACCGACCAAAAGTGACTTTTTCAAAAATCATCGTAAAAAGGCATGTAACCGGTACTTTCTGAGGTACAATATGCGACTTGAGAACGATAGAGAAGGCCAAAATTTGATATCTTGAAGAAAAAAAAATGTAGGTTCTTTAGGTTGGATTTTCCGACCAAAAGTCAAATCCTGAAATCAGAACCGACCAAAAGTGACTGTTTCAAAAATCATCGTAAAAAGGCATGTAACCGGTACTTTCTGAGGTACAATATGCGACTTGAGAACGATAGTGAAGGTCAAAAATTGATATCTTGAAGAAACTAAAATTTAGGTTCTTTAGGTTGGATTTTCCGACCAAAGTCAAATCCTGAAATCAGAACCGACCAAAAATGACGTTTTTAAAAATCATCGTAAAAAGGCATGTAACCGGTACTTTTTGAGGTACAATATGCGACTTGAGAACGATAGTGAAGGCCAAAATTCGATATCTTGAAGAAACAAAAATTTAGGTTCTTTAGGTTGGATTTTCCGACCAAAGTCAAATCCTGAAATCCGAACCGACCAAAAGTGACTTTTTCAAAAATCATCGTAAAAAGGCATGTAACCGGTACTTTCTGAGGTAACGATATGCGACTTGAGAACGATAGTGAAGGTCAAAATTTCATATCGTGAATAGAAGAAAATTTAGGTTCTTTAGGTTGGATTTTCCGACCAAAGTCAAATCCTGAAATCCGAACCGACCAAATGTGACTTTTTCAAAAATCATCGTAATAAGGCATGTAACCGGTACTTTCTGAGGTACAATATGCGACTTGAGAACGATAGAGAAGGCCAAAATTTGATATCTTGAAGAAAAAAAAATGTAGGTTCTTTAGGTTGGATTTTCCGACCAAAAGTCAAATCCTGAAATCAGAACCGACCAAAAGTGACTGTTTCAAAAATCATCGTAAAAAGGCATGTAACCGGTACTTTCTGAGGTACAATATGCGACTTGAGAACGATAGTGAAGGTCAAAAATTGATATCTTGAAGAAACTAAAATTTAGGTTCTTTAGGTTGGATTTTCCGACCAAAGTCAAATCCTGAAATCAGAACCGACCAAAAATGACGTTTTTAAAAATCATCGTAAAAAGGCATGTAACCGGTACTTTTTGAGGTACAATATGCGACTTGAGAACGATAGTGAAGGCCAAAATTCGATATCTTGAAGAAACAAAAATGTAGGTTCTTTAGGTTGGATTTTCCGACCAAAGTCAAATCCTGAAATCCGAACCGACCAAAAGTGACTTTTTCAAAAATCATCGTAAAAAGGCATGTAACCGGTACTTTCTGAGGTAACGATATGCGACTTGAGAACGATAGTGAAGGTCAAAATTTCATATCGTGAATAGAAGAAAATTTAGGTTCTTTAGGTTGGATTTTCCGACCAAAGTCAAATCCTGAAATCCGAACCGACCAAATGTGACTTTTTCAAAAATCATCGTAATAAGGCATGTAACCGGTACTTTCTGAGGTACAATATGCGACTTGAGAACGATAGAGAAGGCCAAAATTTGATATCTTGAAGAAAAAAAAATGTAGGTTCTTTAGGTTGGATTTTCCGACCAAAAGTCAAATCCTGAAATCAGAACCGACCAAAAGTGACTGTTTCAAAAATCATCGTAAAAAGGCATGTAACCGGTACTTTCTGAGGTACAATATGCGACTTGAGAACGATAGTGAAGGTCAAAAATTGATATCTTGAAGAAACTAAAATTTAGGTTCTTTAGGTTGGATTTTCCGACCAAAGTCAAATCCTGAAATCAGAACCGACCAAAAATGACGTTTTTAAAAATCATCGTAAAAAGGCATGTAACCGGTACTTTTTGAGGTACAATATGCGACTTGAGAACGATAGTGAAGGCCAAAATTCGATATCTTGAAGAAACAAAAATTTAGGTTCTTTAGGTTGGATTTTCCGACCAAAGTCAAATCCTGAAATCCGAACCGACCAAAAGTGACTTTTTCAAAAATCATCGTAAAAAGGCATGTAACCGGTACTTTCTGAGGTAACGATATGCGACTTGAGAACGATAGTGAAGGTCAAAATTTCATATCGTGAATAGAAGAAAATTTAGGTTCTTTAGGTTGGATTTTCCGACCAAAGTCAAATCCTGAAATCCGAACCGACCAAATGTGACTTTTTCAAAAATCATCGTAATAAGGCATGTAACCGGTACTTTCTGAGGTACAATATGCGACTTGAGAACGATAGTGAAGGCCAAAATTTGATATCTTGAAGAAAAAAAAATGTAGGTTCTTTAGGTTGGATTTTCCGACCAAAAGTCAAATCCTGAAGTCAGAACCGACCAAAAGTGACTGTTTCAAAAATCATCGTAAAAAGGCATGTAACCGGTACTTTCTGAGGTACAATATGCGACTTGAGAACGATAGTCAAGGCCAAAATTCGATATCTTGAAGAAATCAAAATTTAGGTTCTTTAGGTTGGATTTTCCGACCAAAGTCAAATCCTGAAATCCGAACCGACCAAAAGTGACTTTTTCAAAAATCATCGTAAAAAGGCATGTAACCGGTACTTTGTGAGGTATAATATGCGACTTGAGAACGATAGTGAAGGTAAAAAATTGATACCTTGAAGAAACAAAAATTTAGGTTCTTTAGGTTGGATTTTCCGACCAAAGTCAAATCCTGAAATCCGAACCGACCAAAAGTGACTTTTTCAAAAATCATCGTAAAAAGGCATGTAACCGGTACTTTCTGAGGTACAATATGCGACTTGAGAACGACAGTCAAGGCCAAAATTTGATATCTTGAAGAAATAAAAATTTAGGTTCTTTAGGTTGGATTTTCCTACCAAAGTCAAATCCTGAAATCCGAACCGACCAAAAGTGACATCTTCAAAAATTATCGTAAAAAGACATTTAACCGGTACTTTCTGAGGTACAATATGCGACTTGAGAACGATAGTGAAGGCCAAAATTCGATATTTTGAAGAAATAAAAATGTAGGTTCTTTAGGTTGGATTTTCCGACCAAAGTCAAATCCTGAAATCCGAACCGACCAAAAGTGACTTTTTCAAAAATCATCGTAAAAAGGCATGTAACCGGTACTTTTTGAGGTACGATATGCGACTTGAGAACGATAGTGAAGGTCAAAATTTCATATCGTGAATAGAAGAAAATTTAGGTTCTTTAGGTTGGATTTTCCGACCAAAGTCAAATCCTGAAATCCGAACCGACCAAATGTGACTTTTTCAAAAATCATCGTAAAAAGACACGTAACCGGTACTTTCTGAGGTACAATATGCGACTTGAGAACGATAGTGAAGGCCAAAATTCGATATCTTGAAGAAAACAAAATTTAGGTTCTTTAGGTTGGATTTTCCGACCAAAGTCAAATCCTGAAATCAGAACCGACCAAAAATGACGTTTTCAAAAATCATCGTAAAAAGGCATGTAACCGGTACTTTCTGAGGTACAATATGCGACTTGAGAACGATAGTGAAGGCCAAAATTCGATATCTTGAAGAAACTAAAATTTAGGTTCTTTAGGTTGGATTTTCCGACCAAAGTCAAATCCTGAAATCCGGACCGACCAAAAGTGACTTTTTTAAAAATCATCGTAAAAAGGCATATAACCGGTACTTTCTGAGGTACAATATGCGACTTGAGAACGATAGTGAAGGCCAAAATTCGATATCTTGAAGAAATCAAAATTTAGGTTCTTTAGGTTGGATTTTCCGACCAAAGTCAAATCCTGAAATCCGGACCGAGCAAAAGTGACCTTTTCAAAAATCATCGTAAAAAGGCATGTAACCGGTACTTTCTGCGGTACAATATGCGACTTGAGAACGATAGTGAAGGCCAAAATTTGATATCTGGAAGAAACAAAAATTTAGGTTCTTTAGGTTGGATTTTCCGACCAAAGTCAAATCCTGAAATCCGAACCGACCAAAAGTGACTTTTTCAAAAATCATCGTAAAAAGGCATGTAACCGGTACTTTCTGAGGTACAATATGCGACTTGAGAACGATAGTGAAGGCCAAAATTCGATATCTTGAAGAAACAAAAATTTAGGTTCTTTAGGTTGGATTTTCCGACCAAAGTCAAATCCTGAAATCCGAACCGACCAAAAGTGACTTTTTCAAAAATCATCGTAAAAAGGCATGTAACCGGTACTTTCTGAGGTACAATATGCGACTTGAGAACGATAGTGAAGGCCAAAATTCGATATCTTGAAGAAACTAAAATTTAGGTTCTTTAGGTTGGATTTTCCGACCAAAGTCAAATCCTGAAATCCGGACCGACCAAAAGTGACTTTTTTAAAAATCATCGTAAAAAGGCATGTAACCGGTACTTTCTGAGGTACAATATGCGACTTGAGAACGATAGTGAAGGCCAAAATTCGATATCTTGAAGAAATCAAAATTTAGGTTCTTTAGGTTGGATTTTCCGACCAAAGTCAAATCCTGAAATCCGGACCGAGCAAAAGTGACCTTTTCAAAAATCATCGTAAAAAGGCATGTAACCGGTACTTTCTGCGGTACAATATGCGACTTGAGAACGATAGTGAAGGCCAAAATTCGATATCTTGAAGAAACAAAAATTTAGGTTCTTTAGGTTGGATTTTCCGACCAAAGTCAAATCCTGAAATCCGAACCGACCAAAAGTGACTTTTACAAAAATCATCGTAAAAAGGCATGTAAACGGTACTTTCTGAGGTACAATATGCGACTTGAGAACGATAGTCAAGGCCAAAATTCGATATCTTGAAGAAACAAAAATTTAGGTTCTTTAGGTTGGATTTTCCGACCAAAGTCGGATCCTGAAATCCGAACCGATTAAAAGTGACTTTTTAAAAAATCATCGTAAAAGGGCATGTAACCGGTATTTTCTGAGGTACAATATGCGACTTGAGAACGATAGTGACGGCCAAAATTCCATATATTGAAGAAATAAAAATTTAGGTTCTTTAGGTTGGATTTTCCGACCAAAGTCAAATCCTGAAATCCGAACCGACCAAAAGTGACTTTTTCAAAAATCATCGTAAAAAGGCATGTAACCGGTACTTTCTGAGGTACAATATGCGACTTGAGAACGATAGTGAAGGCCAAAATTCGATATCTTGAAGAAACAAAGATTTAGGTTCTTTAGGTTGGATTTTCCGACCAAAGTCAAATCCTGAAATCCGAACCGACCAAAAGTGACTTTTTCAAAAATCATCGTAAAAAGGCATGTAACCGGTACTTTCTGAGGTACAATATGCGACTTGAGAACGATAGTGAAGGCCAAAATTCGATATCTTGAAGAAACTAAAATTTAGGTTCTTTAGGTTGGATTTTCCGACCAAAGTCAAATCCTGAAATCCGGACCGACCAAAAGTGACTTTTTTAAAAATCATCGTAAAAAGGCATGTAACCGGTACTTTTTGAGGTACAATATGCGACTTGAGAACGATAGTGAAGGCCAAAATTCGATATCTTGAAGAAACAAAAATTTAGGTTCTTTAGGTTGGATTTTCCGACCAAAGTCAAATCCTGAAATCCGAACCGAGCAAAAGTGACTTTTTTAAAAATCATCGTAAAAAGGCATGTAACCAGTACTTTCTGAGGTACAATATGCGACTTGAGAACGATAGTGAAGGCCAAAATTTGATATCTTAAAGAAAACAAAATTTAGGTTCTTTAGGTTGGATTTTCCGACCAAAGTCAAATCCTGAAATCAGAACCGACCAAAAATGACGTTTTTAAAAATCATCGTAAAAAGGCATGTAACCGGTACTTTCTGAGGTACAATATGCGACTTGAGAATGATAGTCAAGGCCAAAATTTGATATCTTAAAGAAAACAAAATTTAGGTTCTTTAGGTTGGATTTTCCGACCAAAGTCAAATCCTGAAATCAGAACCGAGCAAAAGTGACCTTTTCAAAAATCATCGTAAAAAGGCATGTAACCGGTACTTTCTGCGGTACAATATGCGACTTGAGAACGATAGTGAAGGCCAAAATTTGATATCTGGAAGAAACAAAAATTTAGGTTCTTTAGGTTGGATTTTCCGACCAAAGTCAAATCCTGAAATCCGAACCGACCAAAAGTGACTTTTTAAAAAATCATCGTAAAAAGGCATGTAACCGGTACTTTCTGAGGTACAATATGCGACTTGAGAACGATAGTGAAGGCCAAAATTTGATATCTTAAAAAAAACATTTAGGTTGGATTTTCCGACCGGAAATCGGATCGGTGAATTCTGGAATCAGAAACGGGAAAAAGGCACTTTTTTTTTTAAATCATGGTAAAAAGGGTTGTAACAGGTATTTTCTGTGGTAGAATATGCGACTTGAGATCGATAGTGAAGCCCAAAATTCGATATCTTGCAGAGGAGAACATATGGTTTGGATTTTTCAACCTAAACTCAGATCTGTGAATTCTAACGTCGAAATTCAGGACGATTATAAATATTATCGTACATTTCAACTATTAAGTTAAGACACCGCTGAACGGACTCATAAGAAGAATCTGTGTATTGATATTTTTTCAGATGTCGTTATACTCTCATTTTAACATATAACATTTTTTTAATATTTCAAACACCGAAGTCGATTGGAAAGATCAAAAAAATTATTTAAATCATCTATTCCATTTCTGAGTACAGGTGTTATATTGTTCATCGCTGGATTTTGTAAGCAGCACATTAGAAAGCAATCACGAAAATTATTTTTTCATCCAGACTAATTTTTTCACGATAAATAAAATCAGATAAAGTCAAATATATTTTCCAAAATATATCATCACTATTATTGGAAACGATAAAAAATATTGTAGGGAATTAAGTTGACACAAAATGGTTTTAGGTAGAGATACAAATTTATTAATCAGTATTTAAACAATTTGTTGATATTAGTTCCGATTTTTATTGTAGATTTGATGCTGTGGAAATTCTAATTGAGTTCCTGGATTGTTTTCTCAATCCAGTCGACATACTTGAAGACATTGGTGAAGACATCTGGCGATCCTCGTCCACATGGTCTTCCAAATGATACGACACCAATTTGTACGTCATCAGCAACCAATGGACCACCGGAGTCGCCCTAATTTTAGAAAGAAGATGTAAAAATTAAAATTAAACAATTAAAAACAAAAGAATAAAAAATAATAAAAAATGAAAAATTACATTTACAAAAATTTAAAGTTACAAAAATTAAATTAAAATGGAGATAAAAATAAAGATCTATAGGATTTCTACAAAAAATCTATAAGATCTATAAGATCTATTGTAGATTTCTATAATAGATCTATACGTTCTGTTATAGAATTACAGATTAAGTGGAAATAATAATTTTTATATTTATTTTTTAGTTTACAAATCAACTTACGTGGCAGGCGCCTTCGCCTCTTTGGGTCAAAGTGCAAATTTGTTTCTTATTTATAAAAGGATGAGACACTTTGCACCTCAAGAATGAAGTTACTTTAAGGTCCAGGTATTGAAGATTATTGGGCGCGGCTCCTCCAAGCTTAAAAAAATCATAAGATCATTATTATGCTATTGAAAAAAAATACATATATATATTGACTGGTATTTTGAGTGTTTTTGAATATGCAAATTGCAAAAGAAATATTTTTATGAAACTGACAATATTTTATTTTTCTTGAGGTACACTAAAAAATCTTTGATTCAATAATTTAACTCTAATTTTCAACTAACTCTTGTTTTCGAAATAACTCAATTTTTCAACTTAACTCAATTCCTCAATTTAACTCAGTTCGTCAACAACTAAATTCTCTAATTTAACTCATTTCTTCAATTTAACTCAATTTTTCAAATTATCTCTATTTTTTCAAGTAAACTCTATTTTCCAAATTAACTCTAGTTTTCAAATTAACTCTAGTTTCCAAATTAACTCTAGTTTTCAAATTAACTTTATTTTCCAAATTAACTCTAGTTTTCAAATTAACTTAATTTTTCGAATTAACTAAATTTTTCAAATCAACTCAATTTTTCAACTTAACTGAATTTTTCAACTTAACTCAATTCTTCAATTTAACTAAATTTTTCAAATTATCTCTATTTTTTAAAATTAACTCTAGTTTTCAAATTAACTCAATTTTTCGAATTAACTCGATTTTTCAAATTAACTCAATTTTTCGAATCAACTCAATTTTTCAAATTAATTCTATTTCTTACTCTTACAATCCCATTTAATATTGAAACAATGAAATATTGTCTCGCCTATTTTAGAATTATCATTTCAATCTCATATGAAATTGCAGAAATTAAGATTAAGATTAAATTGACAATGTTTGTATAATCGATGACATTTTGTTCAATAATTTTACTAACTTTAGTTGATCCCCATCCGCTAAGAACAGCTGGATAGTCTTTTCCAGTGAAGTCACTTGTGGGAAGTTTCGTTGGTTGAACTTTTTCGCTGTAAACAATATCCTCGCTGACATGAATAAGACCGATGTCATTCCTGACAATCAATCCGATGTAACTTGGATGTGCCTTGATGAAATCAGCTTGGTAGGATTTGCCGCCCTTGTCGAGTGTGTTAGTTCCAACAACAACAGATATTTTAGCCGCGTTTTGTCTGAAAATAAAATAAAATACATTAAAAACCAATTTTTATCGATATTTAATTAAACAATTTTACCAGAAATAAATCAATTATTAAACAATTATTTTTGAAAATAGTCAATCATTTTGGAATTACATTTTCCTCCAATCACAACTCTTTAGCTCGACAGCAAATTTTTTTAAACCACTTTTTCGATATTTTAGACATTGCTTAGTTCGATGTAAATTTTTTTGTTTTTTCTTAACGAAAACCCTCATTTGGGGAAAAATATCGAAAATGTTTAAAAGTTAATGATTTAAGAAAAAAAACAAGAATTACCGAACGAGACAGTGAGCAGCAGTTAGGATCCATCTCTCGTTGAGGATGGAACCACCGCAAAAGTGCTGGTCGTATTGTCTAAGGGACACCTGATAGGGAAATGCTCCATCAGGTGCGTCGCTTCCACCTACGATTCTCGACGGGATGTCTCGAGCTGAGTAAAAAAATAAAAAGTTTCACATAAATTGTCAATATATAAATGTATAATAGTATATTATTGCAGAAGGGAGGGAAATGCGTGATTGTTGCCGAGGGTGAATTTTGTTGCCCGAGCGACAAGGATGCAAAACTGATCATTTTTAACCAATGACCAATACGCCTGAGCAGTTGAGAATTCATTACTCCCGCTCGGCAGAAATGCATCGTTTTTCTCCCTAGGGAGTAATGAACATGGATTGCGCATAAGTACGAGATAGAGGTAAAAGAGCGACTTTATAACCTATGTCCGAAATGAGGCTATTTTAGTGAAGTCGGAGAAATTATATATTATGCTACAAGGGAGGAAAGTGCTTGAAGGACGCGAAAATTGATCACTTTTAACCAATGACGAGTATGCATGTGCAGTAATGTTACATTATTCCCGGTGGGCAGAAACGAACCGTTTTTCTCCCTAGAGACTAATGAATATGTATTGCGTATGCGCACGAGTGAAAGGTTAACAAAAGCGATTTTGTAACCCGCGTACGAAATGAGGTTATTTTAGCGAATTCGGAAAAATTCTATATTATATTACAAGGGAGGGAAGTATGTGATTTTTGCCGAGGACGAAGTTTGTTGCCCCAGTGACAAGGACGCGAAAATTCCTCATTTTTAACCAATAATAACGAGTACACATGTGCAATACGGTTTCATTACTCCCAGTGGGCAGAAATGCACCGTTTTTCTCCCTAGGGAGTAATGAACTTGTATTGCGCATGGGTACTAATCAGAGATTAAAAAAGAGCGATTTTGTAATCCATGTACGAAATGAGGCTATTTTAGCGAAGTCGAAAAAAATGGTATATTGTGCTACAAGGGAGGAAAGTGCTTGATTTTTGTCGAGGGCGAAATTTGTTGCCCGACTGTCAAAATCGCAATAATTTCTCATTATTTTACCAATGACGAGTACGCTCATTTCATTACTCCTGGTAGGCAGAAATAAACCGTTTCCCTCCCTAGGGACTAATGAACTCTGATTGCGCACGAGTGATAGATTAAAAAAATATCCGCGTACGAAATGAGGTTATTTTAGCAAAATCGAAAAAAAAAGTAATTTGCTTACCTGAAGCCCCGAGAATCGCAGCCAGAAGAACTGTGACAACAACGAGAGAGTTCATAATTGCTGTTGTAATAACTCAAACTCAATGAGCGACTACAATGTGTCATATCACTACTTGGCTCTTATATACATGCGTATCCCTCCAAAAAAATGTTTCAAAAATTATATAATATATATCTTTATCAATGATTTTGCGAACAATTGACATCTTATCTTTGCACGTAGTAAAAGAACACATTTAATATCGACGTAAACTCGTAAGTATAACAACGAAATCAATCCAGTTATTTAAAGAGGCACAATCACGGGCCAACTGCAAATGTATTGATTTCTTATCTTTCCCGAACTACTTAAGCTTGATCTTATCCTGAATAATGTCTATCGGACATAGTTCAAGAAGTTGAGAACAAGATAGTAATAATCATTTCAATATGATTAAACTAGCGGTCCTCACGAAAAATTATTTTTTTAAAATAAATTTGGGTCATCTGGAATTTATAACGCAGAATTTAAAACCGTATAATGAAATTCTCAAAATTGATTGAGTTATGGTAATTTTTTAAAAAATTCAAGGTTATAGAGACGAAATAAGGGGATACTACGATAACCGAGGCCCCAAGATTTGACGGTGGGTTCCGGTAGTACTTTTCGTGGGGAGTAAAAAAGTTCATATGGACTATGGTCCTAACTGCCTTAGTTTCCGAGATATGAATTTTTAAAAATTTTATTTTGTAAAAATATATGACATCTTCGTGTGTAACTTTTCTGTACGATTTGATTTAAATTTGGTAGATTGTGATTATTGAGTATGCCTTTCAATGACTTTCAAAAATTCAAAATGGCGGATCCAATATGGCGGAAAAAATATTTAAAAAATAACTTTATTTCAATGAAACTTAATATTTACAAGTCTATGAGGTTATTGATTGTAGATATAGAAAAAGGATAAAAATCAAACCTAAAAGAACCTAATCTAAAAAACTTAAATCAACCTAAATGAATCTAAAGAACCTAAAAGAACCTAAAAGAATCTAAAAAACCTAAAAGAACCCAAAAGAATCTATAGAACTTCAAAGAACCTAACGAGAACCGGAACCCTGGAGAACCTTAACCCATTAGCGCCCAAGTGTCCATTTTTTCTAGTCTGGGATCGACATTGTATTGTCGTTTAAAAATGCTGAAAAAAATTATATTCGGGTTCGCGGACGAAGATCTCGGTGGGGTCCAGGGGCGAAGGCCTGGTGGGGTCCAGGGGCGAAGCCCCTGGCGGGGTGCAAGGGCGAAGCCCCTGTTCGGGGGGTTCGGGGGGCGAAACCCCCCGATATATCAAAATCTATATTAAAATCTTAAAAATTCCATATCTCGGAAACTAAAAGAGATAGGACTATAGTTCATATGAACTTTTTTGTTCCTTATGAAAAGTACTACCGGAAACCAGTGTCAAATATTGGGGCCTCGGATATCGTAGTACTGCCCGAAATAAGAATCAGGTATATTCATTGATGGATATCTCACTTGATTGGCTGTTTGTATTACAAAAAAAAAATGAGATGTTGACCCCTGAAATTAGGAATTTTTTTCGAGGTAGCAAAAGCATCTGATTATTTTGGATCACAGAAAATACATTTTTTTTTGTTTTGCTCTCAGCATATTTTTATAAAAAAAATCGATAGGTCACGAATTCTCAAATAATTGTCAGTTATGTGGAATATTGACTTGCGACAAAAGTTAAAATTAAAAAATTAAAAAATATTTTAATAGTCATAGAAAAATATAATTTAAAGATAGCACAAAGTAAAAAATCACATAGTTACATATTACTAACAAAAACTAAATAAAGAATAAAATAAAATAAATAAAAAATTGTCAATTATTTTGTTGAAGGGGAATAATCATGAAAAAAATTAAGTCAATGCGTAGTGGATTAAAATTATGTTTGCTTTTTTAATCAATTTTTTCACCTTGGCGTGGTCAATAATTCAAAGTTCAAATTGATAAAATAATTTTTATAGACATTCTATAGATTAGAAAAAGATTGTAGATCGAACTTGGAAGTATGGTAATGAGGTCAATTATTTTTTTAATACTCTTTATCTCTGCCTATTTGCTTTATTTTCAGAAATATAAACATTATTTTCTTTATAAATTATTCAATATAAATTTTTATTTTTTGATTTGCAATGACAGAATTTCGAACTTTCAAATTTCGATCTTTTTGAATTTTGAGTTTTCGATTTTTTATCTTTAGGAGTTTTGACTTACCAATTTTCCAATTATTTAATAAAATTAAATTGTAAATTCACAAATATTTCTTATTTTTACTGTGTCACATAATTAATTTAAATATTTTCAGTTATGAACATTTTTGGTACTGAGTATTTTTTTTATTTAAAAAAATTTCAATTCACAAATTAGTCGTTAGAACATTGCAATTTCATTTGTGTTTTTATTTGCATAATATTAAATAATTTATATACTGGTGATTACAATTTATATTAATTCAAAGGAGTCTGAAAAATACGATTTCAACTGTTAAATTATGATGATTTTGAAATTCGAATTGTAACACACGTAGTTTTTATTCATTTATTAAATTATAAAAATCTACTTACAAAAACCATTTTTAAAAATGGTTTTAATTGAAATTTCCGAATATTAGTTTTTAAATACTATTTTGTATCCTTGTTTAAATATTGTTTTTATTTATTTTTTATCCTTCTTCGAAAGCTCGTGACGATATTATCAGTTGCAATTGCATCATGTATATAAACAGATAGTGACGTCACTTAAAATCTCAGCATGGGAAAAAACGTCATGTTATCTTATCGCCGCTTGCATCAATTTTTATTTTTTCTCGCAGTATCAATAACCTCTCTGATTAACTAGAATGGCTTATTCGTATTCATTTGCAACGCCATTGGCTACCAGTGAAGAGGCCAAATTAAAAAATATGTACAAATAAAAATTCCGCGAAAAAAAAAATAAAAAACATTTTTTTTTTTTACAATAAAACATTATTTTTGGTTGAAATTTAATCGAAAATCAAAGTAATGATTAGGTCAATTATAAATAGAATACATTAAAATCTAATTATCTTTTTTTAATTACAATATTTTATTTATTATTTCAGCATTATTTTATTTTTTACAATGTTTTTTAGACAAGTTTGGTAGTGAGAAATTTGTTTATGTAATATTTAAAAAATATTATATTAATTTGAAAATAAACTGAAGAGGGCTGAAACGTTTGTACGAAAAATATTTTTCATTTTAGATGCTTACACATTGACCGTGAAGGCAAACCTGTAGAAAATTTTTTTAAAAAATATTAGTGTAAAGACAGAAATTTTAATGGTTGTTTTACATTTTTATAATCTTGTCCAGTTATTAAACTGACCTTTCCTGTCGAGCAGAAAACACCATCGGCTGGAGCATGGTGGTTCTTCATGAAGCAACGGCTGGAATCTTCAGGATCTGTACAATATATGGCTGTGCATGGAAGATCCTTATTTGCCTCCTGATAACGTTAAAATGTCATTCAGAAAGTATTTTTTACGTATATTTATATATATATATATATATGTTATACATTTTATAATATATGTTATATAAATATATATTTAACATATATTACAAAATTTAACATATTTAACATATATGACCAGACATGTATTAATAAGGAGGTAAAGACCGTTATAAATATTTATGAAAAAAGATCTTAATCCCACTTACATTATAGCAGCTATTTCCCATCCCTAACATTTTGCATTGATAGTCACGATTTCTTAATTGACCCGGCAATATTCTTGGTAAAGGGTCCGTCGTTTTTGGCACATTGTATAAACAATTACCTTCACCATTGCTGTTTGACAAAACGAATAATTCAATTGAAATCACGAAACACAAAAAAAATTTCAAAATGTTGTAAACCATAGTACAATAACAATGTAAACCTACTCTAGCCATGTTTGTATGTTTTTCACAGTACAGTCTGAAAAATCATGAGAATGGTCTGTTATTTCTGATTCCGTTGACATAATATAGCCATCCTCTGGTTTACACGTGGGCCCATCGTCATGTTCAGCGTCTAGTCTATTATTGGCAATAAGTGTGGTCACGAAAATACATTTTATTATGTGATCAAGTGCACATGTGTGTGTTTTAGACATCACACCAATGGTTATACAGACACATATATAGATAAAAGTTCAGAAGTCTTCATACTCAAACACTTCCAGACATAGGCATTTATTCTCAACAACTAACAAATGTCGTTCCTAAAAGGACAATCACACAATTATTCAACCACAAAATCACACAATCACAACTACACAACCACAAAATCACACAATCACACGATCACACAACCACACAATCACACAATTACACAATCACACGACCACATAATCACATAATCACACAATCACACAACCACACAATCACACATCACACATCACACATCACACACCACACATCACACATCACACATCACACATCACACATCACACATCACACAATTACACAATTACACATCACACATCACACATCACACATCACACATCACACATCACACATCACACATCACACATCACACATCACACATCACACATCACACATCACACATCACACATCACACATCACACATCCACATCACACATCACACAATTACACATCACACATCACACACCACACATCACACATCACACATCACACATCACACAATTACACATCACACATCACACATCACACATCACACATCACACATCACACATCACACATCACACATCACACATCACACAATTACACAATTACACATCACACATCACACATCACACACCACACATCACACATCACACATCACACAACCACACAATCACACATCACACATCACACATCACACATCACACATCACACATCACACATCACACATCACACATCACACATCACACATCACACATCACACATCCACATCACACATCACACAATTACACATCACACATCACACATCACACATCACACATCACACACCACACATCACACATCACACACCACACATCACACATCACACAATTACACAATTACACAATCACACAATCACACAATCACACAATCGCACAATCACACAATCACACAATCATACAACCACATAACCACACAATCACACAACCACACAATCACACAACCACACAACCACACAATCACATAACCACGCAACCACACAATCACACAACCACATAATCACACATCACACATCATGTTCACCCTCATACTCATTCCTGATAGAAATTATATTTTCAAAATGAGGGCCGTTGCAAAACAACACACTCACAAATGGCCGAATTCGTGAGCTGCGGTAAATACACCGTCAAAACTGCCAGTGTCCGTTACAAGAGCAACCTTCAGGACCGCTCTTCCTCCTTGATTAACTTCACATGCACCTCCATGTGCCGAAATACCTATAAGCAAAAAACAAATTCACTAAGAATTAGAATGCAATTGTTGATGCTTAATATCAGAGTTGTAAATGCCTAATACTTATAGAAATAATGATGATGATACGATTAGCTCTATAATTATGATTTTATAATAATAACATGTAGCGATTGTAATACGATGATTAAACTTTGGAATGGCTGCAAAAATTATTATTTTTCAATAAAAATTCACGGTAATCCTTTTGAAAAAATGGAAAAAAAAGTAATGCATTAAGAAAGTAATGCATTACTCATTTCTTCCATTTTTTCCACTATTTCTTGCAATATTAAAGCAAAAATTAGGATTTTTTTCAGCTATTCAAATGTTTACACTCTATTTTATAATCACTACATATTATTATTATGAAATCATAATTACAAAACAAATTGTACTGTAAACTATATCTCATGAATTAATGGGGATTTACAACTTTGCTTAATTTCGTTTTTTTTTTTTGGTTTTGATCATTTACCAAGAACGTCAGATTTATCACCACGCTCTGTCATATCCAGTCTACAAAAGAAAAAAAAGGAAAATGTTGCATTACAGAAAAAAATGCAATTCTCTTTATCACGATTTTAGTCGGTAGAATTATTACCTGCTCAATGTAACAACGGCATCATAACTGTCATCGGTAAATTTATTGCGTAATGCGAAGTAAAATCTTGCCACGTCGCGTAGTGCATGGTGTGCATTAAATATCGTTGGATTAACCATGTTTCTCGATATATAAGGTACCGCATCTTGTTTCTATCGGGAAAGATAATATAATATTCAATAAAATTAAAATCTCTAATAGATGACAATAAAATATAATAAATGTCACATCATGTGCCATTTATTGAAATAATATTCAATAAAATTCAATTCTCTAATAAATGAGAGAAAAAAATGTAATAAATGTCACTCACTTTGGCGACAATAACACGAGCAATATTGAACCTAAATTTGGGCCCCTCAAAACTACGATAGAAAAGATCGACGCCATTCCAAAACGTGACAACATAAGCCAAAACTTTATCGATGTCGTTACCATTTAATCTGAAACGAACAGAAATTAAATCAAGCAATATAACGTTTGTTTTACGACTAAATTAAGGTTTCAGAAATTTTTTTAAGTTAACTAACGCCAATAAAGTTGAATCCACGACAACCATAATTTCAGGGTATACCACTTCAGGCACTGAATTAGGTGATCTTGAAAGTCTGGTCCTTGTTTCATTCAACCCTAAAACTAGCAAAAAAAAAAAAATTTTTGAAGTGTAATAAAAATATTATACTTCAGAAAATTAGGTACAAAGTTGGGAATTGCACATTGCTGGAAATTTGGAAAAATATTTACTATTTTTGACTTTTTAATAGATTTGATTAAAATGTGCAGTAAAATAATGTTCAGATTTTTTGGGAAAATTCAAAATTTTATAGAATTTTGACAGGTCGTTCAATTATTGTGTAAATTATGACAAATAAATATGCTTTACAAGTAAATCAAATTTATAGCTCAATTGATAAATTTATTCTTAAGATACAGACTTTTGAATTTCAAAAAGCAATTTGAATACAAATGAAATCAGCAATTTTTTCTGACGTTAAATTTTATTTTTTCTAAAAATAAACTTCATTTTTCCTAAAGTTAAACTTTATTTTTTTTAAAGCCAAACTTTTTTTTTCTAAATCTAAATTTTTCACGATGTTTTGGGTCATTTTGTTTTCGAAAAAAAAAAAATTTGAATGAGAATGGAATAATCTCACTCTTAAAAATTATTGACTCACTTTTGACGCTTTTGTTGCTTTCTTCGATGCGTTTTACTTCCCTTTTGAACACAACATGATAAGCTGATCTCGTGGTTTTCGATTTGGTCGATGACGAATTTCCAGATGTTCGAGTTTTTATAAGATCATCTGAAATCGACTCGGGCAAAGATCTGACAACTAAATTTTTTGACGCTATATGTCCGTTCTAGAAAAAAAATTGCACGTCAATTTATTTTGTAATCACCTTAAGTATTATTAATGTACTTAATTTCTTTCGTACAATCGAATACAATCCTTTCGAGTTTGTTCCAACAATCACCGAAGCTTTCATTTTAGCATCCTCCAAAAGTTTTCCCACATTTTTCATTGCCTAAATAAATAAAAAGGTCTTTAATAATTCAAACTGCAAAAGATAATTTCCTCCACATTAATTACACTCAGACAAATCGTTTTGATGGGTTTATCTGAATTAAATATTGGATTTATTTGAAATAAATAAAATTTTATTTAAGTCAAATAAAATTTATTTGTATAAAATTTTTTTTATTTGATTCAAATAAAATTATATCAAAATGATATATAAATCAGTGTATATAATCTGTATAAATTTATTTGATACAAATAAGATTTATTTGAATTTATTTAATTCAAATATATTATTTCAAATGAATTTTATTTGAATTAAATAAATTTTATTATCAAATAAATTTATACAGATTATATACACTGATTTATATATCATTTTGATATAATTTTTCCTCCTGGGATAATAGAATTTTATTTCGACCCAATAAAATATATTTTATTTGAATAAATCGTATTTATTTGAAATAAGTTTTATCTGATCGGAATAAAATTTTATTAATTTCAAACAGATCCAGGATTTTATTTAAATAAATCGATCAGATCGATTTTTTTGGGTGTGAGCTTATTATTTGCTCACATTAGGATAATCTTTATAAACAATTCTTCCCCTAGAGTCTATTTTGGCAATAAGAACAGGTGTTTTTTTTCCTGCCAAAATTCCTTCGGTAGGTTGAAGCCAAAGTTTCAAGTCACCCCCAAAAGCTTTGACTCTTAAAGCTCTTGCGGATCTCGTTCCCCTCTTCACCAATCTCGAAACGTCAAATTGTACAACTTCGTAATCAGGCACTAAAAATTATTTAATTCAAGGGTCAATTTGTTGTCCAGTTTTATTTTGATAATAACAACAACAAAAAATGTGCACCTGCATTGTGAGTCGTTTGGAAAATCTCTTGCACTTCTTCATTCGTCATACGTTTATGGACCTGCAAAAAAATAATTTCAAACTAAGTTGCTACCATTTTTGTAAATCCTCATTAATTTAAGAACTTAATATCACAATACAATTCATTTTGTAGTTACTGTTGCATGATAATAAATTTCGGCGATTGTATAATAATTTGTGTACTTTCGAATTGCTAGAAAAAAATCATTGCCAATCAAATCATGATAATTTATTTGAAAAAATATATGTATTTGACAAAATATATTTATTTGTCAAAATATATTAATATGACAAAATATATTTATTTGACAAAATATATTAATATGACAAAATATATTTATTTGACAAAATATATTAATATGACAAAATATATTTATTTGGCAAAATATATTAATATGACAAAATATATTTATTAGTCAAGATATATTAATATGACAAAATATATTTATTTGTCAAAATATATTAATATGACAATATATATTAATTTGACAAAATATATTAATTTGACAAAATATATTAATTTGGCAAAATATATTAATTTGGCAAAATATATTTATTTGACATAATATATTTATTTGACAAAATATATTTATTTGACAAAACATATTATTTGACAAAATATATTTATTTGACAAAATATATTTATTTGACAAAATATATTTATTTGACAATCTAACTTTTTTTTCAAATGAAAATGATTTTTAATTTTTTCTGAATACGCACGAATTATTTCAGAATTTTGTGTGAATTGTGAAAATAATTTTTTAATTAATGTAAGAATTATCCGCTCTTACTTTATTTTTTAATTTTTGTTACGTCTCGATATTTAAACGATCGCGTGAATTTTGATAAAAAAAAGTGTCACACATCATCATGTGAGATATATTATCAAATGTTTACATTTTGGCTCGATTGCGAGGTATAAATAAATTAGTGTTGTTTTACACTGATTTCAACGTCGATATGACGTGTATATTGGTGAGATTTGATGATCATGCGTCCGTACCGCAAAAGGGAATAAAGAAATGTTAATCAGTCGCTTGTGCATTCGGATAATCCATGTGACATGTGTGCAATCGAAGATAGTGTCGTCAATTACTATCGTTTGTCATTGCGGATGGAAATATGCTTCACTGCAATTTCCCTTGTATTGAATTATCGAAGCGCAGCCAGTTTAGAATCCTCGTGTTTTAATGTTCAGTTTGAAACGTCGTGCCAAGTGGCGTTTGACAGAAAGACCATTTGACAGGTGAACCAACAATCCATATAAAAATATAAACATGGTATAATTGTCATTTGCTGTAATTTGTGGAAAAAATCGTTTTTGTCTTTTCAAGAATTCCAACAAGATGGAAGATCGTAATCGCCGGTCTTATAGGAAGTGGCACAGGTCTCTTTATTCTTACTATGTGGAGACCTGGATGCAGCGAGATGAAATCCTCTTGGAACGAAACCGCAAAATTGCTACCAGAAATTCAGTTGCTTGGACGTGCGTCAGGTGTTAGACTGTTTGGAGAAGGAAGAGCCTCCGTTTATTGTCAACATTCCGGTTGTAACACTATGATTTGTTCGGCGATTCCGGAATCTCTGGATCCAGGCCAAGTGGCATCGGATTTCATAATGCAGGTTTTCCAGGCAAGTGGATAACAAGACGTGTAAAAATTATGAGTCCAGGACTCCATCCTGGACAGCCCGGACTGAATCCTGGACTCCATCCTGGACAGCCCGGACTGTATCCTGGATACCAGCGTGGACAGCCCGGACTCCATCCTGGTTTCCATCCTGGACAGTCCAGACTCCATCCTGGATTCCATCCTGGACAGCCCAGACTCCATCCTCGACAACCCAGACTCCATCCTGGATTCCATTCTGGACAGCCCAGACTCCATCCTGGATTCCATCCTGGACAGCCCAGACTCCATCCTGGACAACCCAGACTACATCCTGAATTCCATCCTGGACAGCTCAGACTCCATCCTGGACAGTTCAGACTCCATTCTGGATTCTATCCTGGACAGCCCAGACTCTATTCTGAACAACCCAAACTCCATCCTGGACAACCCAGACTCCATCCTGGATTCCATCCTGGACAGCCCAGACTCCATCCTGGACAACTCAGACTCCATCCTGGATTCCATTCTGGACAGCCCAGACTCCATCCTGGATTCCATTCTGGACAGCCCAGACTCCATCCTGGACAACCCAGACTACATCCTGAATTCCATCCTGGACAGCTCAGACTCCATCCTGGACAGTTCAGACTCCATCCTGGATTCTATCCTGGACAGCCCAGACTCTATCCTGGACAACCCAAACTCCATTCTCGACAACCCAGACTCCATCCTGGACAACCCAGACACCGTCCTGGACAACCAGTCTCCATTCTGGATTCCATCTTGGGCAGCCCAGACTCCATCCTGGATAGCCGAGACTCCATCCTGGACAATCCAGTCTCCATTCTGGATTCCATCCTGGACAGCCCAGACACCATCCTGGATTCAGCCTTGGATTTCAACCTGGACTGTCCAGGTTCCATCCTGGGCTTCCATCCTGGGTTTCCATCCTGGGCTTCCATCTTTTCTACTCGCGAATGGACATACTTAAAAACATGATGACAAAATATTTAACCAAATTTTTAAATTCCTTTGTATGATCAATTCCAGGTCCAATGTCCCAGCACTAAAACAATCGAGAAACTAGTCTTCGACTCTTGCACATTTCCCGACAACAAGCTCAATCGCGACTGGATAAATTCGAACCTGCCAATCGAGTGGTTGACATTTCGCAATTGTGCACTCATGGAATTGCCAAAGGGTTCCTTCGCCTCCAGTGTCTTCGCAAACATGAAAAACCTGGAAATCGTAACGGCAAAGATAAGAACTTTGAAAAAATGGATATTCGAGGAATTGGCCAATTTGAATAGTCTGCAGATTGACGACAATATCGTTCACGAAGCGGAATACGATTTGTTTCATTCTGTGGCGGATTCGCTGGAGGTTTTGATGCTTGACGGTTGCATCAAAGACGTCAAAGTCCTATCGAATATGACGAGTGGAAGCAGCCTGTCAAAAGTTCAGATTGTTTCGCTACAGCGAAACTTCATACCGATGATTTCGTCGGAAATCTTTAAGCGGACACCTAATGTCATTTCTTTGTATCTGGCCAAATCGGAGATTGAACATTTCGAAGCTGATGCCTTAAAAGCAACAAGATCTCTTTTACTCCTCGATTTGAAGAACAATCTGCTGACTAATCTTCCTAAACAATTGTTTGCCTCAGTGCTAAACAAACCGTTGTTCAAAGTGTGGATGACGGAAAATCCCTGGAACTGTTCGTGCGAATTTCAATGGATACAGGACGTGATCACCGATTATCCAGGAGCTCTCAAGGAAATTCCAAAGTGCGAAAGTCCGGAGAGAAATGCTCTCAAGTACTTCACCAATGCTCAATTTTGCGATAACACGACAATGACGACAAATTCATCCAACGTCACGACAACCACAAAGACAATAGATAAGGGAACCACGGAAATAAATACAGTGAGCACCAACAGTGATAATCAAATTCCATCGCTCGTTAAATTCGCCTGCAAAAATTCCGAGATATCGATAATGAAGCGAATGACAAGTAGAAAGTTACTTTCCATTGACCAATGGGAGTATCCATCAAGATTTCGTGATTTCTTTGTTAAGTCACTGCCGAATGGTAATATTTGGATAAATCTTGGTATTCTGGAATTTGGAGTCTCCTTGATTTGGTTCATCAGTGATGCAGTTCAGAATGATTTGTCCAATTCTGTCAATTGCGTCAGCAACGTAAAGGGCCCATTGATTCTGACGAATCTCCGAAGAGATTGTAGTTACACAATTTGTCTTTTGGAGGAATTGGGCAAATCTCCATCCCCTTTCAATTGTCTTGCGATAAGGACTCAGTCAATTTTCCAAACGGACACTTGGCTGACAAACGAAGATAAGGCTTTTGTTCTGTCCATTGCCATAAGTCTTTTGATCATCATTTGCATCATTAGCATCGTCTCGTCGTTTTTAGTGATTCGACGAAATCCCTCATTGTTGAAAGGCAGCAAAAGAGTGGTTATGGTTAGGAAACGAAGTGTCAAAGCTTTGGTTCTTCCTCGTGGTACACGAATTAATAAATGTGAAACGGAAAATTTATCGGGCAATTCTTGTGCGAGAAAAAAACCTGAACCTGGTTATTTGACTCCGGTGCAAATGCGCAAGTGGACGGAAAATTCCAGCCCCTGCGAACCGAGAAGAAAAGACTCTAAAGCCTCCAGAGTTAGCTCACAATACAGCGGAGCTAGTTATGTGTCCGGAATCGAACCAAGTCCCATTGAACTTGCCAATTGGAGAAATAATGGAAGAATAAGAAGCTACAGCACTTGTTTGGAAGCTGAAGAGTCTGAAGAACCACCACCTCTTCCTGGACATCGGAAAAATAGCGAGCAAATTATTCCCTCGTTGTCACTGATGATTGAATCCAATGGAGACAGCAGTTCATATCCTACTTTTCGTACAGATTTCAATGAACAACTACAAATATGAAAATTGAACTCGACGATGGAATAATGTAATTTAAATTATGATGACGATCAATTATCAATTAACAAACGGAAGAATGTGAAGTTTGTCTCTCTATATTATAAAAAGATCTCGCCGCCGCCGCCGCCGCCGCCGCCGCCGCCGTGTCAAGAATCGAGGGACTTAGAATAATTCGGGCTCAGGGCTTGGCGGAAGGGGGTGGGGCTAAAGGCTTCGGGTTAGCCCCAGGGGCTGGGGCTAGCCCCACCCCTTTCCGCCAAGCCCCAAGTCCGAATTATTCTAAGTCCTTTTCCAAAAACATACATCCCCCAAGGCTGCAGGCACCTTGGGGGGGCACCCTTCGGGGGGGGGGGGGGGGGGGGCCTTCGGGGGGGCCCCCTTCGGGGGGGGGCACCCTTCGGGAGGGGGGGCACCCTTCGGGGGGGGGGGGCACCCTTCGGGGGGGGGCCTTCAGAGGGGGGGTACCCTTTGGGGGGGGGGGGGCACCCTTCGGGGGGGGGGGGGCACCCTTCGGGGGGGCGATCGCGAGCGCGCGCAGCGCGCGAGTCACAATAAAATTCTAGTATATATATGTAAATTTCATGTTACATTGATTTCTCATAGAAAAATCTGCAGTTTCCAAAAAAAACTGTATGTTTGCAATAAAATCTGTATTTGTGCAAAAAATTTGTATTTTTGCCCAACATCTGAGTTTTTTTTAGCAGGTCAGAAAAGTTGAGAAAAGAGTTTCAACCTTTAAATTCTTATAACTTGTGAACCGCTTGACCTATCGAGCTCAAATTTGTTGGGTTAGTCACGCAGACATTTCCCTTTTTTGTCATCATTTTTATCAAAATTGATATTGCCGAAACAAAATTCGTTATTTGATCAAAAACGTAAAACGAACAGATACGATTCACAATGTGTAATTTCAACTAGCTTTGGTTGTTATTGCGTTAAGCCACAAACACCAAGTGAGTTCAGAAGTTACCACATTAAAAAAACGATTTCAATTCTTCCAACCCTCATAATTTTCGAACGGTGAGACCGATTGAGCTGAAATTTGACGCAGAACTAGACCTATTGTAATCCGACGATTGCGTTGAATTTATTTAAAATTCCAACGATGACTTAAATTTTATCAGTTGCAAATAAAAATTTGTGTCATCAATTTTGGTCCAAATCAGAAATGGGTTTGAAAATTCATACCACTTATTATTTATAACAAACTTTCTCAATGAAACCTTTAAGCGAGTCATTAACAAAGACATTTCCAAAAAAATCATTGCCACCGTTTTAAAAAATCCGGCTTTTGAATGATCGACTTTCACAATCGATAAAAAAACCTATATACATAATTATAAGTAAAATTATTGATGTTATTAATTTATTTCACGTTGAATAAAATAAAATAAAATACAAAAATATATATAAATATTTATTTTTATCCATATAATAAATTTAGAAATATACATATATATTTTCTAATTTTTTTAAAATTCAACATGAAATACATTAATAACATCAATAATCGTACTTATAATTATTTGTGTACGTTTTTTTTGTATTGCATACATACGCACATATATTGATGTTTATATATATGTATAAAACAATGGACACGTGGTGTAATAAATAAGTCTTCGTTTTATTTTCGTCGGTGAAATATATATAACGTAAAACCGCGAATGGGCTACAGAGATAGAAGTTAGCGAGTCGTGCACTTGGATGGAAAGTTGCTAATAGCTATTTTTAACCTGTATACCCAAAGAACCGCAACTTTAAGCTACCTCGCCACTCTTAATCTATAGTATAGCGTTGCTTTACAGATGCAGTTTCAAGCACTCAGAGTCTCAGAATCATCGAAGTGTTATCTGATTGGTCAAGGAGGTCGTTGTGTATATATGTTACTCTCACAAGTATCGAGGCTAAAGCCGCTTGCCAGAGCTACACAACACTTTTATAGTTCGGGTGATGAGCTTTTGGCAATGGGCTAGATTCCTCTAAAGGACGCGCAACTTTACTACCCAACTCTTGGCTATTATCGAGTTTGCTTGTAATTAAAGCATTTTATTGCACATTTATTGACATGTATTATAAAAGATAATTCCAACTAAAAAAAAAAAAAATTTCCAAATTCTACTTTGCAGCTTTATTTTTTGTAACCATAATTTTTTAATATTAATATTCAATAGCTCAAGAATTATAAAAATTAAAAAATAATAATTGGGAATTATGAAAATTATTAGAGCATTTTATTGGACATTTATTGACATGTATTATAAAGGATAAATCCAACTTGAAAAAATAAAAATTATAAATTCTACTTTGCAGCTTTATTTTTTCGAACCATAATTTTTTAATATTATTAATCAATAGCTCAAGAATTATAAAAATTAAAAAATAATAATTGGGAATTATGAAAATTATTAAAGCATTTTATTGCACATTTATTAACATGTATTATAAAAGATAATTCCAGCTTAAAAAAAAAAATTCTAAGTTCTACTTTGCAGCTTTATTTTTCTAACCATAATTTTTTAATATTAATATTCAATAGCTCAAGAATTATTATAAAAATTAAAAAATAATAATTGGGAATTATGAAAATTATTAAAGTATTTTATTGCACATTTATTGACATTTATTATAAAAGATAATTCCAACTTTAAAAAAAAAAATTCAAAATTCTACTTTGCAGCTTTTTTTTTCTCACCATAATTTTTTAATATTAATATTTAATAGCTCAAGAATTATAAAAATAAAAAATAATAATTGGGAATTATGAAAATTATTAAAGCATTTTATTGGACATTTATTGACATGTATTATAAAGGATAAATCCAACTTGAAAAAAAAAAAAAATTTCAAAATTCTACTTTGCAGCTTTATTTTTTCGAACCATAATTTTTTAATATTATTAATCAATAGCTCAAGAATTATAAAAATTAAAAAATAATAATTGGGAATTATGAAAATTATTAAAGCATTTTATTGCACATTTATTGACATGTATTATAAAAGATAATTCCAACTTAGAAAAAAAAATTCAAAATTCTACTTTGCAGCTTTTTTTTCTAACCATAATTTTTTAATATTAGTATTCAATAGCTCAAGAATTATAAAAATTAAAAAATAATAATGGGGAATTATGAAAATTATTAAAGCATTTTATTGCACATTTATTAACATGTATTATAAAAGATAATTTCAACTTTAAAAAAAAAATTCTAAATTCTACTTTGCAGCTTTATTTTTTGTAACCATAAATTTTTAATATTAATATTCAATAGCTCAAGAATTATAAAAATTAAAAAATAATAATTGGGAATTATGAAAATTATTAAAGCATTTTATTGCACATTTATTAACATGTATTATAAAAGATAATTCCAACTTAAAAAAAAAAAATTCTAAATTCTACTTTGCAGCTTTATTTTTTGTAACCATAATTTTTTAATATTAATATTTAATAGCTCAAGAATTATAAAAATTAAAAAATAATAATTGGGAATTATGAAAATTATTAAAGCATTTTATTGCAAATTTATTGAAATGTATTATAAAAGATAATTCCAACTTTAAAAAAAAATTCAAAATTCTACTTTGCAGCTTTATTTTTTGTAACCATAATTTTTTAATATTAATATTCAATAGCTCAAGAATTATAAAAATTAAAAAATAATAATTAGGAATTATGAAAATTATTAAAGCATTTTATTGCACATTTATTGACATGTATTATAAAAGATAATTCCAATAAAAAAAAAAAATCAAAATTCTACTTTGCAGCTGTATTTTTTTAAACCATAATCTTTTAATATTAATATTCAATAGCTCAAGAATCATAAAAATTAAGAAATAATAATTGGGAATTATGAAAATTATTAAAGCATTTTATTGCACATTTATTGACATGTATTATAAAAGATAATTCCAACTTAAAAAAAAAATTCAAAATTCTACTTTGCAGCTTTATTTTTTGTAACCATAATTTTTTAATATTAATATTCAATAGCTCAAGAATTATAAAAATTAAAAAATAATAATTGGGAATTATGAAAATGATTAAAGCATTTTATTGCACATTTATTGACATGTATTATAAAAGATAATTCCAACTTAAAAAAAAAAATTCAAAATTCTACTTTGCAGCTTTATTTTTTGTAACCATAATTTTTTAATATTAATATTCAATAGCTCAAGAATTATAAAAATTAAAAAATAATAATTTGGAATTATGAAAATTATTAAAGCATTTTATTGCACATTTATTGACATGTATTATAAAAGATAATTCCAACTTAAAAGAAAAAATTCAAAATTCTACTTTGCAGCTTTATTTTTTGTAACCATAATTTTTTAATATTATTATTCAATAGCTCAAGAATTATAAAAATTAAGAAATAATAATTGGGAATTATGAAAATTAAAAAAAAATAATATTTCGGAATGATGAAAAATTAAAAATTAAATAATTGTAAATTATGAAAGTAAATAATAATAATAATTGCGAAGTTTTTAACCATAACTTTATGATATAAATATATAAATGTGAACCAAATTTAAGCTAAATCTGTACAAAATTGCAAAACATTTTTTTTAATGGCAATTTTTTCTTTTTTATGAAACAAAATCGAAATTTTACAACATAATGACCAATCCTTGGACAAAATTCATAATTGGTAATCACTTGTCGTGATTTACATGGAAAATTGAAGCCAGATATTTCAGAAATTTACACAAGTTGAAGTGTTTACAGACACTTAGAAAAAAAATTGAAATTGTAATAAAATGTGAACGAATCAATCGATTCTCTCCAAATTTAGCAGCAATCATGATTCGATGTTATTCCAGTTGTGTACAAAATTTCAGCGTGATATTCGGTAATTTACGAAAGTTATAACGAAAAATAACATTTTTCGAAATTTTCAAAATACTGTAAAATTTGAACCTCTCAACCGATTCGTGCCAAATATAATCCCAAACATTATTAAATGTATCTGTACTTATGGTGAACTATTTAGCAAAATATCCTAAATTTTACGAAAGTTAAATCATTGATCTACTTTTTTGAAAAAATTAAAAAAGCTATAAGATCTAAATTTCTGCATACATTTTGAAAAACTATTTCCTCAATCAAAGACGGACTACTGCTTCACTTATGTGCCAAATTTCAGGTTAATCGGTTGAATGGTTCTTTAGTTACAGGTTATTGAAATTTCGAAGCTCTGCACACATATATATACACACATCCATAAGGACATTTTTACCAAATCACTTTTCTCGATGTTTTGGACAATCCTGAATGCTCTCACATAAAAATCGTGAAAAAGAATTAATTGATTTTGATTATTTAAGAATATTTAATCGTATTTGTAAGAAAAATTGATAAATATTTTATCGAAAATTAAAAAAAGTATTTTTTTTTGTACAAATTTGTTAATCTATTACATTTTTTCATTAATATGATTTTTGTGTCAATTATCAAATAAATTCTTTAATTACATATTTTTTATGACATTGATTTTTATTATTTAAGAATTTTTAATCGTATTTGTAAGAAAAATTGATAAATATTTTATCGAAAATTAAAAAAGGTATTTTTTTGTACAAATTTGTTAATTTATTAATTTTTTCATTACTCTGATTTTTGTGTCAATTATCAAATGAATTCTTTAATTACATATTTTTTTATTACATTGATTATTTTTAGAATTTCTTTTACAGTCGATAAAAATTTTTTTTTACATTCTAAAAACATATATTTTTTTGCACATGTTCCTGTAAAAATGTCATTAAGTAAAAACATGGAAAAAATAAGGAACCACTTCCACTTACTAAAAACTAATTTTCATGGGAAAAAAATTCTTTCTGGTCATTAATAAATTTCTAAAAAAAAAATTCTCATTATGATCGAATATTAAAAAATAATTGACATCAGATTATTTATGGAAAAAATTAATACTTTGGATGTAACGAGATGGTTAAAATTATTTCCATGTGTTATTCCATCCAGTCCTCATGAAAAATATTTTGAAGAGTACTAAAAATAATTAAATGTATATTTTAAGAAAATTATAAAGCAGTTATTGATTATTCAACGAGGAGATATATTTATTTATTTTTAGAATTTTTTTTACTGTTGATAAAAAAAAATTTTCCCATTTTAAAAACATATATTTTTTTGCACATGTTCCCGTAAAAATGTCATTAAGAGAAAACATGGAAAAAATAACGAACCACTTCCACTTACTAAAAACTAATTTTCATGGGAAAAAAATTCTTTTTGGGCCTTAATAATTTTCTAAAAAAAAAAAAAATTCCCATTATGATCGAATATAAAAAAATAATTGACATCAGATTATTTATGGAAAAAATTAATACTTTGGATGTAACGAGATGGTTAAAATTATTTCCATGTGTTATTCCATCCAGTCCTCATCAAAAATATTTTGAGGAGTACTAAAAATAATTAAATGTATATTTTAAGAAAATGATAAAGCAGTTATTGATTATTCAACGAGGAGATATATTTATTTATTTTTAGAATTTTTTTTACTGTTGATAAAAAAAATTTTTCCCATTTTAAAAACATATATTTTTTTGCACATGTTCCCGTAAAAATGTCATTAAGAGAAAACATGGAAAAAATAACGAACCATTTCCACTTACTAAAAACTAATTTTCATGGGAAAAAAAATTCTTTCTGGTAATTAATAAATTTCTAAAAAAAAAAATTCTCATTATGATCGAATATTAAAAAATAATTGACATCAGATTATTTATGGAAAAAATTAATACTTTGGATGTAACGAGATGGTTAAAATTATTTCCATGTGTTATTCCATCCAGTCCTCATCAAAAATATTTTGAGGAGTACTAAAAATAATTAAATGTATATTTTAAGAAAATGATAAAGTAGTTATTGATTATTCAACGAGGAGATATATTTATTTATTTTTAGAATTTTTTTTACTGTTGATAAAAAAAAATTTTCCCATTTTAAAAACATATATTTTTTTGCACATATTCCTGTAATAATGTCATTAAGAGAAAACATGGAAAAAATAACGAACCATTTCCACTTACTAAAAATTAATTTTCATGGGAAAAAAAATTCTTTTTGGGCCTTAATAATTTTCTAAAAAAAAAAAAAATTCCCATTATGATCGAATATAAAAAAATAATTGACATCAGATTATTAATGGGAAAAATTAATACTTTGGATGTAACGAGATGGTTAAAATTATTTCCATGTGTTATCCCATCTAAAATATTTTGAAGAGTACTAAAAATAATTAAATGTATATTTTAAGAAAATGATAAAGCAGTTATTGATTATTCAACGAGGAGATATATTTATTTATTTTTAGAATTTTTTTTACTGTTGATAAAAAAAATTTTTCCCATTTTAAAAACATATATTTTTTTGCACATGTTCCCGTAAAAATGTCATTAAGAGAAAACATGGAAAAAATAACGAACCACTTCCACTTACTAAAAAATAATTTTCATGGGAAAAAAAATTCTTTTTGGGCCTTAATAAATTTCTAAAAAAAAAAAAAAAAAAATTCCCATTATGATCGAATATTAAAAAATAATTGACATCAGATTATTAATGGGAAAAATTAATACTTTGGATGTAACGAGATGGTTAAAATTATTTCCATGTGTTATCCCATCTAAAATATTTTGAAGAGTACTAAAAATAATTAAATGTATATTTTAAGAAAATGATAAAGCAGTTATTGATTATTCAACGAGGAGATATATTTATTTAAAGCGTCCCCTTGTACTGTCATTCAATTGAGAAACATTATAGCTTCGATCGACACTGCGACGACTGGTAATGATCTAATTGGTCATAGTTAAAACAATACAACGTTGCGTAAAATTTAGCAACGATTAATGAGTTAAGGGCTGTACATAGTGACTGTATCGAACACTTTGAAAAGCCATTAAGAGTTGAATCTCTCACCAGTGCTGATATCCGTCCGGTGACTGAACGTGTCGTGAACGAAGATTTTTTTACCTTAAGGAATTCACGACAGTTATATACTCAAAAAATGGTAAATTATTGTGCATCGTTTTATATCTAAACTTTTTATTTTTTATTTTATGGCAATTGCAGTGAATATAATATTAATAATTAATAATGTAAAAAAAAATTGGAAGTGCATTTTTATTGATTCAATATAAATAAAAGTGACAAGTAATGTTAAGTTTTTTTTTTAACTTTATTTAACAATTAAATATTTAATTTTGCAGTCGCGACTTTTTTTTAAATGGCAATTACAGTGAATAATATTAATTGTTAATAGTGTAGAAAATGGAAAGTGTATTTTTATTGATTCAATATAAATAAAAAGTGACAAAATGGCAATGCTAAGTTTTTTTTTTACTTTATTTGACAATTAAATCTTTATGAATTTTGCAGAGTCGCGACTTTTTTTAATTGCAATTGCAGTGAATAATATTAATAATTAATAATGTAGAAAATGGAAAGTGCTTTTTTTAAAATTCTATATAAATAAAAATGACAAAATGCCAATGTTAAGTTTTTTAAAACTTTAATTAACAAATATTTATTGACGGAGCCACAAGTTTTCAAAATTTAATTTTTTTCTTTTCGATATTTATGTTCGTTAATTATTTCGTGAAATAAAATGATGATAATCATTTAATTGTCATTACAGGACCAAGAAGGACTTACCAAAGCGCAGGAAGCCCGTAAGTACCTTAAGGATGCAAGAATATTAGTACTTCGTGATAAGAGAAAAATCTCAACGATATTATTATTATTATGCAAAATAAATATTTTCAATATCTTCAATGACTCTTAATATCTTCAATGAAATAATCATATTTTAATACAATGAAACCAAAAAAAATATCCTTAAGGTTTCTAAAGAAAATCATTGCATTTATTTGATCAATAGAATTTTAAAAAATGTGTTTTTTTTTTAATGCAAAGAATTGAGAATGGCATTCGACGCTTTCGATCCCGAGCGAAAGGGAAAAATACCATCAGACATGTTGGGTACCATTCTTGGAATGATGGGCAAGCAACAAGATTCGCGTGCACTCGCTGCTCTTCTCGGTGAAATTGACGCAGAAAGTAAGTTAAAAATTAAGCATCGTACAGAAAATTAATATTTTTTTTTTTTTTAGTTTGTATTTTTTAATTTACATTTCCCTTTATAAATTTCACATTTATTTGTGAACAACAATTATTTTGTATACAAATAAAGAATTTTATATATTTTTTGATAAAAATAAAAAAATTTACATTTTTTTACACAAATAAAAAATTTTACATTTTTTTTACACAAGTAAAAAATTTTACATTTTTTTTACACAAGTAAAAAATTTTACATTTTTTTTACACAATTAAAAAAGTTTACATTTTGTTTACAGAAATAAAAAATTTTACATTTTTTTTACACAAATAAAAATTTTTACATTTTTTTTACACAAGTAAAAAGTTTTACATTTTTCTTACAAAAATAAAAAAATTTACATTTTTTTTACACAAATAAAAAAATTTACATTTTGTTTACAGAAATAAAAAATTGTACATTTTTTTTACACAAATAAAAAATTTTACATTTTTTTTACAAAAATAGAAAATTTTATCTTTTTTTTAAACAAATAAAAAATTTCACATTTTGTTTACAGAAATAAAGAATTTTACATTTTTTTTACACAAGTAAAAAATTTTACATTTTTTTTACACAAGTAAAAAATTTTACATTTTTTTTACATAATTAAAAAATTTTACATTTTTTTTACACAAATAAAAAATTTTACATTTTTTTTACAAAAATAAAAAATTTTACCTTTTTTTTACACAAATAAAAAATTCACATTTTGTTTACACAAATAAAAAAATTTACTTTTTTTTACACAAATAAAAAATTTTATATTTTTTTTTGTTACACTCCAGCCGAGGGCGAATTGAACTTTGAAGAATTTACGGCGTTGGCATCGAGATTTTTGGAGGAAGACGTCGACACAGAGGCGATACAGCAGGAACTCAGAGAAGCTTTCAGATTGTACGACAGGGAAGGCAACGGTTATATCACAACTGAAGTTTTTCGTGACATCCTTCATGAACTCGACGACAATCTAACCGACGATGAGCTCGACATGATGATCGATGAGATTGATGCTGACGGTTCAGGAACACTAGACTTTGATGGTAAGTTTATACTAAATTACTAAAATGAGTATTTCATTTTTTTAATAAAAAAAATTAATAACTTATTTTTTTAATTAAAAAAATTAATAATTCATTTTTTTATAAAAAATTAGTATTTTTTTTTAATAAAAAATTAGTAATTTTTTTTTTGTAAAAAATTAGTAATTTTTTTTAAATAAAAAATTAGTATTTTTTTTTTATAAAAAATTAGTAATTTTTTTTATAAAAAATTAGTAATTTTTTTTATAAAAAATTAGTAATTTTTTTTATAAAAAATTTTTTTTTTTATAAAAAAACTTTTTTTTATTACCAAAATTAGTAATTAGTTTTGTTAAATTAATTTTTAATATAACATCTTTATTTCTAAATGATGACACAAATTAATGAATCTATTATATTGTTTTTGCAGAATTTGTGGAAGCCATGACGCATTAATGTGATCGAATATTGATTGAAAAGTTCCTGAACATTACGGTCGATTACTCGTTGTGAAAAGAAGAAAGTCATTATGGAGAAACGGTCATGTGGAAAAATCATCCATATTATGACTTTAAAATCAACGATACACACTGTAACATGTAAAACTTAATTTTTCTTTAATATACTTCATCGTAAATCATGCCATAGTATACTATGCATACTATGTGTCGAACGCACTAGAAAAATGAATTTTAATTAACATTACCCATTCATTGTATCATCCATGCATTATCTACTGTAAAACGAATGAATGACACAAAAGCTACTTTGATATTACACTTGGAAGTGGTGACGATGTAAGGGATGACAAAATATAGAAAAAAAAAAAAAAAAAAAAAATTGAATAATTATTTTTTATCTCCTTTTTAAATCGTATATAATTGACTATAATTTTCGATGATTTTTTAATATAATTTTTCCATCTGGGTATTTTTTTTACAAGGTGGAATATTTTATACATTTTTTTTTTCGTATATATTTTCTTGCTGTGGTGGAGAAGAAAATTTTGACAAATGTTGATGAATACTCAAATCTTATTAAACTGCAAATTTACCACAGAATTTCCCAGCAATTCAACAAATATTTCGTCGGTGATTAATGACACTCTATAATTTTTCGTGACAAAAAGAATTCTCAATTGCCATTAAATATACTGTACATAAGAACTCAACGACTTTTATTCGTTCGTTTACTCCCTCTTACGTCATGGTTATGTGCCTATGCTACACTGGTAGTTACCGGGCCAATTCCCTTGCGTGGAAGTCGTAATATGTCTGCACGATGAAGGCAGACAAAGTCTCTCGTTCGTTCCAGTAGCAATGATGATGATGATGACTGAAGAAAAAGAAAGGCCTCGAGGTGATTAGGAAAAAGCAGCCCACGCTTTATATATCCGCAACAATTTCTGCTAATGCTCGCACATGTATTAATTCCATCGGCTCCTACGATTTTATTAACCTGCTGTTCTCGACTGACGTGAACATCAATAAACGTGGCCAGACTGTACAAATCAACAGAGGACTTTATTTGCGATATTGCGAGACATCATTAAATTTTTCACTTCTTTTAATATCAATTAATATTTCTTCAAATAAGTTTCGATATTATTATAAATAAAAATATTATAACACAATTTTTTGAAAATTCAGCCATGAAATTTAATTTTTTTATTCATATCCAGTTTCTAAAAAAAATAAAAAATAAGAAATAAAAAATAAGAAATAAAAATAAGAAATAAAAAATAAAAAATAAAAAATAAAAAATAAAAAATAAAAAATAAAAAATAAAAAATAAAAAATAAAAAATAAAAAATAAAAAATAAAAAATAAAAAATAAAAAATAAAAAATAAAAAATAAAAAATAAAAAATAAAAAATAAAAAATAAAAAATAAAAAATAAAAAATAAAAAATAAAAAATAAAAAATAAAAAATAAAAAATAAAAAATAAAAAATAAAAAATAAAAAATAAAAAATAAAAAATAAAAAATAAAAAATAAAAAATAAAAAATAAAAAATAAAAAATAAAAAATAAAAAATAAAAAATAAAAAATAAAAAATAAAAAATAAAAAATAAAAAATGTACTGTCAAGAGCGTAGTTCGTGACGAAAGGAAAGAACAGTAAGTGGCTGACGATAGAATAGCGACTAAATATATTAGCTACTACCGGGGACCGCTCACCTCTCCCTCCTCTCCATGGCTCAGCTTTATGAACTTATAATTAGCAAACCAAGAATATAACAGCCACAGATTCGATGTAGTTTATTATCCATACCATCATGGTACGTTTTACACGTGTGTAAATTGCACTCTCCTGATAGCCACATCGTGTAGATGCTTCGAAAATTTTGGCCCACAGCCAAAAATTCTCAACAGTTCAAGTATAACAATGCTAATGCAAAATCAATAGACATTTTTTAAATCAACTTCCAAACTCGGATTAACATTTTTTTAACGTGAAATATACTGTTTTTTAATTTTTATTTATTTCGTAAAATTTTCTGTCGGTTTGCACATTCGATGAAAAGACTGAAGTTATCGAATTGGCACGAGAAAACAATAGAGGTGTAGTTTCGAAACTATCGCTTAAACGATAACCATACAAATACAGTCGATCTATTTTAGGCTTCGAAAACTTGAGTTCAGGGCATTCTGCACCTTGGCCTCGAAATTCTTCATTGAGGAAAATGAATCCGAGCTTCTACTGCACAAATATGGTCTTTAAGATAATAAATATTTTACTATAATCCGAAGATGCATAATATTTAATGAAAAATGTATTTAAAATATTTTTTTGATGAAATAATTATGGATTTAAGAAATATCCTGATCCATTTCAAAAGGATAATTTTACGCCTAAGTTTTAGCCATAATTACTAATTAAAGAAAATATTTTTTATGTATTGTCATTCAAATTTTAATTATCAGTTAAAATGTATTGAAAATATTTGCGGTTTTTTCAAAAACTTATTTTGAAATAGTGATAATAATTCTAAGTTAAAAATCCGCAAAAAATTAGAAGAAAATTGTTCCATAATAATTAATTATAATTGTTTCTTTTTTTTAATATTCTAATCCTTTTTAATTAAATTTTAATTTTTACGGTAGCAAATATTTTACGCTTGTAATCTGTAATAAAAATGTTATTTAAGGATTTTCCCCAACAATTAAAGAAAAGAAAAAAAAATTCACAACACATCTTATTTTTTTCATTATACTAGTTTTTTCAAAAACTTATCATTTATTTTTGAAATAGTGATAATAATTCTAAGTTAAAAATCCGCAAAAAATTAGAAGAAAATTGTTCCATAATAATTAATTATAATTGTTTCTTTTTTTTAAATATTCTAATCTCTTTTAATTAAATTTTAGTTTTTACGGTAGCAAATATTTTACGCTTGTAATCTGTAATAAAAATGTTATTTAAGGATTTTCCCCAACAATTAAAGAAAAGAAAAAAAAAATCACAACACATCTTATTTTTTTCATTATACTAGTTTTTTCAAAAACTTATCATTTATTTTGAAATAGTGATAATAATTCCAAGTTAAAAATCCGCAAAAAAATTAGAAGAAAATTGTTCCATAATAATTAATTATAATTGTTTCTTCTTTTTTTTTTAATATTCTAATCCCTTTTAATTAAATTTTAGTTTTTACGGTAGCAAATATTTTACGCTTGTAATCTGTAATAAAAATGTTATTTAAGGATTTTCCCCAACAATTAAAGAAAAGAAAAAAAAAATCACAACACATCTTATTTTTTTCATTATACTAGTTTTTTCAAGAACTTATCATTTATTTTGAAATGGTGATAATAATTCTAAGTTAAAAATCCGCAAAAAATTAGAAGAAAATTGTTCCATAATAATTAATTATAATTGTTTCTTTTTTTTAAATATTCTAATCCCTTTTAATTAAATTTTAGTTTTTACGGTAGCAAATATTTTACGCTTGTAATCTGTAATAAAAATGTTATTTAAGGATTTTCCCCAACAATTAAAGAAAAGAAAAAAAAATTCACAACACATCTTATTTTTTTCATTATACTAGTTTTTTCAAAAACTTATCATTTATTTTTGAAATAGTGATAATAATTCTAAGTTAAAAATACGCAAAAAATTAGAAGAAAATTGTTCCATAATAATTAATCATAATTGTTTCTTTTTTTTTAATATTCTAATCCCTTTTAATTAAATTTTAGTTTTTACGGTAGCAAATATTTTACGCTTGTAATCTGTAATAAAAATGTTATTTAAGGATTTTCCCCAACAATTAAAGAAAAGAAAAAAAAAATCACAACACATCTTATTTTTTTCATTATACTAGTTTTTTCAAAAACATATCATTTATTTTTGAAATAGTGATAAAAATTCCAAGTTAAAAATCCGCAAAAAATTAGAAAAAAATTGTTCCATAATAATTAATTATAATTGTTTCTTTTTTTTAATATTCTAATCTCTTTTAATTAAATTTTAGTTTTTACGGTAGCAAATATTTTACGCTTGTAATCTGTAATAAAAATGTTATTTAAGGATTTTCCCCAACAATTAAAGAAAAGAAAAAAAAAATCACAACACATCTTATTTTTTTCATTATACTAGTTTTTTCAAAAACTTATCATTTATTTTGAAATAGTGATAATAATTCTAAGTTAAAAATCCGCAAAAAATTAGAAGAAAATTGTTCCATAATAATTAATTATAATTGTTTCTTTTTTTTAAATATTCTAATCCCTTTTAATTAAATTTTAGTTTTTACGGTAGCAAATATTTTACGCTTGTAATCTGTAATAAAAATGTTATTTAAGGATTTTCCCCAACAATTAAAGAAAAGAAAAAAAAATTCACAACCCTTATTATTTTTTTCATTATACAATAATAATAACTCTAAGTTGTACATAAATCTTACAAAATATTAGAAAAATTATAGCTGCATAATAATTACTCATAATTATTAATTTTTTTAAATTCACTTTTTAATTTTTATTGTAGCAAATATTTTACTCTTGTAATCTAAGGATGCAAAAATGTGAATGAAAATATTATTTAATGATTTATCACAACAATTCATTAATTAAAAAAAAAAAGAAAACATCTGTTGTTTGGTAAGAACTTTATCACTCGATATTGTAACGGTTGAAACGATAATTATGCTCGGTTTTGAAAATTTATGTGCGTGATGACGGGTGAGTGACATATAACGATGCTGCCAACAATCTTCCCAGTGATATTAAACGACGGATTGGGGTACGAGAGCTTAAACGCCAAGTTTTAACAACCTGCTGCCACTTATTCCTGGACGACGGAAACGCTTCGCTACATGATGCCACGTCTGTGCCCTCGTGTTCTCTCATCGCCAAAATCGACGGAGACAGAGTTGAATAAGATATCGAAGAGTAAGAAGGAAACGACGATAGGAACCAGTGAGACCAATTAGCAACGTGCAACTAATGCATCAGACCCTATTAATTATTTTATGCTCGCTTTTACATAGCCAAGGAAAACAGGAGTTTCGTCGTATGATTTCTTAATCATTTTTTTAATTCTACCAGACAAAAGATATACGAAGTGAATATTTTTATTAAATATAAATTGATAAAAAAAAAATAAACATGATATAAATTGAGGCTAACAAGATTTTTCGTCATGTTGGCAATATAAAATAATTTTAATGGGCGCCAAAAATATTTTTTCCACTTTTTACGTTTTTTTTTTAATTAATTTTTTATAAATTTTCTTGGAATTTTTTTTTTTCGTAATACCAAGAATAATGAGTTGCAATTAATTGTTTAAATAGAGGCTACATTTGATTTTTTAATGAAATTTTTATGAGATTTTTATGAAATTTTGTCGTGGTCTGCAAATTGAATCACAACTAATTCGCGATTATTTTAATAGACTTGTAAATTGTCTGCATTTGATGCATTAGATTTTTATGAAATTTCGTACTGATGTTCATTAAATTAGATTTGCCGACTTTTTCCCAAAAATAAATAATTAATGGTTAAAATTATGACGATTTTTCCATTTAGTTATTACGTGCATGAAATAATTTTTTTTACCTTAAGTTAATTAAAATGTATTACAATCTTCTTCAAACCTGCAAAAGGAAAAATATTTTTTTTGCCAAAACATAAAGTTTTGTCTGTTAACAGTAAAAAAAAATTTTAGCCGAAATATCCGAAAACAGGTTATAAAATTTAAGGATTAAGATTCGATTTCTACATTCGATAATGAAAATAAAATTTCCTACCGATATTCTCTACCTTAAATTGATCAAATTTTATTACAATTATTTTTGTAATAATATTTTATTATTTTTTGGTCAGAAAGTAAAGTTTTGTCTATAAAAATGTAGGTTACAAAAAAAAAAAATTCTTGCCAAAATGTCCAAAAACCGGTAATAAAAATGAAGGATTATGATTCGATTTCTACATTCGTTGCTTGAATTAAAAAACAATTTCATACCGATCTTCACTACCTTAAGTTCATCAAGTTATATTAAAAAATTCTTCAAACCTCCAAAAACAAAAATAATATTTTTTGGTCAAAAAGTAAAATTTTATCTATTAACAAGTGCGTCAAAAAAAATTCTACTCAAAATATCCGAAAACCGGTAATAAAAATTAAGCATTAAAATTCGATTTTTACATTCGTTGCTTGAATTGAAAAAAACTTTCGTACTGATCTTCACTACTTAAAATTTATTCAATTGTATTACAATATTCTTCAAACCTACAAAGACAAAAAAAAATTTCTCAATAAATAAAGTTTTGTTTATAAAAATGTAGGTTAAAAAAAAATTCCAAAATGTCGGAAAATCGGTTATTTAATCATTAAACATTGCATTACAATATTCTTCAAACCCACAAAGACAAAAAAAAATGTCTCAATAGATAAAGTTTTGTTTATAAAAATGTAGGTTAAAAAAAAATTCCAAAATGTCGGAAAATCGGTTATTTAATCATTAAACATTGCATTACAATATTTTTCAAACTTACAAAGACAAAAAAAAATTTTCTCAATAAATAAAGTTTTGTTTATAAAAATGTAGGTTAAAAAAAATTCCAAAATGTCGGAAAATCGGTTATTTAATCATTAAACATTGCATTACAATATTCTTCAAACCTACAAAGACAAAAAAAAATTTCTCAATAAATAAAGTTTTGTTTATAAAAATACGGGTTAAAAAAAAATTCCAAAATGTCGGAAAATCGGTTATTTAATCATTAAACATTGCATTACAATATTCTTCAAACTTACAAAGACAAAAAAAAAATTTCTCAATAAATAAAGTTTTGTTTATAAAAATATAGGTTAAAAAAAAATTCCAAAATGTCGGAAAATCGGTTATTTAATCATTAAACATTGCATTACAATATTCTTCAAACTTACAAAGACAAAAAAAAATTTCTCAATAAATAAAGTTTTGTTTATAAAAATATAGGTTAAAAAAAAATTCCAAAATGTCGGAAAATCGGTTATTTAATCATTAAACATTGCATTACAATATTCTTCAAACCTACAAAGACAAAAAAAAATTCTCAATAGATAAAGTTTTGTTTATAAAAATATAGGTTACAAAAAAATTCCAAAATGTCGGAAAATCGGTTATTTAATCATTAAACATTGAATTTCGATAGAATCTCTCAAAAAATTCCCAGTTGGGAAACGAAGTATAACCATACGAAAATTAGAAAATGAAAGGTATGGTTCGCGCGAAATGAAGAAAATTTTCGAAACGAGTTAGGATTTTGTTGGGGTGGGGAGTGCGGATCAATCCGTGTATCTCACTCGCACATTTGGTTTACCCTATCTATCGCCTTGTTCGCTCTCTGGCGTCCTCGATGAATCTGAAAACCGCTAGACTCTTAGCTGCCCTGCAGCTGAAAATCCCGGGGCTTCTGTGTACTATCAGCCAGTAAATCACGTGCCAGCGGATGCGAGATCTTCATGATTGCTTTAAAAGTTGTTCGTGTAGACAGTATTCGTCGCATTGCACTGACGAGCATTGACCGAGTAGGCCAGCATTAAAGCTGTGTAGTCCCGAGAAAGTAGAGTGCTCGATTTTAATAGTGACCATTTGTTTATTAACATTAAATCAAAAAACAATTCGAAATGGTGAGCATAAATTTATTTGTCTCCAAAAAATAATTTATACAGTCTCGGAAATGTTATTTAAAAAAATAATATGATCGTGAATAAAATTTTTATAAATATTAGTTTAATTAGTTTAATAAATATTGAAAAGGTGAAGGATTTTTTTTTTCAATTTTTGTGACACTTGGAAAGGAAAAATTTTAAGCGTGATTGTGATAAATAATTTTATAGTGATTTGTCGACGATGGATATGGAGTTGAAGGATTAAATAGAAAGTTCGATTTTATTGTGCTACGATTTTTTTTTGAAAATTTTGTTGTGTAAATACAAAGTCAATATTTAAGGTTGGTTAAAATTACATTTTTTTTTGCAGGATGATCTAAACAAAGACCAAATTGTTTGTAAGTATTTCTATCGACAATAAAATTCAGGAGGAATTTCTCCATTTTTTTGTATTTATTTTTAATGTTTCGATTTGTAAATATTGATTTTAGTGCTGAAAAAAGCTTTCGACGCTTTTGATCACGAAAAGAAGGGATGCATCGGCGTTGCTATGGTCGGCACAATCCTCACCATGTTGGGTCACGAACTCAGTGAAACAACACTGGCCGAAATCGTCGCAGAAATTGACGAAGATGGTAAGTCAAATTAGAATAAAAGAAATAAAATCATTTTAAAAAAATGCACATTCTTTAAAATAATGGTAAAAAGGCTTGTAACTGGTATTTTTTGTGGTAGAATATGCGACTTGACAATGATAGTGAAGGACAAAATTCGATATCTTAAAGAAAAAAAAGTATGCAATGTAAAAAGCGTGACTTTTTTCTCCTCTTTTTATGTAAATGTGGAAAAAATCTGGAAATTTCTTTTTATGAATGAAACATAAAAATAAATTCATAATCTCAGGTTCCGGTGAACTGGAGTTCGAAGAATTCTGCACCTTGGCTGCGAGGTTTCTGGTTGAAGAGGACACTGAAGCGATGCAACAGGAACTCAGGGAAGCCTTTCGTCTCTACGACAAAGAGGGAAATGGTTACATTACGACCGACGTATTCCGAGACATTTTGCACGAACTCGACGACAAATTGTCTCCCGAAGAATTGGACCTGATGATTGAGGAGATTGACGCTGATGGTTCCGGCACCCTTGACTTTGATGGTAATTTTAAGCACTGAAATAATGAACAAAATCATAATCCAGTCAAATTTCTGTCTGCCAAGATTTCTTCTGAGACTATGAACAAGATTCCTTTTGAGACAATGAACAAGATTCCTTTTGAGACAATGAACAAAATTCCTTTTGAGACTGTGGCCAAGACTCTTTCTGAGACTGTGACGAAGACTCCTTCTGAGACTGTGACGAAGATAATTTCTGAAACTATGGCGAAGACTCCTTCTGAGACTATGACGAAGACTCCTTTTGAGACTGTAGCCAAGACTCCTACTGAGACTATGGCCAAGACTCCTCCTGAGACTGTGGCAAAGACTCTTTCTGAGACTATAGCCAAGACTCTTTATGAGACTGTGGCAAAGACTCCTTCTGAGTCTGTAGCCAAGACTCCGTCTGAGACTGTGGCAAAGACTCCTTCTGAGACTATGGCCAAGACTCCTTCTGAGACTGGCATAGACTCCTTCTGAGACTATGGCCAAGACTCCTTCTGAGACTGTGGCCAAGACTCCTTCTGAGACTGTGACGAAGACTTGTTCTGAGACTGTGACCAAGACTTCTTCTGAGACTGTGACCAAGACCCCTTCTGAGACTATGGCGAAGACTCATTCGAAGATTATGACCAAGACTCCTTCTGAGATTGTGACAAAGATTCCTTTTGAGACTATGACCAAGACTCTTTATGAGACTGTGACGAAGACTCCTTCTGAGACTATGGCCAAGACTCCTTCTGAGACTGTGGCAAAGACTCCTTCTGAGACTATGACCAAGACTCTTTGTGAGACTGGGACGAAGACTCCTTCTGAGCCTATGGCCAAGACTCCTTCTGAGACTGTGGCAAAGACTCCTTCTGAGACTATGGCCAGGACTCTTTCTGAGACTGTGACGAAGACTCCTTCTGAGACAATGACCAAGACTCCTTCTGAGACTGTGACAAAGACGCCTTTTGAGACTATGGCCAAGACTCCTTCTGAGATTGTGGCGAAGACTTTTTCTGAGAATGTGGCGAAGACTTTTTTTGAGAATGTGGCGAATACATTTTCTGAGACTGAAAAATCTACCAACCGGAACTGGTAGATTTCATACAGTCCCTTACTCAATCATTGGAGATCAATTACTTGGATACATGACAGAGTTACTAATTTGACTATCTTACTTAAAAAAGTAATGAAACATTTTGTTTATCCATTAAATTACAGAGTTCATGGAAGTGATGACTGGTGGTGACGAATAAACGTTCATCCGCATCCCACCAAAGGCGATCAAATTACAAGAGCAGAGACTGAAAGAAACGCGCATCCGTCAATGTGATAAACAAAATCAAATAAATATAAGTAACGGAACATAACAAAGAGGTTGATTTTTGAGGCAATGAGAAACAAAACTCGCCAACGATATTGTTCATAAATGCACACGTCGCGCCAACAACTTTCATTTCCTGTTATCATCCAATTTACCAATAATTTTAATGCCAAAGAAAATTTTTCCGAACAACTTGACAATTTTAATCTACATTGAGCTGGTCTCGGTGAATATATTTTTCTTTTTTCTTTTTTTTTAACGTTTAACAATCGCGTTAGCTGGAAATAACTCGTATTTATATTTGAACTGGTGAATGGCATCAGCGACGGAAAAAATGGCGCCTGTAGACAGGCAAATCAACGTGCACCAATGCACAACTTGAATGCACGAGGTTCAATGCTCATGACGCATTTGATGACACTTTCATCTGTACATCATTTTGTTTTCATTGTTTTTATCAAATACATGATTTTATATTAATAAATTGTTGATGGTATTACAATGACAATATGTTCAGAAATATTTCTATCCTTGTTTGCGAAAAATCCTAACAGATCAAATGTTTAATACTTCCCATAAATCATGATATAAATTAAGGCTAATGACATTTTTTTAAATGTTACATTATTCACATATGTTTTATTAGATTTTTATCGATTATCCTACCGATCTTCATTAATATAAGGACAACACATAATAATTTAAATGGGCACTAAAAACATTTTTCAAGTTTTTATATATTTTTTTTATTAACTTTTAAGAAATTTTCATGGATTTTTTTTTTAAATAAAATAAAGATGAATGAGTTACTTCTTTATAACTCATGATTAATGATTAACTTAATGATTAATTCTTTAAAGAGGCAAATATTTTTTTTCAATCAATTTTTTTAAATTCATAATTTTTTTTTCTTCATGAAAACAAAAATTCCTCTATGAGGAAGCAAAAAAACAAAAAAAAAATAGAAAAATCCGGCCAGATGTTTAATATTTCCGATAAGTCGTGTGAGGTGATTGATTGGTATGTTTGGATATAATTGGTATAGGCGAGCCTTCGATACTGCGAATCGTTACGGTTATATCGTTCAGGGAAAGCGAGAGTCTATTTCCTTTTATTGATTCGATGGCCAATTTTTCCAGGAAACTTTTTAATAATAAGACCAGGTGATTGGAACGTTGACGGATTGGAAATATATAACAAAATCTGAAATTGGTAATATATAACAGTGGAAACTTTGGTATTTGACATTTTTTTTTAATTAAAAAAAAATTAAATAAGGTGTATGAATATATTCTTTAAATTTTGATCTTTTTTCCGATTTTTTCAAGGTGGCCAATATCACCATAGATGCGATTCTTAAGAATAAATATTTCTCATATGCAAATTAGGTTTTTAAATACAATTTTTGGTCATTTTTTTCTTTTTCCAAAAAAATTGGTTATTATTTTTTTATTAAATTAAAAAAATAAAATAAAAAGATTTTTTTTTCGTCTTCTCATTTCTTCAACGGCTTTTGTTACGGCTGTTATTTTTCGATGAGACCCTCTAAATAGCCTATCGATTATATGCTAATTAGTCGTATGAAAAAAAACTTGGTTACTATTTTGTTATTAATTAAAAAATAAAATTAAAATTAAAATTAAAAATAAAATAAAAAATAAAATAAAAAATAAAATAAAAAATAAAATAAAAAATAAAATAAAAAATAAAATAAAAAATAAAATAAAAAATAAAATAAAAAATAAAATAAAAAATAAAATAAAAAATAAAATAATAAATAAAATAAAAAATAAAATAAAAAATAAAATAAAAAATAAAATAAAAAATAAAATAAAAAATAAAATTTCCCTGACTTCCCAATTTCTTTTGCAGCTTTTGTTACGACTATTGTTTTCCTTTCTATGAGATCCTCTAAATGGTCTATCGATTATATGCAAAAGAGTAGTACGACAAAAAAAAAAAAAAAAAAAAAAAAAAAAAAAAAAAAAAAAAACGTTATTATATGTATGATGATATAACGTAATACATAATGTGGAGATACTACTGCAGAGTCGGTGTGATGCAGAATCGTTGGAATTGTCGAGATCGGTAAAGAAATGCGTGAACGTTCCTTCATCGCCTTCAACAACCCTCCGGCTTTGCGTTCGCTTAATTATAGAGCCTACATGGGGCACTTTCTCCGTCAATTAGGCACCTGAGCTTCGTTAGTTACTTATAGTCTAACACTGATACAACATATAGCCAGAGCACGTGTGTTTAAGTATACATAATAAAATAATATTAACGGGTACTCGTAAAGTCATATTTAACCGTTAGGTGCAATTATAATAGGCTAAGTCAAAAGATGCCGAAACAACAATTTTTTACCAACATAATCATATCCATATGTCGATTTCTGGAGTCTACAAAAATTTTAATTTTTTCGCACTCCAGTTTGAGTGCGAAAAATCGTATTTTACTTCAAAATTATATTTTTTTTCTTTTGGTTTCGTTTTATGAAACTCAATATTATAATATTATAGTATAAACCGGGAATTTCGGTCGTGTATATTAGAAAAAAAATTATTGGACATTTTAATAAGCATTTTATTGTCAAATGATAGTAATACGAATAATAATCACAAATGAGGCTAAATTGTATGGAGGATAATTTTTAAATGTCCTTGATCTATTTTATGCAAATTTTCACAGTATTCCTTCCAAGGAAAATGGCGATTTGCCTTATGTAAACGTTTTTTGAAAAATTTAAAAAACATCTGTTTATGCGAAATTGAATATCTCGGACACTATGTAGCCCACAATTTTGTACCATACACGAAATTCAAGGTCATTATTCAAGCTATCAATTTTAAAAAATGCGTATTTTCCTGCCAAAAAGAAAAATGCTTTTTTTACCAAAAAGAAAAGTGCTTTTTTTCTTGCCAAAAAAGATGCTTTTTTTTACCAAAAAGAAAGATGCTTTTTTTACCAAAAAGAAAAGTGCTTTTTTTCTTGCCAAAAAAAATGCTTTTTTTTACCAAAAAGAAAAGTGCTTTTTTTGTCAAAAAGAAAAATGTTTTTTTTTTTTTGCCAAAAAGAAAAATCCTTTTTTTGCCAAAAAGAAAAATCCTTTTTTTTTTGCCAAAAAGAAAAATCCTTTTTTTTTACAAAAAGAAAAATGCTTTTTTTTTGACAAAAAGAAAAATCCTTCTTTGCCAAAAAGAAAAATCCTTTTTTTTTACAAAAAGAAAAATGCTTTTTTTTACAAAAAGAGAAATGCTTTTTTTTACAAAAAGAAAAATGCTTTTTTTTGACAAAAAGAAAAATCCTTTTTTTGCCAAAAAGAAAAATGCTTTTTTGCCCAAAAAGAAAAATGCTTTTTTTCCAAAAAGAAAGATGCTTTTTTTACCAAAAAGAAAAATTCTTTTTTTTGACAAAAAGAAAAATGCTTTTTTTCCAATAAGAAAAATGCTTTTTTTACCAAAAAGAAAAATGCTTTTTTTTTGACAAAAAGAAAAATGCTTTTTTTGGCCAAAAAGAAAAATGCTTTTTTCCCAAAAAGAAGAATGCTTTTTTTTGCCAAAAAGAAAAATGCTTTTTTTGTCAAAAAGAAAAATGCTTTTTTTTTGCCAAAAAGAATTTTTTTTTTAGTTTGCCAAGAAATTTTTTATTTTTTCATTTGCTAGGCAAAAAAATGTTTTTTTTTTTTGTTATTTGCCAAGCAAAAAAATATTTTTGTTTTTGCCGTTTAAGGCGTATAGTAAAATTGACCAGACAATTTTTCTGGGTGAAGTCTCGAAGTCCAATTTTGTTGACTGACACAATAAACCTCTAGTACTATCAGATCCTGCCATTCACTTCCTATTCACTTCGATTGAATCAAGTGAGAGGACCTCCTTCATTTATATTTCAATCGCTGTCGTTTCATCGCCTGCTGAGCTCCAAGATCCTGTTGCATGTGCGTGTAGTCACTGTCTTTCTATCTCTTTCTCCTTCTCGCATTCGGATAACCAAGTCAGGAACAAAACTGGCAGCCACATAACGCGGACTCTTGGGCGCGACCAAAGAGACCCAACGCAATCTAGAACAGTAGTTTAGATTAACCAGACGAAAGAACGGGTGTAACGTGGGAATAAACTCTGGTAATTGTAGGCGTCTGGCTTCGTGTCTGCATTGCATACAATATGCTTTTCCTCTTTACACTCTCGACACAACTTGCACGAAGCATAAATAGATTCAAAATTTATAATTATTGTGTCTGTCCAGCTTGATTATATTCAGACATTGCGAATTGCAGCTCTAAGAAAATTGACCGAATTTGGTCAAGTTGTATTAACGTCAAATCTCATTGCAAACTGGAATATTTAAATTACTACTAAAAAAAAATTACTATTATTACTTTGAATGTTTATTTTTTATTTTTTGGTTCGAACTTTTTTATTAATTAAAATAGTTTTGGAGTTGTAAGCATTTGATTATTTTTTTTAATAAAGCGTTTTGTTAATTTATTATATTCATTATTTTTTACAGAATATTTTATATTATTAAATATTGAGATAACATTTATGTATTTTATTTTCTTTATTTATAAAGAAATTAATAAATAAGTATAATAGAAAACGCTGCATATCTTCAAATTTAACTATATAGAAAAATATAGTTTATAGAAATAAACATGTTGCGGCATAAAAGTGATTTTGTAGTATCACGTTTTAATAATTAATTTTTTTATTTTTCCATAGAATTTTATTTCGTCATTTTATTTTCAAGCCATTTTTATTGCACTGTGAGATTCACAGAAACTGCAGAACAATTCAATCGAATTCTTTGAAAAATATTTTTTAAAGTTGAAATAAAAATATAAATTTTGTCGAAACATTTTTAATAAATCGTTTAATGTATATAACCATCGAAAAAAAATTAAAGAAATTGTACGCCAACGTTTAATACATTCTTAAAAGAATTATTTGGTCGTTGCATAACCTTAAAGTGTCATAAAACCGGTAAAACGAGAAAAAATTTTTAACTCACAAAATTATATTACAAAAAAAAACTATTAACTTGCATCTGTATTTTCGAGGTTGACGTGTTAATTTACCAGTAAAACCGGGAAGTATATGAGCATTTTAAAAATCTTTTACGTTCACCTACTGATTATACCTGCTCGTGCAAAAATGCGATGCCTGAACCTCAATAATCTCATGGTATCACATATTATGCGATGAAAAATAAATACAAGGTATTTGTCAGCGTTCGTGTATCTACGACTTCAACAATCCTTTCTAATTACGATTTCGCTCAACGTTCCGCCGTAATGCAATAAATGTAGAGTAAATAACGACAGGTCTTAACGATTCGCACCACTGACCAAAGATATACCAGTAAACGTAAATTGCGAAATGGCTTATTTCGATTCATAAACCGATTTTCGATTGTTAGAAGTGACGATTGTCGACAGTTAGTTTAATAAAGACGTGATTCTTGTCACGCCATGGTACAAGATTTACGTACAATATATACTAGTATTTAGTTCCGTAGCATTAACTTAACTGAACGGCAGAATCTATTACCACTTGGAAATCAGAATGTCATTGGATGACAAGATAAATAAATATGTCCATCAAGATTTTATCAACAATTTTGTCTCTACTTGTAAATAATTAAGGAATTTATATCAACATCTATCTATACATGCATTTTAGATAGTTGTTTGCTTTTTGTCCATTTGTTTATTTCTGTGTTTATTTGTTTGTTGTTCTATCGCTAGCCCCCCCCCCCCCCCCCCTAGCAGGACGACACTAAGTTCCCCGATGAGAACCCCCCCTTGATCAGAATTATTTTGAGCCCCCCCCCTCCTCCTGAGCAGGACTATGCTAAGTCCCCACACGGAACCCCCCTAATTGGTAATAATTTAAGTACTCCCATCAACCGAGCAGAACTACCCTAAGTTTCCCTATAAAACTCCCCCCCCCCCCCCCAACCGAACAGGAGAACTCTAAGTCCCTCTGTAGGAAACCCCCGATCAGAATTATTTTATGCCCCCTCTCCCGCCCCGAGCAGGACGACACTAAGTTCCCGGATGAGAACCCCCCGACCCCCTTGATCAGAGTTATTTTAAGACCCCGACCCCCCTCCCCCGAGCAGGGGGGAGGGGAGGTGGGGGCGAGGGGCTCGGGGGCTTAAAATAATTCTATGCAAAGTCCCCACACGGAACCCCCCTAATTGGGAATAATTTAAGTACTCCCATCAACCGAGCAGAACTACTCTAAGTTTTCCTATGGAATTCCCCCCCACCCCCCTCAAACGAACAGGAGAACTCTAAGTCCCTCTATAGGAAACCCCCTTGATCAGAATTATTTTACGCCCCCCGAACCCCCGCCCCCGAGCAGGGGGAGAGGAGGTCGCGGGGAGGGGGGTCGGGGGCTTAAAATAATTCTATGCTAAGTCCCCACACGGAACCCCCCTAATTGGGAATAATTTAAGTACTCCCCCCAACCGAGCAGAACTACTCTAAGTTTTCGTATGGGACCCCCCCCCCCCTCATCGGAATTAACTTAAGCCCCCCCCCCTTAACCGAACAGGAGAACTGTAAGTCCCTCTATAGGAAACCCTCCTGATCGGAATTAGTTTCAGGCCCCCTCCCCTGACTTCCGAACAGGACTACGCTAAGTCCCCCGCGGGACTCCCCTGGTCGGGAATAATTTAAGTACTCCCCCCCCCCAACCCAAGCAGAACGACTCTAAGTTCTCCTATGGGACCCCCCCCCAACCAGAATTAATTTTAGTTTTCCTCCCTCCAGCTGAGCAGGAGAACTCGAAGCCCCCCCTATAGGAACCTCCCCCCCCCCTCATCCGGATTATTCGGAGTCCTCCTTGGACCCCCCCCCCATGATTGTGATTATTTTAAGATCACCTACAGACCCCTCTTTGTTCCGTTGTATTTCAAGTCCCCCTATGTAATCCACCCCCCCCCCCCCGCCCCCCTTAATCTGGATTATTTTAAGTCTGCCTATGAAGACCCCTTTTTTGTGTCGGATTATTTTAAGTCCTCTTATGACCTCCAGAATCTTACAGGGGCTTTAAAAATTGCCCCCCCCCCCTCCCAGCCTCACAGAACCGATTTATTTAAAAACCTCCAATTGGTCCCGCCTCATAGTGAAGGCCAAAATTCGATACCTTGAAGAACAAAATATTTAGGTTCTTTAGGTTAGATTTTCCGACTAAAAGTCGGATCTGTGAAGAACCGACCAAAAGTGACTTTTTTTAAAGACTAAAATGACGACAATACTTATCGAAAATGCGAGATATTTTGCCCACTGATTTTTCGAAGACGGATTGCAATACTTTCTCATTTTACATATTTCGTTTAAGATAAGATAATAAATAAAAATATTGTAAGTTACTTAAAACCATAGCCAGATGCTTTTGCCTAAAGAATTTAAAAATTGCTTGGAACCAATTTTTTATTTTACAGTTCCCCAATCTATAATATTAATATAAATACCATCAATAAAAAAAGTGTGATATTCATTAATCACTAACTTCGATTTTAATCCGTCTCTTTAAGCCACACCAATTTATATACACGTCCAAACACTTGAAAACTAAAATCCTTATTAATATTGCCATCACTAAAAGCGTTAGTGACTAAAAAAAAAAATTTTTACAAAATTTACAAACATGCATAATAAACCCACTAATTAACGTGTCTAGCCTAATAAATAAAGTGCGTGGGTGATATTATTTCACCCACACAAATATTTCGCTAATTGTATACATCCAAAGCGATGATTCATTCAACTATCCATTGCAAAACATAAAACAAAATAATAATAATAATAACAATAATTTCGCAACAACATCCTTAATTAGTAAATAGATTGAAAATATAGCCATAAACAAGCATTAATTAATTAGCGTTATTAGAGTTGAAAACAAGAGGCATATTTTTTTTTCTTTTTCTTTTTTTTTTTCATTACTTCCCGAGAAATCTTGTGTTGCAAAATCGAAAGTTCTGGCGGAACTGAAGTGACACGAGACACACATGAGCTCTATGAGTTCATTTGACAATTATACGAGGTCTAGTACAGTCGCATATAGATTCGTCGTGTTTTCTATGAGACAGTGACGACGTTGTTGTCTGACGCGTGGGACAAACTAGGATGACGTGTTCACGTTCGCACGATGCACTCAGCGTCACGTATAATTTGCTGTATGTGCGAATATGGGTTTTGCACCTATTTACAAATCTGTGTATATATACACGTACATATACACATATGATATATAGCTACATAGATATATATGGCGTAGTTGTGGCAAAGCCATTCAGTACGTTTATCGGACAGAAGGTTACCTTATGCAATATCGATAATAGGCACATCAAGCACCGAGCTATGTGCGTCCAAAGCAACCAGTGTAAACTCACTCCCGTTATTTCACGTTTAAGACACGCCTTCGTTTCACCCGCGACCTTGCTCGCATTTCTTACTCGGCATCACGGGAACGAAGATATGAGCAATTCTTTATCAAATAAGACACGTTTTTTGTGGGCTCTGGTTTTATTTTACACCCCCATTTTAAGCACCCCCATCCCACCCCCTCAACATTCAAAACCATTTTGGCTATTCTCGGATAAAACTTTTGACAATTTTTTTATTTTTCGCAAAAACAAAGTTTTTTTCCTCGTAAAAACAAAGTTTTTTTCCTCGTAAAAACAAAGTTTTTTGCTCGTAAAAACAAAGTTTTTTGCTCGTAAAAACAAAGTTTTTTTCCTCGTAAAAACATAGCTTTTTTTCTCGCGAAAACGAAGTTTTTTCTCTCGTGAAAACGAAGTTTTTTTTCTCGTGAAAACGAAGTTTTTTCTCTCGTGAAAACGAAGTTTTTTTTCTCGTGAAAACGAAGTTTTTTTTCCCGTAAAAACGAAGTTTTTTTTCTCGTGAAAACGAAGTTTTTTTTCTCGTGAAAACGAAGTTTTTTCTCTTAAAAACGAAGTTTTTTTTCGTGAAAACGAAGTTTTTTTTCGTATAAACAATTTTTTTTTTCGTGAAAATGAAGTTTTTTTTTTCGAAAGAAAAGTTTTTTTTGGTAAGAAAATTTGTGTTTTTGGTAAGAAAAGTTTTTTTTTTTCGTAAGAAAAAAGTTTTTTTTTCGCAAGAAAAAAGTTTTTTTTTCGCAAGAAAAAAGTTTTTTTTTCGTAAGAAAAAAGTTTTTTTTTCGTAAGTTTTTTTTTCGTAAGAAAAAGTTTTCTTTTTTCGTAAGAAAAAAGTTTTTTTTTCGTAAGAAAAAGTTTTCTTTTTTCGTAAGAAAAAGTTTTCTTTTTTCGTAAGTTTTTTTTTCGTAAGAAAAAGTTTTCTTTTTTCGTAAGAAAAAGTTTTCTTTTTTCGTAAGAAAAAGTTTTCTTTTTTCGTAAGAAAAAGTTTTCTTTTTTCGTAAGAAAGTTTTTTTTTTCGTAAGAAAAAGTTTTTTTTTCGTAAGAAAAAGTTTTTTTTCGTAAGAAAAAGTTTTTTTTTCGTAAGAAAAAAGTTTTTTTTTTCGTAAGAAAAAGTTTTTTTTCGTAAGAAAAAGTTTTTTTTTCGTAAGAAAAAGTTTTTTTTCGTAAGAAAAAGTTTTTTTTTCGTAAGAAAAAGTTTTTTTTTCGTAAGAAAAAGTTTTTTTTTCGTAAGAAAGTTTTTTTTTCGTAAGAAAGTTTTTTTTTTTTGTAAAAACAAATTTTAAAAAATCTGTAAGCAAAATGTTATTACTTAATCCGATTGTTTGCTATTTCTTTATTAAGTGGAAAAATTGGTTGAGGTGACAAAATTCTTGCTGAGTCAGAATTAATTTTTTTTCCCTCGGATAGAGAAAATAGAAGACAAGTGCAGAAAACTACTGATTGTGTCGAAGATTGTTCGAGATCTGTTCAGGAATGGATGGTACTTGTAGAGGTCTTGTTGAGGCATGGCTATCTGATTTATCGACCTTCAGACACTCAACTTGGTCCAGCAGGACTTGGAGTTCTCGAGGATAGTGTCGAGTAGGTACTTGAAAGACTCAGTACAGTGGTTGGGAACGTTAGAAAGGCTCAGGAGCCCCCGATGTACAGCAATGCAACACCAGCGAGATATGCAACGGAATATATCTCGACATATCTCGCAAACACGAGAACTTTAGTAGTCATAAAAATCTAACAGAATATTTATGTATGCGTGACTGTATAACTATATATTAATTCATGGACGCAAGTATTGCAGACGAATAATGCACACGTATTAAATCATTCTTTGCAAACTCAATTTTTCAGTCATATTTGCTAATTTAAAAAAATATCTGCTGAAAAAAATTGCAAAAAATAAAAGGCAACAATTTTTTCTTTTTTATTCTTTTCTAATTTTACTTTAGAATTTTTATTTCTATTGTTCTACGATTTATTTACCAACAGCTCGGATCGGTAAAAAATATTAAGGGTCATTTAAAATTAAGGACATTTTTATGAATAATTGAAAATTGATTCTATTTTTTATTTTATTTTTTCGTAAATATTATTTTATATTTTGTATCTACAATGATGGTATAAATGTTAGTAATATTGCAAGGAAATTATAAATATTTAAGGGCTTAAAATATTCAGTTTTTGGTAATCTGAAAATTAGTGTCTTTTTCCAACATTTAATTTTTTTTTTAGGAAAGTGTGTAATTCACCTTTAAATGCAAGATACATATGTATGAATAATAAATCAATGCTCGAAATATTTTTTTTACCATAAATTCTCTGAAAACATTTATTTATTTATTTTGATGCAATTTTCTTTTTTAATTTTTATAGTGAAAAGTTATATTTAAAAAAAGGCAAATTCTCACAAATTGGTTAAAGTCAGTATTTGCATAATTAACTAGTAAATCTTGCTTCATTCAACAAGTATTTATCGCCATGTCTAATAGAGAATTTGTATCTCAATAATTCGTTACGTGGCGCTAACTAACGTATCAATAGGCACGAAAGGTGATAGTAGATAAATCAATCGGTGGTTCAGAACGTGGAGTAAAAGTGACAGAGTTCGAACAGTATTTGTACGGGATATTGGCTCGATGGAGAGAACAATCGATTTGATCTAAGAACCCTTTAGACGTTATAGCTCCTTGAGCAATTAATTACTTTTCACCAGGCCGATTCGTGATCTATGTACTTCCAAGTGAGTCGACGAAAATCGCAATGAATACTGTTTTCGAATTAATTAAACTATGGTGAGAATATTTGTCATATATATTCTCCAAATTTTTCTATAAATTTTGAAAATTAGAATTTTTTTTTATAAAACTTTGAAATTTTTTGAGAAATTTCTCTGTGAATTTTTTTGGAAATTTCCGAATTTTATATAGGTTTTTTTTATTGCGAAAATTTGTGTACCAATTTTTGTGTAAAATATAAAAATATCTCTGATTATTTTTCCCATCGGAATTTCGGCGAATAGAAACGACGCATTTGGCCTCATGTGGGGGAACCTAGGCGGTTTTATTTCGGATATTTTTCGGGTATTTCCTAACAAGTTGCTAAGCAATAAAAACAATTTCTGAACCACTTTTAACCTGAGAATTCTTCACATCTGTCAAACTTCTAACGAGAACTGGAACGTGATCTGAAGAATGAGCCGAAATCTCGATGGAAAAAATAATCCGACAAATACCCCTCGAGCTTCAAAATTAATCGTGTATTTCCCTCAAACTTCCCTGCATACAAACAATCGTGTCAAGTTTTGCAGAAAATTCCCTCGCGCAAGCGCTCGGGATTTTTTAACCTGCAAAACTTGACACTCTTGTTTGTATGCAACGAAGTTATCGGGAAATACCCGATAATTTTGAAGCTCTTGGGGTATTACTACTGAAAATTTTTCAGAAATTTTTAAAATTTTGTCTGTCCGATATTTTAATCAGAAAACATATTTAACCAAAAAGTATTTATTTCCACAAAATTTGTCAGATCGATATTTTAACCAGGCAATTAATTTAAGAAAAAAATATTTATTTCCACAAAATTTGTCAGTTCGATATTTTTTAATCGAGCGATTAATTTAAGCAAAAAGTATTTATTTCCACAAGAATTCTATTCCATTTGTTTTGTGCATTTTTGCTGTTTTTATTTTTCTGTCTTTAGCATCGCCTTCTAACGACAATGGATTGTGTGTTACGCGAACAGTGGGAGCCTCCATTGGTGCTTTCTTTCCTCGGTAAATGAGCGTAACAAACCGTGACAAGTTTCTGATATATAGAGCAAAATATATAAAGCGAGGTATTGTATAAGTAACGTCGATAGGTTCCAGTGATCGGGTTATCGTAATGAACTATGCCATAATGCGAAGAAAAAGGTACCTCCGGATCCTAGACTCGATGTGGTTGAACAGTTCCAACCGCTTCAATTCAATTCTTTTACTTTTCTCTTTTTTCTGTTCCTGCAAAGAAATTTAAAAAAAAAATCAAAGAAACAACGCAGTAAATGGTCAAACGAACTGGTAACACTATTTTCGATGTTGCTTCAGTCAGTTTCGCGCCTGCTTAGATAACGCGCCACATTGTATAGTCACGTAACAAAGGAAAGCAAATTGAAGATATGCCATCTTTTATTTTTTCCGAGTTTTTCATCACTCGTACAAACTTTGTCTTCGATCGACTTTCTCCTTAAGTAAACAGGTTTTTTTTCAGCGTTATAATTGCAATGCAATTTTTTTTCCTCCAGGTTCTTATCGTCAGAAGATGATATTTAATTTTATAAAAAAAATATGTTTACGGCCATGCCAATTTTTAATGTAAAATGTGTGAACTTTCTGAAGGACATCTTTGAACATCGTGATGAGCCAGTCCTGATGGGTTAGGAGGGATGGAGCTGGTCCTGATGGGTTAAAAGGGATAAACCTGGTCCTGATAGGTTAGAAGGCTGGTCCTAATGGGGCAGAAGGGATAGAGCTGAGCTTAGTGGGTTAGGAAGGATGGAGCTGATCCTGATGAGTTAGGACGTGTGAAGGTGGTACTGATGGGTTATAGGAGCTGGTCCTGATGGGTGAGGAAGAATGGAGCTGGTTCTGATGGGTTAAGAGGGATGGAGTTGGTCCTGATGGGTTAAGAGGGATGGAGTTGGTCCTGATGGGTTAAGAGGGATGGAGCTAGTCCTGATGGGTTAAGATGGATGGAGCTGGACCTGATGGGTTAAGAGGGATGGAGCTAGTCCTGGTGGGTTAAGAGGAATGGAGCTGGTCCTGATGGGTTAAGAAGGTTAGAGCTAGTCCTGGTGGGATAAGAGGGTTGGAGCTGGTCCTGATGGCTTAGGAGGGATGGAGTTGGTTTTAATGGATTAAGAGGGTTGGCGCTGGTCCTGCTGTGTTAAGAGGGTTGGAGCTAGTCTTGGTGGGTTAAGAAGGATGACGCTGGTCCTGATGGGTTAGGAGAGTTGGAGCTAGTCCTGATGGGTTAAGAGAGTTGGAGCTGGTCCTGATGGGCTAAGAGGGATGGAGCTAGACTTGATGGGTTAAGAGGGATGGAGCTGGTCCTGATGTGTTAAGAGGGTTGGAACTAGTCCTGGTGGGTTAAGACGGTTGGAACTACTCCTGGTGGGTTAAGAGGGCTGGAGCTGGTCCTGATGTGTTAAGAGGGTTGGAGCTAGTCTTGGTGGGTTAAGAGGGATGGAGCTGGTTCTGATGGGTTAAGAGGGATGAAACTGTTCCTGATGGGTTAAGAGAGTTGGAGCTAGTCCTGGTGGGTTAAGAGGGTTGGAGCTGGTCCTGATGGGTTAGGAGGGATGGAACTGGTCCTGATGGATTAAAAGGGTTGGAGCTGGTCTTATTGGTTAAGAGGGTTGGAGCTAATCCTGATGGGTTAGGAAGAATGGAGCTGGTTCTGGTGGGTTAGGAAGGATGGAGCTGAACATGGTGGGTTAGGAAGAATTGAGCTGATCCTGATGGGTTAGGAGGGATGGAGCTGATCCTGATGGATTAGGAGGGATCGAGCTGGAGCTAATGGGATGGGGGAGGGGACCAAAACCAATAAATAAACCATTTTCTGAAATTCATATATTATACATATGATATATGTGTGTGTGTGGTCGATAATAAACTTTGATATTGATACACCTTGAAATGAATAATAACAACAACAACAACGTAAAGTAACATCAACATAACTGAGCGATCAGCGGTAATAGACGCGTGGCGAGGGTGTTCAAAGATTGCCACCTTGTACTTCAGCATATAAGCGAAAGTTTACGCGCAGACCCTTCACTCCAGTATTATAACGAGTTTGCAAAAGAAGGAGACGCCTAGTAAGGCGTGGGTGGCGTCTCAAAGCGTTCTGCGTGCGAAACGTGTGATCCTTGGTCCATAACTGAACAATAGCAATAGTATAATCATAATAATATAAATTAAAAAATAATAATAATGATAATCAAAGGCGTGCGTATTTACGAAAGCACCGAGTATCGAACACCACATAATCAATCTGAATTCTTAAACGCCGATTAGCGAAGTAAACTACAAACTGACCGATAGGACCTTTCGATTCTATTCAAACGTCTCTACGGATTCGGCTTTGTTTAGACGAGGCGGGGCTAGACGAGAAATATTCAAAGCGAAGGACACAGACTTTTTAATATTTCACATTGACACGTGTACAATATATATATATATATATGCAAGTCAATCATATCGTTAAGCAGATAAATAAATGTTCACATTCCATGAACAGACTGAATGTCCATTTATTCCATTATTAATGAAGTCGGAGTCAAGGTCAACGATTGTAGATCGGACCTCTGTATCTTAATCACGATTTTATTAATCGAAGTGCACGTTTGGTACGTATGTAGAGCAGTTATGCCCTTTTGTTTCCAAGGGGGACAAGGCATTAAACAATTGTTTGATTGTTAAAAACAAAAAACGAGTTAAAAACGTTTTTTAAGTTTATGTATGTGTGGGTCAACATCAAATCTGTTTTGTTTGTGCCATTTTTCTGAGATTGATATTTGGGATCAATATTTGTCAGTATATTCCTCATCGAAAATCGTTTAAGGCATTTTTAGCGTGAGAATATAATCTACAAAAATACATTATTTTTTTGCTAAACTGATATTTAATCACGTTGCATATTATACCTATTTACAAAATCCCAGTCTCGTTTACGGGCTATTTAACCATTTACGGCCATTAACGATTTCATGATTAATTATGTCTTTAAAAAATGAAATATTAGTACAGAGACATATGAGGAAGCGCTTGCCCACTTAAGAATACAGTGTTGACAAATGCGATAATTAACTCAACTAACCCGCACGCATTTAAAAAGAATTTAGTACGACGAAACTCAGTCTAGGACAGCAAACTCTCACGTAAGTGGAGGAATACAATTTTAGTTTACTGCCGTGCCGCTAGGTGGCGAGTCGCCTCCTGGATTCTCTCGCACACAAACTGGTCTCTCAGATCATAAGCAAATGTTTTCTATTTTAGAATCTAAGATACTGAAAATATGTATTTAGACCATAATGTGAACGTCGATTTTTTTTATAGCACCATTTTCTCTTTTCGCCTACTCGATATGCGATTACAAATTTACAATCTATTTTCCTCAAATTATTTTTTTAAACAAAACAATGTCAGATACGACAAGTAACTCCATTAGAATGAACCCATTTTTTTTGTCAATCCACGACAACAAACTCTCACGTAAGCGGCGAAACACGTATTAGTTAATTTCCGTGCCGCTAGGTGGCGAATAGCCTCCTAAATTCTCTCGCACATAAACTGCTCCCACGGGACATAACTAAATATTTTCTTTTTTTGAATCCAGCATTCTTAAAACGTGTATTTACTCTTTCCACATATTCGGCATGCGATGAAAAACTAAAAAGCTATATTCCCCAAGTCTACCAAATATGCTACCTTCGTCTAAATGATTAACTGCAACTTTTTAATGTCGAGGAATAAAAGTATTTTAAAAACTCGATTATCAGCATCATTAAACGGAGCAAAAGATGATAGCGAGAAGAGTAGATTTGCCATATGTGTATTGAAGGATTTAGGACTGAACGAAACAGTACAGTATATACCATAGAATGTGACGATCGACGTATAGGCGTGTGCTCATAGCACGCTCGATTGAAATTCCATCGGGCACGTTCCCACAGATGTTTTGTGGTGCGTGCGTGGTCTGCGTTGCATTAGAGCACCAGAGCCCCTCACAGAGATCGATAGCGCGCGACCAGAATGCAAGCGAGAGACACGCTGACATGCCGGAATCGACATGGCCTTCTTATGGGTTCGATATAGCCTTCTTATGGGATCGATGTACCTGCTCCATCTGATGATATCACACGAGCAGCTTAAGCGATAGGGCACTCAGACCGTAAATAGGATCGCTTTCCACAGATGAGACTATTCCTTTGCTAGTCAATCATCTATACAGTCTTGTCTCCGAGTAATTACCTAGTAGTTAAGGAGGTTTGGAATGCTTCACGCTGGTACAATCGGTGTTAATTTTTTAAAAAATATTTCTATGAAGTTTGGTACATTAAATTCCAAGACTCAAAGATAATTTAGGATTAAGACACGTGTCCTTAATCCAGAAAAAAATTAATAGTGTTGGAATAGGTTGATTATCAACTCGATGACGTTCATTTCCGAGGAGGTACTTTCGTTGAGTTTTTTCGAAGAATAATCCGTAATTATTTATCGATTTCAATGTGGTATGGCTCATTCACTTCTTTGAAAGATGCTCGTCAAATTCACTGTCTGGATTTTCGATAGTACCAAATATTTGGAAATTACAGCCTACTGTTGATGGAGCAAAAAATCTCCATCATAAATCATAAACAAACGGCTACATTTGTTAACCGGTCAACGCAACGAAATATTTGAATGGTGAATTCATAAAGCGACTTTCGAGAAAGAGAATAAGCTATAATGGATGGAAATCGGTATTGAATCGTGGATATTTCTTGGAAAAACCTTGAAGAAAACGCACCTTTCCGAAAATTAACTAAGGATACATCATGTAACCCAAATTGTAATTCACTGCATATTTTTAAATTACACCAAATGGAATGGAAACTTTCGACATTTTTTAATGTTTTGCTCTTTTACGTTATGAGAATACCCCAAGTTAAATTTCAATAACAGAATCTATAGATTCAGTTTGTCTTAATTTTTAATACAAGTTGTAATAGATTGGATGATGGATTTCTGCGCATAACAGAAAATGAGGGCAAAATAGCCAATCGATCGTTTGGCGATTTGATGAAATCGTTGAGAACGAACGATTTGGCAATGGCAAGTAAACTCGGCCACGAATTGGATCGGTGAGTAGTGGGAGGTCGTCTCGGTATGGCAACGACTATAGAAACGTCACGAGACGGGGCAGTTTGGTAAAGGGGAGTAGAGAGACACAGAGACCTATATTTCTACGAGCTACACGACGAGGACTAATCTTGTCTCGAGACCGAATGACTGGGCAAACCGTTTCTCACCGTCGTCAAGCGGGCAATCCAAGCTCGTTATCGTAATTTCTATGGACTCGCGCACGGTCCATAGTTTTGAAGAATTTCTCGGTTGACCAATGGTCCGAGACAAGGCCTGCAAAAAAGTCATAAAATTCAACAAATATTGCCAAGCAGTTGGATACATGGAAACGTTGAAATATTCAACCATTATGCAGCGTTTATTTGTTATTATTCAATTAGGGAATTTATATTTCAATATGCACCGAAAGAATTAATTGCCCAATTATTCTGACATTGTCAATACCAATTCTGGCTTTATTACAAAACAGTTCCTATAGAGTAGAATCACGCTACGCACAAAAATCCTAAATTTCCATGAAAACCCCATTTTTTCATAACGCGAAGCGTGTCCAGGTGCGATTAAATCGCTCTTAATGAAACAGCATTAGGCTTTATGAGCTCGAGCACGCAAGACTCTATTTATTTTTGCGTAATTTATCGTATATATACATAACTTGGTTGTGTTTATATACGATTAATTACACGAAAATAAACAGAATTACAGAAAAATAAAAAGAGAGTAAGTATCTCAATATTATAACCGCGTAAAGTTATTTCAAATGTTTAATGACTATTATTAATTGTTATTTATGACTTTACATTTTTTAAATCGTTGAATGTTTCAGTTTTCGCATTCGCTAGAGCAGTCAACATTTATCCAATATGATGGTCCAAAATGGACTCTGTGATTGAACCGGTGAGATTCGCGGATGGTCCAGGGTAGAGTGCAGGATGAAGTCTAAGACAGTACAGGCGAGAATCCAAAAGGGACGCCAGGATGGACTCTGCGATTGAACCAGGATAGAGTCCGGGATGGAGTCTATGACAATCCAGGCGAGAATCCAAAATGGATACCAGGAAGGACTCTACGATTGAACCGGCGAGATTCGCGGATAATCCAGGGTGGAGTCCAGGGTGGAGTCTAAGACAGTCCAGGCGAGAATCCAAAATGGACAGCAGAATGGACTCTGCGATTGAACCGGTGAGATTCGCGGGTGGTCCAGGGTAGAGTGCAGGATGAAGTCTAAGACAGTACAGGCGAGAATCCAAAAGGGACGCCAGGATGGACTCTGCGATTGAACCAGGCGAGAATCCAAAATGGATACCAGGAAGGACTCTACGATTGAACCGGCGAGATTCGCGGATAATCCAGGGTGGAGTCCAGGGTGGAGTCTAAGACAGTCCAGGCGAGAATCCAAAATGGACAGCAGAATGGACTCTGCCATTGAACCGGTGAGATTCGCGGGTGGTCCAGGATAGAGTCCGGGATGGAGTCTAAGACAGTCCAGGCGAGAATCCAAAATGAACACCAGGATGGGCTCTGCGATTGAACCAGGATAGAGATCGGGATGGAGTCTATGACAGTCCAGGCGAGAATCCGGAATGGATACCAGGAAGGACTCTACGATTGAACCGGCGAGATTCGCGGATAATCCAGGGTGGAGTCTAAGACAGTCCAGGCGAGAATCCAAAATGGACAGCAGAATGGACTCTGCGATTGAACCGGTGAAATTCGCGGATGGTCCAGGATAGAGTCCGGGATGGAGTCTAAGACAGTCCAGGCGAGAATCGAAAATGGACACCAGGATGGACTCTGCGATTGAACCAGGATAGAGTCCGGGATGGAGTCTATGACAGTCCAGGCGAGAATCCAAAATGGGCACCAGGATGGGCTCTACGATTGAACCGGCGAGATTCGCAGATAATCCAGGGTAGAGTCCAGGATGAAGTCTAAGACAGTCCAGGAGGGGATCCTAAATGGACACCAGGATGGACTCTACGATTGAACCGGCGAGATTCGCGGATAATCCACTGTAGAGTCCAGGATGGAGTCTAAGATAGTCCAGGCGAGAATCTAAAATGGACACCAGATTGGAATCTGCGATTCAACCGGTGAGATTTGCGGATGGTCCAGGATAGAGTCCGGAATGCAGTCTAAGACAGTCCAAGCGAGAATCCAAAATGGACATCAGGATGGACTCTGCGATTGAACCGGCGATATTCGCGGATGGTCCAGGATAGAGTCCGGGATGGAGTCTAAGACACTTCAGGCGAGACTCCAAATTGGACACCAGGATGGACGTCCAGGGTGAAGTCCAGGAGAGTATTTGGCATCCCGGATGGAGTTTGGGAAAGTCTTTTGAGCCCTGGATGAAATCCAGATTGAGTCCTTTCGGGAGTTCCGGATCGTGGGATGAAATTCAGACTTATGAATAGACTTTGGGATCGGATTAAAAGCCAAAGTCCATATGAGATTCCATCTAGTACTCCCGCTCGGACTGCTTAGATTCCATCTGGGACCCCAACCTGGACATTATCCGGGACTCCATTCGGAACTGCATACCGTACTATTTTTTTCGGCGCGGGTATGTGGTCCCGGAAAATAGGATAGATAGTTGAATAGACGTCAAGAGATGGGAATCCCGAGGGTTAAGTGGTCCGGATGAATAGGAATCGCCTGTGGATTAGGTAATACAAGACAACAGGAGGTCCCAAAGGATTAGGACGTCCTGAAGTGTAGACTTCCGAGAGTTCTGTAATCCTAACAACAGCTCAAGGTCTTGTTCTTTGATCATTGGACAGCACCGTTGACGACTCAATAAGCGTGAAGATAATCCAGAAGTACCATTCTGACAATTTTCTTTATGACCATAACTTTAAAAGTGGTAAAACCTTTAACCTTCTCAACTGTCCAAAACAACATTCTGTAATCAAAGATAACAATGATGCACAGCTGGACATAATCGGCTCAATAAAATCCAACAAAACGTATACTTCAATTTATTCAACACTGATGACGTAACCAAAGCACGACAACAAATTGAAAGGAGGAATTGCCTTCATAACATTCTACAGATACCATAAATCAGTATCTCCAGAAAAGATCAATGAAAGGAAAAAGAAAAAAAAGATAGTAGCACTGCAAAAGTGAGCAGTTATGTCCTTCGATCATTGGACAAAATCCTGGCGGCTGGCAGTCTGTATGCCCGAGTGACTGTTACGTGCACGTAGTGCATCAAGAGGGCGATAAGGAGCGTGAACACGAGTTTCTTTCCAGCTGTGGCTCAGGATCAAGCAATCAGCGAGAGATCTCGATCAGCCGAAGCACCACACCGCACGATCGACCGCATGGTCCGGGCCACGCGCGGACATTGTGATCTTGAATCACATCGGAGGCTGTCCGGCAGCACAAACGGAACACCAACAGGACTGGTGTTCCGTTGGTGCTGTTCACTCGGGCGCAGCAACTAGTTGCGGTGTAACACAGTCGTCTTTTCACTCTGCGATTCTGCCACTCGAGTTCCGAGGTCCCTGACTGTTCCTCCGGTATTACTTTCCCTGGCAAGGCTTCTGGATCAAGCTGGGTGGTAATACCCCCCAATATAAAAATGCTGTAAACGGAATTTTCAAATTTTATACGTGCTATATTTTTCAAAAATACGACATTATAGAACTAATTCAATTAAAATTTAGTTAATTAAATTTATTTGAATTAAACCTGAATTAGTTAGCGCCTATTTAGTTGACTTAAAGTTAATTCAGTTGATTCAAAATAATTTCGGTTGATTCCAAAATAATTTCAGTTGTTTCAAAATAATTCCAGTTGATTCAAAATAATTCCGGTTGAATCAAAATAATTTCAGTCGATTCAAAATAATTCCAGTTGAATTAAAATAATTTCAGTTGATTCAAAATAATTCCAGTTGAATCAAAATAATTCCAGTTGATTCAGAATAATTCCAGTTGAATCAAAATAATTCCAGTTCAATCAAAATAATTCCAGTTGATTTCAAATAATTCCAGTTAGTTCAAAATAATTTCAGTATATGCAAAATAATTGCAATTTATTTTTAAAAAATCCAGTTTATTCAAAATAATTGCAGCTTATTCAAAATAATTTCAGTTCATTAAAAATAATTCCAGTTGGCTCAAAATAAATAGTTTTTCATATCATTAGAAAATTTCGGTTCGAGAAATTTAATTAATTTGGCACACCAAAAATTTAGTTGACTCAAATTAAATAGTTTTTCATATCATTAGAAATTTTGTTTCGAGAAATTTCATTAATTTGATAATCAAAAAAATTAGTTGGTTCAGAATTAATTTAATTGACTCGAATTAAATAGTTTTATAGAAAAACTATTAAAAAATTTCATTATGGTGAGGTTTGCAATGTTTTATCAATATGAGTGATATTTAAAGTTACTAAATTATAGTAATCGTTGTAACGATTTTAAACTATTGCATGCAATTGCAGAAGACAGTTTTGAGTGATGTGAGGGTGCAAGGGTGAAATCACATATGTGTTTTATCATTTGAGTGATCACTCGCGAGACACGCAGTTCCTTTGCCAATTTTTCCAACTTGGGGCTAACACGTTGACTCGGTGAAAGGCGCAGAGTCGCAACGACGGTTCACAGGAAGGCGAAACTTAGTCGCCCCCGCGTCCTCCGTGTCACCTCGAGTTTATTTGTAGTCCTGCTCGTGTATCATGTACCTGGGATACTTTGTCTCGGTAGTTTTAGTGGCTACGAGCTCCATTAAACACCCACGTCAATTCACGGTGAGCTCTTAGTAGATCGACATTGTGTGAACTATTTGTATGAATTATATAGAGCTACACACACTTTATTTGCACCTTTCATATCCGGCTTATGAGGCCGTTAGTTGAACGTATTTTTTTTTCGAAACTGTCAGAAATTTAATATAATTTGTCTTTGTTCTGTTCTTTTTCAGTGGTCGTTTTTTTTAAACAGCTTTTTTTACAAACTGGCAGAAATTTAATATAATTTGATTTCGTTCTGATTCTTTCCTCAGGGGTCATTTTTTTAAATGACTTTTTTGGAAAATGTTAGAAATTTAATATAATTCGATTTTGATATGAATTTTTTTCAGGGTTTTTTTAAATTACTTTTTTTAGAAACTGTTAGAAATTTTATATAATTTGATTTTGTTCTGATTCTTTCCTCAGGGGTCATTTTTTTAAATGACTTTTTTGGAAAATTTTAGAAATTTAATATAATTTGATTTTGATATGATTTTTTTTCAGGGGTTCTTTTAAATTACTTTTTTTTAGAAACTGTTAGAAATTTAATGTAATTTGATTTTGTTCTGATTTTTTTCTGGTGTCGTTTTTTTTTAATTACTTTTGTTAGAAAGTCTCAGATATTTAGTATAATTTTATTTTTTAAATTTTTGTCCGATTCAGTTATTCCAATTTTTCTATCTTGTGGGTAGAAAAATCCGAAAAATTCAGAAGTCACTTTTATCAATAATACTAGGAAAGTTTAAAATAATACATTTTAGAGCAGCGTAGAGATCAAACATTGAAGCGGCGAAAAAAAAATCGCTTAATGCCGACATCAACGAATTTCGTCGGATTAAGACGGATAATTCGAATTTATTGCCAGCATAAATATTTGATGTCTACTTTGCCGATTTTCACTCAGCGTGCAATCCTGTCAATTATGTAAAATTTTTTATTGAAGTGGAAGTGAAGACATCCAATTATGTTAAAACATGATTTATTTGACTGTTTTGCTCAGAAAGTCAGAAAGTCATTTTTTTCCTTTATAAAAAGATCAAATATAACTGCTATTGCATTAAATACTTCATCGAAAATAAACTTTTTTTTTTTTTTTTTTTTCAAAAAACAAACAAAAAACATTTTTGTTAAAAAAAGTGGAAAAAAGAATCTGCGAAAAATGCATAGAATATATTTTTAGGTACTACTACAATCAGACAAATTTAAAAAAAAAATGCGCCGTATAAAAAACGGCTGAAGTAAATAAATAAACGCATTAATTTTCATACGTAAAATTTTTTTCCTCCCCTAAACAATTACGGAGCCGGATGTATAATAAATAAAATAAATAATTAATTGGGCGTAAAATAATTAATACGATTGCTTAATTTGTTTGCCAAACGGCGCAATTTGCTTAGCCGATTGCAACATTATCATTAGTGTCAATATTAAATTGAAACAAAAAAATAATGGAAAACTCGTTATGTAGGAAATCATAAAATTATATCTCGCTCATGGCTAAGAATTGAGGAATATTTTCAGAGCCTGTTTGTTAACTCAAAATGAATTGTAGATAAGTTTCAATAGATATGATTATATATGTAGATTGTATTACTGGTCAGAGTCGACCTTTCCATTCGCGTGTTTCGTTCCATGTGCTGTCCATGTACAGAGTGGCATTTTTCGAAGGACACGCGATCTGGGCACTAGCCACGACAAAATCTAGAAATACTTAACAGAGAACCGCATAGGTAACGTAACGCCTTTTACTTTCTTATGTACACGTACGAACGAGCCCCTGTTTATATCTTCGCCAATCTAATGTCCAGTCATTGTCTCGAGGCGTTCGAAAAATAATTAGCAGTTTTAGTAGTTAATTTGAAACGTCATAGAAATTTAAAAAAAAACTTGAGTCACTTACACAATTTTAATGGCAGCCTTTAAGGAATGAAAATTGACTCATACGTTTCGATATGGTTCGACGAAAAAAATTAGCTTAAGGGTAGTGTAAAATATTTTTATTTTTATTTTTATTTTTATTTTTATTTTTATTTTTATTTTTATTTTTATTTTTATTTTTATTTTTATTTTTATTTTTATTTTTATTTTTATTTTTATTTTTATTTTTATTTTTATTTTTATTTTTATTTTTATTTTTATTTTTATTTTTATTTTTATTTTTATTTTTATTTTTATTTTTATTTTTATTTTTATTTTTATTTTTATTTTTATTTTTATTTTTATTTTTATTTTTATTTTTATTTTTATTTTTATTTTTATTTTTATTTTTATTTTTATTTTTATTTTTATTTTTATTTTTATTTTTATTTTTATTTTTATTTTTATTTTTATTTTTATTTTTATTTTTATTTTTATTTTTATTTTTATTTTTATTTTTATTTTTATTTTTATTTTTATTTTTATTTTTATTTTTATTTTTATTTTTATTTTTATTTTTATTTTTATTTTTATTTTTATTTTTATTTTTATTTTTATTTTTATTTTTATTTTTATTTTTATTTTTATTTTTATTTTTATTTTTATTTTTATTTTTATTTTTATTTTTATTTTTATTTTTATTTTTATTTTTATTTTTATTTTTATTTTTATTTTTATTTTTATTTTTATTTTTATTTTTATTTTTATTTTTATTTTTATTTTTATTTTTATTTTTATTTTTATTTTTATTTTTATTTTTATTTTTATTTTTATTTTTATTTTTATTTTTATTTTTATTTTTATTTTTATTTTTATTTTTATTTTTATTTTTATTTTTATTTTTATTTTTATTTTTATTTTTATTTTTATTTTTATTTTTATTTTTATTTTTATTTTTATTTTTATTTTTATTTTTATTTTTATTTTTATTTTTATTTTTATTTTTATTTTTATTTTTATTTTTATTTTTATTTTTCACTATAATTTTGTTGTTGTTCCTCACTGATTTTATTCTCTTTTGATTTTTATCGAGTTTTATCTTTATTTTTTTTGTTTGTTTTTTTGTTTCTTGACTAACGAAAATCTAACAATAAAATTCCCCGAAAAAAACGTGCTCTGAATATACGAAAAAATATGTAACTTCACATATAAAATAATTGTAGAGAATCAATTTTTTTTTTCTCAAGTACAAAAAAGAAACAACCCTAAAATTTTTGTTACTCGTTTCAAGATTTTTTTGCATATTAATTGAGAGGAATTCTTGATCTCTGCCGCAGACAATATGTCAAATAGAAAGCGATTAATAAATTAACAAGGTATTAAAAGTGTTCGTTCCGAAAGGCGAAAATATTTCGACACTTCAAAAATCATGGGGCGTGGACCATGCGTAATTTTTCGATCTCACGTATTTTTTATGCCCACACCTGTTTTTATCCGCTTGCCTATTCAGAATACGTCAAAGCGGATTAATATAACGAAATTTCACTTTTTTCCTGCGCCTTTCAAAAATGAAGAGAAATGAAGTTGCGGAAGTTCGAAACCACCGATTTTATTTTTATAAATGCATTCTGTAAGGCCGGAGAAGTATGTGAATATAGATCAGCAAATGAAAACCCCAAAAATTATCAAAATAAAAATAATAAAAATTTCTCACACGTTGGACACTTTTTAAAATAAAAAATCGTGGTAAATATAAATAAATAAAATAAAAAATCATATTATATTATTATTACATCAATATTTATAATTTATAAATCTCGAACGTTATTATACATTATAATTATATATTAATATTATACATCGTCAAATCGACTAAAAATAAAAAATTTGTTGAATATTCAGTTGACTAAAAAATACCAAAAATTTCAATGAAAAATAAAAAATAAAAATCAAGGCAAAAAATAAATAAATTAGGTGGTTATAATAAATAGAAAAAATAAAAATCTATGCAATATATAATTTTTAGTCAGAATTTTATTTAAATTAATAGAATATAAAAATATGCACTTTATTAATTTTATTTAAAAATTTTGCTTGTTCAGTGGATTTTTTTTTATTTCGACGAATATGAGGTTAGGAAATAAGATTGATTTCTAGATTCCTTCCGATAATTCTTCATTAAGGCGAGGCCTACCTACTGTTTCTATCTTCGTACCCGTATGTTCTATTCGGTCTTACGGTGTCCGGCAGTAAGACCATAACCGTAAGAACTATAACAGCCAACATATTAGAGTAACACCGTAACTCGCACGAAGTCGTGAAGAAGGAGGTCGTTTCGTAATTCCTATACATTCGGTCCTCGAGGTACCTGCTGTTCCCTAGTTAGAAATATCGTGACCGTTTCATTCAAACGGAATTCGATTGAATAACTTTCTTCCTTCCTCCTTCGAATGACCCAATTGTAGGGAGTATCGACAAAAAAAAAATACAAATTTCCTCACTTCGGCCACGATGATGAATGAAAATGAATTAACGCAAAAAATCTACGAGTCGTTGCCGCGACTCTTATTTTGTAAAAAAAATAGTATTGGTTATTTCAAAATATAATAATAAAAAATATTTTTAAGAATTAGTTTATGATTAATTAATGGACATACAGTGATAATAATTATAATGATTAATCGGTTATTACGAAATTAATTAATAAATTTAATAAAATTAATAAAATTAATAAAATTAATAAAATTAATAAAATTAATAAAATTAATAAAATTAATAAAATTAATAAAATTAATAAAATTCATAAAATTCATAAAATTCATAAATTCATAAAATTCATAAAATTCATAAAATTCATAAAATTCATAAAATTCATAAAATTCATAAAATTCATAAAATTCATAAAATTCATAAAATTCATAAAATTCATAAAATTCATAAAATTCATAAAATTCATAAAATTCATAAAAATCATAAAATTCATAAAATTCATAAAATTCATAAAATTCATAAAATTCGTAAAATTCATAAAATTCATAAAATTCATAAAATTCATAAAATTCATAAAATTAATAAAATTCATAAAATTCATAAAATTCATAAAATTCATAAAATTCATAAAATTCATAAAATTCATAAAATTCATAAAATTCATAAAATTCATAAAATTCATAAAATTAATAAAATTAATAAGATTAATAAAATTAATAAAATTAATAAAATTAATTAAATTAATAAAATTAATAAAATCAATAAAATCAATAAAATTAATAAAATTAATAAAATTGATAAAATTAATAAAATTAATAACATTAATAAAATTAATAAAATTAATAAAATTAATAAAATTAATAAAATTAATAAAATTAATAAAATTAATAAAATTAATAAAATTAATAAAATTAATAAAATTAATAAAATTAATAAAATTAATAAAATTAATAAAATTAATAAAATTAATAAAATTAATAAAATTAATAAAATTAATAAAATTAATAAAATTAATACAATTAATAAAATTGATAAAATCGTATTGTTAGTCTAGGTATAATCCAGGAATAATTTTTTTCTAACATCTTCAGATGTGTAAAATACATAAATTTTTTTTTTTAAGATTTCGAATTTTGGCTTTCGCTATCGTTCTCAAGTCGTATATTTTAAATATCTTCAGAAATCCCTACCATGTAAAAAATGTAATTTAGTTTCTTTTAATTTTATTATTAATAATAATTACATTGATACAGTTAATAATAATAACAATTTGTCGTTGATTATGAAACTGATGAAATAGATAAATACTTATCAAAAATTGATAGGTAATATGTATATATATATTTTTTTAAAATAAATTATGATAAAAACCGGAAGTAGTGCATGAATAAAGGTGAACCTGTTTAATCTCAAACTCGTTTGTCGGCAAGTTGCGTGTAGATTTGCTCATTACACTAAGTGTCATAAACTTATCCAAGAATAAGCAACTAAATGGTTCTCCAAGACTTTCAATTTCAGTAACTCCAATTTTTTTTTTATAAGGTCGAGTCACTACTTGACGTTTATCGTTCTGGTGGCTTAAAATGATCTGGCTGAGCGAATTAGCATAAAAGTAGATCGAGTCGCTTAAATACTATTTCGCCAGTGAATTTGGTAAAGGCATAGAAATTTTCTAGTGTCGGATTGAAACGAGAAAGTCATTAAGAGAATAAAAAAAAAAATTACCAAATTACAGGGATTAAAAACACGAATTTCTCAATTATTCCGGTTTCACAAGAGCAAAACTTTTTTTAAACCTCCATTTAGATGCCAATATGAGAGACCATTTATCTCGGTCGTTGACCATTATTCTGTTTAACTGCTCGGCAAAGTTATACAGTTGGAAATTAGCAGGGAGTGCTATTAATATTGCAAATAATTTTTTAGTGCGTCGTAACCTTAAAAACGGGTTTTTTTAAATGACGGACAATTGAAATTATTTTCGCATTATACGTAATAAAATTCGAGCAAGTTTTTTTTTTTTTTTTTTTTTTTTTTTTTTTTTTTTTTTTTAAGTCCGTTCAGGAACTGAAATTGCAGTCATTGCTCCGCTCTTTTTTATGACTTTATTTTCCTTTGGTGATTGCACTACAATATAGGAAACTACTTGTAGAGAGTACACGAATAGCGACAGCAACGATTTATCTTGTTGGCTCATCTAGCACTTAATGAGCAAAAGTAATTTTATGCACGGTTAATTACATTGAATACGATCCTAATGCATCGCTCTACACGACATTACATGCTGCACTTATTTCAAGTGATTTAGTAAATTTTTTTGTCTTTGGAATTCGTGACTATTATTTAATCTCTTCGACGAAAATTTAATTCCCATAATGTGCAAAAGTGTTTAATGATCTTGTGGGCACTTTTTACAATTTTTTAAAGAGAGAAGTCTGCACTTATTTCAAGTGGTTTAGTATATTTTTTTTGTCTTTAGAATTCGTCACTATTATTTAATCTTTTAGACGAAAATTTAATTGCGAATTTAATAATGTGCGAAAGTGTTTAATGATCTTGTGGACATTTTTTATTTTTGTTTATCTTTAAGAGAGAATTTTTATTATCCAGGTCGAAATATTGTTATAAAAATAATTCTGATTGTAAAAATATGCAAAATCAACTACTTAAAAAATGTCTCCTTAAAAATAACTAAATGTCTACTGGAATATTATTTTTAAGGAGAGAAGTATTTTATCTGGATTTATTTTAATTTATTTTTAAGAGAGAATTGTTATTATCCAGTTCGAAATATTGTTATAAAAATAATTCTGATTGTAAAAATATGCAAAATCAACTACTTAAAAAATGTCTCCTTAAAAATAACTAAATGTCTACTGGAATATTATTTTTAAGGAGAGAAGTATTTTATCTGGATTTATTTTTATTTATTTTTAAGAGAGAATTTTTATTATCCAGTTCGAAATATTGTTATACAAATAATTCTGATTGTAAAAATATGCAAAATTAACTACTTAAAAAATGTCTCCTTAAAAATAACTAAATGTCTACTGGAATATTATTTTTAAGGAGAGAAGTATTTTATCTGGATTTATTTTAATTTATTTTTAAGAGAGAATTTTTATTATCCAGTTCGAAATATTGTTATACAAATAATTCTGATTGTAAAAATATGCAAAATTAACTACTTAAAAAATGTCTCCTTAAAAATAACTAAATGTCTACTGGAATATTATTTTTAAGGAGAGAAGTATTTTATCTGGATTTATTTTAATTTATTTTTAAGAGGGAATTGTTATTATCCAGTTCGAAATATTGTTATACAAATAATTCTGATTGTAAAAATATGCAAAATTAACTACTTAAAAAATGTCTCCTTAAAAATAACTAAATGTCTACTGGAATATTATTTTTAAGGAGAGAAGTATTTTATCTGGATTTATTTTTATTTATTTTTAAGAGAGAATTTTTATTATCCAGTTCGAAATATTGTTATACAAATAATTCTGATTGTAAAAATATGCAAAATTAACTACTTAAAAAATGTCTCCTTAAAAATAACTAAATGTCTACTGGAATATTATTTTTAAGGAGAGAAGAATTTTATCTGGATTTATTTTAATTTATTTTTAAGAGAGAATTGTTATTATCCAGTTCGAAATATTGTTATAAAAATAATTCTGATTGTAAAAATATGCAAAATTAACTAGTTAAAAAATGTCTCTTAAAAATAACAAAATGTCTACTGGAATATGATTTTTAAGGAGAGAAGTATTTTATCTGGATTTATTTTTATTTATTTTTAAGAGAGAATTTTTATTATCCAGTTCGAAATATTGTTATAAAAATAATTCTGATTGTAAAAGTATGCAAAATTAACTAGTTAAAAAATGTCTCTCCTTAAAAATAACAAAATGTCTACAGGAATATTATTTTTAAGGAGAGAAATATTTTATCTGGATTTATTTTTATTTTTTTAAGAGAGAATTGAAGAAGATTATTTAAATAAATATGAACTCTATGTATAAGCTCGTTGACAAGGCAACGGCAATTGGTTGTTGATAGAAAAAACAAAAAGGAGAGAGTTGTTAACGTTGGAGAAGCGAACGGACGTGTGTCAAAGAGGCTCCGGAATAAACCATTCATTTTCTTAAATAAATAAGGAGTTTACTTATTTATAAGTTTAAAAGCAACTTTGAATAAGTATTAGCAATCAGAGATTGCGACAATTTATCAGAAGTGGGATAGCAACCTGGTTTACGTCCGCATTACGAGTAAATGAATCTGGGATTCATCGATCGCATCAAGATAACGGAACTTATTGATCGATCATTAGAGACTCGAAATTTTGGACTCATCGGATTAAAGCTTGAAAACTGACTCGTCAATTAAGACATCGTGGATTCTAACGGAGTAAGTAGGTCCCAAAAGAAAAAGAGAGGTCGACCGAAAAAAGTTCAAGTGGACTCGACAGCACTGACACCAGATCGAGAAATGCATCAGACTCCAATACAGTCAACATCGAGACAACAACCCGGAGAAAATTTGGAAAGAGGAGAAAGTAATCGAGATCTACAGAATGGAATGCAATTACTAGATTTGGGTGGTCAACGAATCTATCGGACACCAATTCAACCAACGAGACAACAACCTGAAAATAATTTACAAGAAGAAGGAGACCAACGAAATGCACCGCATCATGGTCAGTTATTGGATTTAGGACCTAATCTTCCGGAATTGGACAGATTGAGTCTTCTACGTACTCCTACAAGTCGATCACGTAACGTTCTACCAAGTTTTGATCCAGTGAAGGAAGATACCGACATTCATCGATGGATTAATAAGATAGAGGAGTACGCGGACATGTACGATTGGGACGATTTAGCTACAAAACACTACGCTTTATCCAAACTTGATGGCGTTGCAAGAAAATGGCGTGACAGCCTTGAAAGAGCCGAGAGAACCTGGGAAGATTGGAAGACGTTGCTAAAAAATACGTTTCTAAGCGAAGATACGGGTATCAAGGAAGTTTTGGAAGCTCAAAACTACAAACGGAAATCTGGACAAAATATCATAGAATATTTTTACGAAAAATTATCTCGTTGCAATAATGCTCGGATGGGGAAACGAGAAATCATTGAATGGATCGTCGATGGTCTAGCTAACGTTCAATACCGTTCGTATTTAGGACCACTTTCCCGGTATAAAGAGCCTGCTGATTTACTACCAGATTTGAAAAGTGGAGACAACTTCATCGGAGATTATATACGTTCAGCATCGAGGACAGAATTTGCGAAGAAGGAAGGTCAACGTTTGGATCATCAGAAAACTGGACACTCGGACAAATCCTATCGAATTGATGGCGAAGAAAAGGCAAATACGCGATCCAGAGACACGAAGGAAATCACCTGCTTTAAGTGTGCGAACATTGGTCATTATGCACATGATTGTCCCGAAAATTCTAAAAAGAAAGAATGGACCAAAGAAACGCGAAAAGTGGAAAATGAAAAAGTTTTACATATAGACGGTAACACGCACGCTAAATTTTTTAAGGAAGCTTCGATCAACGGAAACTTAATACGATGTTACGTTGACTTGGGAAGTGGAGTGACCACACTTAGAAAAGACTACACTGAGAATTTACAATTGACGTATTTCGAGGATAAATTCAATTCATTTACAGGATACGGTGGAGGGGAAGTTACTCCAATAGGCATAATGACAGTTGAACTCGAAATCGATGGCGTAATGGTAAAATGCAATATTTTCGTGGTTCCCAACGAAGCACAGGTCGTGCCGCTGCTGGTGGGTCATTCATATACGGAACAACAGAATGTCCACATTTTAAATACGAAAGAAACATTGATCATAGCAGACAATCTGGAAGAATTGTTGACAATCGAGAGAGAGAAATCGAGCAAAGCGAAATTCGTCACTGAAAAGGAAACTGTCATCCCAAAGAATTATCTCGCTCATATCAATGATATTGGAAAGATTCCAGAGAATGATTTTTATATCGAAGCTGTAAAAAAGATCAAGCGATTGCACATGGGGAAGTGATCGCAGAAGAGGAAATGAGCCGAGAAATTCAAAACGACGAAATACACAGAGAAAAACTGGTTAAAGTTATAATGCAACTCACTTCCGAAAAAGAGGCTTTGATGGAGGATAAGAGTCAACTACTTATGAAATTGACCAAATATGAGGTGCGCGTTAAAGAGCATGAAGGCACTGAACAATTTCTCCGAAAACAGATTCAAATTTATGAAAAAAAATTCGAAGATGTCAAGCAGGACGTGGATAAGACGACAGAGTCGGTGAACAATTTACGGCCCGAATCGCAAGAGATGAAAAAGAAAATATTGAAGCTGACGGAAATAAACAAAAAGCAAGATGTTGAGATCGTGACGCTAAATAACAAATTGTTGATACCCCAAGAATTGTGCAAACTGTTCCAACGAGAGAGAATCCAGGCTCAGTTACGTAAAAAGAACAAAGCTCTCAGCTGCAATGAAAATCAAAAATCTATAAACCCGATAAATAATATGAGAAACAAAATGAAGAGGAAAATCGACATAAGAGCCACGAAGGGACGAAGAGTTCGGTACAAGATACACACGAAATTAGTCAATTTTATGGCTCCAATGAAAAATGAAAAAAATAAAGAAAATTCCAGGAGAACAATTCGAAAACAAGCATCGCCGAGGACGTCGATATTGTCAGGACAGCCGAATTGAAGAAGATTATTTAAATAAATATGAACTCTATGTATAAGCTCGTTGACAAGGCAACGGCAATTGGTTGTTGATAGAAAAAACAAAAAGGAGAGAGTTGTTAACGTTGGAGAAGCGAACGGACGTGTGTCAAAGAGGCTCCGGAATAAACCATTCATTTTCTTAAATAAATAAGGAGTTTACTTATTTATAAGTTTAAAAGCAACTTTGAATAAGTATTAGCAATCAGAGATTGCGACAGAATTATTAATTTTTTTTAACCAGTTTTGATTGTAAAAATATGTAAAATTATTTAATATTCCTGTAGACACATTTTTACTCTCAATATGGCAATTTTTTTATCAAAATTCATCTTACGTATACAGAGGTAATAAAATCCACAAAAACTTATTTTATAGATATACAAAACAACTTTATATTTCTGTAGGTTTTTTTTAAGGATGTAATTTTTTTTTTCAGATGCTATCTTAAGTGTATGGAAATAAAATATTACATGAATCTTGATTACAAAAATATTCAAAAATATCTAATGTTTCTGTGAAATTTTTTTAACAAGTTATTTTACCATAAATAGAGATAAAAATCAAAACTGAATCGGCCAGCAATTTATCATATGTGCAAGTGCGATGCGTCAGTAGGGAAAGCAAGTGAAACTCAGACAACTGTGTGCGCCGAAGTGGTCCGAAAATTACACGAGAGTCTCTTCATACACGAGTTGACGTCTGTTGGAGATCTAGAGACTTTCAATGTCTGTCTGTCTGTCTGTCCTGCCCCCGCGGATTTCCTCGTCCGATTTCTGATCCGTACGAATGCTTTAATATCGCTATGCTCTGAGAAGCAGAAGAGCGAGTCACTGAATCGTTTCATAAACAATTAAAATATTGTAATAATATGAATAATTAAAAATGATTAATTATTCAAACTTGTAATAAACATTTTATGTTTTATTAAAGATTTTTTATGAAATCGAAAAATATAATATCATTTTTAAAAATTTTATCAAATAAATAGTCGCTCAAAATTATTGCCCATTAATACAAATATTACAACAACATATAACAATAAAAATATTGAAATAATTTTAATAATAAAAAATTTTAAAATATTAATTATTGAAACTTGTAATAATTATTTTATATATATGTTGTAATTCTAATATTCAATATTTCTATTTTTTTATGATATCCAGGTTAAAAAAATATTATGACAAATTGAAATTTATTTTCATTGCAATAGTTAATAAAAATTCAGTTAAACAAATTATTTCGAATTCTTTTAAATAATTGTTTTTTTTATGTACATTCTTTGTACACAATTATTTTGCTATTATGTATGAACTCAATTGTCGTTATGGAATATTATAAAAATATTTTTATGAGCCTTTATAATACGTAGAATAATTGTAAGGTAACATGTAGTCGCAGTGCAAGTTTCGTCTCATAGTAAACTCCACTTTTCCAGAGAGACTGCAGTTGATGGACCGGTAGATGCAGCATTAAACGTCCATTAACATAAACGCATGCATAGCGTGTGTAAAAGTGTATGGCGCCGCCAATGGATACGAACGGTAGCTAAACGTAAAGTAACCGTAGTTTGTATGACCAATAAACCAAGACCTGCGATTATCATTGAGAGGAAATAGAGGATAAATGAAAATGAACGAATACGTGGAAATATCTCAATCTAAGGTGACTATATCGACACGAAACAACTCATAGATGCATGTAACTATTTTGAGATCAATATACGAGGCATTCCTCTTCAACTGGACCAATTCATTTTTGTCGAACTTTTTTTTTGTATCAAAATTTTTTCTTTTCATCGACTTTTAAATTACGTAAAATTGGTGATTATAAATTTATACCATGACAATAAATAAAATAAAATAAATAAAATAAATAAAATAAATAAAATAAATAAAATAAATAAAATAAATAAAATAAATAAAATAAATAAAATAAATAAATAAAATAAATAAATAAAATAAATAAATAAAATAAATAAATAAAATAAATAAATAAAATAAATAAATAAATAAATAAAATAAATAAATAAAATAAATAAATAAAATAAATAAAATAAATAAAATAAAATAAAATAAAATAAAATAAAATAAAATAAAATAAAATAAAATAAAATAAAATAAAATAAAATAAAATAAAATAAAATAAAATAAAATAAAATAAAATAAAATAAAATAATTTAAAAAAATCTTGAAATAAATTGGCAAATTTTGGAAAACATTCAGGAGGTCGAAAAAAAATCTGACCCAATTAGTAAAGAATGGCTCATATGTATCCAGTAGCAAACAAGTTTTACTAAATCGATCATTTTATTCCTTTTCCACGCATATTACTCGTGCGAAATGACACACCTCCCTGGAAAAGCTAATGACCATTCGATCGTGCATTAAGTACGGCATTCTCGTTACGTACTCATTATCCACGAATAAGGAAATTGCGTTAAATGCACACGAACATGCAAACAGCATTTATATATGATTCTACATGATTTTCACTGCTCTGACATTAAGAGAAATTTTTTTTGTAAATGAATCACTTTTCACACGGAAGTACACGACGATATTTTTTGCATATTTCTCGCTGTGTCACTTAAAAATCATGGAATAAATATACTGAAATAATTAAAAAATAAAAAATTGACTAACACTTTAAAAAATTCAACATTTTCATTTGTGAAATTTTTTGTTAATTGTGTTGATCAACGGTGAATATTTTCATATTTAAATTTTTTACTTCTAGTAATGAGTCATTTGAACACATTTTGAATTTTCCAATTTTCTCGTAGTTCGATCTTCTTAATAATAATGAAAAGAAAGCCTGTAATTTAATCAGTGACGTTTCTCGAGCGAATGGACTGAAGTCTTAAAAAGAAAGGAGAGTTTATATATTCCTCCCACGTACATAATCCTCTTGGTCCTTTTCATCCAATTATTTTGTGCACACTGAATATTCGCGACAGGTAGCATTAAGCAGTTTCGAAGATCAGACATAGAACGTTTTTATAACGAAATAAATCATTTAAAAAACAAAACGAGGGTGTTTCTTGCTGAATTGGACTCGTAAATCGTCCTCATTATTTCACTTGACTGACAGGAAAAGGATCTACTTGAAAATCAATTACGAAATGAAAAGCAAAAACCGATATTATCATTGATCAGCAAGTCTCATTTTATTCCAAATTAGCTTTTCGTTTCTATTCGTATCTCATATATTTTGTCGATTGGCTATCGGCACAAACGAAAGTTATGTAATAGTTGCCACTTAATAGTTGCCAATTAATAATTGTCACCTAATAGTTGTCAGTTAATAATTCTCACCTAACAGTTATCAATTAATAATTGGCATCTAACAGTTGCCAATTAATTGCTATCACCCAATAATTATCACCCAACAATTGTCACCCAGTAATTGTCACCCAACAATTATCACCCAACAATTATCACCCAACAGTTGTCACCCAACAGTTGTCACCCAACAATTGTCACCCAACAATTGTCACCCAACAATTGTCACCCGACAATTGCCACCCAATAATTGTTACCCAACAATTGTTACTCAATAATTGTCACTCAACAATTGTCACCCAGTAATTGTCACCCAGTAATTGTCACCCAGTAATTGTCACCCAACAATTATCACCCAACAATTGTCACCCGACAATTGTCACCCGACAATTGCCACCCAACAATTGTTACTGAACAATTGTCACTCAACAATTGTCACCCAACAATTGTCACTCAACAATTGTCACCCAACAATTGTCACCCAGTAATTGTCACCCAGTAATTGTCACCCAACAATTGTCACCCAACAATTGTCACCCAACAATGGTCACCCAACAATTGTCACCCAACAATTGTCACCCAACAATTGTCATCCAACAATTGTCACCCAACAATAGTCACCCAACAATTGTCACCCAACAATTGTCACCCAACAATTGTCACCCAACAATTGTCACCCAACAATCGTCACCCAACAATTGCCACCCAATAAATGTCACCCAATAGCTGTCACCTAACAGTTGTCACCTTATAGTTGCCAATTAATAGTTGTCACCTTATAGTTGTCAAGTGACAATTACTAATTGGCTATTATCTATAGATAAATGCCACAGTTGTGACTATTATAATTTTTATTTTTATTTCAACAATTTCTTTGCAACCTCACTTTTAATTTTTTTATGCTACCGATAATGTAATTATAAATATTGTTACTTGATTATCTTGACTGTAAAATATCGTCCACGTGCATAAATAACATTGAAAAATTGTTGAAAATTTATTTAAAAAGAAAATCCTCTTTACTTATGCATAATATAATAATAAAGAATCATTGAAATACGTGATTTTTTATTTAGCATCCTCGTTCAAAGTAGCTTTCTTGCATTCATGATTCTTATCCTGCGTATATCAATGCGTGAGAAATTGCACCGCCTTATACTTATCGTGGACGTCGCCCCTTCTCACGTGGCAGTCATGGCACGAGAATGACAAGTCCAGTTAACGAGAATTGCGAGACGACAAGCGAAAGCTTCGCCGCCGCGGCCGCAAGAAGAAGATAAAAATAAAGGAACCAAAGAAGACAAGTAGAAGCTTATAACCTGTCGGGCGGTTTTTGATACCCGGGGCGCGGTAATGAAGCGGACCGATCATCACCAAGACAAGACTTTACACCATGTTTATAGGCTATTTATTCACCAAATGAGACACAAGATTGTCGTGGTCCCTAAACGAATGATTGATGTTCTGGAGAAGCTAAAAAAAATGCCGATGTGGTCCAAAGCATTAAAATTTCGAATACCTCCGAGGATTTTATCTTGGCAAATATAAAATTAATATTTAGTGTAGGAAGTATTTTTTGTCAGTCCAGCAAATTTTTTTTCTTCCAGTCCAGCAAGTTTCTTTTAGATTAAAAAAAATAGGTAAGCAGATTTTTTTGTTTTTTTATAAGTAGAAAATTTCTTTGATTATAAGAAATTTTTAAGAGGGTTGAAAAGTGGTTGACTGGCAGAAAATTAAAAATAAAGTGCCATATTTATTTTAGTCGCTCAATTAAATTTTACTAAATTTATCAAATTAATTGATTACGGACAAATAAAAATTTTATTTGCTATAATGAACATATATATTTTTTTTTCATGCGGTTATTCGTTTTTTTTTTACATTGAAAGTACTTTAATTTACTTATTACAATTAAACATTAATTTTGCTTCCTCATAGAGGAAGCTTTGTTTTCGTGAAATTTTTTTTTTCGAGTTTTTCATGTCAGGACACTCAGAATGGTCTAAAACGTCGAGAAAAGTGGTTTAGAAAAAATGTCTGTATGTGTGTGTGTGTGTGTGTGTGCACAATTTTTTGTTAGCACGATAGCCGTCGCAATTTTTAAGATATCGGGCTCAAATTTGAACCACGAGTAAACTATCGTTAAACAAGGCATGGGATTGAATTTGGAGTTAATCCATCAAGGTGTTCAAAATTCATGGCATTTTGAATTTTTTGAAGAATGTTAGCTCGGGCTCTAACTCCCGCAATTTTTATGATATCCGGCTCACACTTGGACCAGAAGTGGACTGTTATCAAATAGTGTTTGGGATTAAATTTGGTGTCAATCCGTTAAGGGGTTCACAATTTATGGCATTTACAAATTTTTTGACATTTTTTGTTCGTGCTCTAACTTTCGCAATTTTTAAGATATCGGGCTCAAATTTGGCCCACAAGTGGACTGTTATTAAATAAAGTTTGGGAGTGAATTTGACGTCAATCCGTTAAGGGGTTTAAAATTTGTGGCATTTTGAATTTTTTGTTTGTGCTCTAACTTCCGCAATTTTTAAGATATCGAGCTCAAATTCGATTGGCTATCGGCACAAACGAAAGTTATGTAATAGTTGTCACTTAATAGTTGCCAATTAATAATTGTTACCTAATAGTTGCCAGTTAATAATTGTCACCTAACAGTTATCAATTAATAATTGGCATCTAATAGTTGCCAATTAATTGCTATCACCCAATAATTATCACCCAACAATTGTCACCCAGTAATTGTCACCCAACAATTATCACCCAACAATTATCACCCAACAGTTGTCACCCAACAGTTGTCACCCAACAATTGTCACCCAACAATTGTCACCCAACAATTGTCACCCAACAATTGTCACCCAACAATTGTCACCCAACAATTGTCACTCAACAATTGTCACCCAACAATTGTCACCCAACAATTGTCACCCAACAAATTTGGCCCACAAGTGGACTGTTATTAAATAAAGTTTGGGAGTGAATTTGACGTCAATCTGTCAAGGGATTTAAAATTTATGGCATTTTGAATTTTTTGTTCATGCTCTAACTTCCGCAATTTTTAAGATATCGGGCTCAAATTTGGCCCACAAGTAGAGTGTGGGTAAACTAAGCATCAGTTCGAATCTGGCGAGAATCTGTCAAGGGGTTCAAAACTAATGCCATTTAAAAATTTTTTAAACAAGGCTGTAAAGTGGAACTTTGCAAATTGCTTCCTCATTATTGTTGGATTTTTACAAAGCTTCCTCTATGAGAAAGCCAAAATAGATTAACATGCTTCCTCATAGAGGTAGATTTGCATAAAAATCCAACAATAATGAGGAAACAATTTGCAAAGTTCTACTTTGCAGTCTTGTTTTAATTTAAATTGACGAGTCTATAAAATCCCAGTTTTTTTTAACATTGCAAACTGAACACCTTTTTTTTCCTGTAAAAGTACTTAAATTTTTTATCACAATTGTACATTACATTTTTTAATTTAATTGCCGAGTCTATGCCTATAAACTTTCAGAATTTTTTTTTAAATATCGCAAATTGAACAGAGGGAGAAAAAAAAGTGAGTCGAATAAATAAAAAGAGAAGATAAAGATGAAGGTGGTGGACCACCTGCAGATTGATCTTGCTCGTAACCAGCATGTGCTTACGCACGACTGTGCGTTCAATTCAAACTCTTTTGGTTGGATACCTGGTGCGTTCGTGCTGAGAACTACAACGCCAGAAGCCAGCGGGAGACTCGGCGGATTCCCCGGTGGTATCTCGAATCTTGAGGTCGCCGTCGTCGTCGTCGTCGTCGTCTTCGTGAGGAGCTGCTGGACCCGAGTGAAGAAGATGAAGAGGCTGTTGCGAACACTATAAACGAACATGCCGGCTCCGATGTTTTTCCCCGAAAAGAAACCGCGCGCGGCTCGCGAACGGAATGCGATAACAATTTGGCATCGTTAAACTCAGCAGGTACGAGAAGAATTTGGTGATCGAGAAAAAGGCAGGAATAATGAGGATGAAATTTCGTAAAAGACTTTATCACAAGTGTTATTAACAGATTTTTTAAATTCATAATATATTAAATTCTTTCGATAATTGTTTCGTACAAATTATTATCAGATGACACTTTTTATATGGTTTGTATATATATAGTAAAATTATTTATGTATTTGGATACACATTTATTCTGATAAGTAAAGAATTGCTCAATTTTAGCTGGAAAAATTGTGAATTATTGCTCAATTTTATTTAGAAAAATTGTGAATTATTGATCTATTTTATTTGGAAAATTAGAGAATTATTACTCAATATTATTTCGAAAAATTGGGAATTATTGCTGAATTTTATTTAGAAAAATTGTGAATTATTGCTCAATTTTATTTAGAAAAATTGTGAATTATTGCTCAATATTATTTAGAGAAATTGTGAATTATTGCTCAATTTTATTTAGAAAAATTGTGAATTATTGCTCAATATTATTTAGAAAAATTGTGAATTATTGCTCAATTTTATTTAGAAAAATTGTGAATTATTGCTCAATATTATTTAGAGAAATTGTGAATTATTGCTCAATTTTATTTAGAAAAATTGTGAATTATTGCTCAATTTTATTTAGAAAAATTGTGAATTATTGCTCAATATTATTTAGAAAAATTGTGAAATTTGCTCAATAATATTCAGAAAAATTGCGAATTATTGTTCCATTTTATTTAGAAAAATTTAGAATTATTGCTCAATATTATTTAGAAAAATTTAGAATTATTGCTCAATATTATTTAGAAAAATTGTGAATTATTGCTCAATATTATTTAGAAAAATTGTGAATTATTGCTCAATATTATTTAGAAAAATTGTAAATTATTGCTCAATTTTATTTAGAAAAATTGTGAATTATTGTTCAATATTATTTACAAAAATTGTGAATTATTGCTCAATGTTATTTAGAAAAATTGTAAATTATTGCTCAATTTTATTTAGAAAAATTGTGAATTATTGCTCAATATTATTTAGAAAAATGTAATTTATTGCTCAATATTATTTAGAAAAATTGTAAATTATTGCCCATTCTATTTAGAAAAATTATGACAATTTTTAAATATTATTTTTAAATATTGCGAAATATTGCTCCATTTTACTTAGAAAAATCGTAAAAATTGCTCAATTTTACTTACAAAAATCGTGAACTTTCGCTTAACTTTAGTTTTTAAAAATTATTATGGTCCGGGCAACTTTTAATTGACGGCTATCAATTAATAGCCGTAGCAACAATTTTTTTAGATTCCTTAACTAGTTAATAGTTTCAAATATGAAAAATTAGTTATCGTAACGCAATAAAAAATGGTAATTAGAATTTAATTTTCCATTTATATATTACATATATATTTTTTTTAGTTTTTAACTTTTGATTTGCAATATTTTATCCTCTTTTAATGCGACGTTTAGTTTTTTTTAGTGCAAAGTATATAGTTCGCAAAATATATATACAAATATATGATGAAATTTTAATTTATTTCTTTTTAATTCTGAGTTATGGTTAATTTTTTTTAATTGCTCACTTATCTTGTATATTAATGGTATTATAGAAATATAATATGATAATTGATAATTATCACTAAATAGTAGCGAATGCTACTTCGATTATTAAAAAGCAGAACGGTCAGAAATTATTACATTCATTATACACGTATAGCTGTCATATATTGGCTGAATCGGAAGATCGATTCAATCGTGTAGGCTGTAAGATCGACTATCATATTTGATTGATTATATGATTTGTATAATAAATCGAAGAACGTTAATCGAAAGTTTTAATGGAGAAAGTATGTACCTACTGTATAAGCAAATATATTAAGGATCAAAGTATCTGCATTCGTTTAGTTTTTCATATATTTTTATTAATTTTACATTTTACCTACGAAAAAAAAAAAAATTCTAACATCTTAAATTTTTCAAATGTTTATTTACTTAACTTTACTAATTTAAGTAAAGTAACATTAGGAAATTCTAAGTTACATAAAATAAAATTAGGAAAGTCTAAGTTACATAATTCAATTGCATTTCAAAATTATTAAAAATAAATAAACAAAAAATAGATAAATAAAATTATTTTAAATTGACTAAATTAATTAGGAAAGGCTGAGTTACATAATTTAAAAAAATAAATAAAATAAAATAAAAAAGTTACATAATTCAATCACATTTTTAAATTATTAAAAATAAATAAACAAAAAATAGATAATTAAAGTATTAAAAAAAAATTGATATTATTTTCTCTGCTATTTTTATTTCACGACTATTTTCGTATTAGTCGCGAAAAATGCTAAATTGAATAATATTTCAAATAACCCTCAAAATTGTTTTCTATCTTTTTTTACATTTATGTGTATTACAACCAGACCGATTTTTCGAAAAATCGGCAAATTCGTATTTAGCATTATTTTTATATTGACTTACGATGTGCTAAACGAGAAAAAAAGTGAGTCACGACTTTTTCGATTTCGCCTTATAATATATATTTTTTTCCACGCAAATATTTGCTGATGTTGTAATTTCGTCGTATTGACGCATGACATACTAAATTTGAGATCAATCGACACGTGCTAACCAAAGTTTCTTATCAATTACGTTGTATGGAGCAAATAATACAAATGCTATTTTACGACAAGCAAAAAGGTGTGACAGATCGATATATAAATCCACAATCACTTTTGTCGCGATCGGTTAACTCAACGCCCTGTCAATTAGTTATAACCATATTTAGTAACGAAGTAAACGTGAAAATAGCGACGACCGAGGTTTCGTATAATTTTACATTTTGCTCACATTTTCTATTTTCGCTCGATCGACAGAATTCGCCATATTGTTAAAAACGATCTGCAAAATATGTGATTCAATTGATTGGTGTCGTAAACGTGAAATCGACGCAATAAAATTGCATCTGTAATGCACAACACGCAGAATTACATATTTTGTCCTTATTAACCTAAATTTCGTAATATTCGGTTTGCCATATTTCGTTACGTTTCTGCGAAATTGAAACGATAAATAACATCGATTGATCTATCGATACAATTTATAACAGTTAATTCAATCAGATTTGTTACAAGATTTAATAAGATTTAATTTAATTTGTTATAAGATATAAAATATTGTGAAATGCGTAAATGGCGCTGACATAAAAAAAAAAAAAATTTAAATGATTTTTGATGACCTCGAGAAATGTGGAAATTCAAAAAGTGGAACAGCAATTTTTGCGTCATTAAAAATCTTTTTTATTGGGGCTCAATTCATTTATGGAGATTTTTTTTATAGTCATTTTATAATGATGTGTTGTAAATGGATATTAAAAACTAATCAATAATGTTATTCTTGATTAAATATAAATTATGAAATGTACAGTTTCATAATTTTTTTTACATTTTTTAATGACTTTTTATAATCATGTTTTTATAGAACCAAAAGAAATTTCACTTCATAGCGATATGAAAAATTCTGAAGAAATTAACGTCATTGAAAATCGTAAAAATATTTATTTTTATAATAATAATGGGGAATGTTTTAAATAAATTAGTCGATCACAATAATTATTCAACGAATTTGATGAAAAACTTTTTTTATATATTTAATTCTTGGCTTTCTTGGAAAACATTTTTTTTTAAATCAATTTTTTTTTGTATTGAACATTTTTTTAATCACGATTTAAATACTATGCAATTTTTTTTAGACTAGTTCGTTAATACATTTTCAGCATTATTTATTTTTTAAGTGAATGTTCTTAGCATTTTTAATGACGTTGATTTTTTTTTTTTTTTTACTATTGAATATGAATTTATTTATTAACACCACATAAAATTCGAAAAATTGCCATTTAAAATTCCAAAATGGCAATAAAAAAAAATTTTATCTACACGCAGGTACTAAAATATATCAACAAAATTTAAGAGTTTCGAGAATCGGTTTCCGTGTCGATAAAACGCACGTGTTGAATATAAAATCGTTGGACGATTTTATTTTTTTCACTCTTCAAAATGGCATTGCTTTGGCTGTATGGAAAATTTGCTGTGTAAGAAAATAAGAATATAATTTTATATTGTACATCCATAAATTGAATTTTGAGAATTGTTATTCGATTTGTAGGTTTTTTGTGGGCATTTTAATTTTATCGTGTGTGGCATTTGCCGATGATTCTGGACACGCATCATGTACGTCTGCTATATGTCAAGAAGCGGGTAAGTAAAAAATGAACACATGATGACAAATTTAATATATTGATCCTACAGCGAAAAGGACGTTATTTCAGGCTCACTGTCTTCTTTTTCATTTTTCACAATTCACATGCAGGAATTATCATTTTTCGAAAAGATATGGCGTAAAATGTAAATTCATCGAAAAACGTGTTTTTCAGGAACGGATTTTTGCGTTTTTCTTTTTTCCCGTTTGTCCTATCGTCCAAATATCGTTAGATTCTTGTTTAGCACGGCAAAATACATAGAATAGACTATAGAGTCAGTGCGAGAACTGACGCATAATAGTTTTTCGCGTTTTTCTCGCTAAATATTGACCCTAGTGCGAAAAGGACGTTATTTCAGGATCACTGTCTTCTTTTTCGTTTTTCTCGGCTACTTTTGGGCCTATCGTAAAACTGCAGTTATATTCTTAATCAGCGATGAAAAACACATCGAATGAGCCATGGCACATGCAGGAATTATCATTTTTCGAAAAGATATAGCGTAAAATGTAAATTCATCGAAAAACGTGTTTTTCAGGAACGGATTTTTGCGTTTTTCTTTTTTCCCGTCTGTAGATTCTTGTTTAGCATGGCAAAATACATAGAATAGACTATAGGGTCACTGCGAGAACCGACGCATAATAGTTTTTCGCGTTTTTCTCGCTAAATATTGATCCTAGAGCGAAAAGGACGTTATTTCAAGATCACTGTCTTCTTTTTCGTTTTTCTCGGCTACTTTTGGGCCTATCGTAAAACTGCAGTTATATTCTTAATCAGCGATGAAAAACACATCGAATGAGCCATGGCACATGAAGGAATTATCATTTTTCGAAAAGATATGGCGTAAAATGTAAATTCATCGAAAAACGTGTTTTTCAGGAACGGATTTTTGCGTTTTTCTTTTTTCCCGTCTGTAGATTCTTGTTTAGCATGGCAAAATACATAGAATAGACTATAGGGTCAGTGCGAGAACTGACGCATAATAGTTTTTCGCGTTTTTCTCGCTAAATATTGACCCTAGAGCGAAAAGGACGTTATTTCAGGATCGCTGTCTTCTTTTTCGTTTTTCTCGGCTACTTTTGGGCCTATCGTAAAACTGCAGTTATATTCTTAATCAGCGATGAAAAACACATCGAATGAGCCATGGCACATGCAGGAATTATCATTTTTCGAAAAGGTATGGCGTAAAATGTAAATTCATCGAAAAACGTGTTTTTCAGGAACGGATTTTTGCGTTTTTCTTTTTTCCCGTCTGTAGATTCTTGTTTAGCATGGCAAAATACATAGAATAGACTATAGGGTCACTGCGAGAACCGCCGCATAATAGTTTTTCGCGTTTTTCTCGCTAAATATTGATCCTAGAGCGAAAAGGACGTTATTTCAGGATCACTGTCTTCTTTTTCGTTTTTCTCGGCTACTTTTGGGCCTATCGTAAAACTGCAGTTATATTCTTAATCAGCGATGAAAAACACATCGAACGAGCCATGGCACATGCAGGAATTATCATTTTTCTAAAAGATATGGCGTAAAATGTAAATTCATCGAAAAACGTGTTTTTTTAGGATCGGATTTTTGCATTTTTCTCTTTTCCCGTTTATCCTATCGTCCAAATATCGTTAGATTCTTGTTTAGCACGGCAAAATACATAGAATAGACTATTCAAAACTTAGAGGGTAAATAAATAACACTATTTCTGAAATTTGTAAATCATATTTTCGAAAGAATCAGAACCAAAAATATTGAAATTATCATAGATGCAAAAATGAAAATTATTTAATAAATGTTGAAATATTTAAACCCTTTAACATTCAAGTTTGAGAGGTTAAATTATTGACACTATTTCTGAAATTGTTAAATCATATTTTTAAAAAGATCTGAACTAAAAATCTTAAAATTTTAATAGATGCAATAATAATCAGTATCTTTTTAATTTTTTTTTAATATTTGAAAATTATTAAAATCACGAATTGTGAAAATTTTGGAGAAGAAATAACAATCAGTATCTACTTAATTTTCTTTGCAAATATTTAGAAATTATTTAAAGCCCGAATCATGAAAATTTAGGGGAAAAGATAATTAACAGTATTTTTAAATTTTTTTAAAAATATTTTGAAATTATTTAAAGCACGAATTATAAAAATTTAGGAGTACAGATAATAAACAGCATAATTTTAATTTTTTTAAGAATATTTTTCGAAAATATTTAAAGTACGAATTGTGAAAATTTAGGAGACGAGATAATAAACAGTATCGATAATACGGTCGACGCTTGCACGGACTTTTTCCAACATGCTTGTGGTGGATGGATGGTCAAACATCCGGTGCCAAGTTCGGCGCGATCGTCAGATCAGTTTGGAGAAGCTGAGCATAAAGTGGAGCAGGATCTTAAAGGTAACGTCTTTGTCGAAAACTCGTTTTACCATTGATGAGTTAAGAAATTTCCTTTAAGAAAAATTTTATTTTTTATACGTACTTCGCCTCCACCGACCAATCGCTCCACTTTGGTGGTAAAATTTCGAAGTGAACGTGCATTAAAAAATTCTTTTTTTAACGTTCTTAGCAATGGTTATGACCTTCTTGAGAAATGTTAATAAGTACATTGGAGGGAATAAAATAAAAAATGAAATTTTTGAAGAGGGCCATAACAATTTTGAACCCCGGAAGTGAGTCGGTAATCGAAGTCGAAGCTCGAGAATATAATTTTCTTAAAGATATTAACTCATGTTAATATCGTCATGAATTGCTAAAAGCCACATTTTTTTTCAGTTTTATTGGAGAACGATGAAGCTAATATTGGAGGAGCGATACAAAAAGCCAAAGATTTTTACAAAAGCTGTGTGGATCTAGGTACTATTATTATTATTACTATTATTATCGTTATTGTTGAAAAAAATGTATTTATCTCAGAAAAAATAATGTACTCTACGATTTGAAGCAAATACTATTTTTCTAAGAAATTTTATGATCCATTTTATTTTATTTATTTTATTTATTTTATTTATTTTATTTATTTTATTTATTTTATTTATTTTATTTATTTATCTTGGACCGTAAAAATCGTTCATGTTTTATTTAATTTTAATTTTTTTATTTTTTTATTTCAGAACATTTTTAACAACTTGTAAATTTTCAATTTGAAAAAAACAAGATGAATAAGTTTTTTTGTATTCTAATTGGCGTCATTATTTTTTTAATTTTTGTTTATTTTTATATAATTTACACAAACGTGTGTAGTTTTTTTTTATTGGCAATGTAGACCCGAAATAATTAGGCAGTAAAAAAATTAATTTTCATTCCAAGATGCGTAATATAGTTATAAAGTAAATTTTTATTACTCTGTAATAATTTTATTTCGAGGCAGCGATTTTTTTTTTTGTGGTTTTAGAAGAATCTGAAAATTATTGAAAATTACTGTAAATGACAATTTGAATATTTTTTCGAGTGGCAAACTATTCAAATTGTAATTTTTATTCGAATCTGAATTTAATTTTTTTTACGTCATTAATTATTCCCATTTTTAGACACAATTGATGGCAAAGGTCTACAGCCAATAATGGCCATTCTCAGGGCAAACGGTGATTGGCCATTGACCGTTCCATCCACCATGTGGAATCCGCAGCACTTAACATGGCAACAAATACACGAAAATTTTACGAAAGTAACTGAATTTGCTGGGCTGTTTGAATTAACTGTTGATGTTGAACAAAGCAATTCTAAGGCCAACGTAATAACGGTAATAAATATCATCATAACTTTTTCATTTTTTTTTTTTTTTTTTTTTTTTTCATTACCGTTGAAAATGTGTTGTAAGCTTTGAGGAAAAAAATCGTATTATATTTTAAATAGTATTTAAAAAAAAAATTATTCATCATGAAAATTTAATTAATTTAGGTTCTGATAAAAATTATTGGATAGAAAAAAAATGCTGAATTTTTTTTTTCGTCTTTTTAGTTAAATTCGGTGAATACTCCAGGACAACGAGAACGCTTAATCGCTTTGCGAAAACGCGACACTGTGGAACGTACGGCGTATGAAAAATATGTATTGAATGCATCACTGGAATTTGCCAAATCAAGGGGTTTGAATGTTCCCAGAGCTGATGTAGAATCCGACGTCACAGCGATGTTAGCATTTGAGACAGAGCTCAAAAAAGTAATGTTCTTTTCGTATCTAACCTTAGATTTTACATTACAATTTCCATCCGGGCTAAAATTCAAGTTCATTTAATTGAATGATTGTGTAATTAAATTTTTGTACTCCATTTCACCGAAGGCATCTAAGACAAAAAGCGACACTGATTTCGATGATGGTTCCAATTACCGGATAATCACAATTAAAGAGTCTCAGGATATATGGAACACTGCGGTGAATAACGATGCTCAGTATAAGGTACTTAATTTTTTTTTAAATTAAAATTAAAATTATTGGGGCACGCAAAATTAAGTAATATTTCTTTTTCTTATGCTCTCAACATTAATGGGCCCTTTATCCCTCAACACCCTATCCCTCACAACCTTCATCTCTATGTACCCCCTGTGCCTCGGTACCCCCTGCCCCTCGGTACTCCCTGACCCTCGGTACCCCCTGTCCCACGGTTCCCCCTATCCCTCGGTACCCCCTGACCCTCGGTACCCCTTGTACCTCGGTACCCCCTGACCCTCGGTATCCTTTGTCCCTTGGTACCCCTGTCCCCTCGGTACACCCTATCCCTCGGTACACCCTATCCCTCGGTACCCCCTATCCCTCGGTACCCCCTATCCCTCGGTACCCCCTGACCCTCGGTACCCCCTGACCCTCGGTACCCCCTGACCCTTGGGACCCCCTGTCCTTCGGTACCTCTTGTCCCTCGATACCCCTTGTCCCGCGGTATCCCGTATCCCCCGGTCCCCCTATCCCCTGGTACCCCCTGATCCTCGGTACCCCTTGTCCCTCGGTACACCCTGATCCTCGGTAACCCCTGTCCCTCGGTACCCCCTAACCCTCCGTATCCCGTATCCCTCGGTAGCCCTGACCCTCGGTACCCCTTGTCCCTCGGTACCCCCTGACCCTCGGTACCCTCCGAACCTCGGTAACCCCGGTCCCTCGGTACCCCCTAACCCTCCGTATCCCTTATCCCTCGGTACCCCTGACCCTCAGTATGCCCCGAACCCTCGGTACCCCTTGTCGCTCGGTACCCCCTGACCCTCGGTACCCCCTGTTCCTCGGTACCCCCTGTCCCTCGGTATCTCCTGTCCCTCGGTACCCCTTATATATATATATACTTTTATTTTCATTATTTTTTTCATATGGTAACATACATTTTTTTTAAAATAATCCTATGTCCAAAATATATCTAAGAATTGTCTAGACAATTAACCCGATTTTATTGGTTTATCTTAGGTCGATTGGCTCGAAACTATAAAAAAGAGATTTGAGGGTACCGGCATCGCGATTGATGAGAATGAAAAACTAGCTCTCAGCCCTGGGGTTTACTTCCAAAGACTCGCTGCTCTACTATCAAAAACTCCAATTCGAACTATTGGTAAGACGATAATTTATCGGTTTTATTGTAGAAATCACGAATTTTTTATTACCGTTTGTGTTATGAATATGTAGTGAATTACATTCACTGGTATGCGATTGAGAGACTCTTGGCCCATGGTGACCGGAGGATGCGTAGAATAGAATTACAATACCTTGCGGAAACAGAAGGTATTACGGCACATCCAGAAAGGTAAATGGAAAACAGAAATTAAACTGTATTTTCTTTTTAAATAAAATTTTCAAATAGATGAAATAAAAATTATTTTTTTATCAAATGTTACAATTGATCAAATGCAATTATTTACATTAAATTTTGAATGGAAAAATAAAAACCGTAAATAATTAATTTATAAAAATTAATATGATTTTTGTGTAATGTAGATGGCGCACGTGTTCCAAGCATCACAAAATGCCCCATGCAGTTTCATTTATGTACGTAAAGAAGCATTTTACTGCACAATCACGTACATCGGTAAGTTTATTTATTTATTGAATTTATTGATTACGATTGCAAATAGTAAAAAAAAAAAAGATTTTTGATTTTTTTTTTCACAATTCAAATTTTTTATCCTTACGTAAAAAAAGGTTATAGAAATGATTGATCAACTTCGTGAAGCAAGCAAAGAAAAAATAAGCAATTCTAAGTGGATGGACGAAAATGCACGATCATTGGCTAAGGAGAAGATCGATGCGATGATAAATAGAATTGGATATCCGGATTGGTATGATGTACCAGGAAAAGTCGATGAATATTACAATGAAGTATGGAACATTTACACGAAAAAATTTATTTTATTTATTTTATTTATTTTATTTTATTTTATTTATTTTATTTATTTTATTTATTTTATTTATTTTATTTATTTTATTTATTTTATTTATTTTATTTATTTTATTTATTTTATTTATTTTATTTATTTTATTTATTTTATTTATTTTATTTATTTTATTTATTTTATTTATTTTATTTATTTTATTTATTTTATTTATTTTATTTATTTTATTTATTTTATTTATTTTATTTATTTTATTTATTTTATTTATTTTATTTATTTTATTTAATTTATTTGTTTTATTTATTTTATTTATTTTATTTATTTTATTTTATAGTTGACCGTTGGTCCTCACTATTTTGAAAATGTTCTTGCGGCCAACCGATTTGACAGAAAAAAGTTGCTTTTGAAATTGCGCAATCCTGTCACTGAGGCTGAATCAGAGTGAGTTAAATTTACAAATAAAATTTTTATTTATCGTGTGTATTTCAATATCATTTTTTTTTTTTAGTTGGCCATTGAGTGCTGTCGTAGTTAACGCTGGATATGTTGATTCATCGAATAGTTTAAGTAAATATTACTCGGCGTACATACAAAAATATAAAAAATATCAATCATCGAAAACTTTTTAATAAACGACATAATTATTTTCATAAATTATGAAATTAATTTTTTTTTTTCTTCAGATTTTCCGGCGTCTGTTTTGCAGATGCCAATATATCATCATGAAAAACCAGCGTAAGTAAATAAATGTTGGTTTAAAAAAAAATAATTAAAAAAAATCAATATTTTAATAAATTTATTATAAAAAGATGAAAATATCTTTTTTAATCTTTTGTAGAGCTCTGAAGTTCGGTGGAATAGGAGCAGTTATTGGTCATGAAATTTCTCATGGATTTGATAATGACGGTACAATATTACTTAAAAAAAAATATTCCAGTGGTTTAACTCTTTTTATGCACAATTATTTAATTTTTTTTTGCTCATAAAATAATCATTTTTCTTTATTCTTATTTTTCCGATATTAAAATCATGAAAAATTTGCACTTTTGAAAATGATGCTTCTATAATTTCCGCGTGTCAATACGAAGATACATTTCTGATGAAATACAACTTATTGTCAATTTTTGTCAATAAAAAAAAAATTGAAATTTGAATAAATGCTTTGTAAATTAAGTAATTTATGAATAAATAAGAGTTTTTAAATATTACGTTGGCAGTTAAATGGCGGATTTTTTACATTTCCACATTCATAATCGTAAATATGAATTTATACAGGGCGACTCAAAGACAAAGATGGTAACAAGCGTCAATGGTGGTCAAACTCGACAATAGACGCATACAATAACAAAGTTCAATGCTTCGTTAATCAATACAATCAGTATGAGATAACTAAAAATTCAACTACCAACAAACCAATATATGTGAGTTCACTTCCCTTACAAAAATAAAATGGATCGATCCGAATGAAATTTTTTATCTAAAAATAATTATACATTTAATTATTTTTACATAAATTTACATAAATTATACATAATTTATACATAAAAATTATTTTAGTATGAAAAATAATTTTTACATAAAAATATAATTTATATAATAAATAATAAATAATAATATTATATTTACATAATAAAAATTATTTTAGTATGAAAAATAATTTTTATATAAAAATAATTTTTTTATGTTTTTATTTATTTATTTATTTATTTTTTAATATTTTTATATTTTATAGTTTATGTAAAAATTATTTTTCATACTAAAATAATTTTTTATAAAATCACATTTCAACATTATGGAGAAATAAAAATCCCAAAATGAAATTCATTTTTAGGTTGACGGTAAAGAGACTCTGGATGAAACTGTAGCCGACAATGTCGGATTTTCCATGGGTTTTACGGCTTTTCAGCGATACAAAAGCTCGCATCCGAACGAGAATATTATTATACCAGCACTAAAGGATTATACTGATGAAAAACTTTATTTCTATGGGGTGGCAAATGTAACTGTCATTTTTTAATAAATTCGAGAAAAACATTTAAAAAAATTAATATGCTTAATTATTAATCTTTTTTTTACAGTTCTTTTGCGATGTACTGCAGCCGGAATTTTTGGAATTTACTTATCCAAAAATATGGTACCCGCCGAATAAAGTGAGAATAAATGGTGCACTATCTAATATGAAGGAGTTTGCCAATACTTTTGGATGTGCAGCCGGAAGTAAAATGAATCCAACGAACAAATGTGTTTTGTGGGATTAAATAATATTTTTTAATACAATGGAAAAAATTAATTGTATGTATAATTATCAAGAAAATTACTAAAATTTTAATAAATTTCATTTTTGAAAAAGCATCTGATCATTTTTCAAAATCACCTGCGAAATAAGGTCATTTTCGAAATTACAAAAATTCCTCTAATAAGATACATTTTTTAAATTATTGCAAAAGTTGAGCGAGCGATTTATTTTTATTTTTATTAACATTTTGTATAATCAAAGAGTAAAAGAAATAATTGATAATTTTTTAGTATCAATTACAAAATGACCAAAATTTACCATATAAATTAATTATTTTTTTTTTTACAAATCCAACTTAAGTGAACTTAATTTTTTTGCTTACATTAACATTTTGCATATTCAAAAAGTAAAAGAAAACATTGATCATTTTTTAGAGTCAATTTCGAAATGACGAAAATTCACCAAATAAATTAATTATTTTTTTTTACAAATCCAACTTAAGTGAACAAAATTTTTTTATTTACATTAACATTTTGTATATCCAAAAAGTAAAAGAAAACATTAATAATTTTTAGAATCAAGTTTGAAATGACCAAAATTCACCAAATAAATTGATAATTTTTTTTTACAAATCGAAGTTAAGTGAACAAAATTCTTTTTGTTTACATTAACATTTTGCATATCTAAAAAGTAGACAAAAACATTAATCATGTTTTAGAGTCAATTTCGAAGTTGCCAAAAATGCACCAAATAAATTAATTATTTTTTTTTTACAAATCCAACTTAAGTGAACAAATTTTCTTTATTTACATTAACATTTTGCATATCTAAAAAGTAGAAAAAAACATTGATCATTTTTTAGAGTCAATTTCAAAATGACCAAAATTCACCAAATAAATTGATTATTTTTTTTTACAAATCCAACTTAAGTGAACAAATTTTTTTGATTACATTAACATTTTGTATATCCAAAAAGTAAAAGAAAACATTAATCATTTTTTAGAGTCAATTTCGAAATGACCAAAATTCACCAAATAAATTAATTTTTTTTTTTATAAATCCAATTTAAGTTAACCAATTTTTTTTTTCTTTTCATTAACATTTTGTATATTCGAAGAGTAAAAAGAAAACATCGATTACTTTTTAGAGTAAATTTCGAAATTACTAAAGTTCACCAAATAAATTAATTATTTTTGTTTACAAATCGAAGTTAAGTAAAAAAAAATTTTTTTGTTTACATTAACATTTTTGTAACGTGAAAGAGCGAGAGATACATAACATCGGGCAATTTTACCACGGTTCGGCAACCACGCCGAACTTTCTCCTCCGATAACGCGGACAAGCTAGTGACGGCAAAAGCAATAGCAATGCACGATCTGCTGTAATAGTATGTATATGTATTTTACACGGTAAATGTACCATGCGCACAAGTTTAGTCGCGAAATAGAGTCTGTGTTACAGTGGAAAGGAGTGCACACAAATTTATACATATATGGGGTATTCCAACTCAGCCAAATGTCCCACTTCATTTTCTACTTCAACAACTAATTATTTAATACATGACTTTTTTTATATCGATAAAAAAAGCTTCAGATAAATTCTAAAATAATCTTCTAAAATATTAACGCAACAACCGACACTGAATTGCCATCTTGTTTCGTTTTTTCTTCCAATTATTAACGAATTTTTTATTTCTTTAGGGGCTTAAAAAATCGACGCAAATGTTCGCCCATTTTAGGTTAAGCTAATAAATGTTGATATCCAATACAGGATTTTTGAGAATAACTCCAAATTTTTTTAAAAAGGCGAAAAATTTGTAATAAAAAAAATTCACGAAAAAAAAAATTCAGTAAAAAAATTCTTTAAAAAATTTAAAGTATTTTTTCGAGCATATAAAATAGTATAAAAAATTATGGAGAGAATTAAAAGGATTGAAGGCAAAATTTTTATTTAAGAAATTCACGAAAAAAAAAGTTTGAGTAAAAAAATTCTAAAAAAAATAAAAACTATTTTTTTGAGAATGTAGAATAGTATAAAAAATTATGGAGCGAATTGGAAGGGTTGAACGCCTACTGACAATGAGTTGGCGAAGAATACCCCATATATACGTTTATAGATATAGTGCAATATATATATACATACAGATTCATTGCTATCTGTTAAGCTTATCAGCAAACACGTTTGCTCGCAAGATCCCATGTCTGCTCGGTTATGCTATTTCTACTGTGCGAACTCGCAGAGACTTTTCCACCCTCTATTTTTTTTTCTCCTAATATATATACGTAATGGTATGTAGAGCGTGTCTGCTGCCATTCTGATGTTATGCCATTCGACGATACTGAATTTCATCGATCAATCGATCAACAAGAACTCGTCGATTTATTTCCGATTTATCCAAATAACTTGTTAATTATATATAAATATAATCGGCCGTTTCCTATTTATTAATTTTATAACTTACACACATTATATTTTACGGAATTTGGATTTAGTAAAAAGACAAATACTTATTATTACTTATTAGAATAATTATTTTTGCCTATTTTATAAGATGCGTTTTTTAATATAAATATATATATGATTTATGTATTATTTATAATCGTTTCTTTTTTCCAGTATTGTAAAAAAAATGGGTTAAAAAATAATTAATAATAATTAATAAATATATATTGTATTGTATTTATTTAGCCATTCTTGCCATTATGGCTTTAGAATTTTTACATAGGTTCCACATATTTCTGCATATATTTCTTTCATTCTTAAATTAAAATAACACTCTTATTCCTCTCAACATATTTACATTCTTTGGTTTCACCTCATTCCCGCTCCATACTTCTTTCCTCATTCTTCCACTCACTCACTCATTCCTCTTAATTTATATTCCACTAGCCTTGTTTCTTCTCTCTTTTCTCTCTTGTCACTTTTTCAAATTGCCTACAGTATTCGCACAAGCTTGGGTTAACACCTCCCTTCAGAATCTCGTTCCACTTATTTTGCCCCTGGCTATTTCCGAATAGCGACTCGATTTTATTTTTTAATTCCTCCGGCACTTTCTTCTCGAACTCTGCGCAATGTCTTATGTGCTCGAGATTTTCTTTCTCCTGCCGGCACAGTCCACACTTTTCATCCTCATAACCCTTATTCCCTGCCCTGCCCACATTCCCGCACCTCATCCTGGCCCACTGCTCTTTGTCTCTTCCACTCACACCTTCCTGTTGCCAGTATTCCCGGAGTTCTGCCTTGTCTATTCGTTCCTTGTACTCGGGACAATATCGTGACCTTTCAATCCGGCACCAATCGCCTTGGATCGTTTGGTCCCGTAGCACTTCGCACCCTTGCTGAATTCTCCCTGTTAATTCTAGACAATCTTCATCGTTTCTCATCCCCTGCATCGACACTCCGTCTCCAACTCTTCTCATAGCCGCCTCGACTTCCTTTATCCATCTTGACTCCTTCTTATTCGCCCAGTTCCTCAGCTCCTCCTTCAAACATACCTTCGGCCATCTTCCGTCATGCATCTTGAGTATACTCAACAGATACTTCCCAGCTCTTCTTCTCGCTTCCACCTCTATCTTCTGCCTTCCCGATTCCATTCTCCAAATGTAAGCTGGCGTATTTCTACTTACTCCCAACATCATTTTCACGTACCTTCCTGCCATCCTTTCAATTTCCGTTCTTTCCCGCCAGCCCCAGATTTCTACTCCGTACATTAAGATTGCTTTTACTAACGTGTCCAGTAGGTACCCTCTTCTTTTCAATCCACTCAATTTTGCTCGCTTCATTATCCCCCATGCCGCATTTGTTGCTACCTGGGCTTTTGCCGCCAGCGTCTTAAGATGTTTTGTGTACGAGTTCTTGACGGTGAACCAAAAACCCAGGTACTTGTAGCTGCCAACTTCTTCGATTTCGTCTTTGCCATACTTCCACTTCTCCTTCTTGCTTCTTTTCCCTCCTTTCCTGAATACCATCACTTTCGTCTTTGCCGTATTCACCTGCATGCGATTCTTTCTCACGTACCGTGCCAGAGTGTTCAGCATTCCGTTTAAACCTTTCGCGTCGTCTGAGACGAGCGCTACATCGTCGGCGAACTTTAACGCGAATATCTTTGTTTGCCCGACTACCGTTCCTCCTTCGTTTCTCCTTCTCCAATCGCTATCCAGATCATCCAAGAATATGTTAAAAAGTGTTGGGCTAAGCGGACACCCTTGACGGACGCCTCTATTAGTTTGGAATCTTCCCGTGCAACCCTCTTCCGTGATTACCTCGTTGGCCGTGCTCTCATAAATGTTCCCGATCATCCTGAGCATTCTACCCGTCACACCGATTCTTCTCAGCTTCTCCATCAGCAATTCCCGATCCACCATGTCGAACGCCGCCTTAAAATCGACGAAGGCCACGTACAGTTTTCCTCCTTTTATTTTAAGCTTATTTTCTATTAGAGTGTTCAAAACGAATACGTGGTCCCTCGTCGATCTCGCCGATCGAAACCCGTTTTGGCTTTCCTCCAACTTATCGTGTCTTTCCAGCCATACCCTCAATCTTTTCGCCATGATCGCAGCTAGGATCTTGTAGCCTACATCCAGTAATGAGACCCCGCGATAGTTCGCGGCCTCCTTCTCATCTCCTGCCTTGAAAATAGGGTAGATTCTTGCCACCTGCCAATTTTCCGGGATCCTACCTTCCTTCCAGATGTCACTTAGAATTCGATGCCATTCCTTTCCTCCTTCTTTGTGCATTCCCCTAAAAAACTCCAACTTAATTCCATCCTCCCCCGGTGCCTTATTCTTCTTCATATTCTTCATAATCCTTCCCATTTCCTCAATCTCGATGTCCCGATTCAATTCGTACACTTGTCCCTCTTCATTTTCCTCTTCTCCAATATCTCCTTTCCAGACTCTGCCTGCTTCCAATCCCTCAGTTCCTCCCAGTAACTTTTTGAAGTGCGCCAGCCAGTCCTCCTCTTTGATGCCGCGACCCATCTTTCTTTTACGAGGTCTGAAAATTCTAATTGCACTCCAAAAGTCGTTAATATTTTTACTTTTCTCCACGTTCTGCCACTTTTCTTCCCACCACTGCTTCTTCTTCTTCTCGTACAGTCTTTTTAACTCCATCTTTTCCTTGTTCAGAATTTGCCGATCCACCGCCTTCTTGGTTTTTAGAAACTTTGTCAATGCCTTCCACACTCTTCTCCTCTTCGATTTACATTCCTCGTCAAACCAGCTCCCTCCTTTCTTTTTTATTCTTTTTCTCACCATTCCCGCCTTCTTCGCCGCCTTCCTCATGCATTCCGTCATCCTCTTCATTCTCTCCGTCGTTGAGACTTGATTCCCCTCCTCTTTCCAAATTTCTGCTATTGTTTTCTCGTACTGTTCACTACGCTCCTCCTTCCAGATTAAACTGTCTTCCACCTTCCTGCCACTTTCCTTTAACCCACTGTCCTCCTCCCGCACCTCAGCTGCAAACGTAACTGCTACCGGCAGGTGGTCCGATTCCGTTCTCATGATGACTTCCACCGACTCAATCGATAAGGCAGCATCCCCCTCTTCTTTAACAATTACGTAATCCAGCACCGAAGCTCCTCTTGGACCTACGTATGTGAGTTTACCTTCACTATCTCCCTTCATTCTACCATTCAATATTGTCAACCCATAGTCCTCGCACAGATCCAACAGCTTCAAACCCTCCGTATTTAACGTTCCGTCCTCTGAATTTCTGATCCACTCTTCGTCCTGTCTTTGAAATCCTCTTCCTTGCTCTTGTCCAATCCTTCCATTCCAATCTCCGACAATTAACAGTTTCTCTCCCCCCGAAATACTTTCTATAATCAGAGTTTCGATTTCCTTCTTCACTTGCCTAAATCCCACATTATTATACACCGATACAATCTTCCACTTTTCTTGTTCTATGTCTCCTTCGATGACCAGCCCATATTCCCACTCCTTCACCTCCATTTTTAAACCGTCTCTTTTAATCCCGACCAACTGACCGCCCTTTGCTCTCCCTTTCACACTCTCTCTCACTGCTGCCTTTGCCGTCCACTCATATTTATCACTAAGCTTAGTTCTCACCTTCCCAAACAACTTCTCCTCTACCCATGTTTCTTGAAGAATCACTATGTCGTAATTTTCTAAAAACGCATCCACTTCTCCCAGTCGTGCTATTCCAGCTATGTTCCATGTTAGAAGCTTTAGTTTCTTTGGCTCTCTTCCACTCTGCTCCCAAAATGCGGCTTTTCCAGTCTTTTCTGTTTCTCATTCCACCTCCAGCATTTTCCGTCCACTATGAGCTTCATGTATCCTCTTTTGACTCGACATCCGTCCCCTTCCAATTTCCTTGCGTGCTCCCATATCTTTTTGTGGATTTCTCGTTCCATCCTCGTAAAGTCGTCGTCTACGAACACCCCGGACCCTTTGAGCAGCCTCCTTTTCATCATGATGCCCTTTTTGTCCTCCAACGACTCCAGATGCACTAAAACATTTCTTCCTCCCTCGTTGTTGTTCTCACTTGACCCTCCGCCGATCCTTACCGCTTTTTTCACCCTCACTTTCGTTTCCAGCTTCCTCTCGAAGAAATCCTCCACACCCTTCTTCAGATTTGTAGTGTCGAAAACCATCCCCTTGATTATGACATTTTGCCTCCTAGTCTGTCTCTCCGCCCTTTCAAACCTCTCGTCGAGTTTCGCCATAATCCTTTCCGTATCTTCTCTGTTCTTCTCCTTCGTGATCCCCTCCACTTTCTTCTCGATTTGCTTTAGCCACCTCTCCTCGTCTTGGGCCTCCGGTATAGATACGCCTTGCCGTCTTGCACTTTTCCCTACCTCCTCGCCAATCCACTTTCTTATCACTTTTTCATCGCTCAGCTGGCCCTGCCTTTCCGCTTTTTCCGCTTTTTCCTCTAATTTTTCGATCCTTGTCTTCAGTAATTTTCTTTCAATTTCCCACTCTTTTTCTCTTTCTTCTATTCCCAATTTTATCTTCACTACTTCCGCTTTAATCTCCCCCCAAATTCGATTGCACTCTCTTTCTATTATTTGTTGCGTTTCTTGCTTTGCCTCCTGGAGACTTTGAATTATATTGAGCTGCATGGACTCTAACATGTCCCCGACCGATCTGGAGATTTCGTCGCCCGGCGGCTTCCGCGCGTTTTCCTCGATTCCCGATAATTGCGAGTGCGGGAGACTCCACGAATCTGTCGCCGTTTCCCTCCTCGCCGTTGATGGCAGTTCGCAATTATCGAAGCTTTTTCCTTCGCGCCCTACCCCCGATTTCCGCATTTCACTGTGCACTAGGGCTTTCGTCGTCACTTTACTCCCTACCGGCGATCTCAATACTTTCCCCTTCATTCCAAACGCACCCACATATTCCTCCATCTTCGTTTTGGCGACCGCGATACTCGTTTTCGATTTATTCTTCGAGCCGGGCGGCCTGCCTCTGCCGCGTTTCACCTCCGCGTCTACCTTACCGACCGAGGATATTGACTCCGCGTCACTCTCTTGCAGCGTTCGTTCTAGTTCCCCATCCGATGATAGTTCCGGGTCCGAGCCGTAGGTGTCGCCCTCGTACGTTTGCTTCTCTTCTCTCCCGCTCATGTTTCTTCTCTCGACACTCCCCAACCTCCAAATTCACCAAAACTTTTCGCTTCAAATCCGTCTAACCTGGTCCTTCCTCGCACGCAATTCTTATCTCTACTCACTTCTGACCTACTTCTTTCACCTCTTCTCACTTTATATGCTAGATAACTTTCAATGGAACACTTTTTTCACCCTTCTAACTACGAGCGGTCGGAGACACGTCCACACCTCTCGCCGCCATTGTTGTTCCTCTTAATAAATATATATTAATATATTAAATTTAATTCATAAATATAAATAATTGGAATTATTTTTCGGGCTTATATATTAAATTAAAGGGACACATAATAATACAGTAGAAAAGTGAAGAGTCTGACGTTTACAATTAAATAAGTAGTCAAGTCAAAGTGAAGTTATTATTGAGTGAGGTTATTATTAAATTTGCTATCAGTCGATCTGTGACTGTAACAAATGAAACTAATTATTAGTCTGCTTAAAGAACAGTTTGAAAAAAAAATCTAACACTGGAATAGGCTCGACAGAATTAATAACATATTAACGAAATGTGCACGTACGGTGTAGATATTATAGAATATAATACGAGAATGACGCCGTGGCGCGTTACGCGATCGTGTAATACGTGTATTACGTTTTCCAGTAGCCCTCAGGGTATATTATAGCTTCCACACAATTAACAAACCTCCCAAGAAAAGATAATTCATCGCCCGAAGTTGTTGTACGATCTGCGAGCGAAGATCAGGACGTCTGTGTACATACGGAATTTTCTACTTGAATTACTACTTCATCCCACGTTTTTCGTACATAAATTTAAATCGTCTGTGTACATATGGAATTTTCTACTTAAATTACTACTTTTCCCCGTCATTTTCGTACATAAATGTAAATCGTCTGTGTACATACGGAATTTTCTACTTAAATAACCATTTTATTCCGTTATCTTCGTACTAAATAAAAATCGTCCGTGCACATACGGAATTTTCTACTTAAGTTACTACTTCATTTTCTGTACATAAATTTAAATCGTCTGTGTACATACGGAGTTTTCTACTTAAATTACTTCTTTATCCCACCATTTTCGTACATAAATTTTAATAGTCTGTGTACATATGGAATTTTCTACTTAAATCACTACTTTATCCCACCATTTTCGTACATACATTTAAATCGTTTGTTCACATACTGAATTTTCTACTTAAATTACTACTTACTCCCACCGTTTTCGTACGTAAATTTAAATCGTCTGTGTACATATGGAATTTTCTACTTAAATTAGTACTTTATCCCGCCATTTTCGTACATAAATTTAAATCGTCTGTGTACATACTGAATTTTCTACTTAAACTCTATTCCTCCTTCTGTTTCATTCTGCAATTATTGTATAAAAATTCAATTTTTTTTCGTTCTATTCTCGTTAAAACTTCATATCTGAAATGTTAATTACTGTGTATTGATAGTCAATAAATAAATAAATAAAAATGAAGGTAATACGTCTGAGCACATAATGAACGATTCCATTAAAATTAATGTTCAGAAGTTAATTGGTGAGATATGAGATTAATGCGTCTGATCACATAAGGAATCAGTCCACTTAAATTATTGATCGAAAGTTAATCGATGATATATCAATTACTGTGTAATTAAAATCCTCAGGAAATTAAAAAAGTGTACGTCTGAGCATATACGGCATGATTCTACTTCAGCCACTTCCCTATGACTGCATTTTGATGTAATTTGAAAAAAAATATTTCCATTATTGATCAGGAGTTGGTCGATAACTGTATAACAAAAATATTCGACAAAATATAAAAATTCATACGTCTGAGCATATAAGGAATATTTCTACTTAAGTAACTTCCCTATCACTACATTTTGATCAAATTTTTTTCAAAATTATTTCCATTATTGATCAGGAATTAGTTAATAATTATATAATGAAAATACTCTCCAAAATAAAAAAATTCATACGTCTGAACATATACGGAATGTTTCTACTCAATTCACTTCCCTATCGCCACCTTTTGATCAATTTTTTTTTTAATTACTTCGCTCGTTGATCAGGAGTTATTCAATAAATTACAAATTTTTGCACAATGCAGATATTTGCCAAAAAAATAATTAAATAAATAATAACACGTCTGAGCATATTTGGAACAATTCTACTTGCATAAAAATTTCATCCTGCATTTCTCAGTAAAAAAAATATATATGATCAGGCAGTTTATCGATGGGATATTAATAACTGCATGTGGAAGATGCTTAATAGATAAATAAATTGAAATTAATGCGTTCCATATTAACCCTAGTGAATAAAGGAACAATATACGACAGGGAATCGCTTGTAACACGAGAACACACACGTAAATAGTAATATCGCGGTAGATATAAAGAGTTAATGATAGATCTCCCGTAATGCACCTAAGACCCTGGGGTTAAGTGCCGCAAAGTATAGACCACGAGAGACTTACTTTCTTCCGACCATATGACGCACTATATATACACTACTACTATGTTTACATAAATTATACTGACTCTCGGTCGGTGCATAGCGATCTCGTGTTTACTATGTAGCGTACAATCTGGTTTACGCCTGGGGCTAGGCAAAAATCTTTCATTTACATACACACTTAACATCTGTTATTTCCAGTCACAAAAACCACCGGACGTGAAAGATTTTTATTTTCAAAAGTTCAATATCTTCGACACAGGAAATTTTTTGTCATGAGCAAAATTACGTTATTACGGATATTACGGATATTTTCCAGCTGTTTATATTTTATTTTTGTAGGCTTAAGAGGAAATACAATTTTTAGATGAAAACGGATAAAAATTTTGAAGACTGTCAAATAATTTGAAAAAAAAGTTTACAAACAAAAAATCGAGAGCTTGTCAAATTTAATTACAATTAAAATTGAAAATGTAAATTAAAAATTAAAAATCGAGAAAAGTCACTATTATGCGTAATAATGAATTTTTTCAATTCCTGGCTTTTTCTTTAACTTTGAAACTAATTTTTCAGTAATATGTGAAATACTAGAGGATTTTCTTAATTTGGGAATTCACAAAATTTCGATTCTTAATTTATATATTAATTTATTCAAAGAAAATTAATAACACTGGAAAAAGTTATTAATATGCATAATTACCAAAATTATATATAATTGTAATTATGCATAATAGTGACTTTTCCCAATTTTTAAATTCCTGGCTTTTTCTTTCACATTGAAATTGATTTTTCATTGATACCTGAAATCCTACAGGAATTTCCCAATTTTGCAATTTACTAAATTCCGACCCTCAATTTGCACTTTAATTAATTAAAATAAAATGTTAAATTAAAATAAAATAAAAACACTTCGTTTTTTAAACATTATTAAAATAAAAATTATGCATCATAGTAAATTTTCCCAATTTTTTAATTCCTGACTTTTTTTCTTTTACATTGAAATTGATTTTTCACTAATATTTAAAATCTTCCAGATTTTCCTTAATTTTGCAATTTACAAAATACCAATTTTCAATTTACACGTTTATTTATTAAGGTATTTGTATTGTTTTAAATATAATTTTTAATGACCTCTCTGATTATCTGAGAGCAGTGCGGAGAATTAAATTAAAGGTTCATCGACCAAAGACTACAAATCATAAATAGAAATTGTTCTAAGACTCGATTAATGTTTAAACATTATTATAATTATGCATAATATTGATTTTTCCCAATATTTAAATTCCTGGATTTTCTTTCACATTGAAATTGATTTTTGACAGGAATTTCCAAATTTTGCAATTTACTAAATTCCGACCCTCAATTTACAATTTAATTAATTAAAATAAAATGTTAAATTAAAATAAAATAAAAACACTTCGTTTTTTAAAGATTATTAAAATTAAAATTATGCATCATAGTAAATTTTCCCAATTTTTTAATTCCTGACTTTTTTTCTTTTACATTGAAATTGATTTTTCACTAATATCTAAAATCTTCCAGATTTTCCTTAATTTTGCAATTTACAAAATACCAATTTTCAATTTACACGTTTATTTATTAAGGTATTTGTATTTTTTTAAATATAATTTTTAATGACCTCTCTGATTATCTGAGAGCAGTGCGGAGAATTAAATTAAAGGTTCATTGACCAAATACTACAAATCATAAATAAAAATTGTTCCAAGACTCGATTAATGTTTAAACATTATTATAATTATGCATAATATTGATTTTTCCCAATATTTAAATTCCTGGATTTTCTTTCACATTGAAATTGATTTTTGACAGGAATTTCCAAATTTTGCAATTTACTAAATTCCGACACTCAATTTACACTTTAATTAATTAAAATAAAATGTTAAATTAAAATAAAATAAAAACACTTCGTTTTTTAAACATTATTAAAATTAAAATTATGCATCATAGTAAATTTTCCCAATTTTTTAATTCCTGACTTTTTTTCTTTTACATTGAAATTGATTTTTCACTAATATTTAAAATCTTACAGAATTTTCTTAATTTTGCAATTTACAAAATACCGATTTTCAATTTACACGTTTATTTATTAAGGTATTTGTATTTTTTTAAATATAATTTTTAATGACCTCTCTGATTATCTGAGAGCAGTGCGGAGAATTAAATTAAAGGTTCATCGACCAAAGACTACAAATCATATATAGAAATTGTTTCGAGGCTTGGTTAACGCCCACTTATTGTTGTTCATAATGCGTTGAGCGCATAGTTGCAGCTACGCTTGCAGATTCCCACCAATGTTCTTTGGTTTGACGAAATTTCCCACACGAGTCCATTGACACACAAGTACCATACGACTTTCAGCAGTACGTGCATCAGGTAGTGCAATGTGCAGTGCAAGTATAACTGCACCAGAAGCGCAATTAAAAACCGACATGAGCTTGTACGATTATTCAATGAAGAGTGACGCCCCAGGCAAAAATTCAATCTAACTTGCCCTGCATGGCAGTTGTAATATCGCGTACCATGATTCGCTTTATACCCTATATTACCTTAAGCGGATTACGAGAATGACGAGTACAAAAAAAAATCAACGAATTTCGAAATAATTAATAATTATGTTGCTCATATTGTAAAAAAATCATCAATGCCAATAAAAATATTATTTGGTATTTAAAACGAGGAATTAAAAAAATGCTCAATTTTTTGCATGTATACAAATATTTACAAAAAATTAAGGTACGATAATGACGAGTACGAAAAAAAAATCAATTTCGAAATAATTAATAATTATGTTGATTTTATGGTGAAAAATCGTCAATACCAATAAAAATATCATTTGGTATTTAAAACGAAGAATTCAAAAATTGCTCATTTTTCTGCATATATACAAATATTTGCAAAAAATTATGCTACGATAATGACGAGTACGAAAAAAAAAACGAATTTCGAAATAATTAATAATTATGTTGCTCATATTGTAAAAAAAAATCATCAATGCCAATAAAAATATCATTTGGTATTCAAAACATGTATACAAATTTTTACAAAAAATTATGCTACGATAATGACGAGTACAAAAAAAAAAAACAACGAATTTCGAAATAATTGATAATTATGTTGATTATATTGTAAAAAATCGTCAATACCAATAAAACTATCATTTTGTATTTAAAACGAAGAATTCAAAAATTGCTAATTTTTCTGCATGTATACAAATATTTACAAAAAATTATGCTACGACAATGACGAGTACGAAAAAAAACAACGAATTTCGAAATAATTGATAATTATGTTGATTTTATGGTAAAAAATCGTCAATACCAATAAAAATATCATTTGGTATTTAAAACGAGGAATAAAAAAATTGCTAATTTTTGTGCATGTATACAAATATTTCCAAAAAATTATGCTACGACAATGACGAGTACAAAAAAAAACAACGAATTTCGAAATAATTGATAATTATGTTGATTTTATGGTAAAAAATCGTCAATACCAATAAAAATATCATTTGGTATTTAAAATGAGGAATAAAAAAATTGCTAATTTTTCTGCATGTATACAAATATTTGCAACAAATTAAGCTACGACAATGACGAGTACGAAAAAAACAATCAATTTCGAAATAATTAATAATTATGTTGATTATATTGTAAAAAATCATCAATGCCAATAAAAATATCATTTGGTATTTAAATCGAGGAATAAAAAAAATGCCAATTTTTCTGCATGTATACAAATATTTGCAAAAAAAAATAGAGTACAAAAAAACAACGAATTTCGAAATAATTAATAATTATGTTGCTTATATTGTAAAAAAATCATCAATACCAATAAAAAGATAATTTAGTACTTAAAACGAGGAATAAAAAAATTGATTCTTTTTTTGTATGTATACAAATATTTGCAAAAAATTATGCAATGAATTAAAAAATTTGTGTGGAATAAAAAAATTAGTTTCCATGATTTTAACGGGAATAATTTTTTTTAACGATTATTCGGAAATTAAGCACTTCTCAAAGTAGCTGCCATTTGTAATGTAGCGAAATTGTACAACCTTTTGGATGGAGGAAAAAAAAAAATACTAACTTCGAAAATCTGGGGGAAAAAATTATATGAATGAAAATGTATTGCCAACTTAGAGCTGAAACGATTACAAAAAAAAATGCAGCAACGTTCAAAGTACTATTGGTTATTTAGAACGGGTGCATAGCAAAATTATGCACGTTGTATGCACGAAATTTGCAAAAATCGATGTTCACTTAAAAAAATGTATAAAAAATTTCAAACTCGTTACAGCTTCATAATTCTGGAGCCAAATTAAAGCTTGAACAATTACCAACAAACTCAGTATAATTCAGAGTGACAGCCATTAATTATTTAGAAAGTGCAATAAAAAAGAACTGATGCAACTTGTATGCACAAAATTATCAAAAATCAATGGTCAAACTCGTTACAGCTTAATAATTCTACTGCAAAATTAAAGCTTGAACAATTACGAATAAACTCAGCATCGCTCAAAGTGGCAGCCATTAATTATTTAGAAAGTGCAATAAAAAGAATGATGCATCGTGTATGCACAATAATTGCATAAATCAATGGTCCACTTAAAAAATTGAAAAAAAATGACAAAATCATTGCAGTCTCGTGTTTCGAATGCCAATGTAAAGCCTGTACGTTTGCAAGTAAATTAAGCACCGAACTCAACAGGACAAATCGATGAAAAAAAAAAAATTATATCAATTCTACTAAGTCATAAAAATTCCTCAAAAATTGCTGGATTATTGGGGAAAAAATAATACGCACCTCAACACGCTAGTGCAGACCAGTTTTTAATGAAATAGACAGGACGATAAAAATTCCACGAAATAACATTTGCACGCATTATGTCATGCAGTTCACATTGGTACACTTAAGAGATACTTACGCGAGTGTATACACATAGGCAAATGAAAATTGCTGTGATTAGCTGCCAAAGTGGCGTACATTCTGCGAGCTAAATTTTCAGCTACGCAGTCATTCGTACGTTGTACCGCGAATAGCTCGTAGAATATACAAAAGGTGTATTATAATACCCAACGTCTATCTGACTCTCACGGGTCACGCCGACGGGGTCACGCTTATTATTATACACCATAACGCGCGTATCTGGATGAACTTACGGTGCAATGCTCGCATTCACATAAATTCACTTGCACAGAGCAATCAAATTATTCTTTTTTTTTCTATTTAAAAAATTATGAAATACCAAAACTCTCTTAAGTCAAACGTAACGAAGTATGTAGAAATTATTGCGGACAATTACTATAGTCGACGAAATCTCGGAAACCGAAATTTTACTGACAGTGACATTTGAATTTTGATTTTAATTTTTTTTAAATTTTATTTTGTATTTATTGTTATTATTATATATATATTGTTTATTTCTCAAGTATGCCCTTTCGGGTTTTTACATGTGTTTTGTTATTATTATTATTATAGCTGTTATTGTTTTTTTTTGTGAATAAAATGTTCAGTATGATATTAAGAATGAATTACGAAATAACCGCAAATCCCTATATGCGCTGGTTTGATAGTTACTATGGGAAATACCGAGAAGTTAATGCGTCCACCAGTCACATTTAGTTATGCAACGTCTTTTAATTATAAGTAGACAATGTTGCATAGCAGATATTTGCGCTACTTTTCAACACATAGAGGCATTACGCAGACGAATTACTTTTTGTTTTATATGATAAGTAAGTAAATACATGTAATCTGCACTCTTTAATCATCAGGATATCGAGGTCTATGGGGGCTTGGCGTGACAAGCCAAAGTCCGATTGGGCGAAAATAAAACTACAAATGTTTACTATAATTAGAGCGACCACGACGTATTTTGAAGAAAAATAAAATGAAAAATTTATAAAATCTAAATTTCTACACACATTGTGTCGGTAATTGGTACAATCTATAACGGGTTGATGCTTCACTTGTATGCCGAATTCTAGCTTAATCGGTTGAGCGGTTCTTGAGTTATAGGCAATTGAATTTTCACACTCACACTCACACTCACACTCACACTCACACTCACACTCACACTCACACTCACACTCACACTCACACTCACACTCACACTCACACTCACACTCACACTCACTCACACTCACTCTCACTCACTCACACTCACACTCACACTCACACTCACACTCACACTCACACTCACACTCACACTCACACTCACACTCACACTCACACTCACACTCACACTCACACTCACACTCACACTCACACTCACACTCACACTCACACTCACACTCACACTCACACTCACACTCACATTCACACTCACTCACACTCACACTCACACTCACACTCACACTCACACTCACACTCACACTCACACTCACACTCACACTCACACTCACACTCACACTCACACTCACTCACACTCACTCACTCACACTCACACTCACACTCACACTCACACTCACACTCACACTCACACTCACACTCACTCACACTCACACTCACACTCACACTCACACTCACACTCACACTCACACTCACACTCACACTCACACTCACACTCACACTCACACTCACTCACACTCACTCACTCACACTCACACTCACACTCACACTCACACTCACACTCACACTCACACTCACACTCACACTCACACTCACACTCACACTCACACTCACACTCACACTCACACTCACACTCACACTCACTCACACTCACTCACTCACACTCACACTCACTCACACTCACTCACACTCACACTCACACTCACACTCACACTCACACTCACACTCACACTCACACTCACACTCACACTCACACTCACACTCACACTCACACTCACACTCACACTCACACTCACACTCACACTCACACTCACACACACTCACACTCACTCACACTCACTCACTCACTCACACTCACACTCACACTCACACTCACACTCACACTCACACTCACACTCACACTCACACTCACACTCACACTCACACTCACACTCACACTCACACTCGCACTCGCACTCGCACTCAAACTCACACACACTCATACTCACACTTACACTCACACTCACACTCACACTCGAACTCACGTTCAGACTTACGCTCAATCTCACGCTCACACTCATACTCACACTTAAACTCAAACTCACACTCACACTCACACTCAAACTCACACTCACACTCACACTCACACTCACACTCACACTCACACTCACACTCACACTCACACTCACACTCACACTCACACTCACACTCACACTCACACTCACACTCACACTCACACTCACACTCATACTTACACTCACACTCACACTCACACTCACACTCACACTCACACTCACACTCACACTCACACTCACACTCACACTCACACTCACACTCACACTCACACTCACACTCACACTCACACTCACACTCACACTCACACTCACACTCACACTCACACTCACACTCACACTCACACTCACACTCACACTCACACTCACACTCACACTCACACTCACACTCACACTCACACTCACACTCACACTCACACTCACACTCACACTCACACTCACACTCACACTCACACCCACACTCACTCACACTCACACTCACACTCACACTCACACTCACACTCACACTCACACTCATACTCACACTCACACTCACACTCACACTCACACTCACACTCACACTCACACTCACACTCACACTCACACTCACACTCACACACACTCACACTCACACTCACACTCACACTCACACTCACACTTAAACTCAAACTCAAACTCAAACTCGAACTCACACTCACACTCACACTCACACTCACACTCACACTCACACTCACACTCACACTCACACTCACACATATTGTGAGAAATACCAAAGCGGGTCAGGAAAAAATTTACTGAACGAATAGAGACTATCGACTGTGTAATTTTTTGGATTGCAAAATACTTGATTTGGTACCGCCCGCACGCGTCATTATCTCTAATACAGTAAGTATATTTTTATAGTGTAAATAGACAAGCCATAGGTCATGCCTAAACATACATGTATCTGGATCTGAATTACAAGGCCAGACATAGACGCTGACCCAGATCGATAAATAATAGGTAATGTCTGTTGAGATCATAATGACGTCTGAACCGCGTTGTGTGTTGCTTAATGGATTACACATGCTACAAATTGTTGCAGATAATTAGGAACACATTTTTGCACTCATTCACTAAAGACCCATGAACCAATTTTGATATTCACACATTTTTTGGTTTCGCTTTTCTTTGAAGTCTGAGTCACACTTTTTGTTTTTATACGGTGGCTAACTTTGAAGTTGCTCGTTCGTTTGCATCCGTTGTCCACGTGACTCATGTAACGGTCCTTTTACTATCACTTTTGCTACTCTAAGAAACCGACTATTGCTATAATAACGATGAATCAGCAGCATGGGACTCGATAAATTTTTTTAGATGCCAGGAGAATGTCGATATGGTTCAGATTTTAATTTATTGTCGCCAAAAGAACATCTAATTAAGAGGAGGGAAAGATTTAATTAAGGGAAGCAGGATGATGTAATTTAAAAAAATACAATTGTTCAATTGTACATAAAAAAAAATTCTTCCGTTATGAATGTGGCTTTTTTTTCACTTAAAATTAGTGAAGTTATAATTTTTTCATGAAATTTTTTTTTGGATTAATTTTTATTAATACGAGTCTATTATATTCTGTTAATTTTATTTTGTTACTTATATTGTGGTTATGTAAAAGAATATTCATAGGCAAAATTATTCGCCATAATAATTTTTTATTGAAACTTCCTTTACATTACATACACGCAATTATTTTTCATTCCTTATTATCGAACCGACCATAATTATTTCCGTTGGCGTTGGTTTATCAGTTAAAAAGCTTTATCCATTTTTTTGTGTATCGTGAGATTTACCTTAAGGCCATCAATTATGAAATCGCAGTATAGCTGGGTATTAAAAAAAAAATCGCAATTATACAATCGGTGAGATTTATTTGCAGAAAGAAATATTTTTAAAAAACTCGTTGATCTTACCTTGCACGGCTCGGCATCCAGATTTAATTCTTTGCAATAATCCCCACTCTTCTCACGATGATTCAAGCAATCAATATCTTGTGCTTCAACCTAAAATCATACAAATATAAATTAACAAATGATAAACCAAATGAAAAAATCATCTATAAGATGATATATATAATCTTTATAAGAAAAAAATGGACATCTATAATTTATATATGTTTCATTTAATAAATATAAAATTTATATAATATAAAGATTTTTTTAAAAATTAATAAGCAAAAATTTTCAAATATATAATCTTTTAATAAATTCTATACAATCAATATATTCTTTAAACTAATTTTTCGAAAATCTTCACATTATATAAATTTTATATGGCCATTTTCTTATACTAATTATATACACTGATTTATATATAATTGTGGTAGGATTTTCATAAAATTTATCCACCTGGATGTAAAATATTCCAACCAGCACCAAAACAGTTAACAGAATGCAAAACTTCATGGTCACTTTTTCGGTTTTTAGAATATTTCGCTATTCTCGTGAACGACTGACTGTCAAATGCCAATACAAAATGGTTTTGTATGCTGTACAGATAATTGATAAACAATTTTATAGCACTCGTTACTGTCACGGAAAAACGAATTTTTTCAACAGTTATTTTTATTATGATTTAAAAAAGAAATAAGTTTTACATGCGGAAGTACGAAATTACGTTATCAACATGAGAATAATAAAATAGATTTTATTTGTCACGAGTTGATGACTTTACGATAAATGTGTTCGACGCAAATAAATACATTTAACTTCGTCATCTAACGCCATTTTCTGAAAGACATTTTTACCATTCATCCGTCATGTAATTATTATTTTGATGGACGTAAAGGATTACAAATTATTTATTTATTAATTTTGTCTAATAGTGCTTATGAATCACGCAATTTTTTTATTCCCGGTAAAGGAAGCTTTGTTTTCGTTGAAAAAAAAATCGAGATGTTTATTTCAGTTGCTCTGTTTCTGATTTCAGAATTGACAGATCCAACTGTCGATCGATTTTTTCCAAGTCCATCGATTCAGGATTTAACAACGGCTCACAGAATTGATTGCTAGATAAATCGGTTGAGAAATCGGTTTTTCATAGGTAATTGTTCACAAGTTTCTCAAATTTAACCTGCGGATCATTCATATTTTTCAGAGACGTCTTTGTCAAACGAATAATCTACCGTCGAAAGATTTCATTTCAATTTTCGGAAAATCAGCCGATTTTCAGTTGTTTTTTACCACCGATTTTTCCTGTCTAATCGATTCTGGAATTTCCAGTTACCGAAAGCAAATCATCCATCTACCCTAGGAATAACGGTACTTGAACAAACATTACCGATTTCGAAATAAATAAAGCAATTACACCCGTGATTATTTATACTTTTCAGTTCAGATCCGTGTCAAATGAATTATCTTCCAACGAAAGATTGCATTCAACTTTTCGGAAAATCGGCCGATTTTTAGCGATTCATTGGTCACCGATTTTTTCCCCCACCGATTTTTCCTCACTGATTTTTTTCCATCGATTTTTCCCCACCTATTTTTCCCAACCGATTTTTCCCCACCGATTTTTCCCCACCGATTTTTCCCCGCCGATTTCTCCCTATCGATTTTTCCTCACTGATTTTTTTCCACCGATTTATCCCCACCGACTTTCTCCCTACCGATTTTTTCCCCACCGATTTTCTCCCCACCGATTTTTTGCCGACCGATTTTCCCGACCGATTTTCCCCACCGATTTTCCCCGGCCGATTTTTCCCGACCGATTTTCCCCACCGATTTTCCCCGGCCGATTTTTCCCCACCGATTTTTCCTCACCGATTTTCTCCCTACCGATTTTCTCCCTACCGATTTTTTCCCACCGATTTTTCCTGTCTAATCAATCCGGGAATTTCCAGCTACTAAAAGTAAATCAGCAATCTACCCTAAAAGTAACAGTACTCAAACAAACATTACCGATTTCAAGCCAAATAAAAGCAATTACAACCGCGATTATTTATACGTTGCAAGGTCCGTGTCAAATAACTTATCTGCCAACGCAAGAGTTTTGTGAATGAAAGTGGTCTCCAAATTTTGATAGGGTCTTTCGTAGGATCAAGATTCGTGGTCGCAAGTGGCGCATTTAATTTTAATTGGCTTCGAGTTGTGCGTTTTCTTGTTTCCCACATTGAGCGGCATTGTAAGAAGCGCAATGGAGCAAACGCACGTGAAATCTTTCTTCGACGGTTCTCAAAGAAGAATTAACGATTAATTGGGTCTGCATCGGGGCGGTGCGTGTCGAATGTCGAATTTGGCGAGGCCAGTGCAGTTATCGACAACATAAGCCCCAAAAGATCGGCCTGTTAACGTTGCCTCGTTTCCTCAATCCGTTTACTACGTAAGCGAATAACTTTTCACTCTTTTTTTTCTCCCTTTTCCTTTCTTCTTTCATGCAGCCCCGAACGAACAAGAAGAGCAATATAAACGCGTGGATAAGGACCCAATTGTGCGTTAACGATGTGCACAAACGAGATATTCAACTTCGATTAATTCATTCCTTTTGTTTTCGTCGCGTTTCTTTAAGGCACCTCAAATACGCGAAAAATTCTGATGGTGCAACGAAAGTGACTTTTGCCAATTCCGGAAATTCACGCATTGATTCGTTTTTTTTAAGCACGTGCTTAACCAGAATTTGAAGGAAAAAACAACAACCTGATAAATCGGTTTGATGAGTCTATTAATTATTTATCAAATTAATAACATTTTATTTCGAGCAAATAAAATTTACTTGATATTAATAAAATTTTATTTCGATCAAATAAAATTTACTTGAAATTAATAACATTTTATAACGATAAAAAAAAATACTTGAAATTAATAAAATTTTATTTCGATAAAAAAAAATTTACTTGAAATTAATAAAATTTTGTTTCGATCAAATAAAATTTACGTGAAATTAAAAAAATTTTATATAATAATCTTATCATAATTATAAAAAAATTACCTATAAAGATAACTTATAGTGCATTTTTTTTAAATCACCTATAAATTGAGTACTTTTATTTTAGTCAGAATTATTTTATTAAACTTGAAATATAATTATTACTCACTACGATAATTATTCCTCAAACTAGAAATCAAACCAACAAAAATGGTGTAAAAAATTAACATCCATTTTGTCAGTAAATGTTGCAACCTCGATAATTATTAATTTATACGTTGCTCTGATGCTCTTAATAATTATATCATGTAAATGTGTAATTCTGTGATTGGTTGTCAGAAAAAAAAAATTCTAAGAAAATTCAGTTTAGTGTCAAAATAGAAGTTGCAACGCTCTTAATATTTCCACTGCAGCGCAGATCGCGCGACGTTTAAATTGTCTGGTATTGTCATAAAACGACAATAAACATATATCACAAAAAACAACGTATATTCACTTACATGTCGGTCATAAAAATTCTATCGTTTGGCCTCGAATTTTTACACGTGTAAGAATATTAAACTAGACAAACTGCCACTTGTGCCACTTCTGTATAATATCATTTTTTATATAGTTGTAAAAATCTCGCAATTAATGTTCGAATAATTGAATCCTTTATTGACAGTTTTTTTGTTACAAAAATTCATAAACAAGAAATATTTTTCACAAACATTTAGTTTTTGTAAAGTTTTAAATTAAATAATATTAGTTAGAATTTTAATTATTTTTGATAAAAAAAAAATTAAAATTTTTTTTTGTTTATTATAACTTTAATTATTTCTGATAAAAAAAATTTTTGTTCAGGAACAATAAAAATTAAAAATTAAATAAATAAAAATAAAATAAAATAAAAGATAAAATGTAATTTAATTTTATATATATATTTTGGTTTTTATTTTTATTTTTTTTTATGCCTAAATTACCATAAAAAATCGTAGTACTCTCACATAGTAGTCTCAAATATTAACATAATCTGGTTAAATTATTATTTTTGTTTTTAGTTTTATCATTTTTAAAAAGTGTAGATATTTTCGTAAAGCCCCTAAATACGAATTTTATTTGATTAACTACTAATAAAAACAATTAAATTATTGATGTGAATGATCGTCTAAACTTTTATTCAATTAAAATTTTTTAAAGTCACGTCAGAATCGAGTCTCGAAGAGTTATGTACTTCGAAGTATTCAAGTGCCAATATTAACGAGAATTCGCGAGATATTGTGAAAATCGCGAAGGTGGAAAAAAAGAGAGAATGAAAAACAACTTTCTTAACGTAATCAAGTGCTCGACGGTATGATTATCGATTAAGTGAAAAGCCCCGTCAGCGATTGATCTAACGTCTGGCGGCAAAATCATTGCTATTTATAAGGCTGTCCATTGATTGACATTTTCAGATCACGAATATATCGTTCGCTCGTCGTTCATTCATTTTACCTCCACCCTTTTTATCTGTAACCCTTTTTGCACCATTTCTATATACTATTTAAGCTTCGGAACTTTGACAGTTATATCGTTATCAATCACGAGAGCCTCGAGCGTGCAAGAAATTTAATAATCCTTCCCTCTCCTTCGTTAACATATCCTCTGGGGATTATTCACCTGTAGAATATATTTGATTAGCAACGAGAACGATGACAAACAATAAAAATATTTTTAATATAAAATTATTAATTATGACGTCGTAAATTTAAAAAAATTATTAATGGTGTAATATAAATAATATGTATTTATTATTTTATTTAAAACATGGACATTCGAAAATATTTATTATTTATTTTTATTTTATATATTTATAAAAGATATATATATATATGTTTATATGGAGGATTCCAGCTGAATTTTTCATGCACTAATAATATTTTGAAAATGAAAATATACAATTTGAAATTTTTGGATTCCATATATTTTTAATCGTTAATATCTTGGAAATTATCAGTCCCATCGAAAAATGTTGAAGATGAAATTTGTTCAGTTTACAAAGATCTACGTAATGCATGTTGAAAATGTTATTTTAGTTTTATCAAAATTTTGTTATATTGTTATATAACGTTAAACAACAATATATCGTTTTGCAAAAAAGGGTCACTTTTTTATCATTTTTATATATGTACAGAAAAATTCTGCTTAAAATAACGAAAATTTTGAGACCCTATACAGAATGGGCCGATGTTTTTATAAGAAGTTCTATCTAATTGAAGTTTTTTTAATATCCTGAATTCTTACGTAAAACTTCAATTACGTAGAACTTTTTGAAAAAAAAATCCTGCATGATTGGATAAGGTCTCAAAAATCTTGTAATTTTAGACAAAATTTTTATGTAAATATATAAAAACTAGGATGTCATTATGGCTCGCGCGCTACGCGAGCTCGCGTCGGGCTTCTGAGGGCCATCGAGGGAGTTAGAAAAAACTGGGCTTGAGTTCTCATTGACCACATCACCTCTGGGTCTCACAGACCTCACCGCCTCTGGGGTCTCATGGACACCAATCCCTCTGGGATCTCACAGACCTCCCTAAATTTTTCTAAATCCCTCGATTCTTGACACGGTGGCGGCAGCGGCGGTTGCGAGATCTTTCTAAGAGAGATATATATACGTCCTGTGGGGTACGGAAAAATCCCACGGAAAGTATAGGAAAACCCTCCGGGGCGTATGGGAACGACCCCCAGGAAGTATGGGAAAGGTTCCCCAGGGAGTATGGGAAAGGTTCCCCCAGGAAGTATGGGAAAGGCTCCCCCAGGGAGTATGGGAAAGGTTCCCCCATGGGGTATGGGAAAGGTTCCCCCAGGGAGTATGGGAAAGGTTCCCCCAGGGGATATGGGAAAGGTTCCCCCAGGGGGTATGAGAAAGGTTCCCCCAGGGGGTATGGGAAAGGTTCCCCCAGGGGGTATGGGAAAGGTTCCCCCAGGGGGTATGGGAAAGGTTCCCCCAGGGAGTACGGGAAAGGTTCCCCCAGGGAGTATGGGAAAGGCTCCCCCAGGGAGTATGGGAAAGGTTCCCCCAGGGAGTATGGGAAAGGTTCCCCCAGGGGGTATGGGAAAGGTTCCCCCAGGGAGTATGGGAAAGGTTCCCCCAGGGAGTATGGGAAAGATTCCCCCAGGGAGTATGGGAAAGGTTCCCCCAGGGAGTATGGGAAAGGTTCCCCCAGGGAGTATGGGAAAGGTTCCCCCAGGGGGTATGGGAAAGGTTCCCCCAGGGGGTATGGGAAAGGTTCCCCCAGGGGGTATGGGAAAGGTTCCCCCAGGGGGTATGGGAAAGGTTCCCCCAGGGGTATGGGAAAGGTTCCCCCAGGGGGTATGGGAAAGGTTCCCCCAGGGAGTATGGGAAAGGCTCCCCCAGGGGGTATGGGAAAGGTTCTCCCAGGGAGTATGGGAAAGGTTCCCCCAGGGAGTATGGGAAAGGTTCCCCCAGGGGGTATGGGAAAGGTTCCCCCAGGGGGTATGGGAAAGGTTCCCCCAGGGAGTATGGGAAGGACCTCCAGGAAGTATGGGAAAGACTCCCCCAGGGAGTATGGGAAAGGCTCCCCCAGGGGGTATGGGAAAGGTTCCCCCAGGGAGTATCGGAAGGACCTCCAGGAAGTATGGGAAAGACCCCTGAAATTTTTCTAAGTCCCTCGATTCTTGACACAGCGGCGGCGGCGAGATCTCTTCATAATATAGAGAGATTATAAAAAATGGAACTTTTTTGCAAAACGAAATATTGTTGTTTAATGTTTATAACAAAATTTGAGGAAAACTAAAATTATATTTTTAATATACATTATGTAGCTCTTTGCAAACTGAAGACATTTTTTTTTTACATTTTTCGATAGGACTGTTAATTTCAACAATCTTTTTTTATGAAAAAAAATTGTTTATAGTATTCGTTTCATTTTTTTTAAAAATCATCTATAATTTTTTTTTCATCAAGTATGTAAACCTCCACTACTAAATTTAATAAGCATTTATCATATATTTGACATAATGATTAATATTTTCAAACAATTATCTGCGGCTACATTAATTAATTTCTTTTCAATATCTGCAAAAAATTGTTTTCGAAATATTATGGGTAATGCATTAAAAAATAAATGGATTAGGGTATATAAAGATTTTTTTCTTATAATTTTTTCGTCATATTTAAATGGAATTTTCATTCAAGAGAACAATTTTAAAAAATTGCCCTTTTAATAGAAAATTACTCATATGCGGATGGATCAAAATATCTGAAGTTACGAGATGAACGCGTGTGGGTATCGCTTCACAACGTGTGATGCAATATGAGCTACTGATTCTTCCGCTCGTTCGTTCGAACGAACTGATGCGATGACTCGCTGCTCTGTCTGTCTGTCCGTCTGCCGAGCACAGGTAGCGGTACAGCGAACCCGTAAGATGGGAGGCTTTTGCCACGGCCGCTCATTCCCTCTATGGATGTTGCAAGTTCAACTGATCGCACCGAGGACACCGAGGCAGGCGCTCGATGAGTCCGCAGCGAAGAACCCTGTCCACCCTGAACTTGAAATTCTTCGTCGATGCAGCTTCCAGATGCTAACTGAAGAGAGAAATAATTTCTCAACAAGGAAATAAACGTAGTAAATTGCATACAGTGACATGGTTCAAATAATTATTTATTGTTAATAACACTTATGTTTCTCTATATTATAAAAATATATTGGCGCGGCCGCTGGTGCGGGGGACATTTAGGGCATTCCATGTCAAAAGGGCCCCAAGCTTGGATTTTTGTTCTAAGTCCCTCAGGGGCCCCTAATATTGAATTTTCTTTCTAAGTCCTACATGGGCCCCCAAGATTGGATTTTTCTAAATCATCAGGGGCCCAGAAGATTGGATTTATATTCTAATTCCCTTATGGACCTCCATGGCTGGATTTTTCTGCGTCATCAGGGGCCCCCAAGGCTTGATTTTTTCTAAGTCCTTCATGGGCCCCCAAGCTTGGATATCTTTCTAACTCCCTCAGGGGCCCCCAAAAATGGATTTTTTTCTAAGTATCTCATGGGGCCCTAAGCATGAATTTTTTTTCAAATTCTTTATGGGCTCCCAAGACTGGATTTTTCTAAGTCATCAGAGGCCCCCAAACTTGGATTTTTTTTCTAAGTCTTTTGTGGGCCCCCAAAGTTGAATTTTTTCGAAGTCCCTCTGGGGCCCCCAAGGCTGGATTTTATGGGCCCCCAGACCGGCCTTTTTTCTGCGGCCCTTGTGGTTGTTTTTTTTTTTTCATTTACTCAATTTATTTATAAATAAAATTGCTTTTTTAGTCGAAATTTCATTAATTTAAAAAAAAATTTTTTTACAATTTGAAGAAAAAATTGGTTTAGATAAAACCAGAAGCAAAGTTTTTGCCATAGTTCTATGGTAACAAATGGTCAAACAAAATCCAAAACCGCAAGCATTGAAACCTAAAAAAAATAGCAGGAAAAAATGTAGATAAATAAAATAAATTTATAGATATTATTATTCGGTTGCCATTTTGCTATTTTTTTTATGGTGACCATTTTTATAATCTTTGGACTAACCTATATGAATGATTTTTTTATATTTTAATGCATATACATTTTTGCTTAAGGTATACACAATGATATTACGGTATTATGTGTATAATAATATATTGTAAATGGATATCGTGCACGAACGTGAGAGTTTGCGATCAAAGTGCGTCATAGACACGCGCTGTTGTGCCACACCCACCCCAGGACGGCATCAGCAATACCAGGCAAGCTAGAAAAGCAAACCAAGCAGGCAGGAAGGCGTGGTACCAAAGCACCTCAATGCCAAGAATGTGGTGTAAAAGTGGTTCCGTTTCGTTCCGTTTCAGCCGACTGCTTATATACATATATAAAGAATTGCATGAAATTTTTTAAAATAATATCTATGCGTGTTACATTAAAATGTCATAACCGACAAATTACTCCATATAATATTTTAATTTATTTATATGACATAAATATTTTTTAAATCCTCTACTTATCATTTTTATAACATGACATTTTTTATTTAATGTACATTTGTAAAAAATTGTTAATTATTTTATAAAAGTAAACAATTTACCATTTTTATAATTTAGTATATTTTGATATGGGGTTTTTTCAAAATACAAAAAAATGTGACATTAAGATGTCATAACTGACGGATTACTCCATATAATATTTGTATTTTAATTTATTTTTGTGGCATAAATATTTTTTAAATTATCTACTTATTATTTTTATAAGATGACATTTTTTAAATCTAAGCTGCTTTTTTGAAAAAACAGTTTTACAAGCGTGAATTATTTACCACTTTTATAATTTAAGATATTTCGATATGGAGTTTTTCCTTAAGCCACAAAAAAATGTGCAGCTAAGGTTAAAAATATTTTGGAAAAAAATACACATAATTTTTTTTGAAAAATTAAAAATGCCATGAATTTTGAACCCCTCGACCGATTCGCGTCAAATTTGTACATTAACCTTCTTCTATGATAGTCCATATGTAAACCAAATTTAAGTTCAATCTATTAAAATTTTCAATTTTTGTTGGTTTTTTTTTTTTTTTTTTTTTTTTTTTCATGACCACATTTTATTTTTTATGAAGCAAAATCGAAATTTACCAACACAGTATCCATCCCTTAAACTAAATTCATAATTGATAATCACTAATCATAAAACCACGGGAAAAATTTGCGCCGTACATCTCAGAATTTACACGAAATAAAATGTTTACAGATATTGTGTAAAAATTTTGAAATTGCAATAAAATCATAACTGCTGTATCTATTCTCGTCAAATTTGGCACCAATCACAGTTTAGTGTTGCTCCATATTTATACAAAATTTCAGCCTGATGTCTCGTAATTTCCAAAAGTTACAGCTTAAAATAACTTTTTTGGAAATTTTCAAAATTCTGTAAAATCTGAACCTCTCAATCGATCCGCTCCAAATAAAATCCCAAACATTACTACATAATTTCCCACCTGTGTGCCAAATTTCACGAAGATTCGTAAAAAATTACATGAGTTATCGTGATAACAAGAAAATCTACACATACACATTTCTCGCCATTTTGTGTATGAAAATATTTTTAAAAAATAAATAAAATAAAAACAAAGTTTCCTCTATGAGGAAACAAAATGTACGCAATAATATCCGGCAGGAAAGACTTTCAATATTTGCCGGAACATATTATAAATTCTGACAGAACTGGACATTTTTAAAAATGATGTATATAGATATACTTGGCGAATTAATGTAGGCATAATATGGCATACCAGTTATTAAATGCTTTCGCAATCTTGTCACCGAATGCTACGAGAATTTATGGACACGTGTATGTCAGCAATAACATTTATCGCTCACCAACAAGGCTGCAACACAAACGAGCATGGAATATCGCTGTTGCACTGCAGTTCTCGTGCATAAGTGCACAAGTATCTCAAACGAATGTGGTGCTGCCTATGACACTTTACTTGAGCCAAAGAAAAATATTTTTCATCGCTCAGATATCAGCCTAAGGTGCTATAGCAAACAGACCTGCCATAGTCGACAAAATGTCTGGGATAAATTGAGTTAATCGAAACCTGATAATCGGCCACTTATAGATAAACGAATTTTATGTTCACTTATTTTTACAGATTTACAAAAGCAATTATATCTTTTACGGAATCTGTTTATTATTATAGGTTTAATATATATATATATATATATATATAAAATCGTCTCTGCACCAACAATTTTTTTTTTTTAATTACGAAATAGCTGTATATATAGATATAACTATATATAAAATATAGTTATCTTATAATTGAAAATAAAAATTTTATTTGGGAGACGATTTTTTTTTGTTTAAAGAGAATTTAAAAAAATGGAAATTGGTTTTTTGAAATTTTTTGTCTATGATTTTTTGCTTATTCTTACTTTGTAATTTTTTTGTCATAATTATTACAAAGTTTTGAGATGAATGGAATTTTATGCTCACTTATTTTTACAGATTTACAAAAGCAATTATATCTTTTACGGAATCTGTTTATTATTATAGGTTTCATATATATATATATATATAAATTCGTCTCTGCACCAACAATTTTTTTTTTCAGTTATAAAATAACTGTATATATAACTATAACTGTATATAAAATATAGTTATCTTATAATTGAAAAAAAAAGTTTTTTGGGAAACGTTTTTTTTTGTTTAAAGAGAATTTAAAAAAAATGAAAATAGTTTTTTTGAAATTTTTTGTCTATGATTTTTTCCTCATTGTTAGTTTGTATTTTTTTGTCATAATTATTACAAAGTTTTGAGATGAATGGAATTTTTTTTTCTAATAAACTTCTAATAAAATCGTCTCTGCACCAACATTTTTTTTTTTTAAATTACGAAATAGCTGTATATATAGATATAATTATATATAAAATATAGTTATCTTATAATTGAAAAAAAAAATGTTTTTTGGGAGACGAATTTTTTTTTGTTTAAAGAGAATTTAAAAAAAATGGAAATTGGTTTTTTGAAATTTTTTGTCTATGATTTTTTGCTTATTCCTACTTTGTAATTTTTTTTGTCATAATTATTATAAAGTTTTGAGATGAATGGAATTTTATGTTCACTTATTTTTACAGATTTACAAAAGCAATTATATCTTTTACGGAATCTTTTTATTGTTATAGGTTTCATATATATATATATATATAAATTCGTCTCTGCACCAACAATTTTTTTTTCAGTTATAAAATAACTGTATATATAACTATAACTGTATATAAAATATAGTTATCTTATAATTGAAAAAAAAAGTTTTTTGGGAGACGAATTTTTTTTTTTTTTAAAGAGAATTTAAAAAAAATGGAAATTGGTTTTTTGAAATTTTTTGTCTATGATTTTTTGCTTATTCTTACTTTGTAATTTTTTTGTCATAATTATTACAAAGTTTTGAGATGAATGGAATTTTATGTTCACTTATTTTTACAGATTTACAAAAGCAATTATATCTTTTACGGAATCTTTTTATTATTATAAGTTTCATATATAAATATATATATAAATTCGTCTCTGTACCAACAATTTTTTTTTCACTTATAAAATAACTGTATATACAGCTATAATAACTATATATAAAATATAGTCATCTTATAATTGAAAAAAAAAGTTTTTTGGGAGACGAATTTTTTTTTTGTTTAAAGAGAATTTAAAAAAAATGAAAATTGTTTTTTTGAAATTTTTTGTCTATGATTTTTTCCTCATTGTTAGTTTGTATTTTTTTGTCATAATTATTATAAAGTTTTGAGATGAATGGATTTTTTTTTTTTTTTTTTCTAATAAACAAATAAATTTTGTCATATAAATATTTTCGTTAAACAAAAAAAATGGGTAGAATCGAGTGTACAAAAAGGCAAAAATTTATGAAAATCATGAATTTAACTATATTTAACAATATCAGTGACATTGGAATTTTTATGACTTCCATTTTTTTTCTTGATAAAAAAATGCATAACTTTTATGAATTTTGAATTTCCTAGAGGTCCATATTTTCTAATTACTTTTTATATCTATAATTTTTAGTATAATATTTCTCACATTTTTTACTCCCATAATCAATAATAGAAAAATAATGTTTTCCACAAAAAAAAAATTGTAGTGACAAAAAAAGTAGAAAAAAAATCTACAATCAATTTACTATAGTGAAGATCACAAATTTCACTTATTTTTAACGATCAACGGAATTTACGATTTATGAACTCCCATTTTCTTCGGCAATTGAAAAAAAAAAATATTGCTACTGTTTATATCGATGAGAAACAGCCACGATCGTTTCCACGAACTTATGAATTGCCCGGTGAAACTTGCACGAGTTTTACGAAGAGAAAAATTTTCATCGTGTGCGCGCGGGCGTCGTTCGATAAATTTCCACTTGAGATTTTCTTGCTCGATTAGGACAGACGACGACTGACTTGATGGCCGGTATAACCTGTTCCCTTAGCTCATGTCGTCAATTATTGCGAAATTTTACCGATTATATTTTTAAGAGATTCGAAGGTATTTGTTACTATTGACCAATTAAGAGGAGCTCAGATTTTTTTTTGCTTCCTCATAGAGAAAGCTTTGATTTCGTGAAAAAAAATTATTTTAGACATTTTTATGTAACAACATCCAAAATGGTTCAAAATGTTCAGAAAAGTGGTTTAGAAATAATTAATGGAGAATAGCTTGATCAATCGGGTTGAAATTTGGCACACATTTGTGGCTAGTAGACGCCTTTGTTTGTGATCATTTTCAAAATTTTTTAAAAATCAGTTCCAATTTTATTTAACTTTGCAATTTTCGAAAAATGGCTGAACGCGATCTAGCTCCTGCTAATTTTTAGCTATAGGACTAAATAATTTTTAATAAATGTAACTACGCTAGAGGATGATCGGTATTGAATTTGGGATAAAGCTATAAATAAATACGGTTTTTATGGAATTTTGAATATTCAAAAAATTTTTGGTTTTGCTCTAACTCACGTTAAAATTTACCAAATCAACTGAAATTTTCTACAGACGAAAAATAACATTCACAGCTTCAGTGTACCAAATTTGGTGATGATCGGTAAATTGGTTCCGATATGACGTGATTTTTATTTTTTCAAAAAATTTACGTTTCAATCTAACTCACGTCAAATCTTAACAAATCAACTGAAATTTTCTACAGACGAAAAATAATATTTAGAGCTACTACGTATCACATTTGGTGACGATCGGTAAGTCGGTTCAGATTTTACGTGATTTTGAATTTTTTTTTAAATTTCCGTTTTACTCCAACTCATGTCAAATTTTACCAAATCAACTAAAATTTACTACAGATGAAAAATAGCATTCAGAAATACGACGTACCAAATTTGGTGATGATCGGTAAATTGGTTCAGATTTTGCGAAATTTTGAACTTTTCAAAAAATTTACGTTTCACTCCAACTCATGTCAAATTTTACCAAATCAACTGAAATGTACTACAGACAAAAAATAGCATTCAGAGCTTCTACGTACCAAATTTGATGATGATCGGTAAATCGGTTCGGATTTTACGTGGTTTTGAATTTTTTTTTTAATTTACGTTTTACTCCAACTCATGTCAAAATTTACCAAATCGACTGAAATTTACTACAGACGAAAAATAACATTCAGAGCTACTAAACATTAAATTTGGTGATGATCGGTAAATCAGTTCAGATTTTACGTGATTTTGAATTTTTTTTTAGTTTACGTTTTACTCTAACTCTCGTAAAATCTTATCAAATCGACTGAAATTTTCTACAGACGAAAAATAACATTCATAGCTACGACGTACCAAATTTGGTGATGATCGGTAAATCGGTTCGGATTTTACGAGGTTTTCAATTTTTCAAAAAATTTACGCTTTTTTCCAACTCACGTCAAATCTGAGCAAATCAACTGAAATTTTCTACAGACGAAAAATAACATTCATAGCTACTACGTACCAAATTTGGTGTAGATCGGTACAGTGGTTCGGACTTTACATGATTTTGAATTTTTCCAAAAATTATAAGAGTTAACGAAAAAAGTAGCAAAGTAAAAATTTGCACATTTCTTCCTGTATGAGAAAGCCAAAATTAATAAATAAGCTTACTCATAGCGATGCCTTTACGGAAAATGGAAATTAATGTACAAAATTCTACTTTGCAACTTAAAAAAAAATTTCGCCTTTTCGATAAGCTGAAAAAATTTAAAAAAATAAATAATTTCACCGATAATGCGAACAATGCGAAAAACTCTCGATTCGCTATACCTGCGAAATGTTGTAATTAAGTATTTACAGCCTTGAGATACGAATTGAGTGATCGACGCTCGTAATTTTCGAAATCGATTGCCTTTCTTCTGTCAATTTTTTGTTCTTTGTTTTTACTCATGCTGCTCTGAATATCTTGTGAAAGCGTGTAACCAATGGTGAACGCGTAGGAAATCGTTTGGGGCCCTTCGAATTGGTCAGTATTTACCAGTCATTGACCCATCAGTGAAATTCCGGATAATTTGGCAACTGTCGATCAGCGATCAATAAAATATTCATATTGAGATATTAACAGCATCATTAACTACCATCGATCGTTCGGAGTTCGCGTCAATGAGTAGAAAATTGACGGTACCCAATTTAAGGAGGCACAAATCGATTTCAGGAAATAAAAGGGTTATTTTTTCTCTCGATTAAAAAAATCGTACCATGAATTCCATGTAAATGGAAATAAGAGTTGGATAATAAATAAAAGATAAAAAGATAAAAAATGTCCAGGTTAAAAAAGAATTATAGTTTAATATAATATAATATAATATAATATAATATAATATAATATAATATAATATAATATAATATAATATAATATAATATAATATAATATAATATAATATAATATAATATAATATAATATAATATAATATAATATAATATAATATAATATAATATAATATAATATAATATAATATAATATAATATAATATAATATAATATAATATAATATAATATAATATAATATAATATAATATAATATAATATAATATAATATAATATAATATAATATAATATAATATAATATAATATAATATAATATAATATAATATAATATAATATAATATAATATAATATAATATAATATAATGTAATATAATATAATGTAATATAATATAATATATTATAGTCAAATAATTAATTATTTTTTTCGTATTTGGGAAAAATCTATTTTTTTTAAATTTAATAATATTAATAATAAAAATGTAATTAATGATTTTTATTAAGAATAAATTAATAAATACAAGTCACAATTTGATTGAAATATATAATAAATTTTGTAATTTTCAAAACAATGAAAATTCTAAATTATGCGAAATCGGATTTACAACATATATTACATAAAAATGTAAGGTGTGTATGATGTATATTAAATAATGACATGGTAAATGAAAGTTATTTTCTGGCGTGACCCGAGTGCATATGAAATTACCTTAGATTTAGTTGAGAGACAATATTCATAAGATTGAGGTCCGTGATCATGTGGAATCGCTCAATCTCTTCTCATTCATTCGCAGGGAGAAATAGTTGAACAAAAAAGCGGTAAAACTGAAGAAGCTAGTAACGAGGTGACTCGACTACGTAATACGGTTGCACTTAATGTAACAACGGAAGTTTTCTTCCATCGACTGCGTCATCGTGACATGATTACTACTGCAATGCATTGCCACGACGTCCTCCATTTCTTTATTTTTCCCTCGTTATCTGTTTTTTTTTTCCCCTAACGGTCTCTCACCTTTTATTCATATTTTTCTGTCTGTTACGTGACTGGCGCTACGACTTGGAACAAAATTAAGAGTATCAGCCAAGGATGGCATTTTCACATGGAAATAAAAATATATGCACGAATTTTGGAATCAGAAATGGAAAAAAGTCACTTTTTTTAAATCATGGTAAAAAATTTATTGATATAAATAATAAAAATATGAATCAAATATAGTAACAGAAATAATAAAATATTCATCAAATTTTTAATAAAAAAAATAATAAAACATTTATCAAATTTTCAATTAAAAAAAAAAAATAAAATATTTATCGACTTTAAAATTTAAAAAAATAATAAAATATTTATCAAATTTTTAATAAAAAAAAAATAAAACGTTTATCAAATTTTTAATTAAAAAAAAGTAATAAAATATTTATCAAATTTTTAATTTAAAAAAAAGAAAATATTTATCAAATTTTTAATTTAAAAAAAAATAAAATATTTATCAAATTTTTTATTTAAAAAAAAATAAAATATTTATCAAATTTTTAATTTAAAAAAAAATAAAATATTTATCAAATTTTTAATACAAAAATTTAAATATTTATCAAATTTTTAATTAAAAAAAAAATAAAATATTCACCAAATTTTTAATTAAAAAAAATAAAATATTTATCAAGTTTGTAATTTAAAAAAATAAAAATAAATAAAAATTTCGTATAAACGAAAACCGAATGTCAGAAAAGGCTAGAGGCTTGTACAAAGATCTCTGATCTTCGTCGAAATCGCCGAAGCATCTCTGGATTTCGTTGAGAAAGTTCTCGGTAACAATTGTCAAGAAATTCGCTTGGGGGGACCTCACCCAGTATTAAAACCGTCGTTCTAAGATGCTCGGAATCCTCGAGCACTTTTATGCGTCTACAAGAGTGGAATATCTCGCAACCTGGCAACGAGTTATGCATCCCGAGTTACAACGTGAATTACCGCTTGGGACACGAAAAGTGATGAGATTCACGAGACGTCAAGGAAGCTACGAACTGCTCTGTTGATTGCCCTTAAGTAAAAAGCAATAAATTACTGAGTCAGAGTTAAGTCATTCTCGACATAACATCTCATCACATTTAAATAAATTATTTTTCCATCAACTACTTTCATTTTATATATATAAATATTTTTTTATATAGATATTTTTATTTAATATAAATTTTTATTTTTTTATTTTTTTTTTATAAATTTTTTTTTATTTTTTAAATAAATTTTATTTTTATTTTATTTTTTTATATAAATAAAAAATATATAAAAGGTCGCAGTAATTGCTAAATTTATTATCGGAAATAAATGTTACATTCATGATTTATATATTTTTTGATAATTTTTTTTATTTATAAATTTTTTTGTGGAGTCATCAAAAAGTCGTTTCGACATAACATCTCATAACATTTAAATAAATTATTTTTCCATCAACTACTTTCATTTTATATATATAAATATTTTTTTATATAGATATTTTTATTTAATATAAATTTTTATTTTTTTATTTTTTTTTTATAAATTTTTTTTTATTTTTTAAATAAATTTTATTTTTATTTTATTTTTTTATATAAATAAAAAATATATAAAAGGTCGCAGTAATTGCTAAATTTATTATCGGAAATAAATGTTACATTCATGATTTATATATTTTTTGATAATTTTTTTTATTTATAAATTTTTTTGTGGAGTCATCAAAAAGTCGTTTCGACATAACATCTCATAACATTTAAATAAATTATTTTTCCATCAACTACTTTCATTTTATATATATAAATATTTTTTTATATAGATATTTTTATTTAATATAAATTTTTATTTTTTTTTATAAATTTTTTATTTATTTTTTAAATAAATTTTATTTTTATTTTATTTTTTTATATAAATAAAAAATATATAAAAGGTCGTAGTAGTTGCTAAATTTATTATCGGAAATAAATGTTACATTCATGATTTATATATTTTTTGATAATTTTTTTATTTATACATTTTTTTGTGGAGTCATCAAAAAGTTGTTTCGACATAACATCTCATCACATTTAAATAAATTATTTTTCCATCAACTACTTTCATTTTATATATATATTTTTTTTATATAGATATTTTTATTTAATATAAATTTTTATTGTTTTATTTTTTTTATTTATTTTTTAAATAAATTTTATTTTTATTGTATTTTTTTATATGAATAAAAAATACATAAAAGATCGCAGTAATTGCTAAATTTATTATCGGAAATAAATGTTAGATTCATGATTTATATATTTTTTAATAATTTTTTTATTTATAAATTTTTTTGTGAATATTATATGTATATATATATATTTTTTAAATATAAATAAAAAATACATAAAAATTCGCAGTAATCGCTAAATTTATTATCGAAAATAAATGTTACATTCATCATTTATATATTTTTAGAAATTTTTTGCATTTCATTATTAATTTTATTAATGTCTTTGTGGATAATTTACATACAGTTTCGTAAGTTAAATTATTAAATAAACAGCGAAGACATTGAAGTTTTTTTAATTATCTTTTTTTACATGTCATTAATATGAGTTGAACGTCACTTGGAAACTTTCGTTTCGCATTGCATGCGCATTTGGTGCATGGAAAATTAGGAAAAATGTGCGAAAAAGAAAGACACTAAGTTCGCAGGATCATTTGCTGAAGATAAGAGCGTTTTCCAGGTTTACATTTCACTGATGATTTATGTTTCCGCTGTTGAGGTGCGACCAAAACAACACCCACTGATTCGCACGATATATGTATAAATATATGGGGAATTCCAGGCCAAATTGATTTATTTATTGATTATTCATTTATTTTAATTTTATTTATTCATATACTTTCGTCCTGTATTTTTTCAGCTTTCTCCTAGTGTTTATTGATAATATTAAAGACCAGCTTCAGCTATTCGCAAGAAAAAAAAATCGGGTTCTTAAAACTTTAGTGATAATTTTTTTAAAAATTAAATTGTAAAAAAAAATTTATTAATTTTTTTAGCTGCTTTCCTAGTTTGCCGAATATTTCCAAAGTGGTCTCTGAAATATTATTTTCTAGCAAAGTATTCACTATAAAATTATTTTTTATTTCGTACACGTAATTTTATAATAATTAACATTTTTGGTTTTTTTTGTCAAATCCATTTAAAAATCGTGTTTATTTATATTGATGATCTGATACATTTTTTGGTAATGAAAAATGTAACAAATAATTTGAAGAAAAAATTGATCTAAAAATCTCCATATACTTTCCAATTAATTAATATTTTTGTCTACGTCAACTAAAACAATTTTCAAAAAAATCCAGAAAATTGTGTAGATCTTTTTCAGTAAATTCGCAAAAATACCCAACTCAAAATATATATATATATTTTTTTTCTAGCTGTTTTTCAACGTAAACCAAAATTTACAGAAAAATAGAAAAAAAAATTATTTTTTCAAAAAATAATTCACATCGATTTTCTTTTTTAAATCACGCCTGCAGCTTTCAAATAGTTAAAATTTTTATTTATTGGGACTAAAACAATTTTCGAAAAAATTAGGAAAATCGTGTAATTTTTAAAAATCGGTATAAAATAATATAAATAAATTTGGTCCGGAATTCCCCATATATAAATATATGAATCACGTAGAGAGGATTAAGGCAAAAGTGCAAACTTCTGCCTCTTGGTATTTCGTATTTTACTTATCTTATTTATAGGTCTTCACCTGTATTTACTAATTAGCCGGTGCAATCGTTGCGAATCGTAAAATGTACGATAGCAGAGAGTTGGACAGACACTGTATCCATCTAGAGGCGCAATGTTAAGCTACGAGGAAGAAGCGGATGGTTAATAGGGAAGTGAAGGAATAAGAAAAATATCTCAGTGAGTTACACGCTTAATGCACGTGCGTAATGGAATAATAAGAATAACGATGCCGCCGAGTGCACAGAATTAATTCATTAGATGTGAACACTTGAATTCGTTGCAGGTAATATTATGTAGCGTTACACGAATTCCTGGAAGATCCCACGGTTACGAATCCAGAAATATTCACACGGACACTTGGATAATAATTGTTAAATAATTATGTAATCATGCATCGAAAAAAAATTTATTTTATCAATTTTATATTTTAAAAAAAATTTAATATAATTAATGCGAGAGCTAATCAATTTAGCTTACTCAAATTTAATAGTTAAGCAGAGAAAATTTTTATAGAAATAAAAAAATTATTTTAAAAAAATGTTGAAACATCAGTGAAAGAAGAATTTTGATAATATAATCATGCATCGAAAATCATGCATCGAAAAAAAATTTATTTTCTCAATTTTATATTTAAAAAAAAATTTAATATAATTAATGCGAGAGCTAATCAATTTAGCTTACTCAAATTTAATAGTTAAGCAGAGAAAATTTTTATAGAAATAAAAAAATTATTTAAAAAAAATGTTGAAACATCAGTGAAAGACAAATTTTTATAATGTAAAGAATTTTGCTAATTAGAAATATTCTCGCGGCACTTGGATAATAATAGTTAAATAATTATGTAATCAGACATCGAAAAAAAAAATTATTTTCTCAATTTTATATTATAATTTTTTTTATTATAATTAATGTGAGAACTAACTAATTTAGCTTAGTCAAATTTAATAGCTAATCACAGAAAATTTTTGAAGAAATAAAAAAATGTTTAAAAAAAAATTTGTAGCATCAGTGAAAGAATTTTTGTAATACATATTTTATATTACTTAATTTAATTTAAATAATTTCATTGAGCCGAATTTTCCATAAATTTTCAAAATCAATTGTAAATCACAAATTTAAAAATTCCCAAATATTAAGCCCTATTAAAAATGTTCAAGAATTATTTTGAAAGTCAAATAACACCTGCATTGCTGAAGGCGTGAATTCAAGGTTATTTCAAGGTGATACGAATATCACCTGGGGTCGTAAATGTCACAAAAAAATGTATCTAACGCTGTCAAAGTACTTGACCTTTAAAAATACCGATCGTGTCCGATGTCAAACAAGTTGAAAAAAATTCTGAAGCGTACATCGACATTTTCATGCCTTTCTAAATGCCTGAGGAAGTTGAGCCAACGTTGTCGACAAGTGTGTAACGAAGACTATTTTTCTAATCTCCTATTAAATCATTCGTTACACTTCCGATCGACAATGAATCGCGCGATAAGATTGACAAACGCAAGGCAAATCGATCCCAACCGATTTATTTCTCGATTTATCGTTACGTTCTACGTCGGTGACCATGAATGGCGGATGCAGGAACTTGTAAACTCGCACATTACAAGCTAAGACCGACAGCGATGACGTTATTGAAGGTGCAAAAATTTATACCGAGAATGGCCACATTTTTAATTGGCGATCGGTTCGTTCAGTACCGATCGCGATATAGTAATTTATCATAGAACTAAACGTGTCAATTTCCTGTTTGGTGAACGAACAAAGGTTCGTCGAATGTCTAAGATGACAATTACTCGGCCAGAAAGCAAATGTCTCGGTGTAAACAAATACAAGGTTGGAAATGAAGTTCGCAACTTCGATTCCTCATTCATTTTGCCGATCACAAAGCCTAAGACGAAGTATGGCATCCGAGTTTGACTTCCTTGTGGACACAAAAATGGGAAAAACAAATTGATTCGACCTCCCGTCAATAATCTTAGCTGATGCCCATTTGGTATGATCGGTAAAGTGATTCCAATAATCATCTGGAATTGCAGTGTAATGACTAGCGTGGTTGTCTCCAGATCAGAGCAAATTGGTTGGTGGAGGATTCGAAGTCGGCTGTCGTCGTTTCGCAGAAAATTAAATTCTTTGGATACTACGTAGCTCGGGTGTATGGGTCTCGATAATATAAATAGGTTATGCCGTCAACATGACAAGAATTAAGTGGGGTTCTATGAAAATCCCCATGATCTGATTTCCCGAAGTTTTCATATGAGACCCTAAAAAACCTTGATTTTTCTGAATCACCATATGGGACTCGGGGGAGGGGGGGGGGGGCGAGCCCTCATTTTTGTAAGCCCCCTATGAGACCCCCTCCCATGTCCTGATTTTTCTAAGTTACGCTATGCGACCCCTTCTATTTCCTGATTTTCTTAAGTTCCCCTATGAGACCCCTTTATGTGCCCAGATCTTTTGATGTACCCCTATGAGACCCTACCAAGCACTGATTCTTTCTAAATCACCCTATGCCCCCCTCCCCCCACCCGGGCCCCGATTTTTGTAAGCCCCCTATGCGACCCCCTCCCATGTCCTCATTTTTCTAAGTTACGCTATGAGTTACGCCCCTTCCATTTCCTGATTTTCTTAAGTTCCCCTATGAGACCCCCTTATGTGCCCAGATCTTTCGATGTACCCCTATGAGACCCTACCAAGCACTGATTTTTCTAAATCGCGCCCCCCTACCTGGGCCCAGATTTTTGTAAGCCCCTTATGCGTCCCCCTCCCATGTCCTGATTTTTCTAAGTTACGCTATGCGACCTCTTCTATTTCCTGATTTTCTTAAGTTCCCCTATGAGACCCCCTTATGTGCCCAGATCTTTTGATGTACCCCTATGCGACCCTACCAAGCACTGATTCTTTCTAAATCACCCTATGCCCCCCTCCCCCCACCCGGGCCCAGATTTTTGTAAGCCCCCTATGCGACCCCCTCCCATGTCCTCATTTTTCTAAGTTACGCTATGAGTTACGCCCCTTCCATTTCCTGATTTTCTTAAGTTCCCCTATGAGACCCCCTTATGTGCCCAGATCTTTCGATGTACCCCTATGAGACCCTACCAAGCACTGATTTTTCTAATCCCCCCGGCCCTGATTTTTCTAAGTTCCTCTATGAAATCAAACCCTGATTTTTTAAATCGCCCTTTGGGCCCTCTCCTCCTTGCCTGGGCCCTGATTTTTGCAAACCCTCTATGAGACCAAAACCTGATTTTTCTAAATCGCCCTATGGGATCCTCCCTGCCCAGGCCCTGATTTTTCTAAGCCCCTCATGCGACCACCTCTCATATCCTGATTTTTCGAAGTTCCCCTATGAGACCCTACCTAGCCCTGATTTTTTTTAATAAGACCCCCTCTGTGCTCTGATTTTTCTAAGTTTCCTTATGAGACCCTACCGCATCCTGATTTTTATATACTCCCCTATGAGCACTCTTATGCATTGATTTTCCCCGTATATCATGGGTCCCCCAAGCCTGGGTTTATCCTAGTCCCCCAAGGGGTAGGCGGTTCTCTCAACAAACATCAAGGAAATATCTTAGTCGAAATAAGAACAAAGCTGGAAATGAAATTTGCACATTAATTCCGCACTCTTCTTCGCTGATATTTGCTAATGACAAAGCCTACAATAAATTATGATGTTCAAGTTTAGCTCTATCTGAAACAAAATAATAATACGACTGGGATTGAAGTTTGCACTTTAACGCCAAATTTTTTCCCCAATAAATCCGATGACAAAGTCTATCTTTTACCTTTATCTCCCTGACGGAAAAAGAAATTCATTTGACACCTCATTTACCCTAAAAATGTTCCCAATAATCCGACTAATATATCGCCAATATATTGGGCACTGCAGTTTTATCAATAGCCCGATAAATCTTTTGCATCGATCATAGTCCGCAATGATCAATGTAACACGCCCTCGTTTCCACGGTTTACGTAACAAAGTGTAGTATAAATCACTTTCCTCCTAGGGCAAGGTTGTCAGTGGGGAGAAAACGTATGTGGATGTATATATTGCGTATCAACAGAACGTGCTGGATTTCTGATCATAGTAGACCAGCCGAGGATAGCGTTAAGTAGCCCCGGGGCTGCAGTCAGGACAGAAACGATCAAAGTGGCCAGATCGCCTCCGTGAACAGCCGGCAAACCATCACACACTCACTATTTGTGCGTTGTAGTAACGCCACTGTAGAAACGCCTTTAAGAAACTTATTCTATTCTACGGCAGTCAGGAAAGTGCATAATTACATAGAACACCGGTTCTGTCTTATGTCTGGCGGTCTCGTTAATCTCCAAACAAATGGACGAGCCTCCAGCGACCTGCAGATTTCGTCGGAGTTAACGGCATTTAAGTTTCGACTGCAACCGATTCATAACTGATTCATGGATTCATGGTTAAACGCTATAGAATCGATATAGGAGGTCGATGATTGATATGCGGATGATTGGAAACGATTAACAGTTCAGCAATGAGAAAGTTGAAGGCGACAGTCGATTTTGACAGAGTTGACATGGTTCATATATATTCCTACAGGTTAAATTGGAGGTTGCACTGGAGTCTTGGATATTTCAACAAAGTTTACAGAGTCGTTTGATGTTCAAACTCAATCGTCGCTAACGTATTATGTTGGAATCTCTGGTTGAAGGGATTTCAATTGGGACATTTGGGCCATGGACTATTTGATCTTTCTTTCCTAAAAATACATTGTTCTCCTACACATTTTGTGGATGCGCGGATGATCGGAACGGATTAGGAAATCGGCAAACAGACAGTTGAAATCGATAATTGATTTCGACGGAGACGTGATTCGCATGTGTTTATCATTTACACGAAGAATTAATTTCAACCGATCTTCAACCGATTTTCCACCGATTTTCAACCGATCTTCAACCGATCTTCAACCGATTTTCAACCGACCTTCAACCGATTTTCAATCGATCTTCAACCGATTTTTAACCGATCTTCAACCGATTTTCAACTGATTTTTAACCGATTTTCAACCGATCTTCTACCAATTTTCAACCGATTTTCAACCGATCTTCAACCGATTTTGAACCGAACTTCATCAGACTTTCAACCGATTTTCAACGATAATCAAATTTCGGTCAAACGTTTTGAACTTTCTGACATGAATTAACGTTTCAGTTATTATTTTATTAGTGAATCATCTACTATTTATGAAAACTGTGATGAAAAAATGGTTAAACGAATCATTTCCAAGGATAGGACAGGAAATCGGATAGGAAAGGCACATGGAAAAAAAACACGTAACAGTATCTAATCGCAACAAAATTAAAAAAGCAGTATGATGTCATTGAAGATAAAATCTCTCTTGCGCCTATAATTTGACCGGGAGTTTGCTTTGGTAATACCTGTACACAGAACATTTGTCTGCTCCTAAGATCGCTGGAGGCTGTTAGTGGACGACAGACGCCAAGATCATACGGAAAGTAGAACGGCACCGACTTTTCGATAGAGATCATTATCTGGGCGTGGCCCCGGCAATATGATACACTCGTTTTCGTGCACCAATGCTCCTAGCTTGTAGTACCAGAGCTAAAAGGTTATGGCCACGCTTGGTCAAAAGACAAATGATAGACTCGGTTCAGAGCATTCTCGCCAAACTTTCTAATTTTTGTAACCGTCGGAATTTATGAATTTTAAAAAGTTTGGTGCAACTAGCTATTTTTTTAAGGTTTGTTACATAATCTAATTTTCTAAGATCTATGCATATTTAATGATGATCTTGACACGATATTTTTATTCCAAGTATTGCACTGTTAGAAATTTTTATTTTATTATTCATAAAATTTATACGTTTTATTAATTTATAGTATATAAAATTTAATTGACCAATGTGCAAGAATATTATCTTCATTGTTATATTGAAAATAATTTGAAAAATTGCGAAATCCATATAAACTATTATCTGAAATTTATAGTGCAGTGTATGAATATTTTGACACCTATTAAATTTTCATATTGTCTACCTAAATTTTAATATGCAAATATTGAATTTAAGACAAAACTCTTAATTTTCCATTGCAATGTATATTTATTTATTCTTGACATTAATCTGAAATTTATTAATTTAATAAAATTCATAATTTATTACATTAAAATATCCATTTTAATTTATTAGACATGGTTTATATATTTTATATAATTTTGTATGTTAAATTTGTAGTTTTTTTTAAGGTTAGTTACATAATTAAATTTTCAAAGATCTAAACATATCTAATAATGATTTTGACACGAGATTTGTATTTAAAAATTTTGGGTTTACATTTCTATAGTTCTCAAGATTTTTTTCGAATCGTATAAAGTTGCAATTCAATTGACAATTGCAATTACGGAAACTGAAAATGGTTACTGATTCGTCACTTCCTCAATGTCGAAAGAGCTGGACAACCCGCGTCAATTATAATCGATTGCTTCTGTCGCTTTGCCTCTGGGATTGCCTAAAATAAGAGTTCGAGAAAGGCGAATAAAAACGAATGGAGAGCGAGACCAGCAAGAGTGAACGGTCATTATACGCGGTCAGCCTCAAATTTCATCTGACTCGGGCGGGTGCGCGTACCTTCCGTTCACTAAAATTGCTCGCCATGCGGAAAATCTTCCACTTCCTGTTCCCAGGACTAACGCCCTGTATTTGCAATATTTAAGCCTCACTGAAACGTATTGAATTTATGTCACTCTTAATTTTCAGGAACCGTTTGATCCTTGAAGCTGTGAAGCATCGCAAGTAATTCAATCTCTTTGCAATCAAATGATCGATAAAAAAAAGATGTATTTCAGGACCTTGAACATAATCTTGCAGATTTATTTTTCATTTTTAAAAATTATTTTTTAATTATTTTTCACTATTTTTAATTATTTTAAATTATTTTAAAAAAATATTTTTTCATTATTTTTCGCTATAAAAAAAATAAAAATTCAAAACTTGACACAATTTACTTCGATAATTCGATCTGGAAATTACTAATCAATTTTCGAGTCTTTCCATTTTTTCTCCGGGTTGAAATTTAGCAAACATGTAAAGCAGGTCGATGCCTTTGTTTGTGGTAATTTTCAAAAAAATTTAAAAAATGTTCAAATTTTATTTAACTGCAATTTTCGAAAAATGTCTGCACGCTCTCTAGCATCCGCAAGTTTTTAGCAATTGAGTTAAATAATTTTTTATGAATAAAGCTATATTAAAGGAGGATCGGTATTAAATTCGGAATGAATCTGCAAAAAAACTCGTTTTTTATGTGATTTTGAATTTTTCAAAAAAATTTCCATTTTGCTCTAACTCACATAAAATCTCAGCAAATCAACTGAAATTTTTTACAGATGAAAAATAACATTCAACGCTGTCATGTACTAAATTTCGTGATGATCGGTAAATTGGTTCAGATTTCACGTGATTTTGAATTTTTCAAAAAAATTTCCATTTTGCTCTAACTTACATAAAATCTCAACAAATCAACTGAAATTTTTTACAGATGAAAAATAACATTCAACGCTATTATGTACCAAATTTCGTGATGATCGGTAAATTGGTTCAGATTTCACGTGATTTTGAATTTTTCAAAAAAATTTCCATTTTGCTCTAACTCACATAAAATCTCAGCAAATCAACTGAAATTTTTTACAGATGAAAAATAATATTCAACGCTATTACGTACCAAATTTCGTAATGATCGGTAAAGCGGTTCGGATTTTACCTGGTTGTTAATTTTCCAAAAAAATTTACATTTTGCTTTAACTCTCATAAAATCTCAATAAATCAACTGAAATTTTATACAGATAAAAAATAACATTCTACGCTGTTATGTATCAAATTTCGTAATGATCGGTAAAGCGGTTCAGATTTTACGTGGTTTTGAATTTTTCAAAAAAATTTCCATTTTGCTCTAACTCACATAAGATCTCAACAAATCAACTGAATTTTTTTACAGATGAAAAATAACATTCAGCGCTATTGCGTACCAAATTTCGAGATGATCGGTAAAGCGGTTCGGATTTTACGTGATTTTGAATTTTTCAAAAAAATTTCCATTTTGCTCTAACTCACATAAAATCTCAACAAATCAACTGAAATTTTTTACAGATGAAAAATAATATTCAACCCTGTTACGTACCAAATTTTGAGATGATCGGTAGATTGGTTCAGATTTTACGTGATTTTGAATTTTTCAAAAAAATTTCCATTTTGCTCTAACTCTCATAAAATCTCAATAAATCAACTGAATTTTTTTACAGATGAAAAATAACATGCAACGCTGTTACGTACCAAATTTCGTGATAATCGGTAAATTGGTTCAGATTTTACGTGATTTTGAATTTTTCAAAAAAAATTCCATTTTGCTCTAACTTACATAAAATCTTAACAAATCAACTGAATTTTTTTACAGATGAAAAATAACATTCAACGCTGTTACGTACCAAATTTCGTGATGATCGGTAAAGCGGTTCGGATTTTACGTGATTTTGAATTTTTCGAAAATTATAGGGGGTAACAAAAAAAGTTGCAAAGTAGAACTTTTCACACTGCTTGCTCATTAATTTCCATTTTTTAAATTAAATGTGCAAAGTTCTACTTTGCAACTTTTTTTTTTCTTTCAAAATGCCCTATTTTTTATTTTTTTTTTTCCTTACTCAATTTTCAAGCACGAAGACGATCATCAAATGCCATCGCTCCAAGTGCATTCGTATCTGTTGCACCGAGACAAGGGAAAGTTTGCTGGCCTTGCACTTCGAGGAAACGCGGAACGCGGAATCGTTCGGGCCCCTTTGGCTTCTGCCTTCAGTGTTGGACTGAGATGTAGTCGACTGGAGTAGTAGGTATGCAAGAGGCTCGCGTGGCTCGTCCCAACAATTGCCACTTGCATTTCTATAGCATCAGAAGTGCAGTAATGCACTTCATTGTTTTTTTTTTTTTTTTGCATCTCTGTTAAATCGTTATACGTTTTGCGCTCTACCACATTTATAGTTCCACATTGAAATGCTCTGCTCTGAGCTGCATATATATGTTAAGTATTAAACTTGGATTGTGGTTTTACTTGCTGAATCGCTGCATCTCGAAACTTCCACAATCTAATTCCATTGAAACTTCAATACAACCATAATTGCCTATGTGGTTACAGTGCTACTTCAGATTTGCACTAGAAACTCATTTGCGTCTAAAATGCAGATTTTCCATTTTGCAAAAAAAATAAAAATAAAAAAAATCGGAAAGTGAAATCGACGGCAGTTTGAAAAAATTGATATACAAGATTTTTGAGGGGTTAAAGAATTTTATAAAATTTATTGTTGATGGTCATTTTGTAGTTAAGTTGAAAAATCTACGGGTAAAGATAAATAATTTTGAAAGTTGCAAGTGCTTTTAATTATATCTTATTTTTTGAATCATGATCGCAGCAAAGTTTCTAAAAATTTCACGCTAATTTGCAATTAATTTTTTTTTTCGTTTTTTCAGATCAGATATAATTTTTCAAAGAATTTTTAAATAATTTGGGTTTTTGGATATAATAATCAAAATATGAATATAAGAAATTTCAGTGTCATTGAACGAATAGTTTCACACAAAAAAACTTAAAATAATCTCAAAATAGAATATTTCCAAATTTTCAAAAAATTTGGAGTAAAATCATGTATATTAATTTTTCCAAATCCATTTATTTAGTTGCATTAATAATTTTCTTCAAGAAATTAAATAGTATCAATATTTTCTAGTATAATATTGCTGAAAATGAAATCAAAAAGTAATTGAATAAAGAACGAAATATGGTATGAGAAATTATTCCAAAAATATAAAAATGAAAATCCATCTAATTTATTTTCACCCCTGAAATGGATAACAGTTGTGATTCTTTTGACATTCTCGAGAGAACAGGACGTTTGTGATCCAGTTAACCGTCACTTTAATATTTGAAATTTTATTTAATATTTCTTTAATAATTAATGCATGCAAATTTTATTCGATAATTAATACTTGAAAATTTGTATTAATACTTCTTTAATACTTAATACTGGACATTTTTATTTAATACTTCTTTAATATTCAATAATTGAAAATTTTATTTAATACTTCTTTAATATTTAATAATTGAACATTTGATTTAATACTTTATTAATACTTAATATTTGAAAATTTTATTTAACAATTCTTTAATACTTAATACTTGAAAATTTTATTTAACAATTCTTTAATACTTAATACTGGAAATTTTTATTTAATACTTTTTTAATATTTAATACTTGAAAATTTAATTTAATATTATTTTTAATACTTCAGACTTGAATCAGCCTATCAAAAAAGTATCCAACAGTCCAATAAATACTTCAGATACTTCGATTTTATATACTAATTTAATTTTTTTTACTTTATTAATATTTCCTGTTTTTTATGTGGGTGAATAATAAAAACGAAATATGGTATGAGAAACTGTCGCAAAAATGTAAAAATAAAAATCCATCACCTCGACTTTCACCCCTGAAATGAGCGACAGTTGTGATCCTTTTGGCATTCCCGAGAGAGCAGGACGTTTGTGATCCAGTTAACCGCCACTCTCACGTATAAAACGTGGAGCACTGTGAGGTACGACGTTGATCCCCGATCTCCACGTAACGAGGGAGTGACGAGGGCCAGCGAAAACCATGTGCTCTGACTTTACGCGACACGTGCAACAAATCAGCCTGCATATATACAGGTATATAATATGCGGTGGTGAACATACGACGATCCCCATATGTATAATGTACAACGCAAAAGCAACGCGTTTGAATTTAGGGCTCAGACGTTTTCCTGCTTCTCACGACATGACAGACAGGGTGAAGGAAGAGTATCACGTCATTCGAAAGGCCCGAACCTGGACCCATGGAGTCTCCAGCGTTCTTTGTCTTTCGTCTCACCGACAGTCGAGATCGCATCAGAATTGAAGATCTTGAAATTTTCGGTGCTTTTCGTCGGCTGGAATAAAAAGAAGACATTTTTATTCAATTCACATATATCAGAAACATTTTGCAACTGCATCAATAAATTTAAAAAATATGTGGTTGGTTTCGAAAAATGGATTTTCTAATTTGGTTAAAGGATTATTTGTGTTTCGTCGTAGTGAAGATTGAGATTGCAGCAGATTTGAAGATCTTTATATTTTCGGTGCTTTTCGTCCACTGGAATAAATAAGACATTTTTGTTTAATTTATATTCATCAAATTTTGCCATGTCAACTTTTGCTATGTCAAATTGCGCCATGTCAACTTCTGCTGTGTCTGATTATGCCATGTCAACTTTAGCTGGGTCTAATTGCGCCGTATCACCTTTTACTACGTGGACATGGACCATGTCAACTTTTGCCATGGCGAGATGGCGCACGTCAAGTTTTGCTTTGTTGAATTGTGCCATTTCGAGTTGCACTGGGTCAAATTTCGCCATGTCCAATTGTGCCATGTCCAATTGTGCCATGTATAATTGTGCCATGTCCAAGTGTGCCATGTCCAATTGTGCCGTGTCCAATTGTGCCATGTCCAATTGTACCATGTCCAATTGTGCCATGTCCAGTTGTGCCATGTCCAATTGTGCCATGTCAAATTGTGCCATGTATAATTGTGCCATGTCCAATTATGCCATGTCCAATTGTGCCATGTCCAATTGTGCCGTGTCCAATTGTGCCATGTCCAATTGTGCCAGGTCCAATTGTGCCATGTCCAAGTGTGCCATATCCAATTGTGCCATGTCCAATTGTGCCGTGTCCAATTGTGCCATGTCCAATTGTGCCATGTCCAATTGTGCCATGTCAAATTGTGCCATGTCCAAGTGTGCCATGTCCAATTGTGCCATGTCCAATTGTGCCGTGTCCAATTGTGCCGTGTCCAATTGTGCCATGTCCAATTGTGCCATGTCCAATTGTGCCATGTCCAATTGTGCCATGTCCAATTGTGCCATGTCCAATTGTACCATGTCCAATTGTGCCATGTCCAATTGTACCATGTCCAATTGTGCCATGTCCAATTGTGCCATGTCCAATTGTGCCATGTCCAATTGTACCACGTCCAATTGTGTCATGTCCAATTGTGCTATGTCTAATTGTGCCATGTCCGATTGTGCCATGTCCAATTTTGCCGTGTCCAATTGTGCCGTGTCCAATTGTACCATGTCCAATTGTGTCATGTCCAATTGTGCCATGTCTAATTGTGCCATGTCTAATTGTGCCATGTCCAATTTTGCCGTGTCCAATTGTGCCGTGTCCAATTGTGTCATGTCCAATTGTGCCATGTCTATTTGTGTCATGCCCAATTGTGCCGTCTCCAATTGTGCCACGTCCAATTGTGTCATGTCCAATTGAGCCGTGTCCAATTGTGCCTTGTCCAATTCGACCATGTCCAATTCTACCATGTCCAATTCGACCATGCCCAATTCTACCATGTTCAATTCTACCATGTCAAATTCTACCATGTCCAATTCTACCATGACCAATTCTACCATGTCCAATTCTACCATGTCCAAATCTACCATGTAGAATTCTACCATGTCCAATTCTACCATGTCCAATTCTACCATGTCCAATTCTACCATGTCCAATTCTACCATGTCCAATTCTACCATGTCCAATTCTACCATGTCCAATTCTACCATGTCCAATTCTACCATGTCCAATTCTACCATGTCCAATTCTACCATGTCCAATTCTACCATGTCCAATTCTGCCATGTCCAATTCTACCATGTCCAATTCTACCATGTCCAATTCTACCATGTCCAATTCTACCATGTCCAATTCTACCATGTCCAATTCTACCATGTCCAATTCTACCATGTCCAATTCTACCATGTCCAATTCTAGCATGTCCAATTCTATCATGTACAATTCTACCATGTCCAATTCTACCATGTCCAATTCTATCATGTCCAATTCTACCATGTCCAATTCTACCATGTCCAATTCTACCATGTCCAATTCTACCATGTCCAATTCTACCATGTCCAATTCTACCATGTCCAATTCTACCATGTCCAGTTCTACCATGTCCAATTCTACCATGTCCAATTCTACCATGTCCAATTCTACCATGTCCAATTCTACCATGTCCAATTCTACCATGTCCGTTTCTACCATGTCCGATTCTACCATGTTCAATTCTACCATGTCCAATTCTACCATGTCCAATTCTACCATGTCCAATTCTACCATGTCCAATTCTACCATGTCCAATTCTACCATGTCCAATTCTACCATGTCCAATTCTACCATGTCCAATTCTATCATGTCCAATTCTATCATGTCCAATTCTACCATGTCAACTTTTTGATGTATCGAATTCTCCATACACTTCCTTTCCTTCAATATTAACTTAGGAATCTAGAGAAACGTGACACTGCCATAAATCTCTATTATTACCTCATTTCCAACTCCATAAATCTTCCAAAACAACCAACATACAACAAACTACCAAATGCATTACAAAACTAATCATACATTCGTTAAATTTTCCTTCTTGATCCTGAAGTCGAAATCTCGTGGCATAACGACGTAGACTTGTTTCGCATGAAGGCTCGACTCGACGTGCTCTTCAGGTTCTACATGAATTAAATGTTTGCCTATTATGCAATCGGCAAACGGGGGTTGCTATCTGAATTGCAGAAATGCATTTGCATATTGTGCGAGGAAACGAAGGACCATAAGAGAACGAGCCCGTGGATGGAGGCTCGGCTGTGCGTGACTCTCGCAAATTTTTTTTGAAAACGTATAAACATACAGCATAATATAAATATAGTGTGTAATTGCGGTACAGGTGTACGTGCGTGATTATGTGTAAGACAGGAGCACGGAAATTCTACCGGATTAGTGAAACGTCCAGGAACGGGATCGTTCTGTTATGGAAAACTCGTATATGCACCAATACCGCCTCTGCAATCGCCGGTCAATATATCAACGTTAGAAAGTTACATCGAATATTTGCTCAAACTTTTATACATATAAACGAATTTCATAATGGCATATTTTTTTTATCTATGTGACTCAACGTCACAAGCGATCCAGTTATCAATGTTTTGCTGTGCTCATGTGTTTTCTTTTGCCTCGATATAAATGTTTTCACACTATCAGATAAGTATTTACTTGCGAGGCGTTTGATGCAATTTCTTTTTGCGAGATATTTGCGAGAGAGCAGAACCTTTGTCATCCAATTAATCGTCACGTTAATAATTAAAATTTAATACTTATTAAATTAATTATATTTTTATAATTTTGGAATTTTATAATTTTATAATTTTATAATTTTATAATTTTATAATTTTATAATTTTATAATTTTATAATTTTATAATTTTATAATTTTATAATTTTATAATTTTATAATTTTATAATTTTATAATTTTATAATTTTATAATTTTATAATTTTATAATTTTATAATTTTATAATTTTATAATTTTATAATTTTATAATTTTATAATTTTATAATTTTATAATTTTATAATTTTATAATTTTATAATTTTATAATTTTATAATTTTATAATTTTATAATTTTATAATTTTATAATTTTATAATTTTATAATTTTATAATTTTATAATTTTATAATTTTATAATTTTATAATTTTATAATATTTTATAATATTTTATAATATTTTATAATATTTTATATTATAATTATGATTTCATAATTTTATAATACCATATTTCTTTTTTCTATCTCTGTGACTCAACATCACACGCGATTTAGTTATCAATGTAGCTCATGTATTTTTTTTGTCCTCAATATAAATGTTTTCGTACTATCAAAGCAATATTTTATGGCGAGGCACTTGACGCAATTTTTTTTTTGCGACATATATCGCTGCATACTCGCAACCGATTCGCTTTATTTTTCTCCGGTTTTTATATATCTACATTGCTATTTGGGTCGGACACTCGTCAGACGAATAAGTACAATGTATATGCAGATTGCACGCGTCAGTGAACTCCACGTATATATTTTTTTATACATAATAATGCAATGGATTTTTTGTGAGGAAGAAATTGCAAATTTCATATTTATTCAACCACTCAAGAAACTGAATCTATCATATTGTTTTAACCTAAAAAAATACAAACATTACAATATTATTAATAATACAAAATACTGATTTTTTCAAATTTTTTTGTCCACTCAAAATACTAAATTTTTCAGATTTTTTTAAACTAAAAAAATACAGATATTACGATATTATTAATAATATAAAATACTGATTTTTTTCAGATTTTTATGTCCACTCAAAATACTGAATTTTTCAGATTTTTATGTCCACTCAAAATACTGAATTTTTCAGATTTTTATGTCCACTCAAAATACTGAATTTTTCAGATTTTTTCATCCACTCAAAATACTGAATTTTTCAGATTTTTTCATCCACCCAAAATACTGAATTTTTCAGATTTTTTCATCCACCCAAAATACTGAATTTTTCAGATTTTTTCATCCACCCAAAATACTGAATTTTTCAGATCTTTTTATCCACTCGTTTCGGAAAAGCATTTTTTTTTCAAACTCATATATCATGAAAGATTTATTTAGTCACAAAACAAAAAACAGAAACGTTATGTTTTTTCATAAACTATTCAATGCATTATACATTATATTTTTGGTTGCACAAAAAAAAATCATTTTCAAAAAATGAAACCGTAAAAAAAAAAAATTTCTTTAAATTCCACACATTTAATTTCGTTGTAAATTCTACAGCACAATTAATTAATATAAAAAATATAAAAAATATAAAAAATAAATAAACAGAGAAATACTGTTGACATAATAATAATGCAATATATGATATATTGGCATCCAGATAATTTTCATTAATTAATCGGTTTCTATTTTGCATATTACTGTGACTAATATATTATTATTCCTTACTACATCTACAAATGAATACTGATCTGTATTAAATGTTACGGCTGCTCGACTTAAATCCATTTATTTTTTACCCTCTCAATTTGTTTTTGTATCCTGTACGTTATACTACGTATAACTTGCAACATCCTTTACCTTGACGAGTCCTTTCATTGCCGACGATCTCGGGACTGGATCTCGACACGCTCGAGAAAACTTCTCGGCCGCGCACGGATTCACTGGCGTTTGCTTCGTCGATTCCTTCCAATCCCCTCTTCAGCCTATGTGCATTTCTAAGGATTGCAGGAGCCTTTTCTTTTGAATGATGCACATTGCACGCTAACTTATCGAAGAAGGCCATTTGCAGGAGGCGATTCTGAGACATTTCATAATTTTCATTCAATTGTCAAGCAGTCAATATAAAAATAAATAAATTACATGGAAAAAATGATTTTTTTTGCCCTGATAATATTTTGTTAAAATTGTAATAATATTATGGCATGAGTTAGCAGAGGAATTTTTTTTTTTGGAATAGCAAAAATAATTGCGAGGCTAGAAAATAATTTTGTTGGGCTAGCAAAAAAAATTTGGGAGCGAAGAAAATAATTTTGGTGGGCTTGGAATAAAATTTGGGAGCCTAAAAAATAATTTTGATGAACTAGCAAAAAAGATTGTGTCTATGAAAAAAATTTGTTTGCCTAGTAAAAAAAAGTATGAGCCTACAAAATAATTTTGTTAGACTAGCAAAAAAAATTGGTTACCTTAGTAAAAAAAATTTAAGAGGCTAGAAAATAATTTCGTTAGCCTAGTAAAAAAATTTGTGGGCCTAGAAAATAATTCTTTTTAGACAAACCAAAAAATTAGTCAGCCTAGTAAAAAAATTTGTGAATCTAGAAATAAATTTGTGAGCCTAGAAAAAAAATTTAAGAGGCTAGAAAATAATTTGTGGGCCTAGAAAATAATTCTTTTTGGACGAGCCAAAAAATTAGTCAGCCTAGTAAAAAAATTTGTGCGTGTAGAAACAAATTTGTGAGCCTAGAAAAAAATGTTGTCGCACTAGCACACAAATTAGCCTAGGAAATAATTTTGTTGGACCAGCAAAAAAAAATTAGCAGAAGCGATATGCAAGGTTTTACTTAGTTTATTTTAGCGAATGGACTTTTTATTTAAACCAACTCAATTCCACAGTAAATTAAAATTTAAACCCACCAAGATTTTTAGTGACTAGCAATTTTAGCTTACTAGAATTAATTTGATTTATTTATCAATTTAACTATTTAATTACTTCTATCAACCAATTATTATTTCATACCAAAGTCATAAGCGTTTGATGCAATTAGGAAAAATATTTATCGAATCTTAACATCTCATATTCATACTTATTAATTTTTTTACTTATTTTTTTAAATAAATATATATATAATAAACTATAACAACCACATGGAAACAAATATAAATGTTAGTGACGCGTGCAGAATTTAATATGCGTTTGAAGCAATTATGAAAATGCTTATCGAATCATAAAACCCCATATTAATAATTACTACATTTATTACTTATTTTAAAAAAATCAATGTAATATACTGTAAAAAAATACAGTGAATCAAATCTGGATATTAGTGACGCGTTCAGAATATAATATGCGTTTGATATAATTATAAAAATATTTACGGAATCATAAAATCTCATATTAATACTTACTACATTTATTGACTTATTTTTAAAAAATAAATGTATAATATACTTTAACGAATACATTGAACAAATGTTAATGTTAGTGACGCGTGCAGAATGTAATATGCGTTTGATGCAATTATAAAAATATTTATCGAATCATAAAATCTCATATAAATACTCACTACATTTATTGCTATTTTTTTAATGAATATATAATATACTGTAAAAAATACAGTAAAACCAATGACGATATTAGTGACGCATGCGGAATGCAATATGCATTTCACACAATTATGAAAATATTTATCGCATCTCAAAATCTCATATTAATACTTACCACATTTAAAAAAATATATATATATATACTAGGATTTTATTGTGGCTCGCGTGCTAAGCGCGCTCGCAATCTCCCCCCCCCCCGCAAGGGTGCCCCCCCTACCCTTATGATCTATGTTTTTGGAAAAGGACTTACAAAAATACAGGCTTGGGGTCTTACAGACCCCCTGAATTTTTCTAAGTCCTTCAATTCTTGAAACGGCAGCGGCGGCGGCGGCGAGATCTTTTTGTAATATCAAGGAGGATAAAGATTGGAAATTTTTTGAAATTTTGAAATTTTCAAATTTTTTTAAATTTTCAAATTTTCAAATTTTTTTAAATTTCGAAATTTCGCAATTTTGAAACTTTTGAAATTTTTGAAACTTGTTCGAAATGTTGAAATTTTGAAATTTTTTAAAACCTTGAAATGTTTTGAAATTTTGAAATTTTTTGAAATCTTGAAATTTTTTGAAATCTTGAAATTTTTTGAAATTTTGAAATTATTTTAAGGTTCTGAAATCTTGAAATTTTTTGAAATTTTGAAATTATTTTAAGGTTCTGAAATTTTGAAATTTTTTAAAATTCTGAAATTTTGAAATTTTTTAAAATTCTGAAATTTTGAAATTTTTTATAATTCTGAAATTTTCTAAAATTCTGAAATTTTTTAAAATTCTGAAATTTTTTAAAATTCTGAAATTTTTTAAAATTCTGAAATTTTTTAAAATTCTGAAATTTTTTAAAATTCTGAAATTTTTTACAATTCTGAAATTTTCTAAAATTCTGAGATTTTCTAAAATTCTGAAATTTTTTAAAATTCTGAATTTTTTTAAAATTCTGAATTTTTTAAAAATTCTGAAATTTTTTAAAATTCTGAAATTTTTAAAAATTCTGAAATTTTTAAAAATTCTGAAACTTTTTAAAATTCTGAAATTTTTAAAAATTCTGAAATCTTGAAACTTTTTAAAATTCTGAAATTTTTTAAAATTCTGAAATTTTGAAATTTTTTAAAAATCTGAAATTTTGGAATTTTTTAAAATTCTGAAATTTTGAAATTTTTGATTTTTTGAAATTTTGATCAACCCGATGAAGTTGGCCACTCCGCGACAGTAGCCACTCCGTGAGCCTAGCCACTCCGTGGCATTAGCCACTCCACGATATTAGCCACTCCGCGATATTAGCCACTCCATAACTTTAATCACTTAGTGACTTTACACGATTAACGAAACTACCGTCTTGTGCACGACGGTGGCGGCGGCGACGAAATCTTTTTATAATATAGAGAGATAATATACTGTAACAAATACAGTGAAATAAATGTGGACGTTAGTGACGCGTGCACGGAACTAAATAATATCGGGTGAAAGTCCCACCGCGTGGCCACGGCAGTAACTGCCCTGGCGAGGACTTTTGATAGAGAAAAAGATTCAACGATATATTTGCATATAGTTGGATTACTGCATTCGAGTGCAGAGAACCGTTCTAGTCTGTTAGATTATGCAACACTCGACTCGCCAGTTTTGTATGTAGTAAGGTAATAAAATTATCTGGATACTTGAGCTGCTCATACCAACGGGAATACGTGAATACAATGTACAACTAAATAATGCAACTTCGATCTTATCCTCGATCTGCAAAAAAAAAAAAAAAAAATTCCCAGCCTCTTAACGTATCTTACAGAAGAACCAGATATTTTATTTGTGCATCCAAAATCTGTGCTTAGTTCTGAATAATTTTTCAGAAGGAGAAATCGTGGGAATTGTAGCAACTATTAATTATTTATTCATCATTCTTTTTATATTTATGACAGTTAGTTAATAATTACGAATAATTGAAATTAGTGACGGTAACAATATAATAATGTCACTACTAAAATAGTTGCACCGACAGATAATAGTTGTCATAGTTGAATAGTTGGAACAAAGTTAAGTAAATAAATAAATAATTATCCGTAGCAATTGTCAAATAATAAAACAATAAATTTTCATTATAAAAGCAATTCTATTCATCGTATATGAAATTTACTATATATATAAGTATTATATATATAATATTATTATTGTCGACAAATTTATGTTATTCCATTAACGATTAAAAAAACTGATTAGCAAATAATTTTGTCAGCCTACTAAACAAATATGTGAGCCCAGGAAATAATTTTATTGGACAAGCAAAAAAATTAGTTAGCCTAGTAAAAAAGTTTGTGGGCCTAGAAAATAATTTTTGTGGACTAGCAAAAAAATTAGTTAACCTAGTAAAAAAGTTAGTGAACCCAGAAAATAATTTTGTTGTTCTAGCAAAAAAATAAGTTCGCCTAGTGAAATAATTTTGTTGGAAAAGTAAAAAAAATTGTGAGCCTAGAAAATAATTTTGGTGGACTAGCAAAAAAATTAGTTAGCCTAGTAAAAAAATTTGTGAGCCTAGAAAATAATTAGTTAGCCTAGTAAAAAAATTTGTGAGCCTAGAAAATAATTAGTTAGCCTAGTAAAAAAATTTGTGAGCCTAGAAAATAATTAGTTAGCCTAGTAAAAAAATTTGTGAGCCTAGAAAATAATTTTGATGGACTAGCAAAAAAATTAGTTAGCCTAGTAAAAATATTTATGAGCCTAGAAAATAATTTTGTAGAACTAGCAAAGAAAAATGGTGAGCCTCGTAAATAAATTTGTTAGACTAGTAAAAGAATTTGTGAGCCAAAAAAATAATTTTGTAGAACTATCAAAAAAAATTAATTAGCCTAGTAAAAAAATTGTGAGCCGAGAAAATAATTTTGTGGGCCTAGCAAAAAAATTTGTTAGCCTAGAAAATGAATCAATACAAATTTTTTAAATAATTAAAATTTCGTCAAAATTTTTTTGGATTAAATGTTAAGTAGATAGACATTATAAACCTTGTGGGGATAACAAAATAGAGTAGCAGTTGCGTATGTAGTAGCACTTAAGAATGCCAACCGAGCATATCCCAGACCTCTTTCACTTTCTTTCCGTCAACCTCATACCTACAGCAAAGTCGTGTCGTTGTCGTCGTCGTCATGCATTCAACGTTGTCGAACTGGAGTATAACACATATAGTGTGTACATAGAGAGCAGTATATACTTATACGTACATTTTCTGGTTTGTTCGTGAATTCGAGAAGAAGTTAAAACGTTACTTCCGCTTAACGTATTGTGCTATTGTCTGACCCGTTACCCACCATTTCTACTTGTAGCCTTTCTTTTCATCGTGACATAGACATTTTTATATCAATCATTGTACACAATTATGAAATCGTTAAAAACACTTAAATATACTGTCTGATCGTTCACTCGCAGTTTCTACTTAATTTCAACTATTTTCGCAGACCCTTTAATTATTATACAACTGTAACGAGCAAAGAAAAAAAAATTACATCTTTATTCTAAGTGATTCGGAGCACAAAACTGCGTCGAGTTTGTTACTGGCTGTTTCTACTTATCGTTTTTTTACTGTTTCAATTATCCTTTTTATTATTATGCAATTGCACCTTTTTGCATTCGTATAGCTTAGCTTTTTTTCAACGATTCTGACTCTGTCTGACCGATTATTGGCTTTTTCTACTTAATTTATATTTTTTCTTAGTTTGATCTTGTTTTTTTGTTGTTACGACACAGAAACGATTTTAAAAAATTGTTTTATTTTGTATTACATACAGGCTTTTAATTCTATATGGGTTTTTAAGGGGGTCGATTATTACGTGCACTAGAAATTAATTATTTAATGAGGGTATAAAGAATTACGGCAATTTTTTTTTTTAACTGTATAAAAATATTTGACAATTCCAAACGATGCAATATTGATAATGATCTTCTAATAATCGAAAAAGAAATCGCCTAGACGAAATATAAAAAATGATAAGAAAAATTAATTAAAAAAAAAAAATAGAAAATCTAAAAAATAAAATCCCTCCTAAAATTTAATATATGCAAGTCTGATTTTCTTAAAAACATAGTTACAACCGAGTTAAAATGAATTTCGAACATGGCACTTAAAAATATGGAATTAAAAAAAATTTCCTAGACGAAAAAGAAAAATGGCACTTTTTATGAAAATCATTGTACCCTTAAGGCATTGATGGTGACCAATGTTGCGATGCTCTTAACCCAAAGACTTTCATATAATAATAATATTAAAAAAATATGCTACACCAAATATAAAAAATGGTAGGAGAAATTTATTTTTAAAAAAATAAAATCGAAAATCTAAAAAATAAAATGCCTCCTAAAATTCTACATATTCAGATCTGATATATTTTTACATAAATTATTTGTAACAAAGTTAAAAACAATTTAGAACATGGCCCTAAAAAAATGAATTTAAAAAAAATGTCCCAACGAAAAAAAAAATGAAAATTGGTGTATCCTTAAGGCATTGATGGTGACTAATGTTGCGATGCTCTTAACCCAAAGACTCATATAATAATAATATTTAAAAAATATCCTACACCAAATATAAAAAATAGTAGGAGAAATTTATTTAAAAAAATAAAATAGAAAATCTAAAAAATAAAATGCCTCCTAAAATTTAACATATTCAGATCTGATCTTTTTTTACATAAATTATTTGTAACAAAGTTAAAAACAATTTAGAACATGGCATTAAAAATATGAGTTTGGAAAAAATGTCTCGACGAAAAATAAAATGACACTTAAAAAAAATAAAAATCGGTGGATCCTTAAGGCGTCGATGGTGACCAATGTTGCGATGCTCTTAACCCGAAGACTTTCGATTAAACGTCGGAGCAATCAAGACGTTAAACCCATGACGATAAATCTCCTAACGACCGTGGCACAGAGCGTCGCTTTATAGCCATAAAAATCATAAAAGAAGCAAAAATATAGGTGCAAGAAGCGACGGAAACTCGGTCCTCATGCAGCGTCGATTATTTCGATGCGATGATGAACGAGAAATCGCCCTTCGCTTCCTGGAATGGCAGCAATAAAAAAAAGAACGTGTTCCACTATCGTTTTTTTTTTTTAAGTGTTCTACATGCCAATTTTTTTAAATTTACTGTTTACGATTCGTCGGCTGCGCGATTAAATGAAACGCACTCTTAATGATTATTTACATGCACAATAAACCAAATTATTATATCGGTTATCGTCCATTTTATTATTTTAGTAACTGTTTGTTGTGACTATATTCAGAGCAACGCGCGCCTTAAGAATTTTTTATGTTATTGTAATTACATCCTTTGTACTCTCAGTTATCCCCATTCCTGTTGTGACCCAATTATTGACCCTATTATTTTATTCGAAAAATATCGTTGCGGCCATTTTTCAACAAAAAGGTTTAAAAAGTTATTTGATTGAACACAAAAAAATTATCAATTTTTTTGTCTCGCTGAAAAAAAAATCGTATTTTTCAAATTTCTTAATTCATTGAACAAAAAATTTGCATTTTATACATTTTTTAATCCACCGAAAAAAAAAAGAATTTTTCAGATTTTTTTTCATCCACTGATTTAATATAAATAATAATTATTTCAATTATTTTTTTTATAATAATTTTCAATATCATATTAATAATTTAATTATTCATATTAATATCATATTAACAATTTAATTATTAATATAATAATTAAATAAATAATTCCACATTTATTAGAAAATTTTTTTAAAAATTTCATTTGAAAGCGTTAAAGAAAATAATATTACAAAAAAAAATCGTTTCTATCTATTTAACTATAAAAAATTCGTTTATAACTTTTTGCCACTACTATTACACAAAATAAATATTTTCAAAAATGTTAATTAATTTTCGATACTTTTATTGCATAAAATAAATATTTTCAAAAATGTTAATAATTTTTCGATACTTTTATTGCACAAAATAAATATTTTAAAAAATGTTAATAATTTTTCGATACTTTTATTACACAAAATAAATATTTTAAAAAATGTTAATAATTGTTCGATACTTTTATAGCACAAAATAAATATTTCAAAAAATGTTAATAATTGTTCGATACTTTTATTGCACAAAATAAATATTTGAAAAAATGTTAATAATTTTTCGCCACTTTTATTACCCAAAATAAATATTTCAAAAAATGTTAATAATTGTTCGATACTTTTATAGCACAAAATAAATATTTCAAAAAATGTTAATAATTTTTCGATACTTTTATTGCACAAAATAAATATTTCAAAAAATGTTAATAATTTTTCGACACTTTCATTAAACAAAATAAATATTCCAATAAAACATTTGGTCAGGAATGCAAGGATCGAAAAATACAAAAAAAAATTATTCGACAAAAAACTAAAGACATTTTAATGACTATACGCAATAATTAAGGCAGTAAATTCCAAGCACGTGTAGTGTGCGTTTTTACAAAGTATTTGCGAAGAGCGTGTGTGCCAACAAATGGGCGTGGAGCGAAGGAAGGTGAAACCGTGACTCCAGAATAATTTTCGCGTGAAAATATATAGTCTAAACATATTACGGTGTCAGGGAAAAAAAAAGAAAAAAAAAGAAATACCGGAATGGTAAATGTGTCATTTTTTTGCCTCGGTGACCAACAACGTGTAGTAATAATGATAATAATAAGACAAGGCACATAATAATGATATGTTGAGGGCAAGGATCGACAGGTAATCTCGCACGTCACAGAAATGTTTGCTGCTTTTAGTTTATGAAATATACTTGAGAAATCGCTCTCACGTAGTCATAACGTCAAGACTCAGCGCAAACTTTCGACAGATTGTCAATTTATGACTTCACAGTTTTGTACGAATTATCCATCATTATATTCAAAGCCTTTGTAAATATTATCGTTTCTAGATAACAACGATATAAAAACATAAAAGCGATAACGATAATCGTAAAGATACACAATTTTCTTTACCAGCTGATTTTAAGTTATTATGCAGAAACGTCAGTCAATTTATTCTTGTATTAAGGTCTAAGTACAAGACAACCAATTTACGAGCTGAATTTTTAAACCTAATAACTTTACACAAAAAAAAAAATTTATGTGTGCAAAAAAGCAGATTTATATTTATCTATGAATTTGAAACATTATTTTAATAATTAATTTAGAAAAAAAATATTTTTAAATATAAATAAATGGAGGGCGTTTTATGATGATATGAAAATATATAATATATTGTTTAAAAAATTTTTTTTTTAAATATATTTCATTAATGAAAATAAAATTTAATTAATCATGTCATCATTGAGTGTAATGAAAAATAATCTACTGCTGATTCCGATGAAATTTGATTGCTCTATCAAAAAAAAAAAAAAAAAAAAAAAAATTATTTTTTATTTTATTTATTTATTCTACAGTAAATAGTAGTAATAATAATAATGTAATGTCTGCCACAAATGAGTGTAATTGAAAAGGATTTATAGCTGTGGCTGATGAAAAACTTTTACAATTTATCCTATTAAATAAATTCACATTTTTCTATTTTTATTTTTATTTTTTTTATTTTAGCATTTGCAAAAGCCAAATAAATAAAAAAAACAATAAGACTATAAACAAAGTATATTAATCAACGTAGCCCCTGGGTACATTGGCGAAAGTAGGTGATTACTAAAGAGCCAGAAAAGCAAAAGAATAATTGAACAAATTTTACTGCCATATTGAAATAAACAAAGAAAAGTTTCAGAGAAGATTGCAATATCGATAAAATATTAATGATGTGTAATTAGAAATTCCACGTATACAAGCAAAGCTCCGAGAAACCTCAGGAAATGCCCCAAAAAAATTACAAAAAAATTTACTACCAAAAAATAATTATTATTTTTTTAATTTTTTTAAATTTATTTATTCTACAATAAATAATAGTAATAATAATGTAATGTCTGACACAAATGAATCTAATTACAAAAAATGTACAGTTGTGTCTGATGAAAAGCTTTTATAATTTATTCTAATAAATAAGTTCACAATTTTATTTTTTTATTTTAAAAATTACAAAAGCCAAATAAAAAAATAAACAATATGACTATAAACAAAGTATATTAATAAACGTACTCGTAGCCTTTGGGCACATTGACGAAAGTGGGTGATTACTAAAAAGCCAGAAATAGAAAAAAATAATTGAATAAATTTTACTGCCATATTGAAATAAACAAAGAAAAGTTTCAGGGAAGATTGCAATATCGATAAAATATTAATGATGTGTAATTAGAAATTCCACGTATATAAGCAAAGTTCCGAGAAACCTCAGGATATGCCCTAAAAAAATTGCAAAAAAATTTATTACCAAAAAATAATAATTATTTTTTTTATTTTTTTAAATTTATTTATTTGACAATAAATAATAATAATAATAATGTAATGACTGATGAAAAGCTTTTACAATTTATTCTAATAAATAAGTTCACAATTTTATTTTTTTATTTAAAAAATTACAAAAGCCAAATTAAAAAAAAGAACAATATGACTATAAACAGAGTATATTAATAAACGTACTCGTAGCCTTTGGGCACATTGGCGAAAGTGGGTGATTACTAAAGAGTCTGAAAAGCAAGAAAATAATTGAACAAATTTTACTACCATATTGAAATAAACAAAAAAAAACCTTTCGGGGAAGATTGCAATATCGATAAAATATTAATGATGTGTAATTGGAAATTCCACGTGTACAAGCAAAGATCCGAGAAACGTCGTGAGTGCAGTTGCCGTTTCATGGTGCAGCAGTGCAGTGACTGGGGCGTTACGTTCGTCTGGCGGAAAAACGAGTCTCCTATAGTTCCGGTAGAATGCACACGCTCCGCGTACTCGAGACTCACGATGTGGAGAACGTTGACTGATTTTACAATCGACTAGGTGGACTCGCGAGAAGGGGACGTAGGATTCTGTCGCCACGCCAGGCACGTCCTCGCCAACGTTAATTACTCCACTGTAAGAAGCTACGCCACACGCCAAGCTCCGATGGAATAAAACGTTCATTCAATCGTATCGTTTATAAGGTCTTCTCGATAATCTATTATATCCATTCTCTTCGATTAATGACATGTTATTAATAGTCTCATTAATAATAATAGTAGAATCAATTATTTTATTAATTTGGTTATTAATTTAAAAATTGGAGTTGTAACGATTTTTATGGGGGGGTTTTTTTTAAATATATATATATTAATTTTGATGAGAAATTGAGAGGCATAAGTGATGTAAAGTTGGGCTATGGGATAAGGGAAAAAAAAATTTAGGTTACATTTTCCGACCGGAAGTCGGATCCGTGAATCCTGAAATTAGAACTGACCAAACGTTACTTTTTTTTAAATCATCGTAAAAAGGCATGTAACCGGTACTTTCTGAGGTACAATATGCGACTTGAGAACGATAGTGAAAGCCAAAATTCGATATCTTGAAGAAAATAAAATTTAGGTTCTTTAGGTTGGATTTTCTGGCCAAGAGTCGAATCCTGAAATCAGACCCGACCAAAAGTGACTTTTTCAAAAATCATCGTAAAAAGGCATGTAACGGGTACTTTCTGAGGTACAATATGCGACTTGAGAACGATAGTGATGGCCGAAATTCGATATCTTGAAGAAAATAAAATTTAGGTTCTTTAGGTTGGATTTTCTGGCCAACAGTCGAATCCTGAAATCAGTCCCGACCAAAAGTGACTTTTTCAAAAATCATCGTAAAGAGGCATGTAACCGGTACTTTCTGAGGTACAATATGCGACTTGAGAACAATAGTGAAGGCCAAAATTCGATATCTTGAAGAAAATAAAATTTAGGTTCTTTACGTTGGATTTTCTGGCCAAAAGTCGGATCCTGAAATCAGACCCGACCAAAAGTGACTTTTTCAAAAATCATCGTAAAAAGGCATGTAACCGGTACTTTCTGAGGTACAATATGCGACTTGAGAACGATGGTGAAGGCCAAAATTCGATATCTTGAAGAAAATAAAATTTAGGTTCTTTAGGTTGGATTTTCCGACCAAAAGTCGGATCCTGAAATCAGACCCGATCAAAAGTGACTTTTTTAAAAATCATCGTAAAAAGGCATGTAATGGGTACTTTCTGAGGTACAATATGCGACTTGAGACCGATAGTGAAGGCCAAAATTCGATATCTTGAAGAAAATAAAATTTAGGTTCTTTAGGTTGGATTTTCTGGCCAACAGTCGGATCCTGAAATCAGACCCGACCAAAAGTGACTTTTTCAAAAAACATCATAAAATGGCATGTAACCGGTGGTTTCTGAGGTACAATATGCGACTTGAGAACGATAGTGAAGGCCAAAATTCGATATCTTGAAGAAAATAAAATTTAGGTTCTTTAGGTTGGATTTTCTGGCCAACAGTCGGATCCTGAAATCAGACCCGACCAAAAGTGACTTTTTCAAAAATCATCGTAAAAAGGCATGTAACCGGTACTTTCTGAGGTACAATATGCGACTTGAGAATGACAGTGAAGGCCAAAATTTGATATCTTGAAGAAAATAAAATTTAGGTTCTTTAGGTTGGATATTCTGGCCAAAAGTCGGATCCTGAAATCAGACCCGACCAAAAGTGACTTTTTCAAAAATCATCGTAAAAAGGCATGTAACCGGTACTTTCTGAGGTACAATATGCGACTTGAGAACGATAGTGAAGGCCAAAATTCGATATCTTGAAGAAAATAAAATTTAGGTTCTTTAGGTCGGATTTTCTGGCCAAAAGTCGGATCCTGAAATCAGACCTGGCCAAAAGTGACTTTTTCAAAAATCATCGTAAAAAGGCATGTAACCGGTACTTTCTGAGGTACAATATGCGACTTGAGAACGATAGTGATAGCCGAAATTCGATATCTTGAAGAAAATAAAATTTAGGTTCTTTAGGTTGGATTTTCTGGCCAAAAGTCGGATCCTGAAATCACACCCGACCAAAAGTGACTTTTTCAAAAATCATCGTAAAAAGGCATGTAACGGGTACTTTCTGAGGTACAATATGCGACTTGAGACCGATAGTGATGGCCGAAATTCGATAACTTGAAGAAAATAAAATTTAGGTTCTTTAGGTTGGATTTTCTGGCCAAAAGTCGGATCCTGAAATCAGTCCCGACCAAAAGTGACTTTTTCAAAAATCATCGTAAAAACGCATGTAACCGGTACTTTCTGAGGTACAATATGCGACTTGAGAACGATAGTGAAGGCCAAAATTCGATATCTTGAAGAAAATAAAATTTAGGTTCTTTAGGTTGGATTTTCTGACCGACAGTCGAATCCTGAAATCAGACCTGGCCAAAAGTGACTTTTTCAAAAATCATCGTAAAAAGGCATGTAACCGGTACTTTCTGAGGTACAATATGCGACTTGAGAACAATAGTGAAGGCCAAAATTCGATATCTTGAAGAAAATAAAATTTAGGTTCTTTAGGTTGGATTTTCTGGCCAAAAGTCGGATCCTGAAATCAGTCCCGACCAAAAGTGACTTTTTCAAAAATCATCGTAAAAAGGCATGTAACCGGTACTTTCTGAGGTACAATATGCGACTTGAGAACAATAGTGAAGGTCAAAATTCGATATCTTGAAGAAAATAAAATTTAGGTTCTTTAGGTTGGATTTTCTGGCCAAAAGTCGGATCCTGAAATCAGTCCCGACCAAAAGTGACTTTTTCAAAAATCATCGTAAAAAGGCATGTAACCGGTACTTTCTGAGGTACAATATGCGACTTGAGAACGATAGTGAAGGCCAAAATTCGATATCTTGAAGAAAATAAAATTTAGGTTCTTTAGGTTGGATTTTCTGGCCAAAAGTCGGATCCTGAAATCAGACCCGACCAAAAGTGACTTTTTCAAAAATCATCGTAAAAAGGCATGTAACCGGTACTTTCTGAGGTACAATATGCGACTTGAGAACAATAGTGAAGGTCAAAATTCGATATCTTGAAGAAAATAAAATTTAGGTTCTTTAGGTTGGATTTTCTGGCCAAAAGTCGGATCCTGAAATCAGTCCCGACCAAAAGTGACTTTTTCAAAAATCATCGTAAAAAGGCATGTAATGGGTACTTTCTGAGGTACAATGTGCGACTTGAGAACGATAGTGAAGGCCAAAATTCGATATCTTGAAGAAAATAAAATTTAGGTTCTTTAGGTTGGATTTTCTGGCCAACAGTCGAATCCTGAAATCAGACCCGACCAAAAGTGACTTTTTAAAAAATCATCGTAAAAAGGCATGTAATGGGTACTTTCTGAGGTACAATATGCGACTTGAGAACGATAGTGATGGCCGAAATTCGATAACTTGAAGAAAATAAAATTTAGGTTCTTTAGGTTGGATTTTCTGGCCAACAGTCGAATCCTGAAATCAGACCCGACCAAAAGTGACTTTTTCAAAAATCATCGTAAAAAGGCATGTAACGGGTACTTTCTGAGGTACAATATGCGACTTGAGAACGATAGTGATGGCCGAAATTCGATAACTTGAAGAAAATAAAATTTAGGTTCTTTAGGTTGGATTTTCTGGCCAACAGTCGAATCCTGAAATCAGACCTGGCCAAAAGTGACTTTTTCAAAAATCATCGTAAAAAGGCATGTAATGGGTACTTTCTGAGGTACAATATGCGACTTGAGACCGATAGTGAAGGCCAAAATTCGATATCTTGAAGAAAATAAAATTTAGGTTCTTTAGGTTGGATTTTCTGGCCAAAAGTCGGATCCTGAAATCAGACCCGACCAAAAGTGACTTTTTCAAAAATCATCGTAAAAAGGCATGTAACGGGTACTTTCTGAGGTACAATATGCGACTTGAGAACAATAGTGGAGGCCAAAATTCGATATCTTGAAGAATATAAAATTTAGGTTCTTTAGGTTGGATTTTCTGGCCAAAAGTCGGATCCTGAAATCACACCCGACCAAAAGTGACTTTTTCAAAAATCATCGTAAAAAGGCATGTAACCGGTACTTGCTGAGGTACAATATGCGACTTGAGAACGACAGTGAAGGCCAAAATTCGATATCTTGAAGAAAATAAAATTTAGGTTCTTTAGGTTGGATTTTCTGGCCAAAAGTCGGATCCTGAAATCAGACCCGATCAAAAGTGACTTTTTCAAAAATCATCGTAAAAAGGCATGTAATGGGTACTTTCTGAGGTACAATATGCGACTTGAGAACGATAGTGAAGGCCAAAATTCGATATCTTGAAGAAAATAAAATTTAGGTTCTTTAGGTTGGATTCTCTGGCCAAAACTCGGATCCTGAAATCAGACCTGACCAAAAGTCACTTTTTCAAAAATCATCGTAAAAAGGCATGTAATGGGTACTTTCTGAGGTACAATATGCGAGTTGAGAACAATAGTGAAGTCCAAAATTCGATATCTTGAAGAAAATAAAATTTAGGTTCTTTAGGTTGGATTTTCTGGCCAAAAGTCGGATCCTGAAATCAGTCCCGACCAAAAGTGACTTTTTCAAAAATCATCGTAAAAAGGCATGTAATGGGTACTTTCTGAGGTACAATGTGCGACTTGAGAACGATAGTGAAGGCCAAAATTCGATAACTTGAAGAAAATAAAATTTAGGTTCTTTAGGTTGGATTTCCTGGCCAACAGTCGAATCCTGAAATCAGACCTGGCCAAAAGTGACTTTTTCAAAAATCATCGTAAAAAGGCATGTAACGGGTACTTTCTGAGGTACAATATGCGACTTGAGAACGATAGTGAAGACCAAAATTCGATATCTTGAAGAAGAAAAAAATTACGTTTGATTTTCAGAATTTCAGGATTTCAGAATTCACAGGAATTCTGAAATCATAAACGGACAAAAGTCACTTTTTTCAAAATCTCAGTAAATACCCAGCGCAGCAACGAACTAGAAGAGGAGGTTATATCATAACACCTTTTTTCCAAATAAAAAAATGTAAACAAATTTCGCCAAAAACAGAAAAAAGTATTTTGTGAAAATATACATATTTTTTAAATTTAAGTTCAATTCTATTTCTTCAATACCATATAATATCTTAAAGAAATACAAGTGAAATAAGCATCAAGAGTAATTATGAAACTAATAAAATGGTGACTACCTTAAAAATAAACATATTTAAACTAAATGTTACACCCATACTATAAAATAATCATAAACTTATTATTACTTAATCCATCGGCGCTTCTAAATTGTAAATAATATAATTATTACGCTCTTAGCTTGAAGCCGTAGTGAGATAAACTTTCGTATTTCCTATATGGACTGTGGACTGCTTTCCTCAATATATTCAGATCAAGTAAATCAATGTCCTCGATGACGTTAATTGCCATCGTGAAAGAAATTCCCCTTTGGTTATGGGTACCAACATACCTTGCTAAAATGAATGAGGCACGAGTTCTACCGTTGTCCGTTACTGCGGGTCCCAATATTTCAATGGACTGGAGTGAATCAGATCTCAGTATTTCCGGTGTCAAAATATCAATCTTGAGTGGCAGAACCAACTTTCCTAGTATCATATTAGGCAACGTTTACGTTTGGATCAAGAAGCCAACCTACATATTCCGAAAGCAACAACCTACAAGAGTAATGAAATATCTTAGCAAGTATCTAAATGATATTATGAAGAAAGCGAGTAACGAAAAAAGAAAATTATCTCCCTAACTCTCGAAAATTGAAATATAAGAAAGTTACACTGCATAGTCATACATTGAGTATTAAATAAATGAGGTAATATCAGATATCAGATCGGAGCCATTTTTCCATGTCACAAAATAAATTATTTTTTTTATAACGTTGTAATCAAAAAATTTAACGAGCTATTTTTAATTCATTATTATTACACGGAAAATAATTATTAATACAGGCATTATTTGCTTATACCACAATTTTTTTTTATTTTGTAAAATATAATATATAAAATTCCATGTACTAAATATAATTAAAAAGACTTAGAATATAAAAAATTGTAGAAAGGATTTTATTTTCTCAAAAAATAAATTTTTCATTTTCACTTTTTTTTTAAACGTCTCGATATTTTTCATATGGCAAGATTTTTGAATACAGAGACAAAACTTTTGATTCGTGTTTTTATATGGAATGAAAAAAGTACCAAAAAATTCAACATTTACGCCCAAAATCGGTGGTTCAATTAAAAATCGATTTTCCAGTAGATAGTGAACTATGATGATATTATTGAATAAAATTTGGATGAAAATTAATATAAAAAACGGATATGTCAACACATGTCAGAATGGATGATTGTGGGAGTCATCAACATATCACATGGACTTTCACTCAAGTGTAAAGCGACGTAATAAGTGTCACGTTATTGCAAAGCGCTTGTCCGGGATCAGCGCAAAACCGGTCAGTTCTGTCACTCATAATATGTCGTGAGCGTGTGGCACGTGTTACATGAATCTCATAAAAATTAAATCGTCAACCCCTTTGAGTAATTGATCATTTTCTGTAAGTTTGCCAACAAAAAAAAACGTCAATCTTAAATCATTGAAAAGATGTATTGATTGCATCCGGAGTATTAGCGAATGAAGTTGACAGCCAATCGATGGATATCTTGCTAAGTAATATCTCGGAAGTTCGATTCCGAGATTTTCAGTGTCTCGTTTCCTGCGTGACCTCGTCGTACCTAAGTGACAGTCTCGCGTCACGACGACCACCCGTGGCTTTTTCTTCATTGCGTGTCATTGTCCGGAATGCGAACCGATCACTTCTTCCTCGACGATAGAACGCGACGAGTGGACACGTGCTGTCGGCCTGAAACAATGACGACGTTAATGGAGAAAATATATATAAAGAAGACGGATGCGGTTGCGCTCAAGCGTCACAGCAATCGACCCTCATTAACGTTCACCTCATTAACTAATGATACCGGAAGTGTTTCACTAACATAAAAAAAAATTTCATCCATTCAGCATTTAAACCAAATTTTTTTATCTTTTTGCGATAAAAAAAACTGTAGTTAGTTCATAAGTAGATTCATAGGAGAGCCACGAGTGACAAGAAGGGCCCCGAGGGATAAAAAGAGCCCCGAAGAATAGGAAGAGCCCCGAGGGATAAGGTGGGCCCCGAGGGATAGGGAAGGCGCCGAGGGATATGGAAGTCGCTGAGGGAAAGGGAAGGGGACCGAGGGGTAAGAAGGGGACCGAGGGATAAGAAGGAAACCGAGGGATAGGAAGAACCCCGAGGAATAAGGAGGTCCCCGAGGGATAGGAAGAGCCCCGAGGAATAAGGAGGGCCCTGAGGGATAGGAAGAGCCCCGAGGGATAAGGAGGGTCCCGGGAGATATGAAGAGCCCCGGGGGATAGGAAGAGCCCCGCGGGATAAGGAGGGCCCCGAGGGATAGGACGGGCCCCGAGGGATAAGGAGGGTCCCGGGGGATAGGAAGAGCCCCGGGGGATAAGGAGGGTCCCGGGGGATAGGAAGAGCCTCACGGGATAAGGAGGGCCCCCAGGGATAGGAAGGGCCCCGAGGGATAATGAGGGCCCCGAGTGATAAGGAGGGCTCCGAGGAATTAGGAGGGCCCTGAGGGATAGGAAGAGCCCCGAGGGATAAGGAGGGTCCCGGGAGATATGAAGAGCCCCGGGGGATAGGAAGAGCCCCGCGGGATAAGGAGGGCCCCGAGGGATAGGACGGGCCCCGAGGGATAAGGAGGGTCCCGGGGGATAGGAAGAGCCCCCGGGGGATAAGGAGGGTCCCGGGGGATAGAAAGAGCCCCGCGGGATAAGGAGGGCCCCCAGGGATAGGAAGGGCCCCGAGGGATAATGAGGGCCCCGAGCGATAAGGAGGGCTCCGAGGAATTAGGAGGGCCCTGGGGGTAAATAGCACCCCGAGGGATAAATAGCAAGCCGAAGGATAAGTAGCACCCGAAGGGAATAGTAGCAACCCGAGGAATAAGTAGCAACCCAATGGATAAGTACCACTCCGAGGAGTAAGTAGCAGCCCGAGAAATAAGTAATAACCTGAGGGATAAGTAGAACCTCGAGAGATAAGCACAACCCTGAGGAATCAAGAGGCCGCGAGGGACAAGGAGGGGTTCGAAGGAGGAAGGGGATCAACGAGCGATGAAGAGGGCACCGAGGGATGAAGAGGGTACCGATGAACAAAATAGCATTCATTTTTATCTGATTATCATCACATTTGTGGACAGGGTAGCCTAAAACAAAATCTTTCAAAGGATAATCTTACTACGGTGCGACGAGATCTCTGATTGGTCTTGATGCTTTCTTATCGTATACAAAGTAAATCAACATTCCCGAATGATATTTACATAATTTTGAAAGTTGTTTAGAATCGTAATTGATAGGAATGACGCAAATAACATGATGGAAAACAAGAAATAGGCATAGAAGTGTTCTGGCATTTAATCTTTCGCTGCTTCTTTTCGATTCATATTAGGCATAAACAGCTCGAAGTGCCTAACGATTCGTATCGCTCAAAGTAATTCAAACGTCGGTGGAAGCTCGTTAAATTAACCGGTGGGCTTGCCACCGCAACACTAGCTTTTACTACTTACACTTTACAACCATCACGACCTGTCCTATCGTTCTATCTGTATACACCATCTTCCGGTGTATTAATGCCGAGCCATTACACCTTGTGCTTGAATAAAATCAGCACCCGGTTAACGCACCGACCAATTAACTGTGCATGGAGCGGAAATATACATTTACGACTTCGGCACAACCATTGCTGACGTTTTGCCGCTCCAAATTAGGCGAATGAGGTAGAAATAACATTCCAAAAAAAACTTACATGTCTTGGGTGCGAACGTTTGAGTATTTTCACAAATTTTGAAGAGCGTAAAATTTTAATCTGGTGAACACGGAAAGATCGAAAAAAAACGGAGGAGCTTCCAGACAGAAACACTTCTAGTAACAGGTCTTAGTTTTTTTTAAAACGTAACGCGAGTTTCTGGTTGCCATAATTTTGTGGATGGCGAAAGGGAGACCGCGATGATTATATTGTTGAGCGGAGGAGACATCTCAATTAGCTACAGGGTCTGTAATTTGGTGCGCATTTCTTTTCAGCTTCAGCACCTTCCAATCCGAACCGTAAGAACGGCTTCGGCAAATGACGGACAACAAGAAAAGTATACTATGGTAACGAACGAAAGGCCTACCGACAAGCTAATTTGTGCGGACTCACGCACATCAGCCCTGCATCCGATACGATCGACGTGGCCTGATGCACGCGCTTCCTTTCCCCTTCAATCCACATGTGAGCGGATACTCTATTTTCATGGGTTTTTCTTCCGTTTCGAAGAGACTTTCACTGTGCATTACACGACCTGCATTATCTAGTGTGGGTACAAAAAGTTAGAATTCATTTGTATATAGTAACGGTGATAATCAACTAATAAGGAAACCGAGTCGATTAAAACAAAATTAGCATCTGTTTTTTTCCAGCGTAACTATCAATGGTGTTGCAATGGTAAATATGAAATTTTGCACCGTGATAAATAAATACCACAGGATCAGCATAAGATAGGGAACATTTTCATAAAAGGAATTTTTCGTGGTAGAAAATTTCATCGGTGCAAATATTTTTTTCATCTTGTATTTGATGTAGAGTTGGGATTGCATTTTCACCGAAAATATTTTCAGGGATGAAATTTTGTACCGTGATAAAAAAATACCACTGAATGAGCATAAGATGTGGAACATTTTCATAACTGGAATTTTCATTTGTCGACAATTTCACCGGTGCAAATATTGTTTCTATCTTGCACTTGACATAGAGTTGAGATTGCACCACTGGACCAAATTGGTTTCGATGATCTATTAAAAAGATTTTCACCGAAAATATTTGCACGGATGAAATTTTGTACCGTGATACATTAACACCACTGAATGAGCATAAGATGTGGAACATTTTCATAAATGCAATTTTGATTTGTGGACAATTTTATCGGTGCAAATATTGTTTCTGTTGTGTGATCTATTTAAGAGATTTTCACCGAAAATATTTGCACAGATGAAATTTTGTACCGTGCTAAATTAATACCACTGAATGAGCAGAAACTAGGGAACATTTTCATAACTGGAATTTTCATTTGTCGACAATTTCACCGGTGCAAATATTGTTTCTATCTTGCACTTAACATAGAGTTGAGATTGCACCGCTAGACCAAATTGGATTGTATGATCTATTGAAGAGATTTTCACCGAAAATATTTGCACAGATGAAATTTTGTACCGTGATAAATTAATACCACTGAATGAGCATAAGATGTGGAACATTTTCATAAATGGAATTTTGATTTGTGGACAATTTCATCGGTGCAAATATTGTGTCTATTGTATGATCTATTTAAGAGATTTTCACCGAAAATATTTGCACAGATGAAATTTTGTACCGTGCTAAATTAATACCACTGAATGAGCAGAAGCTGTGGAACATTTTCATAGCTGGAATTTTCATTTGTCGACAATTTCACCGGTGCAAATATTGTTTCTATTTTGCCCTTAACGAAGAGTTCAGATTGCACCGGTGCAGCAAATCGATTCCGATGATCTATTCGAAAGATTTTCATCGATAAAATTTTGTACCGTGGTAAATATTTACCATTGAACAAGCATAAGACGTAGAACATTTCCATAAATGGAATTTAATTTTGGAGACAATTTCACCGGTGCAAATATTTTGTACAATATTTATCTCTGTATATAGAATTTTCTAAAATATACACATTGATTCAGACGCGAAGTATAGTACAGATTCAGTGTTATGCACGTACTTGCAGAGTATATATAGTACTACGAACGTCCGGTTTCTGGATAATGACTTTTACAATCCAGAAATGGATTAAGTGGAAGAGTGTAATTGCAGGTACAATTACATCTGTTTAGCACAAACGGCATTAAATAAACTCGTACGCACGTGAGTTAATATGTGTGTATAGAACCTATGCTATGTCTTTTTTCATTTTTTTTTCTTTTTTATTTAAGTAACGAATGACTCGTCGGTACGACAAGATCGATGCGATATCACTTGTAGATCTTGGATCGGCGGTTAATCCGTGTCCTATTGCTGCGACTAATACTACTGGTACTGTTACCTCTGCGGTGGTCGACTTCCGTCATTCCTTTTTCTTCCTATCTCGTGTTAAACCGGAGTTCCCGATTTCTCAAATTTACTCCATTTGGTATTGTACCAAGTGTTACATCTCGTTCAGTCCACAACAAATAATTGTGGTCTATATATATTTTTTTAAATTGTCAATCGGGTGATAATTAATTGTCACAATTAAATTGGTATTTATAAAAATGACATAATTTTTTTATTCTATCTTTTTTTTTACGTATTTAAATGAACATTCAAATTTAATTATAATAATTTTTTATTGTTTATTTTCATTAATTTTTTTATTTGTTTTTAAAAATCTATCTAACCCTCAATTTAATTTTCTTCTCTTATTAATAAATTTATTTATAATCTATATTTATATTATTATTTTATAAAAATTTATTAATTATTATTTATTTATAATAATTATATAAATAATAATAATTTATTATTAAAAATAAATTTAGAGAAAATTACTAATAGATAAAAAAATATTGGTAACTTATTGAAAAAAATGTTATTACGTAATTATTTATAATAATTAATTTTTATAATATTTTTAATGTATTTGTTCATTTTTAAAAAATTTTTGTTGATGAATACAGACTGGGAAAAAATAAACAACGAGAAATGTTGGGGCATTCATGAACGAGACAGCAAAAGAATGGTTTCTGCGCCCCGGGAGCACACAGGAAATTATGCAGCTGAGCACAAGGCAATAAGACCGATCGTCGATCTTCGCTTCGCTCCTGAACGCGTGATTTACAGGGCAAACCCGTCGGAGTTTCTCGTGCGTGCATGCATCACCCTATGGTGAATCGGGGCCGAGTGGAATAGCATAAGCATATACGTGGATGTCCATTCGATCTCAGTCACCTGTCGAGTCCCGACACCAGTCAACGACGGCGAACAACGAGAAACGTTAAATTCGAATGAAAGTGAAATGAAATAAAATTTTATTCTCAAGACTTTTTTTTTTAATTCTTATATACGTAGGGAAGAATTTGGTATAAATTGCCATATCTGTGGGAAAAAATAATATATCATATGATCGTTGACAAAACTAATTCCTAAGTTTTACTGAAATTTTGGTAAAATTGAAAATTTCGTATGTAAGAATTCTAGAAAAATTTCAAAATTTTTACTAGGAGTTTTAGTAAAAAAATTCACTAGGAATTTTAGTAACATTTTTCACTAGGGATTTTAGTACAATTTTCACTAGGGATTTTAGTACAATTTTCACTAGGGATTCTAGTGAAAAATTTCACTAGAAATTCTAGTTAAAAAATTCACTAGGAGCTCTAGTAAAAAAAAATTACTAGGATTTCTAGAAAAAAAATGTACTAGGAATTCTAGCCAAAATTTTCACGAGAGGTGCTAATTCAAAATTTCACTAGGTATTCTAGTAAAAATGTTCACTAGTAATTCTAGTAAAAAATTTCACTAGTAATTCTAGTAAAAAATTTCACTAGTAATTCTAGTAAAAAATGTCACTAGGAATTCTAGTTAAATTTTTTACTAGAAATTCTAGTTAAAAAATTCACTAGGAATTCTTGTCAAATTTTTCACCAGGAATTCTCGTAAAATTTCAAATTTTTCACCAGGAATTCTAGTAAAATTTCAAATTTTTCACCAGGAATTCTAGTAAAATTTCAAATTTTTCACCGGGAATTCTAGTAAAATTTCAAATTTTCACTAGGAGTTTTAGTAAAATTTCAAATTTTCACTAGGAGTTTTAGTAAAAAATTTCACTAGGAATTTCAGTAACATTTTTCACTAGGTATTCTAGTAAAAATGTTCACTAGTAATTCTAGTAAAAATTTTCACTAGTAATTCTAGTAAAACTTTTCACTAGGAATTCTAGTTAAATTTGTTACTAGAAATTCTAGTAAAAAAATCACTAGAAATTCTTGTCAAAATTTTCACCAGGAATTCTTGTAAAATTTCAAATTTTCACTAGCACTTCTAGTAAAATTTCAAATTTTTTTACTACGAATTCTAGTAAATTTATTTATGACACTAAAAATTTTAGTAAAATTCATAATTTTTACAATAAGAATTCTAGGAGGATCAATTTTTTTTTTAATTGTAGTAAAAATTCCTATACATATAATAAATTTTACTACTACTTCCATTAAAATTGTCTAGAAGCCTAGTAATTTTTACTTTTACCGAAGTAAAACCTAAAAATACAGTCATTTTTTTTCTAGAAATTGGTGTAATTCTCGATTGCCATAAATAGCTTAAATATATTTTCCCGCGAAAATAGAATAAATATATTACCGAAAACCCGTCTAAAAATGCAAAGTAAATAACGACAGTTGCAAAATAGAACATTGACCGATTACGGACTACATCCAACTGTATATAGTGAGACCGGATAAATATGACGAAACTCGTTCTTCACTTCCGGCTACAAAAAGCGGTAATTTCTTTTTTTTTATCTGGATCAGAGGAGCAGTTCACCAGTTAGATAAACGTTTTGGGTCTTTGATACATTAGCACATTGACTGAGCGCCATTTTATATCAAAACGTGTGCCTTAAGGTGGTTGAAGAATTTCACACCAGAAGAAAATACGTCTGAGTATTTTTTAAATTTATTTTGTAATCGTCTATGTAATTAAGACTTACGTATTAAGTGTTAAACTATTCCAATAATAATAGTGGCGAGCGTGATTTATATTATAACATGTATGTACCTAAGGATACATTAATAACGATGAATTTGCAAAAAAAAAAAAAAAACAGTGATTGATTAACGTTCATTTTCCAAGCGCTAAGTTTTCGTTGACTTTTTCTTTGCATTTACAAATTTTTTGTACTAATTAAAAAATCAAAGCCGGATATCGTATCGTTGGTCGTAAAATACAGAGCAAAAGCCATAAAGTCATAGTGGGGAAGCCAAGGGAAAGTGAAGAATCTTTCTAACGTCTGATGGTCGGTCGAGCCCTACTAATGACGATACTCGAGCACTCAAAGATCTAGTATACGGAATTAAAACCGGGCTGAACAAGATATACACCGTGAAAGAACGTCGCCGAGACGAGATAGTTGGCCCACTTCCTCAAAGACCAGTTACATTGGATCCGGACCGTTTGTCACGTCACGCCCTGGGCACAGGTGGATAATCCTCCTTAGCATGGCTAAGTTGTGAATTAGAAGATGATTTAGGAGCCTGTTATGTTAGATCGCTTAATCAAACTGTCCAAAGGTTATGGCAGTTCTACTAATCAGTGTTTAAGCTACTGTTTAATTCAATAATAATGCAATCTTGAAGGAAATTTGAACGAGGTTGAAAACACATCATTTTTTCCCGAGCCACACTCAGAGAAATAGTAGTAGTTCAGTCAACTATAAAGTGTTATAGTTACAACTATTTAATAAAATACAAAAATTTAATAGCAACAACTATTAATGTTTCGTTCATTCAACTATTTTTATAGTTACGGTAACTATGGTAATAGTTATGGTAACTATTTGGTAGTTATAGTAATTATTTAATAGTTGTGGCAACTATTAAAAAATTGGTCGTACGAACTCAGTCAACTGTAAAGTGTTATAGTTACAACTATTTAATAAAATATAAAATTTAAGTAAATATAAAAATGAATAGTAACAACTATTAATTATTAGTCCATTCAACTATTTTCATAGTTATGGTAATTATTTGGTAGTTGTAGTAACTATTTAATAGTTGTGGCAACTATTAAAAAATGGTCATACGAACTCAGTCAACTATACAGTGTTATAGTTACAACTATTTAATAAAATATAAAATTTAATTTAATATAAAAATTAACAATAACAACTATTAATTATTAGTCCATTCAACTGTTTTCATAGTTATGGTAATTATTTGGTATTTATAGTAACTATTTAATAGTTGTGGCAACTATTAAAAAATTGGTCGTCCGAACTCAGTCAACTATGAAATGTTATAGTTACAACTATTTAATGAAATATAAAATGTACAATTTAATTCAATATAAAGATTAATAGTAGCAACTATTAATTTTCAGTCCAATCAACTATTTTCATAGTTACGGTAACTATGATAATAGTTATGATAACTATTTGATAGTTATAGTAATTATTTAATAGTTGTGGCAACTATTAAAAAAAATGGTCGTGCGAATTCAGTTAACTATAAAGTATTATAGTTACAACTATTTAATAAAATATAAAATTAAATTTAATATAAAAATGAATAGTAACAACTGTAAATTTTTAGTCCAATCAACTATTTTCATAGTTACGGTAACTATGATAATAGTTATGATAACTATTTGGTAGTTATAGTAATTATTTAATAGTTGTGGCAACTATTAAAAAATTGGTCGTACGAACTCAATCAACTATAAAGTGTTACAGTTAAAACTATTTAACAAAATATAACAATGAATAGTAGCAACTATTAATTTTTAGTCCATTCAACTTTTTTCATAGTTACGGTAACTATGTAAATAGTTATGGTAACTATTTCGTAGTTACGGTAACTATGTAGTTATGGTAACTATTTCGTAGTTATAGTACGTATTTAATAGTTGTGGCAACTATTAAAAAATTGGTCGTACGAACTAAAAATGAATAGTTGTTACTTTATAGTTACTAATACCATAATTTTCTCTCAGTGCATTATTTAGGCGACTTTTTCTTACGCAGAATAAACCTTTGCTGAAATATCATTGGAACAATTCTTCATTTTGTTGAAATGTCATTGAACCGTGTCTTTATTTTGCTGAAATGTCATTGGACCGATTCTTCGTTTTGCTGAAATTTCTTGTGATTTAGTATTTAATTATACCTACTAAATTTACCCTTAAATTGTGATTTAGTATGTAATTGAACCCATTAAATTTACCCTTAAATTGTAATTTAGTATTTAATTGTACACATTAAATTTACCCTTAAACTGTAATATAGTATTTAATTGTACCCATTAGATTTACCCTTAAATTGTAATTTAGTATTTAATTGTACCCATTAAATTTACCCTTAAATTGTCATTTAGTATTTAATTGTACCCATTAAATTTACCCTTAAATTTTTATTTAGTATTTAATTGTACCCATTAAATTTACCCTTAAATTGTAATTTAGTATTTAATTGTACCCATTAAATTTACCCTTAAATTGTAATTTAGTATTTAATTGCACCCATTAAATTTACCCTTAAATTGTCATTTAGTATTTAATTGTACCCATTAAATTTACCCTTAAATTGTAATTTCGTATTTAATTGTACCCATTAAATTTACCCTTAAATTGTAATTTAGTATTTAATTGTACCCATTAAATTTACCCTTAACTTGTAATTTAGTATTTAATTGTACCCATTAAATTTACCCTTAACTTGTAATTTAGTATTTAATTGTACCCATTAAATTCACCCTTAAATTGTGATTTAGTATTTAATTGTACCCATTAAATTTACCCTTAAATTGTAATATAGTATTTATTTGTACCCATTAAATTCACCCTTATATTGTGATTTAGTATTTAATTGTACCCATTAAATTTACCCTTAAATAGTAATATAGTATTTAATTGTACCCATTAAATTTACCCTTAAATTGTAATTTAGTATTTAATTGAACCCATTAAATTTACCCTTAAATTGTCATTTAGTATTTAATTGTACCCATTAAATTTACCCTTAAATTGTCATTTAGTATTTAATTGTACCCATTAAATTTACCCTTAAATTTTAATTTAGTATTTAATTGTACCCATTAAATTTACCCTTAAATTGTAATATAGTATTTAATTGTACCCATTAAATTTACCCTTAAATTGTAATTTAGTATTTAATTGAACCCATTAAATTTACCCTTAAATTGTAATTTAGTATTTAATTGTACCCATTAAATTTACCCTTAAATTGTAATTTAGTATTTAATTGTACCCATTAAATTTACCCTTAAATTGTAATTTAGTATTTAATTGAACCCATTAAATTTACCCTTAAATTGTAATTTAGTATTTAATTGAACCCATTAAATTTACCCTTAAATTGTAATTTAGTATTTAATTGTACCCATTAAATTTACCCTTAAATTTTTATTTAGTATTTACTTGTACCCATTAAATTTACCCTTAAATTGTAATTTAGTATTTAATTGTACCCATTAAATTTACCCTTAAATTATGATTTTGTATTTTTTTCTGAATAATAAGTATAAGCCTCTGTTAGATGATCAGTGTAATGTCCAAAGACATGCATGTACCTCGTTATTATATACGTTAATTAGACCCTCATGTAATTGGATACTTACGCGTCGGTTCGTTTCAAAAGCGGCGCGCATTCTGTGGGAAAGATATTAACTAATGGAAAGCGACGTGAGGTTTATAGACTGTAACATCAGAGTGCGTTTGGTGGCACGCGACTCTTTTAGAGTCACTCACGACGCATATTGTGCAAGCGAGCAACATAAGCAGGGAAGTCCAGCCTTGATTCTGCAAGACTCTGAAACGGCGACGACTAAGAGGGCGACGACGCCTCGAGCTAACTCGATTTCTGATCTCGCTTCCATGATACACCGAAGGCCGGGATATATATTGACAGAACTTTGCAGCGATCGATCAAGGGATAAGAAGAAGGAACAACTACAACGTGAGAACGTGGTGAAAAAAAAAGTCAAGCAGGCGCCTAACAAGAAATGTTGAGACGTTTAGTTCAAGTCAATTAGTTACACAGATAACATTTTTTGTTAATACATTTGTGAATTTTTGCAAGCAATTATGGCATTTGTTCAGTTCGTGTCCTATTGAAAATAAAATTTGAATGGGATTTTTTGTTTTGAGGAAATGTCAGAAAAAAACCAGATTCCAATTCAAGGGAATTAAAGATACAAGTTTTATTGGAAAAATTGGATTGGAAATGGTTTTGGAATAAAACTTGTGGTTGGATTGGACATAGTTTTCCAATAAAACTTGTTGTTGGATTAGAAATTGTTTTCCAAGAAAACTCGTTGTTGGATTGGAAATAGTTTTCCAATGAAATGTGTACTTGGATTGGAAATTGTTTTCCAATAAAACTTGTTATTGGATTGGAAATAGTTTTCCAAGAAAACTTGTTGTTGGATTGGAAATAGTTTTCCAATAAAACTTGTGGTTGGATTGGAAATTGTTTACCAATAAAACTTGTAGTTGGATAGGAAATAGTTTTCCAATAAAACTTGTAGTTGGGTTGGATATTGTTTTCCAATAAAACTTGTAGTTGGATTGCAAATACTTTTCCAATAAAACTTGTCGTTGGATTGGAAATAGTTTGCCAATAAAACTTGTAGTTGGATTGGAAATAGTTTTCCAATAAAACTTGTAGTTGGGTTGGAAATTGTTTTCCAATAAAACATGTAGTTGGATTGGAAATTGTTTTCCAATAAAACTTGTAGTTGGATTGCAAATCGTTTTCCAATAAAACTTGTTGTTGGATTGGAAATAGTTTTCCAATAAAACTTGTAGTTAGATTGCAAATAGTTTTCCAATAAAACTTGTAGTTGGATTGGAAATAGTTTTCCAATAAAACTTGTGGTTGGATTGGAAACAGTTTTTCAATAAAATCTTGTGGTTGGATTGAAAATAGTTTTTCAATAAAACTTCTGGTTGGATTGGAAATAGTTTTCCAATAAAACTTGTGGTTGGATTGGAAATAGTTTTTCAATAAAAACTTGTGGTTGGATAGGAAATTGTTTTCCAATAAAACTTGTAGTTGGATTGAAAATAGTTTTCCAATAAAACTTGTAGTTGGATTGGCAATAGTTTTTCAATAAAACTTGTAGTTGCATTGGAAATAGTTTTCCAATAAAACTTGTAGTTGCATTGGAAATAGTTTTCCAATAAAACTTGTAGTTGTATTGGAAATTGTTTTCCAATAAAACTTGTAGATGGATTGGAAATTGTTTTCCAATTAAATTTGTAGTTGGATTAGAAATAGTTTTCCAATAAAACTTGTGGTTGGACTGGAAACAGTTTTCCAATAAAATTTGTAGTTGGATTGGAAATAGTCTTCCAATAAAACTTGTAGTTGTATTGAAAATTGTTTCCCAATAAAACTTGTGGATGGATTGGAAATCGTTTTCCAATAAAACTTGTAGCTGGATTGGAAATTGTTTTCCAATAAAACTTGTTGTTGGATTGGAAATTGTTTTCCAATAAAACTTGTAGTTGTATTGGAAATTGTTTTCCAATAAAACTTGTGGTTGGATTGGAAATAGTTTTCCAATAAAACTTGTAGTTGAATTGGAAATTGTTTTCCAATAAAACTTGTAGTTGGATTGGAAATTGTTTTCCAATAAAACTTGTGGTTGGATTGAAAATATTTTCCAATAAAACTTGTAGTTCGATTGGAAATTGTTTTCCAATACAATTTGTAGTTGAATTGGAAATGATTTTCTAATAAAACTTGTAGTTGGATTGGAAATAGTTTTCCAATAAAACTTGTAGTTGGATTGGAAAATGTTTTCCAATAAAACTTGTAGTTGGATTAGAAATAGTTTTCCAATAAAACTTGTGGTTGGATTGGAAACAGTTTTCCAATAAAATTTGTAGTTGGATTGGAAATAGTCTTCCAATAAAACTTGTAGTTGTATTGAAAATTGTTTCCCAATAAAACTTGTGGATGGATTGGAAATCGTTTTCCAATAAAACTTGTAGCTGGATTGGAAATTGTTTTCCAATAAAACTTGTTGTTGGATTGGAAATTGTTTTCCAATAAAACTTGTAGTTGTATTGGAAATTGTTTTCCAACAAAACTTGTGGTTGGATTGGAAATAGTTTTCCAATAAAACTTGTAGTTGAATTGGAAATTGTTTTCCAATAAAACTTGTAGTTGGATTGGAAATTGTTTTCCAATAAAACTTGTGGTTGGATTGAAAATATTTTCCAATAAAACTTGTAGTTCGATTGGAAATTGTTTTCCAATACAATTTGTAGTTGAATTGGAAATGATTTTCTAATAAAACTTCTAGTTGGATTGGAAATAGTTATCCAATAAAACTTGTAGTTGGATTGGAAATTGTTTTCCAATAAAACTTGTAGTTAGATTGAAAATTGTTTTCCAATAAAACTTGTGGTTTTATTGGAAAATCTGTTGGATTGAAAATTGCGAATTTCCTGCTTTGTGAATTGGATTAAAAATGGACAAATATTATTTACAATTGCCATCGTTACCGATTTTTTAAGCATTCAATGAGATTACATCTAGATGTAATTTACGTACGAGAATTAAAAAAAAAAAATTAGTTCAAAACAAACATTTTTTATTAAAAAATCGGTAATACCGATCAAGGGTTAGGAAAAAGGGAACAACTGCAACGTCGAACGTGCGAACGTCTTGCAAAGAAAAATATAAATGGTCGATTAACAAGAAAACTTGAGTAGTTTCGTTTAAGTCAATTAGTTGCAGAACGATCATCCTAATTAGTTACACAGCCAGTATTAATTAGTAAATCTGTGCCACGTATAATAATTACAAGCAATTCTTGCATGTGTTCACTTTGCAATACATTGTTAACGGGACTTTTTAATTTAATATAATTTAATTATTACAAAACCATTGATTTAAAAATTGGAAATGAGATACTAATCAATATTTCTTTTCAATATTTTAATACGAACAAAATATTTCAAGATCAAAGATCAGAAATCCCGTAGCACAAATTATGTTGAAACTGAACCGTCAAAAAAAAAAATGTATATTTTTTCTTTTTTCGCAATTGGACATTTATTAAAATATTCCATAAAGTGCTTCAAACATTTTCAAAAATTTCAAAACAACAAACATGGCGAAGTCTTGTGCAAAATGCTGCACAAAAGTGACAGTCACTTTTACCAACCAAAAAAAAAAAATATCACCCCCATTAACAACTATTGGAATTATAGTATTATAAATCATTATACTTTGTTGTCCACCGAGCAGCATGACCAGTGGACATAAGCTAATACAACACGCAACGCAGTCCCTTTCGTTTTCTTAAACGGTCAACGTTCCGCTCTAAATATTCACAACTTTATCTCGCATGTTGGTGCCTATATTCATTTTTATTTTTTTTTTCATATTATATCTTGAATAACTTGTATGAATATTGTCCATGTGGTGGAGTTTAACGTTTTGATTAAAAGTCATATATACAGCAGAGCGTTAATTAGTAAAATGCCTATTTAGCAAACCAACAATTATTGAAAGAAACATATAATTTTTTTTTTTTTTTTTTTTTTTTTTTTTTTTTTTTTTTTTTTACTTATTGCAATCTGTTTGCTTGTGAGTATGTGTTAAATTGTTACATGTGAAGGAGTAAATTCCTCCGCCCTCGACCGCAAATTGTTTTATCAATGTAACTTATCTGCCGACAAAGTTGTAAACCAATTCATTACTTTTGCACTTAATCTTTATTATTGATTATTATTAAATGCATTGGCAACTCGATATTAATAATTTTTAACTTACGTACATTTGCACTCAATCTTTATGTATTATTGTCAATTAAATTCATTATCAATTGGATATGCATAATTTATAATTTATGTACTTTTGCAACAGTCTATATTATTGTTTATTAATTCCATTAGCAATTCGATAACAATAATCTTTTCAGATTGGCTTATCATATTGATAAAATAATATTTAAGTGTTGACTAGATAAAAATAAATTTTTCCATAAATATGCATTTCAAAATGTCATGAAAATTAATTTATTTAATTTTTTTAAATTTACAACTCTAGGATTTTGGAAAAATCAATTTTTTTTTGTTTGAATAATAGTTTAGGATCATGAAAATAATATGCAGTTGGCCCTATAGTGAATTTTTTTTTTTTAAGTTTCAATTATCGTTTTTCTAGAAAATACTTTATACAAACTGGAAGGATGTATTACTTGATCACCGTTGCACGGATCGATTTGAAATTTTTATAGTAGCTTCACAATTACATTCTCTATCGAAGTACCGAGCCGTTTTTTTTATTTAATGTAAACTTTTTTTTTTATAAACAATTTACTGCTTTTTTTGGCAAAGAATCGATTCATTTATTGAAAAGGACACCATTTCTACAAAATTTGATTTAAAAAAAACCCCCTAGGTACTTTCATAGCTGATAGTATATAAATTATAAATTCTTTTGGTTTTTTGTTCCAGATCTTATACTTTACGAGAAAAACGTCCGCATGTGAAGGTGTTTAAAAAAAAGACGATTTTCAAGATGGGCTCTGTCGCCGCCATTTTGTATCGAAATGATAATAAATTTTTTTAAATTCGTACTTCAATATGTGCTGAATAAACCCTCCGAAAAGAAATTCTATTCCTCTTTTCATACTCCCAAAATAAATCATCAAAATTAGGGCTTTTTTTCTGCTGCTAGAAATTAATAACACATTTTTTTCATTGCCCAAAATGCATTAGTTCTTTATGAAATTTTTATTTTCCCGTGTTTTTGGCAAAAGGATCTAATTTTCAAATTGCTTCCTCATTATTTTTCGCTTTTAACAAAACCTTATGAGGATATTAATTATTATTTTTTAATTTTTTAAAATTCATTATTTAAAATTAATTTTTAAAACTAAATTAAAATTAATTAATTTTGTCTTCTTGCAACATTTTTCCAGTTCAAGCTAAATAAGTTAGAGCCCGGAATATGTCCTGAAAGGATAACAAAATCGAACAACAAATATGACTTCACGCTTGACGTAATAATATTTAATTGTTTGAACATAATTTCTTTTTATGTAATTCACTCATACCGGATCTATTCGCACGGCGAGCCATAACAATTCAGCATAGAGCCAGTTGTATATATATCGTCTGTCTCTGTCTTTTGGTCTGGCATATTACACTAATATATCTATAGTAATCCGAAAACGTGCGTGCTTTGCAACACTTCGCGCACGATCGAGCTCACGACTTTCCATACAGTTGCCGCCTGATTTTGCTTACTAGCTAGTTTTAGCCTATGGGTCATTCCATGCCAAGTGGGCCACCAAAATTTAGCATGGTTGCAAAAAGTGTTCATAATTTTTTCAAAATTTCTTTAGAATGTCACGAACATCCATGAATTATTTCAGAATTTTCGCACCGATGGTTTGCCCAAAATTTAATAACGATTTTTTTCAATTCGCTGTATATTCAAAATTACCGATCGTACAAAAAATATGTTCCTGTATAATATTTACGTTTTTGAATGGACTTTTTGATAGAAAATTTTCCATAGCCGATCAAAAATAATTTTCGCCATTTTTTGACAAAGTAAAGTAATAATATTGTTGAGACAGACCATACCGATTTTTCTCAAAATTTTACAGAATTTTTATTATTATGCTTATAAACTACAGAAAAATCTGAGAATTTTAGCATCTATGGTTTACCCAAAATTTAATAACGATTTTCTTTATTTCACTTTTTTTCAATTTGCTGTATATTCAAAATTACCGATCGTAGAAAAAATATGTTCCTGTATAAAATTTAAGTTTGTGAATCGACATTTTAATTTAAAAAATTCCGTAGCCGATCAAAAATAATTTTCGCTATTTTTCGACAAAGTAAAGTAATAATATTTTTTTTCGTTGAGACAGATCATACCGATTTTTCTCAAAATTTCACTGAATTTTCATTATTATACTTACAAACGACGGAAAAATTTCAGAATTTTAGCACCTGTAATTTGCCCAAAATTTAATAACGATTTTTTTCATTTCGTTGTATATTCAAAATTACCGATCGTACAAAAAATATGTTTCTGCATAAAATTTAAGTTTTTGCATGTACTTTTTAATGAAAAAATTTCCATAACCGGTCAAAAAACATTTCCACCATTTTTTGACAAAATAAAGTAATAATATTTTTTTTTCGTTAAGATAGATCATACCGATTTTTCTCAAAATCTCACAGAATTTCCATTATTATGCTTACAAATTACATAAAAATTGGCATGATGGCAAATTACTGGCCGACTTGGTATAGAATGACCCTTATGCAGAGAACTATAGCCAGAAGCGAGGCACGAGTCCCCCCTTTAAGATCGCAGATCTCCTTCGACTTTAGCGAGTCGCAGCTAGTCCTGCGGGCGTGTTACACTTTTTGTCTCTTTTTATTTTTTTTTGTTCGACTCTCTTTCACTCTGCCTTCGTTCCCTTCTCTCTTTATTCTCTCGAGCGTTTAATTCGGCCCCCCTTGTCCTTTTTCTCGCCGACGCTATTTGGTTATACACTGTGTCCAAGTTGTCGGCAAGTTAGAATTTTTAATAATAGCAAAACGCGTGCCTTATTCGCCATAGTAAACTAATACTACCAGGGCGTGTGTAGCACTTTCACCAGTTCTGTGACACCGTTTTGCACCTTGGCCGGACCAAGACGGTGCTCTCAAATGCTGGCACTTACTTTTATTAGGAAACCGGACAATGGTTACCGATGGTAAAATGCCTAAAGTGTTGGATTTCGTAATTTTTGGTAGTGCGAACTTTGGATTCGTCGGTTGATGACCTCAGCTTGAACTTTTGTACGCGTCATAATCGACCACCGGAAATAAATAGTATGACATTTTGTTTTTTTTTCAGAGCACCTGTTACTGGGTTTGAGAAATTGTAGTCTTGACCATTATTGAGTCATAAGTATTTGTTTGTAGTTCATATGAAAATGTTTAATGTAACACTCATAGAGAAAATCAATGAATCATCGGGCCTCAATGATTCTTTGGGTTATCGAGGTTTCTCAGATTTACGAGGGGCCTGAGATTTATTAGGTATCCTAGGTTCCTGAGGTACCTCAGGTTTTTTAGGTTTATGAGGTACCTCAGGTTTTTTTAGGTTTCTGAGGTACCTCAGGTGTTTTTAGGTTTCTGAGGTATCTCAGGTGTTTTAGATTCCTAAGGTACCTCAGGTTTTTTAGGTTCCTAAGGTACCTCAGGTTTTTTAGGTTCCTGAGGTACCTCAGATATTTTAGGTTCCTGAAGTACGTCAGATATTTTAGGTTCCTGAGGTACCTCAGATTTTTGTAGATTCCTAAGGTATCTCATGTTTTTTAGATACCTGAGAAACTTCAGGTTTTCAGGTTTATGAGGTACCTCAGGTTTTTTTAGGTTTCTGAGGTACCTCAGATATTTTAGGTTCCTGAGGTACCTCAGATATTTTAGGTTCCTGAAGTACCTCAGCTATTTTAGGTCCCTGAAGTACCTCAGATATTTTAGGTTCCTGAGGTACCTCAGATTTCTGTAGATTCCTGAGGTACCTCATGTTTTTTAGATTCCTGAGGAACTTCAGGTTTTTTAGGTTCCTGAGGTACCTCAGATTTCTATAGATTCCTGAGATACCTCATGTTTTTTAGATTCCTGAGGTAACTCATGTTTTTTAGATACCTGAGGAACTTCAGGTTTTTAGGTTCCTGAAGTACCTCAGATATTTTAGGTTCCTGAAGTACCTCAGATATTTTAGGTTCCTGAGGTACCTCAGATTTCTGTAGATTCCTGAGGTACCTCATGTTTTTTAGATTCCTGAGGAACTTCAGGTTTTTGAGGTTCCTGAGGTACCTCAGATTTCTATAGATTCCTGAGGTACCTCATGTTTTTTAGATTCCTGAGGAACTTCAGGTTTTTTAGGTTCCTGAAGTACCTCAGATATTTTAGGTTTCTGAAGTACCTTAGATATTTTAGGTTCCTGAGGTACCTCAGATTTTTATAGATTCTTGAGGTTGATCCGGTTTTGTAGGTTCCTCAGATACCTCAAGTTTTCAAGATTTTTTAGGTACCTCATATTTTCGAGATTTTTTAAGTACCTCATATTTTCGAAATTTTTAGGTACCTCATATTTTCGAGATTTTTGAGGTACCTCATATTTTCGAGACTTGAGGTACCTCATATTTTCGAGATTTTTGAGGTTCCTCATATTTTCGAGATTTTTGAGGTTCCTCATATTTTCGAGATTAGGTCCCTCATATATTCGAGATTTTTGAGGTAACCTCATATTTTTGAGATTTTTGAGGTACTTCATATTTTCGAGATTTTTGAGGTTCCTTCGGTTCTCTAGGTTCTTGAGATTCCTCATATTCTCTAAAACTCTCAGGTTTCCTGAGGTTCCACAGCTCCTCCAGATTTCTTAAGTTTTTTCGGTTATTCTCCTTGTATGGTATAGTGCTATATATTTAGGGAATGACTTAAACGTGTAATTGATTAATACGCTCGGTCTCTCATTAATATTTATAAGCGGTCTTTGTTCCAATCGATGTTTCCATTTGTATTTACAAATTCCTGATCGAATATGCTGATGAGGATTACCTCAAAAGGAATAAGCCGAACCGATTCAACGGAGCAACCATGATGACTATAATTCGTCGGAACAAAAGGATACTCAAACGAAATGAAGTGGATGCTCCAGTTTCATGTACATATTTATTATTCAACTTCGAATAAAATCGAAAATAGACTCATATAGACTCATTGTCGATAAATTTCTTACGAAATAAGGTAGAAAGCATCTTGTGCTGTCAATTGATAATAAACCGAATAAAAAATGAAGCGTACCTTGTGATCGATAGCAAAAAGCACCGAAATATATGTTTTGTTCAATGACCGTTAATTATCAGAGGCAAAGAGAAAAGAATTCCACACCAAAAAAAAATATACGAGGGTACGCATTGTTTTCTGGATTTATACCAAGAAAAGGAAAACAATGCGCCGTCCGAGGGCATCTCGATTCTGAGAGTCCCTTTCCAAAAAATTCTTCTCTCCATCTCGCGTGAGGCGCTCGGAACGTTGCACGTAGCTTCCCAACGTCTGGACTGCGTTGACTTGAAAATTTCACTTGACGAATTTCGCAATTGCATCACGAAAATTGGGCATTATTATTTTTAATTTGCGTTATTCCGTTAATTGCTGTTGTCAGTTGTGTCGGGATTTAAGATTTTGAAGAAACGGGTGTCGGGTTACTAAACGGGTAACTTCCAGATGAAACGAAAGATTAAAATATTCGTCTTGACACATATATTTTAATCACTGTCACTCAAATAATCGTAGTACGAACACGGTGTCGTCCCATGCCGTGCCGTGCCATGCTGTGCCATGCTGTGCCACGCTGTGCCACGCTGTGCCACGCTGTGCCACGCTGTGTCAAGTGTTGCGACACTGTGTGAGGCCGTTCCAAGCCGTTCCAAATCGTACCAAGTCGTGCCACGCCGTGCCAAGCCGTTTCAGGCTGTGTTAGGCTGTGCCATGCCGTGCCAAGCCGTGTCAGACTGTTTTAGGCTGTGCCAAGCCGTGCCAAGCCGTGTCAGGCTGTGTTAGGCTGTGCCATGCCGTGCCAAGCCGTGTCAGGCTGTGCCAAGCCGTGTTAGGCTGTGCCAGGCTGTGCCAGACTGTGCCAGGCTGTCCCAGACTGTGCCAAGCTGTGCCAAGTTGTGCCAAGCCGTGCCAAACCGTGCCAAACCGTGCCAAACCGTGCCAAACCGTGCCAAACCGTGCCAAACCGTGCCAAACCGTGCCAAACCGTGCCAAACCGTGCCAAACCGTGCCAAACCGTGCCAAACCGTGCCAAACCGTGCCAAACCGTGCCAAACCGTGCCAAACTTCAGGTTTTTTAGGTTCCTGAGGTACCTCAGATTTCTACAGATTCCTGAGGTACCTCATGTTTTTTAGATTCCTGAGGTACCTCATGTTTTTTAGATTCCTGAGGTAACTCATGTTTTTTTAGATTCCTGAGGTAACTCATGTTTTTTAGATTCCTGAGGTAACTCATGTTTTTTAGATACGCCGTGCTAGGCTGTGCCAGACTGTGCCAGGCTGTTCCAGACTGTGCCAGGCTGTTCCAGACTGTGCCAGGCTGTGCCAGGCTGTGCCAGACTGTGCCAGGCTGTGCCAGACTGTGCCAGGCTGTGCCAGGCTGTGCCAGGCTGTGCCAGGCTGTGCCAGACTGTGCCAGACTGTGCCAGCCTATGCCAGGCTGTGCCAGGCTGTGCCAGACCGTGCCAGGCAGTTTCAAGCCGTGCCAAGTCGTGCCAAGCCGTGCCAAGCCGTGACAACCTGTGCCAAACCGTGCCAAACCGTGCCAAACCGTGCCAAACCGTGCCAAACCGTGCCAAACTATGCCAAGTCGTGCGAGGCTGTTCCAGGCTATGCCATGCACATATTTGAGGATATATTATGACGAATGACACATAATGAATCCAAGGACCACGTTTTTCCGCACGAAATTTTCGGCAATATTTGTATCCGCTGAGTTCCAAGGAGCAAAAGATTCGGGAAAGAGGGAAAAATGCTGAAAGATTTATTTATCACATTCACGTGTCGGAAGGAAAGAGGCGCACGCGATTGATGCCAGGATCACGGATAAAACTGACAGCGTTGCCAGGCCAAAAAAAAAAAAAAATAGCCTTCCGGCCGTACACGTCAGGCTCGTCACGTGCCAAGAGTCCAGCCGAGTCTCGTGCAAGTGCATCACGTGAATATAATTACGAGCTGAATCGGGGAAATCGTGAATAACGTTAAACACGTGTAGAAAACTGTCGGAAATGTGCGAAACTTGAAACTGACGAGCTAAACAGCAGACGAAGCGTCGTTAAAAAAATTGTTACCATTATTTTGTTTATCAATAAGACTAATTCACAATTACTCGATTATATTAATTTATTAAATTTAATACTGGCTGCTTAAATAATAAATATAATTTTATTATTATTCTGATATTAATTCGCATATTATTGCATCGCTTTATTTTATTTCTGTTTCTTTTTAATGAAATGTGAAATTAAGGCTTCTCAATCGTAAACTCGTTAATCATAATCATAATTTAAACATGTTTACATGAATTTTCATCGTATTAAAATACCAGCTATCCGATATCAATAATTTGAGTGAAGTTATAATTGCCACTTTCCGGTATGCTACCAGTTTTATACCGAACCATCAGACTGGGTGGTCTTTTCTGTAAATACTGTTGAGAATGCAATTAAAAAAAAAACATTGCATTAATAATGCTTGGACAGAAAAAGTGGACATCAAGGGAAACGTATTATTATAACATTAGCAACTAATCATCTAATAGCAGACGAATTAATCACTAATATATTTGATGATAATAATTTTAATGTTTATATTTCATACTTAACGCTCGTTTTACTTGGTAATTATTGACTAAAGAAACAGTCTAAAGGTATGTGCAAGGTATTAAGGTATATATTGCATCGCACTTGCATATATAGTAATATAATAATGGGGTGATAAAAGTACTCGATAAGTTCACTTGATATAAAACCTAATCGCCTTTCACGAAGGCGTAGATTTAATCATGCTTCAAGTATTTTCCACCGGCGCACTCATATATAGGCGATTCCATGTCAAACTCGATAATAAGAAAAACATAGTAACTTTTCAAAAATTATTTTACATAGAAATTATCATTTTTTATTTAATTTTTAAATTATTTTTCTTTTCTAAATAAATACTGTACTATTATAAATAAAATGTAAAAAAATTTTTAACAAAAATTAATGACATTTAAGGCCATTGATTAATTTTGAATAATAATAATTAAATAAATTGATATTTCAGTATTCAAATATTAATTTTTTTTGTCGTTTTAAATTTACAGAAATCATTTAAATAATTGAACAATCATTTGACTATAGTATGAAGAGTGTTAATGTTGTAAATCAATTGGAGGCGAAAGAGTGAGAGAATAAATTAGTAAATATTTATAAAAACATAATAAATAATGTAAAACAGATAATTCGATAAGATTTCAAGTCGTTGACGTGCAATATTATTGTAATACAAATTTTTGTAGTTTTACAGCCGTGAAAATTGTAAATAAAAGTGTTTCAATAGCGTGAAGCTTTTACGTGAAAATGAAACCTTTTATTCACGTGACTCGATGCGTGTCATGAAAACAAGATTCCCGTACAGCGTTTACGTATCACCTATGTTATTTTCTTTTCTGCTGTATTACATTAGACGAACGCACATAACTAACCAGAGATAGCATCGTCTCAACTTTTACTCACTTTTATTTATACAGAAAAAGCAGACGTAACGCAAATTGTTTTTTTACAGGTTTCTCGTCAACACCAAATAAGATTAACATCTCGATTGGATGGCCAACATAATATCTTATCGTGACGTTATCCTCATGTCAATCTTATATCATTTACGAATAAATTACATTATTTTTTATCCCTTTTCTCTGTCAATATTGAGAAGAAAAAAAGGTTGTGTATATTAGTGTTAAAATTAAATTAATTTAAATAGAATTAATTAAAATTAAATAAAAATAAAAATGTAATTAATTGAGTAATAAATAAAAAATTAATTCATTAAAAAATAAGAATAAAAAATTTAATTATTTAAAATAAAAATAATTAAGAAATTAAATTAGTGTTTAAACAAAATGTGTGTAAACATCATGTTTTAAAAATTTCAATCAAAGAGACATTTTTTTTTTTACTCATAATAAATGTATTTTATGAAATCGTATTTGCAAATAAGGATGCAAAGTAGAATTTTGCTTATTGCTTTTACTTAAAATTTTTTAAATAATGGAGAAGTAATTTGCGAGGATCTACTTTACATTTTTGTTTCAAATAAATTTGAAAAATTGAAATTTAGTGAAATTTTATACGTGAAAAAAAATTAACGAAAAGTTCAAATTTTTATATGATTTGGAATCTTCCATCGATTTTTACTAAATTATGTATCTAACATCATTGAATATTATTCTGTTTACGTAAAAAATTTGAGATCGCTAGTTCACGTTTTTCAAAAGTTAAGGGGATAATGGTAATTTTTCGAAAATTTCAAAACTCTATAAAATTCAAACCGCTTTTCCGATTGCGGCGAAATTTAATACCAAACAACATTAAACGTATCTGCACTTATTAACAATTATTTAGCAAAATATCGTAAATTTTACGAAAGTTAGAGCATTCACGCTCTTTTTTGGAAAAATTCAAAAAGCTATAAAATCTATATTTCTGCATACATTTTGTTAAAAATTGCAACAATGAAAGAAAAACTGATGCTTCAAACGTGTGCCAAATTTTAGCCTAAACGGCTGAACGGTTTTTGAGTTATACGCGAACAAATTTTCAAAACTCACACACACTCACAAATTTTTTTTTTCCACGAAAATCTCGAAAAAAAAGTATTTAATAATACAATTGAGTTATAATATTTAACAATAACTCAAATTCTGAATTTTTAATATCACCAATCTTTATATAATTTGTTTATAATGATAAAAAATAAGTTGATGGAAAAGTGAGTGAAAAAAATTGAGGAAGCAAAATACAACATTTTATAAAAACTTCTGAGCCTCAAAAAATGCAAGGCAACATTCTGTTACAAAATTTTGTGTTTCGTGCAGCACTCGAGTAATTAAAATACTGCAAAATAATAATTTAACGACGGAAGGAAACAAATATAATAATCACTCCATTCTTAATTTTTGGTAGTGCGATCTTTGGATTCGTCGGTTGATGACCTCAGCTTGAAGTTTATACGCGTCATAATCGACCACCGGAAATAATTAGTATGACATTTTTTTTTTTCAGAGCACCTGTTACTGAGTTTGAGAAATTGTAGTCTTGACCATTATTGAGTCATAAGTATTTGTTTGTAGTTCATATGAAAATGTTTAATGTAACACTCATAGAGAAAATCAATGAATCATCGGGCCTCAATGATTCTTTGGGTTATCGAGGTTTCTCAGATTTACGAGGGGCCTGAGATTTATTAGGTATCCTAGGTCCCTGAGGTTTCTCCTCAAGTTTTTTAGGTTCCTGAGGTACCTCAGGCTTTTCAGGTTTATGAGGTACCTCAGGTTTTTTAGGTTTCTGAGGTACCTCAGGTTTTTTAGGTTCCTGAGGTACCTCAGATATTTTAGGTTCCTGAAGTACGTCAGATATTTTAGGTTCCTGAGGTACCTCAGATTTTTGTAGATTCCTGAGGTATCTCATGTTTTTTAGATACCTGAGGAACTTCAGGTTTTCAGGTTTGAGGTACTTCAGGTTTTCAGGTTTATGAGGTACCTCAGGTTTTTTAGGTTCCTGAGGTACCTCAGATATTTTAGGTTCCTGAAGTACGTCAGATATTTTAGGTTCCTGAGGTACCTCAGATTTTTGTAGATTCCTGAGGTATCTCATGTTTTTTAGATACCTGAGGAACTTCAGGTTTTTAGATACCTGAGGAACTTCAGGTTTTCAGGTTTGAGGTACTTCAGGTTTTCAGGTTTATGAGGTACCTCAGGTTTTTTAAGGTTTCTGAGGTACCTCAGATATTTTAGGTTCCTGAGGTACCTCAGATTTTTGTAGATTCCTGAGGTAACTCATGTTTTTTAGATACCTGAGGAACTTCAGGTTTTTTAGGTTCCCGAAGTACCTCAGATATTTTAGGTTCCTGAAGTACCTCAAATATTTTAGGTTCCTGAGGTACCTCAGATTTTTGTAGATTCCTGAGGTATCTCATGTTTTTTAGATACCTGAGGAACTTCAGGTTTTCAGGTTTGAGGTACTTCAGGTTTTCAGGTTTATGAGGTACCTCAGGTTTTTTAAGGTTTCTGAGGTACCTCAGATATTTTAGGTTCCTGAGGTACCTCAGATTTTTGTAGATTCCTGAGGTACCTCATGTTTTTTAGATTCCTGAGGAACTTCAGGTTTTTTAGGTTCCTGAGGTACCTCAGATTTCTATAGATTCCTGAGGTACCTCATGTTTTTTAGATTCCTGAGGAACTTCAGGTTTTTTAGGTTCCTGAAGTACCTCAGACATTTTAGGTTTCTGAAGTACCTTAGATATTTTAGGTTCCTGAGGTACCTCAGATTTTTATAGATTCCTGAGGTGGCTCAGGTTTTGTAGGTTCCTGAGGTACCTCAAGTTTTCAAGATTTTTTAGGTACCTCATATTTTCGAGATTCTTGAGGTACCTCATATTTTCGAGATTTTTTGAGTACCTCATATTTTCGAGATTTTTGAAGTACCTCATATTTTCGATATTTTTAGGTACCTTATATTTTCGAGACTTGAAGTATCTCATATTTTCGAGATTTTTGAGGTTCCTCATATTTTCGAGATTTTTGAAATTTTTCCGGTTCTCTAAGTTCTTGAGATTCCTCATATTACCTAAATTTCTCAGGTTTCCTGAGGTTTTTGGAATAATTCAAAAAGCTATAAAATCTATATTTCTGCATACATTTTGTTAAAAATTGCAACAATTAAAGAAAAACTGATGCTTTACACGTGTGCCAAATTTTAGCCTAATCGGCTGAACGGTTTTTGAGTTATACGCGATTAAATTTTCGAAACACACACACTCACAAATATTTTTTCTTCCACGAAATTCTCGAAAAAAAAGTATTTAATAATACAATTGAGTTATAATATTTAACAATAACTCAAATTCTGAATTTTTAATATCACCAATCTTTATATAATTTGTTTATAATGATAAAAAAAAAGTTGATGGAAAAGTGAGTGAAAAAAATTGAGGAAGCAAAATACAACATTTTATAAAAACTTCTGAGCGTCAAAAAAATGCAAGGCAACATTCTGTTACAAAATCTTGTGTTTCGTGCACCACTCGAGTAATTAAAATACTGCAAAATAACAATTTAACGACGGAAGGAAACAAATATAATAATCACTCCATTTGTCCAGAAAATTGTGCCCGTCAAGTGAATGATTATTATTTTATGTACGGAAGAAGTGAACAAAAAAAAATGTTTCCTACATTAAATACATTCCTCACAGAATATTTCCTGGCGCTTTAGCACGTAACCCTTTCCCGACAATTATCTGCATGTGGATGAAAAAGACCCGCATTTATGAGTGAAAAAAAAAATTCTTAAGTATCTCACTCACATTTATACACCATCGACTGGCTTAAGTAAAGTACAAAACTTGACAATTTAACAGACATTTATTGACTCAGTAAATTCCAGCAACAAAGTGTCGAGCGAATGCTCAGAAAATAAATCAAAATTTACTATACTTAGTACAATATTTTTGCTGCAATTTGCCAATGCAAATTGCAGCAAAATAAACCGACGCATGCAAATACTATCGTGACTGAATACAAACGCATTGAAATTTAATAAAAATGCATAAAACGATAGTTTACCTATGCAATTTAAAATAAGTTGAGTGCAGTAAATAAATGCATTGAATTGCAGTTAAAGTGCATTCAAGTGAACTGAACTGCAGTATAAATGCATACAATTGAGTTGCATTAATCGCACTCTCAGTGACTTTCTTTTTGGTCATAAATCAATTTATTAGTCATTAAAAATCCATCTACAAGATGCAAATTAATATTTTTTGAAAAATTTTTAAGTATCTATTCACATTTATGCGCCATCGACTAAATTAAGTAAAGTGCAAGACAATTTAACAGCCATTCATTGACTCAGTAAATTCAGCAACAAAGTGTCGACCAATTGTACAGTTAGTAAATTAAAATTTACTGCAGTTTGCGTGGAAAATAAATCGACACATGTAGATAATATCGTGACTGAATACAAATGCGTTGAAATTGAATAAAAGTCCATAAACGGAATTGCAGTTAAATTGCATTCAATTGCATTGCTACTGAAATGCATTCTAAGCTGGAAATATATAAATCGATGCAGATGCACTCAACTGCAGTATAAATGCATGCAATTGAGTTGCATTAATCACACTACAAGTGACTTTCTTTTTAGTCGTAAATTAATTTGTTAGTCATTAAAAATCCATCTACAGGATACAGATTAATATCAATATTAAGTGCATTGATATATCGATCCACACACGTGCTGTATCTATGATTATTTGATATTGCTCATTGCTTCAGTATATCTATTGACTCTTGGCGAAGTAAAGGATATCATTATGCTGGAAATTAGCATCTGGAAACGTAACTCGTGTGTAGCGATAGATCGATGCACTATTGTCTAGTTACTGGACAATGATTATTTACACGACCAATAATAGTTGCTTGTTTTATTATACAACGACATTCTATACGTAATGTGCTATGTATTGTGTATTGATCTACTGAGATTGACACAGAGGTCAAGGCCAATTGACAAGGATACGGATATTATTATTATTATTATTATTATGCAGTGACTATAGATATTTATTATCACTCTACTATAATTTACGTAATACCAGAGCATGAGTAAATTATTAGTAGCGTTTTTTTATTGTGCATATCATTATTTGCATATGGGGAAATTTATATCGTTTTTACTTGGGTTTGACACTTTGGGTTGGATTTCGAATTTTTTTATACAATTTACATAAATCTTGGAAGGCATTTTTTTTGCAAAATTTTGAATTTTTGACGTTTTTTTTAAATAAGAATATCGGTTGCCAAATTTTTGGAAACTGAAAAATCTTCTGTCAATTATAAAGATTTTTGAGATTCTTTTTTTTGGACCTTGTTTTGAAATAAGAATAAAAGGGAAAAATTAGAAAATATAGTAAATTTACGATGGGCGGTAGTTAGAATTTTTATTATATGCAGCTGATGATTTTTGAGAATTTTTTTCAGGTAAAAATAAATTTAAAAAATTATAGTCAATAAAACTATAAAATTTTTAGCTACTTTGTAAATTGACTAAATAATTGCAAATAACAGATGTACATTTTTTCTTTATAGATTTATATCGTTTTTACTTGGATTTGACACTTTGGGTTGGTTTTGCAATTTTTTAAATATTATTTACATCAATCTTGGAAGGCATTTTTTTTGCAAAATTTTGAATTTTTGACGTTTTTTTTAAATAACAATATCGGTTGCCAAATTTTTGGAAACTGAAAAATCTTCTGTCAATTATAAAGATTTTTGAGATTCTTTTTTTTGGATCTTGTTTTGAAATAAGAATAAAAGGGAAAAATTAGAAAATATAGTAAATTTACGATGGGCGGTAGTTAGAATTTTTTTTATATGCAGCTGATGATTTTTGAGAATTTTTTTCAGGTAAAAATAAATTTTAAAAATTATAGTCAATAAAACTATAAAATTTTTAGCTACTTTGTAAATCGACTAAATAATTGCAAATAACAGATGTACATTTTTTTCTTTATTGATTTAAGCCCTAACGACAAATATCAAAATTCATTAAAGATAACAATTTAGATGATTCATTGAATAAAAAATTTTAAAAAATTTTAAAATATTTAAAAAAAATTTTAAAGTCAATATAACTTAATTTTTTATTGTTTTGTAAATTGACTGAATAATTGAATGTCCTGCAGCGAACCAGCGATATTGGCGCAAATAACAGGTAACTGTTTTTTCTTTAGTGATTTAACCCCTGACCACAAATCTCAAAATTCATTCGAGGTATAATTAGCCACGAAATGTTCGTTGAAAAAAAAATTGACTTAAATATCATTTTTCGCTAGTACTGAAATGGTAAAAAAAATGGGCTCCCGGGCAACTTGGCTCTCAATTCTTGCCACGGGTGTTGCCCCACGATAAATAAGTCTCTCGCGATAGTTTCAAAGTCGGTTGGGATGCCGGGGCAAGCTCGTAATTCAGTGTCAGCCGGTGTAGGACAGTTAAAAAAAATTGCTAAAAATTCAGATAACTCAACGCTCGCAGACTATAACTATATACTTTCGCCTATTGAGGTACGGATAACACACACAAACTTCGCTGCAATTATCCTCGTCGTATTTCATCCCCGGAGCTCCGGTGTCATACGGTGCACACGCCCCTTCGGGACCAGTCAACTTTTGCACGTTCAAAATATCGTAAAACCGCATGAAACGCTTTCCTCTCTAAGAGGAAGAAGGAAATCGTTAAAACTTAAGTTACGAAAGGCATTTGAATGCTTGGAGCTCTATCCGGTCACTGCAAGAAGCGCGAAAGTTATTTTCACTTGATTCGCCCAAAATTTTTTATTTTTTATTTTTTATTTTTTATTTTTTATTTTTTATTTTTTATTTTTTATTTTTTATTTTTTATTTTTTATTTTTTATTTTTTATTTTTTATTTTTTATTTTTTATTTTTTATTTTTTATTTTTTATTTTTTATTTTTTATTTTTTATTTTTTATTTTTTATTTTTTATTTTTTATTTTTTATTTTTTATTTTTTATTTTTTATTTTTTATTTTTTATTTTTTATTTTTTATTTTTTATTTTTTATTTTTTATTTTTTATTTTTTATTTTTTATTTTTTATTTTTTATTTTTTATTTTTTATTTTTTATTTTTTATTTTTTATTTTTTATTTTTTATTTTTTATTTTTTATTTTTTATTTTTTATTTTTTATTTTTTATTTTTTATTTTTTATTTTTTATTTTTTATTTTTTATTTTTTATTTTTTATTTTTTATTTTTTATTTTTTATTTTTTATTTTTTATTTTTTATTTTTTATTTTTTATTTTTTATTTTTTATTTTTTATTTTTTATTTTTTATTTTTTATTTTTTATTTTTTATTTTTTATTCTTTATTTTTTTCAAATCTGGAAACGTCTCAAAATGGTCAGCCATTAGTCGCTTAAATGGGCAAGAACATTCTTAAAAGCAGATTATCCGGTAGCCCTGAATGTTGAAAAATGATTTACGATCGAATTATCGATCATAAACTTCCCGCAGCGCGTGCAAAGTGCTTCATTTAAAAAACCATAAAGGTTAATAAGAGCTGGAAGAAATATCTGAGAAAAACTTTGACCTTCTGTGTCTGTATGCTTTAAAAGAAATTTTACCTGACATTCATTGTTTACGATGCTAATATTTTCAATTTGTGTTATTTAAAGTCAAAATTAAATTCTTCAATTAAAAGCTTGCGTTATTATCAGTGTAAAGAAAAGTGTTTTTAAAAAATATCAAATTAATTTCTTCTATTTAATTATTTTTTTAAAACATTGACGAAAAAAAATTTTAATTATTTTTTGTATAACTAAAAGTGTCTTAAAAATTCAACTATTTTTTATTTTACGTTGGTACTGAAGAGAAAAATCTTGAGATTGGTATTACAACTTAATTCCCGATCGGGAGATATTTTTAAATCACGTGTTTTTCGTCGACTTCCTGGCGAAAGGCAACGCTGGAATACTTTATTAGAATTCTTCTTGCAGGTCTCGTTACTCCAGCGAAGAAGCACGTGAGAGTAGCCAAGTTTGTGCGCAAGGGTTTGGCGTATCTACCAGCGCGTGTTTGATAATCGTACAAGCTTAATGCTCGATTTCGTCGCTGAGAATGTGCGCACGCGCGTCTATCACCTTGTAAGGACTCGAGCGATGCATGTTTCTACTGCAGCCTCCATCTTTTACGGGATCTCGTTAATATATCCTCGCGACTTTTGCTTTGATCGGCACAGACCGCAACTCTTGTACCTACATAATTCAATTACAATGAATTCAAATAATTTACGTTGAAAATGTAATTTAGAGAAATCATTCATCAAATTTTAACAACTTTTTTTATTGCCAAACACATGTTAACAATGTTGTAAAATTAACAACATCTTTACAACACAATGTAGAATTTTTAAATAAATAACAAAAATTTTATTATTATTTATTATTTAATAAATAATAAATTAAATAATAAATTATTATTCAATATTTATTTAATTTGATATTATTTATTATTTAATAAATAATAAATAATAATAAAATTTTTGTTATTTATTTAAAAATTCTACATTTAAAAATTATTATTTAACAAAATTACAAAATCATATAATTTATTATAATAAATAATAAAGTAAATAATAATTTATTATTTAATATGTATTATAATTATATATTATAATTCTGTACAATAATAATTTTTAAATAATTTATCAAATTTCACTGCAACATTAAAAAGTGCATTTCTTGTGTACAAAAAAAATCTGACATCCAACTTAAACAATTATTTTTAACAGTACAAAATTTTGATGCACAACAAGATTAATTTTTCGTTGGCATTATTTGACGATCTTAATAAGAATCTTTTTTTCATTTATTTAATGCCCATTTCATGTTCAACTGATAAATCCAATTTGTTTAATGGCCACATCATGTTTTCGTTTCGATGTAGATACATAAAAAAATTTCATAACAAGTCAATGAATCCACGGAAGTTATAAAAGCCTTATTAAAGCGCAGACTCAACTGATATCTCGAACGAATTGATGTATGGTGTTGAGATGCGTGTGCGAGATCTTATCGATCCAATAATAAAAATGCACTCAAGTGTGGTTATTTTTTACATTACCAATTGAACCAAAAGATTTTTTTTTATGATGATATGCACTGATACTATAATCACACTGTATCTATATATATATATATATATATATATATATTTTATGTTAAGTAAATAAATAATAATAAAAATAAAATTCATCCGTGCAAACGAATCATTCGAATAATTCACCGTGACGATATGTGCTACGCTTTCTGACAAAAGGTTGGATAAACTATACACAAAAAGACACTACAAATGAAAGTAATTACGCACGTGGAAATTGTGTTATAGATTCGTTAGTAAGTATATAGTATATAAAAATAAATAAAAAAATAAAAATATATAAACATATATATACATATATAATATATATGTATAGAAAATAATTTTCTATATATTTAGAAAAATATATATATAGGATATAAAAAACATACATATATATAAATATACTAGGATTTTATTGTGGCTCGTACGCTGCGCGCGCTCGCTATTGCCCCCCTCGAAGGGTGCCCCCCGAAAGGTGCCCCACCCGAAGGGTGCCCCACCCGAAGGGTGCCCCACCCGAAGGATGCCCCACCCGCAGGGTGCCCCACCCGAAGGGTGCCCCACCCGAAGGGTGCCCCACCCGCAGGGTGCCCCACCCGCAGGGTGCCCCACCCGCAGGGTGCCCCACCCGCAGGGTGCCCCACCCGCAGGGTGCCCCACCCGCAGGGTGCCCCACCCGCAGGGTGCCCCACCCGCAGGGTGCCCCCCCCCCCCCCGAAGGGTGCCCCACCCGAAGGATGCCCCACCCGAAGGGTGCCCCACCCGAAGGATGCCCCACCCGAAGGGTGCCCCACCCGAAGGGTGCCCCACCCGAAGGGTGCCCCACCCGAAGGGTGCCCCACCCCCTCGAAAAATGTAAACGTTTATAACTCGGGAATGCCTTGAGATATCAAGCTGAAATTTGGACCATCGATAGAGGGATCAAGCCTCATCGTTCATACAGATTTTTGTTAAAATCCACTTCATCGTTAAATTATTACGCGTTTTTTAATTTTTTGAAAAATGTCTGTTTACGCGATAACTCTTTCAATTTTCGAGATATTGATCTTAAAATTGGTATGAATGTGAGCTTTCATACGCCGTTGATCGCTATTGAATTTGGTTAAGATCGGTTGAACCGTTAAAATTTTATGATATTTTGAATTTTTCAAAAAATTGACATTATCGCTCTATTGTAACTTTTGCAAAACTTAAGATAGCGAGCTCAAATTTTGTATATAAATGAAACAATATTCAGCCATTATATATGTATAATTTAGTGACGAATGGTATGAAATTTTTGATTTTATGGAATGTTGAATTATTTTTAAAAATATACATTATCACATTCACTTTCGGAAACGCTCTAATAATCACGAAATAACGTAATAACGAAATAGAAAAAGCGAATCCACAACATGTATATTTATCTAATTAAAACAAGCATGCAAAGTAGAACCTTGTACATTGCTTCCTCATTATTTTTCGCGTTTTATAAAGCTTCCTCTATGAGGAAGCCAAAAATTGAATAACATACTTCCTCATAGAGGTAGCTTTGTAAAACGCGAAAAATAATGAGGAAGCATTGTGCAACCCGGGAAAAACGGTTCATATATAATCATATATAATTGTATATAATTTCATGTATAGTTGTATATAATTATATATAATTGTATATAACGTAATATATCATTGTATATGAAAACATATATGAGCATATATGAGTTTATATGTACATATACAGTGGTATACATGATCATATATAATACCAAAACCGCCAGCTTGCGATGTCATATATGAACAGATATGATCATATATAGTTATATACAACTATATATCGCCCATTTTTAGCGCATATATGATTGTATGTGGATCCATATACAAATGTATATGAGCGTATATAACTTTATATGTATATATACATTGGCATATATGACCCTATATATGACCATATATAACACCAAAACTGCCTGTTTACCATGTCATATATAAACAGATATGATCATATAGGATTGTATATGAGATCTATTCTGTGTGTCGACTGTGCAATATATGATCATATACAATCATATATGACTGCGCACAGAGAACTGACAGCTCATGTATGATCGTGCACGTATGATTATATGATATTCCATAATCTATTGTTATATAATATTCACGAATTATTTCGATGTTCACGTCTTATTTATATACGGATGTAAAATTTGTTATATGGTTATATAACTAAGCATTTAATATCCGTTTTGTAAATGCGTGAATCATCCGGTTTTGTTTGAAGCGCTCAAGTTATAGGTATTTTTGCATATGCGGTTCTTTTCTTTATAATCACATGCTCATTCGCAACGATTAATGAAGATATTTGGCTTTCCTGGGCGGACGTTTCATTAAAACCTTCCACTTGATGAATTGAAACGGTCGCATATTAATAAGAATGATCAAGATTACTATACTAAATAATATCAACATAAAAGGATCGTGATAATCGTTTATTGTAATAGTGCACAGAAATTAACACGAACAGTTCGGGACCTTATACGTTGTACATATAATCGAAATATAACATTAGTAATGATATTTCTTAACCGTATATCGTGATGAAGTTCAACTTCATTGTATTTTTACGTTACTTTCTTCAAGAGATTTGGTGTCTTGCAAATATACTCTCCAACTTTCAGAAGATTATATCTATTTAGGCATCGTCTTATATAATCACATATAACTATATATGATTGTATATGCTCAGATACAATTATATATGATCATGCATAGTCATATATGATCATGCATGATCATATAGAGACAAAATTCATATACAATCATATATGAGCAGTTTATATATGATTATATATGATCATGCATAGTCATATATGATCATGCATGATCATATAGAGACAAAATTCATATACAATCATATATGAGCACTTTATATATGATTATATATGATTATATATGAATCGTTTTTCCCGGGAAGGTTCTACTTTGCATCCTTGTTTTTTTTTCTCAAAGGCCCCAAATTCTAATTCTATTATATTATATAATCTAGGAATAAAAATTATTATCGTTGACTTTATTAGTTGCTGAACTTTTTTCTTTCTTTTTTTGTAATTTCTCCTCGAAAATCCTTTGAAAGTAAATGAAGCAGAAAGTCGTGCAATTGCGATCACATGTGCAGCTTAAGATCTGTATCGAGGCGATAGTTGTTTGATCGTAAAGATCCAATCCGTACCAATGACGTAAACACAAAACGATTTAAGGTGATACGCTGATTGAGATACATAAGAAAGTTTAAGATGAAAGTGCTTGTTGAAAAAAAACGTATAATTCAGACACCAAAAATCGTACCAAACGATTAATTCGCTAGAAGAATTGGAGCAGTGTAAATATTTCTTTAAGTGGAAAATCTTTTTTTTTTTCTTAGTTCCACATTAAGAATTCTCAATTTACGAGAACTCAATGTCGAAAATTTAAAGAAAAAAAAAAGTGCAGCTGTTGAAGGCTTATTACAAAAATGTCTTGATTCTGACGGTACATCCTTAAGCTCCGGAAATACGTCAGAAAAATAAATGACGTGCGTGGCAGAGTTAATGATTACTACCTTAAGGCAAGGAAAAAATTGCGATTTTCATTATTCTTTTTAAAGGAAAAAATTTGTTTAACATTTTTTTAAATTTGGGGATTGTTTATTATCACTTTTGTCTATCAGTACTTTTTTTCAAAATATTTCAAAGTGGCGAATTTGAACACTTGATTTTTTAAGAAAAAAAAAATTAGCGAAAATTTATCTTTAATTAACATTCAGACGAAAAATATTAACTAATCGTTAAAAAAAAGTGAAAATTAATAGAAATAAAAATGGCACTTTAGCAACAAAAAGTTTCAATTTTTCGAAATAAAAATGTCCTAAATTTAAAAATAAAAATAAAAACTGCCAAATTGTTAAGGATTTTTATTTTAAGAGAGCTAATGATCAGAAATATAATTTAAAAAAAATAAGTACAGGCAAATAAGTTGCAGGTTTATTAAAAAAAAATTCTTGATTTTGATCGAACATCCTTAAGGTCCGAAAATACTTCAGAAAAATAAATGGCCTTCACAGGGTTAATGATTACTACCTTAAGGCAAAGAAAAAATTGCGATTTTCATTATTCTTTTTAAAGGATAAAATTTGTTTAACATTTTTTTAAATTTGGGATTGTTTATTATCTCTTTTGCCTATTAGTACTTTTTTTCAAAATATTTCAAAATGGCGATTTTGAATAATTGATTTCTGAAAAAAAGAAATTAGCGAAGATTTATCTTTAATTAACATTCATACGAAAAATATTAACTAAGCGTAAAAAAAAGTGAAAATTAATAGAAATAAAAATGGCACTTTTAGCAACAAAAAGTTTGAATTTTCCGAAATAAAAATGTCCTAAATTTAAAAATAAAAATAAAAACTTTTCAAAATTGTTAAGGATTTTTAATACAAAAAATTAAAAAATTTAATAAAAAAAAAAGTACAGGCAAATAAGTTGCAGACTTATTTTTAAAAATTCTTGATTTTGAACGAACATCCTTAAGGTCCGGAAACACGTTAAAAAAATAAATGGCGTGCGAAAGCCTTTACAGGGTTAATGATTACTACTACTTAAGCTATCCGATGGTGGATGTGCGCATTATTCGTGCAAACGCGTGTGAAGAAATGAAGACTTAAGCCAATCGCTCTCCTTTGACACGCGATCCCAATGCTCTGTAATTTAATGTACGTAAATGTGTCCAGGAGGGCCGATTCGATTATCAGCTCCTTCCTCGAAGCCCTCCGATAGAATCTGGTTCCGGACACTGCGCTGACATGGTGTTAAACTCTTAATTAACCGTTCGAGACCTCGTGAATGCTCTTGTTTGACTTTTTATCAAGATGAATCGTCGGGCTCTCGGAACAAATACATTTTGATCCGAGACAACTTTACAAGTGTCTTTTGCACATTCTACAATTCTAAGATTTTTAAAAGAAATTTTTGGAATTTTCAAAATTTTGAATTTTGGTCTTCATAATCGTTCTCAAGTCACATATTTTACATCAGAAAATACCGGCTACAAGTTTTTTTACCATGATTTTAAAAAAAAGTGACTTTTTTCCGTTTCTGATTCCAAAATTCACAAATCGGAATTTCCGGTCGGAAAAAAATGTTAACAGAAAATCTTGAATTTGTACGAATTTTTAGTTGGGATCTTCAGTGATTTTTTAAATAAAAATTTACATTTTTTAAATATAAATTTTTTATTTTTTTAATATAAATTTTTTATTTTTTCAATATAATTTTTTTTTAATATAAATTTTTGATTTTTTAAATATAATTTTTTTTTTAATTAAAATTTTTTTTTTAAATATAATTTTTTTTTATTATAATTTTTTTTTTAATATAAATTTTTGATTTTTAAAATATAAATTTACATTTTTCAAATAAAAATGTACACTTTGCAAACCAAAAATGTAGATCAACATTTTTTTTCTTCGTTTTTTTCTGGTCTGGTCTGAGTTATTTTTTTATTTGATCAAATATGAGACCCTTAAAATTACGTGTCACTTATATCCAAGTCAAAGTTTAAAAAAACGAAAACAAACTATAGAATCATAATTTTCTAAAAAAGAATGTCCAAACATACTCTTCACTATATAGTGAAGAGAAAGAATTAATCTCTTATATAGATCATTTGCAGAGATATTCAGGTACGAAAAAAAAAAAAAAAAAAAAAAAAAAAAATGCATACACCTGTAGCCTGGATTTAAAAGTTGCATCAAGATTCGCGAAGCTGCTTGAACGAGCAATTTACACGTTTATTAACCGGCGTCTCGATGTCTCATTCAGCTCGGGAGTAATGAATTTATTTCGTTGTACAACGAGAAGTCAATAAATCAACGCCAAAGGGGAGGTTCGATTATCACGGTGTACATTAACGGATCGTATCTGTTATGGAAGTCACGGGGTGTTAAACTGTTGAGTAATCGTCCTTCTCTATATATATCGTACTTTTCCTCCTGGTCCTCGAAGCGGCATCGTGAAAGCAGTCAACGAGGAAGATAGAATGACACCAATTACCCGGTCGTACAACGCTATCGTACCGAATAGCACTTCTGGCATTTGGACGGATCGTCCACTCTTGCAGTACCATGAAAGCAATTTTTCATCCGGAAAAAAATGCCATCCGAATGCCACCTTAAGGATATATTACACATTCTATCCAACCGAAAGTTTGATTAGATTAGATGTCATTAAAAATCATTATTATTGTAATTATTTTTATTATTAAAAATTAATAATTTTTAATCATTAATTATTTTATTATTTGCTATTATTATTATTTTTTATTTATTTTAATTTGTGACATTGTTTAAACATTAAAAATAATAATAATTATAATAATTGTTATTATTAAAAATTAGTAGATTTTAATAATTTTTGCAAATTCATGTTGGTATTGAAAAATTATTATTATTGTAATAAAAAATCAATGATTTTCGATTTACTATTTTATTATTATTTTTTTTATTAAATTAAATTTGTGCTATTGTTATTATGAAAAATTAATGATTATTGATTATTAATTTTTAATAACAGCATTTTTTGCGATAAAATAAACACAAAAGTGCTATGTGAAATTTAGCTTCTGGCCAACGAAGACAACAATTTTTCATGGAGAGGCGAAAATTTGTGGCTCGCACGAGATCAAGGAAGTCAATCGCGGCACGAGGAGAATGCTCCGCGCGTCGCCGAATTAACGATGCCCTGGACAAAGGGAAAGAGATTCGTATCGGCAATGGAATCCTTGCTATTCTCCAGTACGCACACTTGATATCTTTCTCGAATTTCTTAATCTTTCTTTTTATACCTTTGGGAGGTACTTCCGGGTGCAAAAATCGACCGAGGCTTAAGTAAAAGAAAAAACCGAAAGTCTTAGCCTTCGGTTGAACAATGATTAAAATAATAATAATAATTTACATAAGAATAAACTAAACATTTCTGAAAATCCATTAGACACTCACAGATATTGTGGAAACTATTTGTATATATAGGTTAATTTATGATTATTTAATATCTACTACTCTATATAGTCATAATGATAATATTGAAGTTGCTGGAAGTTGCTGGAAGTTGCTGGAAGTCACTGCAAGTCCCTGGAGATCGCTGGAAGTTGCTGGAAGTTGCTGGAAGTTGCTGGAAGTTGCTGGAAGTTGCTGGAAGTTGCTGGAAGTTGCTTGAAGTTACTGGAAGTTGCTGGAAGTTGCTCGAAGTTGCTCGAAGTTTCTGGAAGTTTCTGGAAGTTGCTGGAAGTTGCTGGAAGTTGCTGGAAGTTGCTGGAAGTTGCTGGAAGTGGCTGGAAGTTGCTGGAAGTTGCTGGAAGTTGCTGGAAGTGGCTGGAAGTTGCTGGAAGTTTCTGGAAGTTGCTGGAAGTTGCTGGAAGTTGCTGGAAGTTGCTGGAAGTTGCTGGAAGTTGCTGGAAGTTGCTGGAAGTTGCTGGAAGTTGCTGGAAGTTGCTCGAAGTTTCTGGAAGTTGCTGTAAGTTGCTGGAAGTTGCTGGAAGTTGCTGGAAGTTGCTAGAAGTTGCTGGAAGTTGCTGGAAGTTGCTGAAAATTGCTCGAAGTTGCTGGAAATTTCTGGAAGATGCCGAAAGTTGCTGGAAATTTCTGGAAGTTACTGGAAGTTTCTGAAAGTTGCTGGAAGTTACTGAAAGTTGCTGGAAGTTGCTGGAAGTTGCTGGAAATTTTTGGAAATTGCTGGAAGTTACTAGAAGTTACTGAAAGTTACTGGAAATTATTGAAAGTTACTGGAAGTTCTTAGTATAACAAAAAAAAATTTGGTTGTACTATAATGTAGAACTATAAACTAATAAATACAAATTTAGTAAACATCTAAGAGATTGACCATAAAAATCTAATTCGTTTGATAAAAAATGGCTCCAATTAGGGAAATTAAAAAAACGCTTTGTAACTTCTAATCAATGAGTTCTTCCATTCAGTCATTTGCATATACCACAAATTAATATTTCTGAATAAACATATGGATAAGAATAACTCTAAAGGTACAGGCATATAAATTGGGCTCTGTGTTATCAGTAATTAGATTAACATGTGGAATGTCTACATGATCGTAAATCAGCACGAGGCTCATGGCTCTGTACAATTAGAGGTTTAATTAATTTCCGGAAGTGTATATGATTCGCACATTATTTACATGTAATTTCGACTACGATATTTCATCAGTTCACATCAGTATAATTTTTTCATTAACTTTGCGTTGTTTTTCAATGTTACGATTCGGGCAATACACTACAGATTATAATTTAATTGTTGGCAGTGAACTTAAAAATTCATTATTTCAAGAATAATAAAATAGCGTAAGATCTAAATTAATTTCCTCAAAATATTTCTAATTACTTTCACCACGATTTAATTGAAATATGCTTGAGGCGTGGGTGGCCGTGTTACACAATCCATGACGTCCGATAGTAAATGAACAAAACCGTGAACAAAGTGCTCCGCCTTCGTTCGAAATTGCGACGCAGTCTGAGAATTAAGTTGGTAAGAATTTCACTGGCGAAAAACCGTCGAAACGGTCGATATTCCATCTTAACTAATTTCCCTGGGGACTTCCAATCGCTTTGAGTAAGAGTTAAATGCTTACACGGAAAGGCAAGCATTTTTATTTTTACGAGAAAAGCCCCGAGGTAAAGAACTATATATAAAGAACTTGAGATTCACAATGAATCGCAACTTTCTTATCGGTTTTATACAAAGTGCCAAAAGAAGAATTTAATTGCCCTAAAAGGATGAAAATTATTTTTCACAGTCACAACGATTGAAAATTTTAGAATATTCCGGCCCTAGGAATCAACTCATAGAAGGGTCTTATAATAAATCAGTTCTAGGAGGGTCTCATAGAACGAGCATAGAATATTCCTGCCCTAGGAAGGGGTCAAAGGGCGACTTAGAATAATCCAACCCTACAAAGGGCTTATAGGGGGACTTAGAATAATCCGGCCCTAAAAAAGGGTCATCGTAAAAGAGAATAATCCAACTCTGGGGGGTAGAGTTATAGGAGGACGTCGAATAATCCAGCCCTAGAAAGGAATCATCAGAAGATTTGGAATAATCCGGCCCTAGGTAGGGCTTGTAGGATGAATTAGAATAATCCAATCCAACCAGGGGCTTATAGGGGGGCTTAGAATAATACAGCTCTAAGTAGGGCTTATATGGAGAATTAGAATAATCCAGCTCTAAGTTGGGCTTATAGGGAGAATTAGAATAATCCGATTCTACGAGGGGCTTATAGGGGGGCTTAGAATAATTCAGCTCTAAGTAGGGCTTATTGGGAGAATTAGAGTAATCCAGCTGTAAGTTGGGCTTATAGGGAGAATTAGAATAATCCAATCCTACGAGGGGCTTGTAGGGGGCATTAGAATAATACAGCTCTAAGTAGGGCTCATAGGGAGAATTAGAATAATCCATCTCTAAATAGGGCTTATAGGAAGAATTAGAATAATCCATCTTTAAGTAGGGCTTATAGGGAGAATTAGAATAATCCAATCCTACCAGGGTCTTATAGGGGGACTTAGAATAATCCCGCCCTAGAAAGGGATCATCGGGAAACATAATAATCTAATAGTAGGACGTGCTTATAGGGGGACTTCGAATAATCCAGCCCTAAAAAGGAATTATTGCGACACTTAGAATAATCAGGCTCTAAGAAGGGCTAATCGGGAGACAGTTTAAACCGTCCATATGAGGGCTTCATAGGGGTACTTAGAATAACCCAGCCATAAAAAGGAATCATCGGGAGAATTAGAACAATTCAATCCTAGGAGGAGCTCATAGGGGGACTTAGAATAATCGAACCCTACCAGGGTTTTATAGGGAGGCTTTGAATAGTCCGGCCCTAAGAAGGGCTAACCGGAAGACAGTATAAACCGGCGATATAAGGGCTTTATAGAGGTACTTAGAATAACCCAGCCCTAAGAAGGAGCTTATAGGGTGACTTAGAATAATCCAACTTTACCAAGGTCTCATAGGGGGTCTCAGAATAATCCGGCCCTAAGAATGAGTAACCGGAAGACAGAATAATCCAACGCTAGTTATTTATAGGGGTACTTAGAATAATCCAACCCTAAGAAGGGATCATCAGGAAAATTAGAATAATCCAACTCTAGAAGGAGCTTATTAGAGAATTCGAATAATCCGACATTAGGAGGACATTAGGGCTTCATGAGACGACTTAAAATAATCACACTCTTGGGGGCAATTCGCAGACAAACTTAGAATAATTGGGGCATGGAAGGAGATCAAACAACTTTCTCATAACCTGTACATTACTTGTTTTATTTATATTACCTAATTAATAGTCACATCTAATTGAAATTAATTACGGTAACAATAGAATATTTAACGATGCTCTACATATTCTCGTTCTCTTATTCTTAGAATATTCCAACCGTTAATCTTTGCCAGATTCTCGTGGAATGTATCACTATATAAATCATCCTTAATGGGACTTACAAAAAATAATCGCATGGCCTTACAATTGATAGTTGCGAAATTTAATACTTGCCAGGACTTTGCAATTATCGTGATGCTTGTTGGTGCTGTTCTTAATATTATTTCTCATAGCTCTGTGGTAGACTCGTACCACCAAGCACGAGGTATTCTATGGGTGTAATGTATATACTATAAAACGGGACGAGGCTTACGAGCCCGACTGACCAATAAATGGCAGAGAGAGAAAAAGAGAGAGGAAGAGGTTAGAATGAACAAGAAACTTGGTCTCGCTCACGCGCCCGGTGTCAGTAAAAGTGTGCGACGGTATATCTACCAACCCCGAGAAACACGAGCTACACGGGCGCGCGTCTCATGGTCCAGTTCCGTTCACTGAATTATTAATTGACGCTCACCGGTAACCAGCGGTAGCCTCATTTAAATTCCAGCTTGGCAAACCACGCTCTGCCCCCGTTGTCATCTATATATGCTTACATACTCGAGCCACGAGATTTCCTCTCACTCGTATTGACCGACGCACGTACCACTGACTCGTACTCCGTAATAGACAAGCTGCACTACTATTTTCATATACAGTATCCAAATATCCTTACAGTAAATAATTACTCTTGTACTAATCTCTCTAATGACTATAGATTTTTTTTTAATTTACATTATGTGTTTTTTTAATTGGTAATAAATATTTTAATAATTTATTGTTCATAATGAGTTAGGAAAAAAATTGAGGAAGAGATTGAAATGAAATATTAACAGTAAATATTTGTTCTTGTAATAATTACTCCAATTATTTTAGAATGTAAAAAAATTGAAATTTTGTGCGTTTTTTATCGGGAATGAATTTTTAAACAAATTATTGATCTTAAGGGTTTTGTAGGTCATCCGGAAAACATCGGATGCGAATTAGGAAAAAAATATAGAAAAAGATTCAAATATTTAATTTTTTTTTTCGTTGAAAAAGAAATTAATAGATAATATTTATTTTTGTACTAATCTCTCTAATGACTTTAGATTTTTTTAAATTTACATTATGTGTTTTTTTAATTGGTAATAAATATTTTAATAATTTATTGTTCATAATGAGTTAGGAAAAAAATTGAGGAAGAGATTGAAATGAAATATTAACAGTAAATATTTGTTCTTGTAATAATTACTCCAATTATTTTAGAATGTAAAAAAATTGAAATTTTGTGCGTTTTTTATCGGGAATGAATTTTTAAACAAATTATTGATCTTAAGGGTTTTGTAGGTCATCCGGAAAACATCGGATGCGAATTAGGAAAAAAATATAGAAAAAGATTCAAATATTTAATTTTTTTTTTCGTTGAAAAAGAAATTAATAGATAATATTTATTTTTGTACTAATCTCTCTAATGACTTTAGATTTTTTTAAATTTACATTATGTGTTTTTTAAATTGGTAATAAATATTTAAATAATTTATTGTTCATAACGAGTTAGGAAAAAAATTGAGGAAGAGGTTGAAATGAAATATTAACAGTAAATATTTGTTCGTGTAATAATTACTCCAATTATTTTAGAATGTAAAAAAATTTAATTTTTGTGCCATTTTTATCGGGAATGAATTTTTTAACAAATTATTGATCATAAGGGTTTTGTAGATCATCCGGAAAATATCGGATGCGAATTAGAAAAAAAATGTAGAAAGTGATTCAAACATTTAATTTTTTTTTTCATTGAAAAAGAAATTAATAGATAATATTTATTTTTGTACTAATCTCTCTAATGACTTTAGATTTTTTAAATTTACATTATGTGTTTTTTTAATTTGTAATAAATATTTAAATAATTTATTGTTCATAATGAGTTAGGAAAAAAATTGAGGAAGAGATTGAAATGAAATATTAACAGTAAATATTTGTTCTTATAATAATTACTCCAATTATTTTAGAATATAAAAAAATTTAAATTTTGTGAGTTTTTTATCGGGAATGAATTTTTAAACAAATTATTGATCATAAGGGGTTTTTAGGTCATCCGGAAAACATTGGATGCGAATTAGGAAAAAAATGTAGAAAGAGATTCAAATATTTAATTTTTTTTTTTCGTTGAAAAAGAAATTAATAGATAATATTTATTTTTGTACTAATCTCTCTAATGACTTTAGATTTTTTTTAAATTTACATTATGTGTTTTTTTAATTGGTAATAAATATTTTAATAATTTATTGTTCATAACGAGTTAGGAAAAAAATTGAGGAAGAGATTGAAATGAAATATTAACAGTAAATATTTGTTCTTGTAATAATTACTCCAATTATTTTAGAATGTAAAAAAAATTGAAATTTTGTGCCTTTTTTATTGGGAATAATTTTTTTAACACATTATTGATCATAAAAGGTTTTTAGGTCATCCGGAAAAAGATTCGAACATTTAATTTTTTTTTCTTTTTTTTTCGTTGAAATAGAAATTAATAGTCAATATTTATTTTTGTACTAATCTCTCTAATGATTTTAGATTCTTTAAGAATTGACATTGTGTTTTTTTCATTGGTAATAAATATTTAGACAATTTATTGTTTATAACGAATTAGGAAAAAAATTGAGGAAGAAATTGAAATTAAATAGCAGTAAATATTTTTCCTTGGAATAATCACGATAATTATTTTAGAATATAAAAATCTTGAATTTTTGTGATTTTTTTATTGGGAATGAATATTTAAACAAATTATTGATCGTAACGATTTTTAGGTCATCTGGAAAACATCGGATGCCAATTAGGAAAAAAATGTAGAAAGAGATTCAAACATTTAATTTTTTTTTTTTTCATTGAAAAAGAAATTATTAGTCAATATTTATTTTTGTACTAATCTCTCTAATGATTGTAAATTTTTTAAAAATTGACTTGTTTTTTTATTGGTAATAAATATTTAAACAATTTATTGTTTATAATGAATTAGGATAAAAATTGAGCGAGAGATTGAAAATACATATTAGCAGTAAATATTTTTCCTTGGTATAATCACGATAATTATTTTAGAATGTAAAAAACTTGAATTTTTGTGGTTTTTTTATTGGGAATGAATATTTAAACAAATTATTGATCGTAAGGATTTTTAGGTCATCCGGAAAACATCGGATACGAATTAGGAAAAAAATGTAGAAAGAGATTCAAACATTTAATTTTTTTTTTTTTTCATTGAAAAAGAAATTATTAGTCAATATTTATTTTTGTACTAATCTCTCTAATGATTGTAGATTTTTTAAAAATTGACATGTGTTTTCTTTATTGGTAATAAATATTTAAATAATTTATTGTTTATAATGACTTAGGAAAAAAATATAGAAAGAGATTCAAACATTTAATTGTTTTTTTTTCATTGATAAAAAAATTTCTGTGATGCAAAAAAAATGGCTCTTGTGATTTTTTTTCTTGAAATACGTGGTCCCACCGTAAAATTGATTTTCAACGGTAGCCGAGATTAAAATGGTTCCATAGGACGAAACAAAATGGGATGAACCCGACTAATGACACCATCGATAATCGATTCATCACTTACCATTGTTTGCATTTTCAAATTAGCTACTTAAAGATCCGCCAAGTATGACAGTACACGTCTCGAATGGCGCAAAGAGCCGATGATTAATGAGTGATTCTTTGAAGGAATAACAATTCATAAATAACGAGCCGTAAATATAACGTCATCAGTCAGCTTTCTACGTTGTATTTTCTATGACATATATACCAACAGCCTGGAGATATATATTTTTGTGAATTTTCAATTTGCACATTCGTATGTTGGTAAGATTATTAATCACAAATTTATATAAGCTTCATGAACTCGTCAGTTCTGCTCTAAATTGGAAATGTTATGCCAGGTAGAATGTTGCAATTTTGCAACCAATTAGATGTTTAATTGCAAGAAAGAAAACCACAAGATTGAAGAATGCTAAAAAATTGATGACAGACATATTTTGAAGAAATAGACAAGTTCTTATAATTATATCCTTACATTATTAAAATATCTCGCAGTTGCACGGTGTAGTTTATTACAAAGGTCTACGATACCCCGGAGCAGAATTATTTTAAGTCCTGGTAATTCAAGAGGTGGATTCTGAGAGATAGGAAAAAGGGTATCGAGGGATAGAGAAAGATCGGAGAGAATTTACGAGGGATAGAAAGGCAAGTCTTGGGGATAGGAAAGCGAGTCTTGAGGGATGGGACGGCAAGTCCTGAGGGATAGTAAGGCATATTTTGAGGGATAGGAAGGCAAGTCTTGAGGGATAGGAAGGCAAGTCCTGAGGGATAGAAAGGCAAGACCTGAGGGATAGAAAGGCAAGTCCTGAGGGATAGGAAGGCAAGTCCTGAGGGTTAGCAAGGCAAGTCTTGACGGATCGGAAGGCAAGTCTTGAGGGATAGGAAGGCAAGTCCTGAGGGATAGAAAGGCAAGTCCTGAGGGTTAGGAAGGCAAGTCCTGAGGGTTAGGAAGGCAAGTCTTGAGGAATAGGAAGGCAAGTCCTGAGGGTTGGGAAGGCAAGTCTTGACAGATCGCAAGGCAAGTCCTGAGGGTTGGGAAGGCAAGTCTCGAGGGATAGAAAGGCAAGTCTTGAAGGACAAGAAGGCAAGTCCTGAGAGTTAAGAAGGCAAGTCTTGAGGGATAGGAAAGCCGGTCCTGAGGGATGGGAAGGCAAGTCCTGAAGGTTAATAAAGCAAGTCCTGAAAGTTAGGAAAGCAAGTCCTGAAGGATAGGAAGGCAAGGCCTGAGGAATTGGAAGGCAAGTCCTGAGGGATAGGAAGGCGAGTCCTGAGGGTAAGGAAAGCAAGTCCTGAGGGATAGGAAGGCAAGTCCTGAGGGCTGGGAAGGCAAGTCCTGAGAGATAGGAAGGCAAGTCCTGAGGGCTGGGAAGGCAAATCCTGAGGGCTGGGAAGGCAAGTCTTCGGGGATAGGAAGGCGAGTCCTGAGGGTAAGGAAATTAAGTCTTGAGGGATAGGAAGGCAAGTCCTGAGGGATCGGAAAGCAAGTCCTGAGGGATAAGAAGGCAAGTTCTGAGGGATAGGAAGGCAAGTCCTGAGGGCTGGGAAGGCTAGTCCTGAGGGATAGGAAGGCAAGTCTTCAGAGATAGCAACGCAAGTCTTCAGAGATAGCAAGGCAAGTTCTGAGGGATGGGAAGGCAAGTTCTGAGGGATAGGAAGGCAAGTCCTGAGGGATAAGAAGGCAAGTTCTAAGGGATAGGAAAGCAAGTCCTGAGGGTTAAGAAAGCAAGTTTTGAGGGATAGGAGGGGAATTCCGGAGGGATAGGAAGGCAAGTCCTTGAGGGATAGGACAAGAATTTTTTAACACAATAAAATTTCTTAGATAATAAATCCCTAGAAAATTCTCGTTATCACTCGTTCTTGCATTACATTACACACTATTGTATTCCAATCACGATACTCGATCATATAATCGCTTCTATTATTTTAGGAAAATCCTTCGTCATGGGAGAATAACGAAAAAAAAAGTAATGATCCGATTTGAACATGTTTAATTGCACAAGATCGTAGCTTCACGACACAATTACATAATTGAGGGAATTCCAACAAGATCAGCGAACCGGGAAAATCGATAATTTCAGCACGATCCGAGCTACGGAGATGGAGAAGAAAAATCCGTGTATCCATAAAAGGATTTCATACGATATGGAGACTGAATGTCCGCTTGACAAGATGAGGGGATGGATATAAAAAGGCGTTGGAAAAATGCGCACGATCTAGTTAATATTGTCGTGGCGTTGAGAATTTTTGCTCAGTCCATCCCGGTTAATCAGGTAGCGAGGGATCAACTAATTAGGAGTAGTTGCGAGCCCAGCGGGTGATCGAGCTTATTGTGGATGTGAGGAAAAGAAGCAAGAAGTACTAACTAAGCATTACCTGCGACTTCGAGGCACTCGTAATAGCGCTCGATTCCATTTTATAGGATTTACTCAGTGATGATAAAGGAAATGGAAAATATAACGAGATTTATACCAAAAAAAAAAATGGGCGCAGATCAGAAATTTCAATTTTTTTTTTCCTCGTTTCCAATAGTTTATTATTATATATAGTAATTATATATATTATATTATATTATATTATATTATATTATATTATATTATATTATATTATATTATATTATATTATATTATATTATATTATATTATATTATATTATATTATATTATATTATATTATATTATATTATATTATATTATATTATATTATATTATATTATATTATATTATATTATATTATATTATATTATATTATTATTATATTATATTATTATTATAGTTTAGTAATATTTTATTATTTTACAAATTTAAAAAATGTCAAAATGTCAATTTCAAAATTTAAAAAATTTGTACAAATTGTAGTAAAAAAAAATTGTAAAATAATGATCTAACAATATTTTGTTTTGAATAAATATTTCCACAAAACTATTTGAATTTAACGATACTTGTCTGTTCAAAAAACTTGCCAAGAAATATTTAATATCTCATTAATAACTTTTTCATAAATGTAATTAACAAGCCAATCATAATTTCTATAAATCGAATGCTCAAGCCTAGTTATCGATACGTGGTACAAATCCCCTCGGATTATTAGAATTTTTATCGACGGGCATTTCGATCGATTATCGGAAATGAGAAAACTCGTTTTTTCGATAATGTGTTCCACGTTACTTTCTTGGTGCCCTGCGAGTAAATCGCGAGTGGATTATAAATTGCTTCGAAATGAGTAAAATGAAGGAAGGAATGAAAAAAAAAGAAAAGAAAAAGAAAAAAAAGTGGATTGGCTCGTGTGCAGAACGAACGCGAATTCTTTACGATCGCTCCATTCATGCGTCTTTCGGCCAAGTAACAGCCAACGTATCACTGTGTATGTACTTAGGGTACTTATAGAGTACACGTGTAATAAGTGGCCACGACGTGCGTCACGAGCGGTTCAATCGTCTCTGGGGGCTCGAGCATAAAACGAGACAGTCGCTTGTAATCGAAGCCTCCACGCATATGCATATATAGTATAGTGTATTATGTACACTATTCAGCATTCGATGAGGTAATAAAATCGAGCAACGACCGGCGGAACGACGCGGAAGTAACAAACGTGTCCCTTGTGCATACACGCAAACGCGTATAATAATAGCGCATGCATCTCTCATATTAAAGAGTCTTCCACTGATGTCGGATCTGGCTGTAAATTTTTTATCATATAATTACGGTCATTGTTGTTATTTTTATTGTAAAAGAAAAAAATTCGACTTAAATTTTTACGGATGTTTTAATGAAGGTAGTTATTTTTTTTTATGGGAATTTTTTAAGCAATTTTTTTTTCTTTTTTTTTTTGGTGATAGTTTTTTATTTAAAAATCGTCATTGATTTTTGTACATTTTTATCGCATAATAAATAACAATTTATTGTGAAATATTGTTACAAAATATGCGTATAATAGCGCATGCATCTCTCATATTAAAGAGTCTTCCACTGATTTCGAATCTGGCTGTAAATTTTTTATCCTATAATTACAGTCATTGTTGTTATTTTTATTGTAAAAGAAAAAAATTCGACTTAAATTTTTACGGATGTTTTAATGAAGGTAGTTATTTTTTTTTTTAATGGGAATTTTTTAAGCAATTTTTTTTTCTTTTCTTTTTTTTTTTTTTTTTGTGATGGATTTTTATTTAAAAATCGTCATTGATTTTTATACATTTTTATCGTGTAATGTTGGTAATAGTTATTTTGGTATTGCGAAAGACAAATTCGGAATAACAATTTATTGTGAAATTTTGTTACAAAATATGCGCATAATGACGCATGCATCTCTCATATTAAAGACTTTTCCACTAATTTCGAATCTGGCTGTAAATTTTTTATCCTATAATTACAGTCATTGTTGTTAATTTTATTGTGAAAAAAAAATGCGACTTAAATTTTTACGGATGTTTTAATGAAGGTAGTTATTTTTTTGAATGGGAATTTTTTAAGCAATTTTTTTTTCTTTTCTTTTCTTTTTTTTTTTGGTGATAGATTTTTATACATTTTTATCGTGTAATGATGGTAATAGTTATTTTGTTATTGCGAGAGAAAAAATCGGAATAACAATTTATTGTGAAAATTTGTTACAAATTTTTTTTTTCTTTTTCTAATAACATTGGAAAAATTCGAACAAATTAGTTTTCATTTTATAGTTGTTTCAATTAAATTAAAAAAAATCGATCCATACATTTCAAATTCAAAAAGTCCTATTATTTTCTATTATTTATAATAATAATATTGTACAATGTTTCTACAAACTTTTCTAATTAAAAAAAAAAAAATTTCAAACTAAAATCGGCAGCGCTTTCTTAATTCAACATGAAGACTTTAAGATAAAGAAAACTGAACGTACAGTACAATATCTTAAGTCCCCCTTTTTTTATAACAAGGACAAAATTATAGGGAAGCAAAGCCATTGAAAAAAATGTTTCGCCGAAAAAACTGAGTCAATCATCAACGAATCTGTGGTAAGTTGAAATCGGTCGAAATTGTCCAGTTAACGAGATCGTTATCGCAGTATTTAAGACGATATGAACGAATTGGTGGGCGCCCTTTTTATATTTTATGTTTTGTGTGGTATTTTCTCTCATATTGAGTTAACGAACCGTTCTTTTTTTTTTTACATCGCTGCTCGCTTTTAACTCTCACACGTGAACGAAAATTTCTTTCCGATTTTTTATGCACACCAGTGTAAAATTTTACCACAATTATCAGAGCATAACGTTTCTGGTCTTGGTCCGGAAAATACACGAACTGAGACTGATATCAAAGAGGCAAAGGGAATACAGACCAATGTGATCTCACGAGGCTCAAATCTCTGTCGAGATTGCTTTTTCTTTTAGATCGTGTATAATGATCTCACTTGGGCCAGATAATTACATGACAGTCTTAAAAACTATATAGCAATGTCCGAGTTACAGTGAAGTGTATAAACGAAACAAAGCTTTTTATACTTTTTGAGGCTCTTTTACTGTAATAAAAAGTACATTTAAAAAAAAAAAAAATTTCCTCATAGAAAAAACTTTGTTTAAAAAAATGTTTTCGATATTTTCATGTTAGGACAATCGGAATGATCCAAAGCATCGAGAAAAGTCGTTTAGAAAAATTATTCACAAATTTTCGAAAATTTTGAGTTTTCAAATTTTTAAAATCAATGTACTTGTACTTATGAAGAATTATTTAGCAAAATGTCCTAAATTTCACGAAAGTTAGAGCGTTCACGCCATTTTTTTAAGAAGCTAAAAAATTTTTATTTCATGCATGCCGGAAATTTTTTGACAAAAGTTGCACCAATGAAAGACAGGCTGCTGCTTCATTTGTGTCCTAAATTTGAACTCAATCGGTTGAACGGTTCTTGAGTTATAGACGATTGAATTTTCAAACTCAAACTCAAACTCAAACTCACACTCAAACTTACACTCAAACTCACACTCAAACGTATACTCACACTCACACTCACACTCACACTCACACTCACACTCACACTCACACTCACACTCGCACTCACACTCACACTCACACTCACACTCACACTCACACTCACACTCACACTCACACTCACACTCACACTCACTCAGACTCACTCACACTCACACTCAGACTCACTCAGACTCACTCACACTCACACTCACACTCACACTCACACTCACACTCACACTCACACTCACACTCACACTCACACTCACACTCACACTCACACTCACACTCACACTCACACTCACTCAGACTCACTCACACTCACACTCAGACTCACTCAGACTCACTCACACTCACACTCACACTCACACTCACACTCACACTCACACTCACACTCACACTCACACTCACACTCACACTCACACTCACACTCACACTCACACTCACACTCACACTCACACTCACACTCACACTCACACTCACACTCACACTCACACTCACACTCACACTCACACTCAAACTCAAACTCAAACTCAAACTCAAACTCAAACTCAAACTCAAACTCAAACTCAAACTCAAACTCAAACTCAAACTCAACCTCAAACTCAAACTCAAACTCAAACTCAAACTCAAACTCAAACTCAAACTCAAACTCAAACTCAAACTCAAACTCAAACTCAAACTCAAACTCAAACTCAAACTCAAACTCAAACTCAAACTCAAACTCAAACTCAAACTCAAACTCAAACTCAAACTCAAACTCAAACTCAACCTCAACCTCAACCTCAACCTCAAACTCAAACGCAAACTCAAACTCAAACTCAAACTCAAACTCACACTCACACTCACACTCACACTCACACTCACACTCGCACTCGCACTCGTACTCACACTCACACTTACACTAACACTCACACCCATCTCACACATACTCACACTCAAACTCACACTCACATATGGTAATTTTTTTTCCAAACCACTTTTCTCGATGCTTTAGACCATCCTGAGTTTCCCGACATGTAAATGTCGAATAAATTTTTTGTTTTATGAAACCTATTGCTTCCTTTATGAGGAAGCAAAATTAAGTAACTAATGTTAATATAGGTTAGAAGCATCAGGGCTGCAATTGATCCTGGAGTTTCCGGCAGGACAAGTCATTTAAAAAACATTCAGGGCACACGCCATACTCGTAGATTGCATAACTCAGAGGGGAGTTGAAGCAGCGCATGCTCGCGCATCGAGGCGCACGGTCGACAGGCTAATGAAACCAATTACACGCACAGCCGAACCCTATCAACGGATAAATCTTGGTAACCGTTAATAAATCTTGGGATAATTCGCGATCTTCCAATTTCTAATTACTTTCGACGCCGTAAGACCGCGTCATTCCTTCTGTCTGATAGATGAATCCGCTCTCCATTTATATTTGTCTCTTACGATAATGATCACTGCGCTTTATGCAACTCCTTGCAAGATATATGCTCTCTTATTTTTATTCAGCATATTCGCAGAGCTAAAAAATATAAGATCTTTTTACAGAATGTGGGAACATTTAACGAATTAATTAAGGGCCCAATGAAAATTCTTTCAGGCTTTTCTTACGAAACTTTGATTAATTATTCTGAAAATCATATTCCCCCTTAACGTAAACGTATAAAAATTAGTAACTTTTTTAAAATTGTAGAAAAAAAATTAATTAAAAAAATCTTTAAAACTTATGTAAAAAAATTAATATTTCCATTAGATAAATTTTTTAAAGTTCAATGAATCATTTTTATTTATTGATTCCTCTTCGATCTCATTATTATTAGATAACAAAAATCTATGTTGTCAGTCGTTTCAACGTCGACTTTTTTTTTATTCAGATTTTTCTCTCGGCGCAAATTTCTCAATTTCTCATCGTAACTTTTGATACATTATTAATACAAAGTTGCGCCTTCCAACACTTTCGATATCTCGATCGATTCCGCATTAGGATTTATCCCCGTTCTGTGACTTACATAAGCACTTAGAGGGTGATGGTAAGCTGTACGGTATTCGCATACGCCCACGATTGGGTAGCACAGGCTTCGCCATAGAAGCCTGAAGTGGCACGTAGTGCGTAGCACATATAAGTAGTATACGATGTAGGATCGATCTCGGAAACTCTCCATCCGCCTTATGCAGCTATCGAATAGGCAATCGAACGGAACGTGCATCCGCGAAAACAGCTGAAGAAAGCATTTCTCCTCTTACCTGTAATTCCTTTTTTATTTCCCTTCCCCATAATTTACATTCGTATGAGATTAGTCAGGAAATTAGTAATTGTACCATTAATTGCTGACGTAATTATCGATAGAAATCGAATTAAATTGGTGTGAAATTAAACAATCGTTACGGTTAAAATCGGCAAATCAAGAAGTATCGTGTAATTTATACAATTATGGACAGTATCGAATAGTTCCAAGCTATTTAAAAAAGTTGATTTGAAGGAAAAATTATTTTCACGTTTCGTAATTAATTACCGATCTTTTTAGAAACAGATATCAACGAACGCTTGTAATACGTCAGTTACCGATCTTTTATAGATATCGATTTTTTTCGACAGGAAAAATTACCGATTTTGCAAATACAAAAATTACCGATTTTGTAAATATAAAAGTTACCGATTTTCTAAATATTAAAAAATATCGATTTTCCAAATATAAAAAATACCGATTTTCTAAATATAAAAAATACCGATTTTCTAAATATAAAAATTACCGATTTTCTAAATATATAAATTACCGATTTTCTAAATATATAAATTACCGATTTTCTAAATATATAAATTACCGATTTTCTAAATATATAAATTACCGATTTTCTATGTATGAAAATTACCGATTTTCTAAATATGAAAATTACTGATTTTCTATATATGAAAATTACCGATTTTCTAAATATGAAAATTACCGATTTTCTAAATATATAAATTGCCGATTTTCTAAATATATAAATTACCGATTTTCCAAATATATAAATTACCGATTTTCTGAATATGAAAATTACCGATTTTCTAAATACGTAGATTACCGATTTCCTGAGCCACAAAAGTTTTCGGATTCTTGTTTCTGTACTTCCCAATATTTATTTTCGCAGAAAATAAATCAGGAAATAAAATTAGTAACCGTGTAATTTGAAAAAATCGGCAAATCGATGCGTTTCAAATTCAACATACAGAATTACAGATCAAATTGAATGATTCAAACCAATTTTGAAGGGCCGTCGTAGAGAAATTATTATTTTCTGTGTTTCTCATCGATTACCGATTTTTTTAAGTATCAAAAAAATTCCTGTGACTCGATCGCAATGACTTAAAGTCTCGGTGCTCGATGCAATACGTAGATGTACGTGGAAGTGGGTGAGTCCGTGATCAGCGTGGATAGATCGGCAGGAGCCAACTGTCGATTTGCATTGGTTCCGCTTACTGGTCTAATGGATTCCTTCTCGATTTCTAAGCCAACATGCGGTCCCCAGGTTCCCTCGGTAGACCGAACTACTCGAGTTTGTGTTCGACGCTTCAATTTCCTTCTCCCTCCGCTATTTAAATTGCACCTAAAAATATTTCCTGATACACAAATCTATAAAAATAATATATACAAAAAATCGGTTGTAACTGCAAAAAAAACCCCTAATTCATTTAAATTAATTTTTATTGATTCATTTGAAAATACATTTACAAAATAATATTTAACAATAAAGCTGATTACTCAAATTTTCGTGACTTAAAAAAAAACATGAGCCATCCATTACATTCTTAATAAATTTTTAACTGATTTAAAAAAATGAAATATTGAAATTAAAATTAAATTAAATATTGAATTATGTATTAAGTACCTAAACAAATAAAATGTGTAAAAATTTGAAAAAAAATTAATAAAAAAAAACAAATATTTAAACAATAATAAATGTTGTCGACAATTAATAATTATCTACTCACAACTGCTTCGAAACTGAGACAAAAGAGATATCGAGATGTAGAAAGTTTTATTCGTGTACATGCTACGCATTTATGTATGTATACAAATCACTGTTACTTTCTTTGTCAGTATGTGTGTGCTATATAGTCTTGGCAAAGTAGGCAACAACATACTCATATCACACTTGAAACCACAAGCAGCATACCTATTTATAACGCCAACGTATTTACGCGAAAAATAATAGACGTTCGCCTAGGTACTCGTCGAGTGAAAGGTGTGCGTATGCACTATAATTTATTTTAGAGGGGCCAGCAATGATTCGTGAAATATAATTTGTGCCTGAATAACCATAGTTGCCTTGCACTATAAAGCTTCACCGAGCGATGTATATATGTGCAAAAATATAATAATTCTATATATTAAAAACGTACCTATTTATATGGGACGTTCAACGTAAAATGGACAAAAACATAACTCGACCTATTTATATATTTTATATTAATATTTATAATTTATTATTAATTTCGCAATTTATATTTATATTTTTTATAATTAATTATATTTATATCGAATTTTGGCTATTTGGATATTTGTTTTAGATATAATTTTATTCAGACGTATTATTGTTCTTAATGTGTATTAACTAATTTACAGTCTATTGGAGGATTAGACATTCTATATTACAACTTATGTTCATTTTTTTATTATGGTTTAAAAAAAATTAACACCAATTTTCTAATTTTTTTTCGAAAATTGATTAGGTTGTAATTACGAAAGAAAAAATTGCACTAAAATTATGTTGATTCATTTTTCAATTCTAACAGTATTTTGCAAATCATTTTTGCAAGTAAATACGTGAGTACCTTGTATTTTTTTTATGTAGTAAAATGGAATTTAAAAAAACTGCACATCAATTTTGAAATTTTTTGAAAAATAATTTTGATTGCATTTACGAAAAATGTAATTACTAAATTACTAAGTCGATGATTATTTTTCAAAATATAATAAGAAAATTCTTTTTCGAAAAAAAAGAAAATTCTTTTTCGAAAAAAAAGAAAATTCTTTTTAGAAAAAAAAGAAAATTCTTTTTAGAAAAAAAAGAAAAAATTTTTTCGAAAAAAAAGAAAATTCTTTTTCGAAAAAAAGAAAGTTCTTTTTCGAAAAAAAAAGAAAATTCTTTTTCGAAAAAAAAGAAAATTCTTTTTCGAAAAAAAAGAAATTTCTTTTTCGAAAAAAAAGTAAATTCTTTTTCGAAAAAAAGAAAATTAAAATTTTCTTTTTATTAAATTATTTTATTAAAATTTTTTAAAATTAATAATATATCCATAATAAATAATAATCAAATTTTTATTTGATTGAGAAAAATTATTCAAAATACGAGGGCGACAATCCTGTCGATTTGATTTGGAATGTCCTGTACCTATTTCGGTGTATGTATGTGTAAGTTTATGGGTATAGTTGTAGCCATCTCTCGTTTCACCGATAAATACCGAGAGCGCTCGGCTCATTGCCAAGGTGTTCTACTGGCCCAGACCCTCACTTTTCTTTTTTCTATTTCTTTTCACACCTTCCAGAGATTATCTCAACGCGATCATCATTCGTTCTCGAGTTGAATCGCGATAGAAACGTTTATGGGAAATTAGTGAGGTGAGAAAGTGAGAATTGCCACGATTAGTATCATTTTTGTCTTCCATTAAACGGTTACAACTGATTTTAGATTAAAAAACGTGTTATATTCATGTTTCATGATAAAAAAAGAATTAATAAAAATATCCATGCAATGAATTGTTCGAAATTGTTTCGTACGTGAAAAAACAAAATCGCAGGTCCTAATATAAAAAATTACAAGAAGTATTCCATTATTTTTTACTGAAATCAAAAAAAAATTATTTATAAAAAATTTATATAATTGAATGTTTTTTTTTTTTATTCAATTCAATTTTATTTCTTTTTATAAAAAATAAAAATAAAAATAAAAATAAAAATAAAAACAAAAATAAAAATAAAAACAAAAACAAAAACAAAAATAAAAACAAAAATAAAAATAAAAATAAAAATAAAAATAAAAATAAAAATAAAAACAAAAATAAAAACAAAAACAAAAACAAAAACAAAAACAAAAACAAAAACAAAAACAAAAACAAAAACAAAAACAAAAACAAAAACAAAAACAAAAACAAAATCAAAAACAAAAACAAAAACAAAAACAAAAACAAAAACAAAAACAAAAACAAAAACAAAAACAAAAACAAAAACAAAAACAAAAACAAAAATAAAAACAAAAATAAAAATAAAAATAAAAATAAAAATAAAAATAAAAATAAAAATAAAAATAAAAATAAAAATAAAAATAAAAATAAAAATAAAAATAAAAACAAAAATAAAAATAAAAATAGTACAAGAAATGGAATATGTAGAACTGAAATGCTTTGTTCTATTAGCTATTGATTTCCACAGCGATTTAATCTTCTGAATATGAGCTGTAATTAATTATATTTTTAGCAAAAAATACCTGAATGAGTATCATTACTGCTGGTCCTAATTTTTTTTCGTACAAATGCGTCATTAAATTTTTTTCGCCCTCTTAAATGTATCAATAAATTTTTATTTGTGTTCTTTGATATGACCGAGGTGTTGAAATAAAAATAACTGTAATTCCTTGGGAATAAAAATTTCAATCGGGTTCTTCCTCCTTTGGATTGCATCTAGTTTCGCTTTGTGTCGACATATTCCAAGATCATTGCCAAGGTAGTGCTGCGGTGCAATTCGCCGCAAGACTATAAAACGTTTTGCATCAACCCACCAGAGTATCACGCCTGCACCATTATCTCGAATATATGCATATTCTCTCACAAAGAGACCGAACTCCGTTGCTTTCTTGCTCTTTTTCAAGCAATGGTCTACACCTTTCGAAAAGAACGTGCAATATATGATGAGTTTATTATCGAATGCATTTTGAATGGCACGTACTTGAGTGGCCAGCAATCGAAAATAAATATAGCACAAAAAAATCAGTCAAATCACGAGTGTAATGCACGGATCCATGTGAAGATCGGTATCGTTTGTGGTACTGTGATAACTGGACAGATCGTGCTGAAAAAAAAGCGGTGAAATCGGGTTGAGAAAATGTTGCAACTATTCACGTGCCCTTTTTATGCAAATAATTTTTTTTCTTCTTTTTTTATGCTTGATCGGTATTTTATTTTTTTTATTTTTGCCGATCGAACCTAAATGTTGCACTGAACGGACGCAATGTGGAAGAACTTGTTGGATTAAATATATTGAGTGTCGAAAAGGGCATCAAGATTTTTAGAATTGCAAAAAAATCGTTTTATTTCACAAAGAGATCGGTATGAGATCGGTATGGGATCGGTATGAAATCGGTATGGGACCGGTATGGGATCGGTATGAAATCGGTATGGGATCGGTATGAGATCGGTATGAGATCGGTAGTTTTTTTCTTTAAGATATCGAATTTTGGCCTTCACTATTGTTCTCAAGTCCCATTTTCTACCTCCGAAAATAGCAGTTACAAGGTTTTTTACCATGATTTTAAAAAAAGTTACTTTTTTCCGTTTCTGATACCAGAATTCACAGAATTCTTTATACTTTATTTTCGATAAAATTTAACAAAAATAATTATTTGTCTAAAATCTTACCTAATTAATAATAAAAAATAAAAATAAAAATTTCTCTAAAATCTAAATCAAATTATAAAATTCGAATGCAATGATGATCGTATGAGAAAATCGGTAATGTGAAGAGAGTATTAGCCCGGCTAATTGTCTAATGTGGAAGAACTTGTTGGATTAAATATATTGGGTGTCGAAAAGGGCATCAAGATTTTTAGAATTGCAGAAAAATCGTTTTGTTTCACAAAGAGATCGGTATCGGATCGGTATGGGATCGGTATGAAATTGGTATGAGATCGGTATGGAATCGGTATGGCATCGGTATGAAATCGGTATGAGATCGGTAATTTTTTTCTTTAAGATATCAAATTTTGACCTTCACTGTCGTTCTCAAGTCCCATATTCTACCACCGAAAATAGCGGTTACAAGGTTTTTTACCATGATTTTAAAAAAACTCACTTTTTTCCGTTTCTGATATACCAGAATTCACAGGATTCTTTATACTTTATTTTCGATAAAATTTATCAAAAATAATTATTTGTCTAAAATCTTACCTAATTAATAATAAAAAATTAAAATTTCTCTAAGATCTAAATCAAATTATAAAATTCGAATGCAATGATGATCGTATGAGAAAATCGTTAATGTGAAGAGAGTATTAGCCCGGCTAATTAAGAAAGCGACTAGTCGATTCCCTTCTAACTACCGATACAACTGCTATGAGTTACAGTTTGAGCAATAAGTACAGCAAGTACGTGATACGGATTAGCATGTTTCTGTCGCAAGTTTCACGATCGATACACTCACGCTATGCCGCGGCGTTCGAATTAATTTCTGATCCGTTTTACTAATTACTTTCCATCAGATGCTTCGATTAAACCGATAAAATATTTCGCCTTGCGATGTTAGCTTCATTGAGTGTTGTGTAAACCAACATACGATAATATTACGTATGTACTTTCGACGAGTCTAATCATTCATTACATTTCCTCTTCATGTCAAATTTATTAATCCACGTCATAATAATTTTTATCACCAACAAGTGACTAATTAATTGAGCAATGTAATTATTATATATTTTTCTAGGAAGAGTACGACAATATTATTATGTTTCCGTCATGAAGTCATGACTGAAGATTTTTTAATTGGATTACGTTTTAAATAATCAGAGAATTAACATTGTTAAATAATATTGTGACTTAGGAATCTTGAATTTTTTATTTAATTAGCGATTTATTTATTTTATTGGAATAACACGCGATTCCAGTCATTGTAATTTAGCTCTATGGGAATTGTTTCATTACTGCACTCTTTTTTTCAGTCTAATTAGCACCTCCACCTTGTTCTCTTTTTTTTCATTAGCATAATCATAACAGTAATAAAGATACTTTTTATGTGGTTATTATGTCAGTTGAAAGTTCTTCATGCTTCCTTGGGTGTTCACGTCTCCAGGACGATCGTGTATCGCGAATCGATCAAGATTCTAATCGACCCACGAGTGAATCAGGTTAAGTCAGGCGAAACGACGAAGTTTACGAGGGGTAGAGGAATAAATTCATGAGCTTCCGTGTATCGTGTTTCCTCCTTTTTTTTTTACAAGCCAAATGTTCAGTGGCAAGTGACACTTTAATATAGAATCCAAAATAACACTATCAAAAAATAATAGCTAAATTTTTTTATTTGATGAATCGAATTAAGAAAAAAATTAATGATTGAAGAAAATTAAAATTTGTGTGGAATTTGTTGTATTTGGATTTCGGGACTTTTTATTGGGATCGGAAAATTAGTACGAAGAATTAATTGCATGAGATTTTTTATCCGATTTTTTTGTGATAAAAAAAATAAACGCCGATTTTTTCGAGAAATCGGTAATTTCTTTAATTCAATTTTAATAGTTAAAATTTGTTTACTTAAAAAATATTTTAAGAATGCAAATCTAATTGGTACATTTTTGTCATATTTTCTATTTTTATATTGATCTTATAATAAATGGTAACAGAAAATACATTTTTGAAAAATGGAAAATATTTGAAAAAAAATTATCTACTGATTGTTATTTTTTTAATTAAAAAAAAAATTAACCCTTTAATTGACGACCTCCTATATTTGGATACATTGGAAAAATATTTACTTTCTAAAGATATATATTTTTTTTTATTTTAACGGTAAATTCTGAAAAAATTATAAATGATGAAATTACATGAAGAATTAATCCTAAAGTTCATATTAATTTTATGAATGAAAAATATGTATTTATACCTAAAAATTTTTGAATTAATTTTTCAAAATATAATTTTTCAACTTTTTTTATTTAGAGAAAATTCCAATATTTGACATTTTTTTTTTAAACAAAAATAGTTCTTAGCCATTAAAGGATTATAAAAGAAAGTCCACTTAACTCGAGATTTGCAAAACACTCGACAAACCCGGAAGTTTTAAGAAGCGGAATATCGTTAGCCACTTTCATGCCGAATTAAACAGATAAGGATTTATAAAAGAAACGCGAGGGCGATAGATATAATGTTACACTTTCCTAGCGCCAAAGGACGTCAGATGAATCGGCAAAAACTCCCCCTCAACGGAAAGTAATCGCTTATTGTTATACCAATCTATGTGTTCTATCACAAACTCGAAGTGAAGTGCCGTCTTTTGTTCACATCGGAAATCCACTGTTATTACTTTCTCTCTTCATTCACAAGATTTGAAATATTAATTCACACTTCCTTTTCCCTTCATTCACTTTGAAACCCATTTTCACACATATCCTTTTCTTTCCTAATTCCTTGAAAATATTGATGAAAAAAATGTTAAACAAGAATTTTTTAAAATTACAAAATTAAATAAAATTTAACCGATTTTTACCGATAATAAAAATTAATAACTTTTTTTGCTGGAAACCGGTATAGTAAACTGTGCACGATTTTTCTGATTTTTTCTTACCGATCATAGAAATAAATAACTCTTTTTTGCTTGAAATCGGTAAAAAAAATTGTGCAGATTTTTTCAAATGATTAAAACTATATTAGGAACAATAAATCGCGTGGATTTTTTAATTCGATTTTTTCTTAACGATCATAGAAATCAATAACTATTTGAAATCGGTAATGAAAAATTGTGCAGAACTTTTCAAATGATTAAAACTATATTAAGAACAATAAATCACGCGGGTTTATTTCTTCGATATTTTCTTACCGATCATACAAATAAATAACTCTTTTTTGCTTGAAATCGGTAATAAAAAATTGTGCAGAATTTATCAAATGATTAAAACTATATAACAAAAATCATATGGGTTTTTTTATACAATTTTTTCTTACCGATCATAGAAATAAATAACATTTTTTACTGGAAATCGGTAAAGTAAACTGTACACGATTTTTCACATGATCAAAACTATGTTACAAACAATAAATCACATACGATTTTTTGTTACCGATCATAGAAATGAATGAGTTTTTTGCTTAAAATCGGTAAAGTAAACTGTGCAAGATTTTCACATGATTAAATCTATGTTATAAACAATAAATCACATGAGCTTTTTCATACCGATTTTTTTTACCGATAATAGAAATGACTAAGTTTTTTTTTGCTTAAAATCGGTGAAGTAAATTTTGCACGATAGCATCTGGAGAAAAACTAGAGTCATAAAAGCAAAGCCGAACATATGCAGTGTCTTGCATACATCGTTAAATCTACAATCGTTGCCTCTACACAAACGTGATTCTAATCGTGAAATCCTGCATCAGGTGCGTTCGGTCGAAACACCCTCGTGACCAGTTCACCCAGTTAGAAACACGTACATACACAAACAGACCACAGTAATAAAAGAAAGAAATAGAAGTATAAGTCTTAAAAGCAAACTACAAGCAGGAGTGTTGGCTGCGTGAACTTATAACGAGGTACGTGTATGCAAGAAGGATAGAGTGACAGAGAGAAGCAGTGTAGAATATTGTAGCGCCTTTCCTTTCGTTCCTTACTCTCAGGCACACCAATATCTTCTCACTATCGGATTTGCGGCGCGTGACCAGGAAAACTTGATCGGACTTCGTTGCTGCTGCTACAGACAGACCTTCCTGTTGTGCATAGTCTACAAATGCTCCATTATTCTACGTGTCGACAGTATAAATCCGTATACACACTATATTAAGAGGGAATGATACACCCGTGGGAATTTCGCCATCCAATGTTAAATTCCTATTAGTCTTTCCCTCTTGCACATAACCTCATTTCTGGTTTTCCGACGTTTTTTAAAAAACGGCTTTGAGAATCCCGGAACCAGAAGGTCAGACGATTTTTGCCATAACCCCGCGTACTCTGTTAAAATTTGAGCACTATATATCGAGCCGTTTGCAAAAAAATAGAATTCAAAATTTTGAAGTGGTGGTCTACAAATTGAAACGATCAAACGAACTTACCAAGTGAAGTTCGATCGTGATTATATGATAAGCCTCGTTCGAGAGTATAAATCCGTATATAGACAACATTAAAAGGGAATTATAGACCCGTGGGAATTTTGCCGTCCAATCTTAAATTCCTATTAGTCTGTCTCTCTCGCACATAACCTCTATTTTGGTTTTTCAACGTTTTTGAAAAAATGGCTTTGAGTATTGCGGTACCAAAATCTCAGGCCATTTTTGCCATAATTCTGCATATTCTCTCAAAATTTGAGCACCATTTATCAAAACATTTGGAAAAAAATAGGATTCAAAATTTTGAAGTGGTGTGGGAAGTGACACTCCCTCTTAAGGATATTCGTAACCATTCCCACTGCCTTTCCATGTTACGGCGACACTTAAGAGGAAGTGATACACCCGTGGGAATTTCGTTGTCCAATGTTAAACGCCATCTGTCTCTCTCGCACATAACCTCAGTTTCAGTTTTTCGACTCTATTGAAAAAATGGCTATGCGTATCGCGAAACCAGAAAATGAGTCCATTTGTGCCATAATTCCGCATATTCTCTCAAAATTTGAGCTCAATTTATCGAAATGTTTAGAAGAAAATAGGTTTTTAAATTTTGAAGTGGTAGGGGAAGTGACACTCCCTCTTACGGTAATATGCTACACCGACTGAGTCGCTGTGGGTGCGAGTGAGACAATGTCATTGATGGTCGCAGTGGAGCGAGAGAGAAAACTTCTGGCACATCACATTAAATAATAGCTATTTCTGTAATGTAGCTAACATTGTACGTTGGCAGGTTAATGGTAGTTTAGAATTCTTCATTGAAGACTAGAAACGTCCGCAGTGAATGAAGTTTTGATGTTAGACGCAAGTTATAAGTCGTTCATTAATTCAATCGTAGATTACAAGGTTTATGAATTGCAGTAATTATAAAATGGTCTCGTGATCCACCAAATTAATAGTTGTCATTTACTAGTTGCCGGAACTACCAATATTTAAGTGTTGCCGTAACATGGAAAATTAAGGCAGTAGAGGAGGACTGAAAAACTCCTTAAGAGGGTCTCCATAATCTTAGACAAAAAATAAGGTCGATAGAAAAACAAAATGGTTGACGAATCAAAAAACCAATACTATGGTTATGTGCGAAATATATGACAAATAGTGCAATGCTATTTGGAATGCATCCTTCATTTTTATTAAATTCAAGAGAAACGCATTTACAAGGAAGAAAAATTAAAAAGTGCATTTTACAAAAGTGCCATTTCGATTTTTGAAAAATCTTCAATATATAACATACTTTTTTCGATGAGAACGTTGATTTTCCAATAATAATTAAAAACTAATTTAAATGTAAATTTATATGAGTTGATAAGTTTACTATTTCAATGACATCATTTTATATTATACTTTACAGTAAATTTTCTGTGGGATTCTAATTTTCGAAATTTCGAAGTCTGCATTAAAGTCACGAATCGTTTGAGTGAACGACCTTCTGGCAGTCGTACTTTATCTTACCGCCCATTAACCGTAGACCAGATTTTTTTTTATACGTTTTTTGGGCAGCTTTCGCTACGTGAATGGGAGGACCTTGAGTCTGGAATGCCTAACGGTTAATCCATCCTTCCTTCCTGTTTCAAAAACCGCTTCTGCCAGACTTTGGGCAGACTGTTGTCTTTCCTCTTCTTCTTTTTAGCCTTCCTGCTCTTTTTTCTACCGGATAAGGTTTACCACAAACCGATTCAAAGGGCTTAAGAGAATGGCCCAGTTTCATTGTCTCCAGAAAATAATCTCCGGATGAAATGTCATGGAATCGTTGGACTAAAAACACACATGGAATGAACAATTTTTTCATGGTCATCCTAACATCACAAAAACCAGTCATATTTGCAAAATGATAAAATCTACAAAAAGTTTCCAGCATGCAATAAAGAAACTTGCTTCTCAAAACAAGAAATTGGACTCAATCTTTGCCGTAAACTTACATATCAAACGACAATTTTTTTGCACCATTTCGTCCTCCAAAAGGCTGACACAAATTCATGCAAAATAGTAAAATCTACAAAAAGTTCCTAGCATACATCAAGGAAATTTACTTCTTGAAGTTTCCAAAAATATCGCACATATTATTTTATTGCATTATTTAGAACATATTTATGCAGTATGAAAATGCCACACATCAACAATGTCCAAAAATAATAATTATAAATATTTTCTGTATAAGTTGATTAATAATATTTATCCACGCATCGTGCAAATATGCAAATCTGTGCAACATCTCAAGATCTACAAAAGGTTCTCATCACACAACAAGGAAACTTGCTTCTTAAGACAACAAATTGAATCCGACCATTGCGTCAAAAGTACATATCAAAAAACATTTTTTCCTCCCCCTGTAAAACTAGCCCAAAACCATGAAAAATGGCAAAACCTCCAAATGATCCAAAAGAACAAGTTGGAAATCAAATTTGATTCCAACAAATGAAATCAAAACCTTTTTTGTACAGACACTTCCCCCACAAAAGTGATGGAAATCCATTTAAAAATGTAAAAACCTTCAAGCCATCCCAACAAACATCAAGGAAACTTGCTTCTTAAGACAACAAATTGAACTCAACCATTGCCACAAAAAAATATCGAAAAAGAATAATTTTCCTACCATTGCTCTTCCTGTAAAACTGACCCAAAACCATGAAAAATGGCAAAACCTCCAAATGATCCAAAAGAACAAGTTGGAAATCCGTTTCTCATGGAATGTGATCGAATGATTAACCCAAAAGCAAATATGGAATCAAAACCTTTTTTGTACCGACACTCCCCCCACAAAAGTGATGTAAATCCATTTAAAAATGCAACAACCTTCAAACCATCCCAATAAACATCAAGGAAACTTGCTTCTTAAGACAACAAATTGAACTCAATCATTGCCACAAACAAATATCGAAAAAAAAAAATTTTCCTACCATTGCTCTTCCTGTAAAACTGACCCAAAACCATGAAAAATGGCAAAACCTCCAAATGATCCAAAAGAACAAGTTGGAAATCCGTTTCTCATGGAATATGATCGAGTGGTTAACCCAAAAGCAAATATGGAATCAAAACCTTTTTTGTACCGTCACTCCCCCCACAAAAGTGATGGAAAACCATTTAAAAATGTAACAACCTTCAAGCCATCCCAACAAACATCAAGGAAACTTGCTTCTTAAGACAACAAATTGAACTCAACCATTGCCACAAAAAAATATCGAAAAACAAAATTTTCCTACCATTGCTCTTCCTGTAAAACTGACCCAAAACCATGAAAAATGGCAAAACCTCCAAATGATCCAAAAGAACAAATTGGAAATCCGTTTCTCATGGAATATGATCGAGTGATTAACCCAAAAGCAAATATGGAATCAAAACCTTTTTTGTACCGACACTCCCCGGACAAAAGTGATGGAAATCCATTTAAAAATGTAAAAATCTTCAAATCATCCCAACAAACATCAAGAAAACTTGCTTCTTAAGACAACAAATTGAACTCAACCATTGCCACAAAAAAATATCGAAAAAAAAAAATTTCCTACCATTGCTCTTCCTGTAAAACTGACCCAAAACCATGAAAAATGGCAAAACCTCCAAATGATCCAAAAGAACAAGTTGGAAATCCATTTCTCATGGAATGTGATCGAGTGATTAACCCAAAAGCAAATATGGAATTAAAACCTTTTTTGTACCGACACTCCCCTCACAAAAGTGATGGAAATCCATTTAAAAATGTAACAACCTTCAAACCATCTCAACAAACATCAAGAAAACTTGCTTCTTAAGACAACAAATTGAACTCAACCATTGCCACAAAAGAATATAAAAAAAACAAAATTTTCCTACCATTGCTCTTCCTGTAAAACTGACCCAAAACCATAAAAAATGGCAAAACCTCCAAATGATCCAAAAGAACAAATTGGAAATCCGTTTCTCATGGAATATGATCGAGTGATTAACCCAAAAGCAAATATGGAATCAAAACCTTTTTTGTACCGACACTCCCCTGACAAAAGTGATGGAAATCCATTTAAAAATGTAACAACCTTCAAACCATCCCAACAAACATCAAGGAAACTTGCTTCTTAAGACAACAAATGGAACTCAACCATTACCACAAAAAAATATCAAAAAAAAAATTTTCCTACCATTGCTCTTCCTGTAAAACTGACCCAAAACCATGAAAAATGGCAAAACCTCCAAATGATCCAAAAGAACAAATTGGAAATCCGTTTCTCATGGAATGTGATCGAGTGATTAACCCAAAAGCAAATATGGAATCAAAACCTTTTTTGTACCGACGCTCCCCCCACAAAAATGATGGAAATCCATGAAAAAATGTAAAAACCTTCAAACCATCCCAACAAACATCAAGGAAACTTGCTTCTTAAGACAACAAATTGAACTCAACCATTGCCACAAAAGAATATCGAAAAAACAAATTTTCCTACCATTGCTCTTCCTGTAAAACTGTCCCAAAACCATGAAAAATGGCAAAACCTCCAAATAATCCAAAAGAACAAGTTGGAAATCCGTTTCTCATCGAATATGATCGAGTGATTAACCCAAAAGCAAATACGGAACCAAAACCTTTTTTATACCGACGTTCCCCCCACAAAAATGATGGAAATCCATGAAAAAATGTAAAAACCTTCAAACCATCTCATCAAACGTCAAGGAAACCTGCTTCCCAATACATAACCGAGATGGAAAGTATATCTACGTGCTGTGCAAGAACTTCCTAGTCGCGTATTCGAGTACCGGGAGTACCCAGCCTCCACCTCCACCGTCGTTACACCACACCATAAAACCGCACATTGGATATACCTCTCACTCTCGCTTTCGTGGTCTTATCTAGTTGGAGAAGTGGTGTGTGCGAAAAGGGTGGTGGAAAATTCGAGCGAACGGGGAGTTAAAGCGTGAATCGGGTAGGCGAGGCTGAGAGAGTCCAACCGATACACCGGAATGAGAGTGTCCACGATGGAGGTGGTTCTACCACCACCACAAGGCACAAAGTGAGCCTAAGCCAGTGTCTCCGCAGGTCCTTCCACCATGCTTTACTATCTCCCGGTGAAATAACGTCACACAATCACCCAAGCCCGACTAACCCAATCCCAACCATGACGACGGTCACCTCCACCGTTCTAATTTACCTACATATACACACGTACAAAATACATCAAACCTACGACCACCACCACTTTCACTGTTCCATTGCGGAGGGCGAGAGCAACTTCAAACCCGACCAATCTTTGACGAAGTGATACACATTCTAAGCAAACCCACTACCACCTCCAGATTTCCAACACCAACGCGATATCCAGGACATTTGCTTGTAAATGTAACATGATACACATACGAATCCTACAATGATATGTACACCCCACTGACATGGTTATACATTGAAATGTCTCACCTCCATCGCTTCTTTAATCGGACCAACAGCTTAAAGGATATGCAACTAACACAAACTATGTTGGCTTTGATTACAACATAGCCAAATTCTTTTTGACACCATAACCAATTTTCTAATTGTAGTGACACTCTTCAAGACTCATCAGAATTTTGCTATCACCGTTTGCTTCCGTTAATTCGACGCATTGTAAAGTGACAACGGAAACTACTCACGTAGAGAACGTTTTTACTCATACCAAACGCTGTCAACTGGGAAAGCAACGGCGTTTGTAGGATATGAGTAAGACTTTGACTACTAATACGCGTGAAGCATGTCGGAATCTAGAAGATTGTAAGCCTTGTGTTGGTGTGCAAAGCATCGGTAACAGTTACCTACTCCGCGTCTCCACGCAGAAAACTCTCCTTTTCCCTCTCGTTGGACAAACCACCACCCCATCTATCGTAGACAAGTCAGAGACCGCGGCCTTCCCGAGGCTGTGCGCTTACTCGTCCGTCTCTCTTTCTCATTCTTTCTCTTTTGCCTTTGGCACCGGATCCCCCATGGATCTGGAAAAGGAGGTGAACGCCGAGGAGAGTGGTAGCCATTGGGCCAGAGGGGAATTGGGCCAGGAGCCAATGGTACAACGAAGTAGAGGTGGAGCCGATAGGTATTAAATAGGTGTGACCGAACCCTCCGCGTCTCGAGTGATCTCAAAGGCATCGAATCGGTTGGACCATTTCCCGACCAAAAATAGGTGTCCAAAGTGGATTAAACGGTTTTTCTTGTTGTAGTTCTGTTCGGTCAACACTTTGCGGTCGAAAAGTGGGCGCCATCCATGGCACATACCACATTACGTTCCACTTTTGTTCCTAGAATAACAAAAACCGTTGTTCGATGGTTAAATCAATGGTAGAGTGAAATCCCGCGTCTTGTTGCGTTTGTTATCCGTTTACTTTGCTGGACATCGGTCTCCGAAGACTGAGAGTGATCAACTCTACGACTCGCTTGGGCTTTTACAACTGGCTAACCGCGTCAACGCCACTACTTCTACTGTTACTTTGGCGGCTGCTTTTACTCCTTGGTTCTAAACTCCTTGGCGAGGCCAAGGGAAACGGTGGGCGCTATACCAGGCTGAGACTTAGACGGAGAGTAAGTGTGGAATATTGCCATAGCTCTCGGGCACTGTGCCACCGAGCGGTACACCGAGTCGGCAACTCTCTGCAGCATATCGCGCCCCATTCACAGAGCAACTGAGAAGGGAACGTGTGCACGAGGAAACCACTCGTCTTGTGTGTGTCTTGTAGGCACGAGGCACAGGACAGGCTTTCGTTGTAGCCACATAGCAGAAACGCGGCTCAACTCATTTCGATAGAGTTGGCTTAGTTCGTCGGTCGCGGTCGAACCAAGTGCTTCGCGGGACGTCTAACAACTTTTTTTTCCCATCATCTTCGTTAAACAAGGACTTTTTCGAAAGTTGACAACAAGGAAAGCTGACGTGTAAATCGATATAATTGGCTAAGTTCTTTGGGGATTTGGAAAATTTTTGAAGAACCAGAGGATGCGGTTCTTCGCAATGTCAGGCGGTTGTCATCCGCTTGTTTTAGTCGTCGTTGCCGCGCTTCTTATCGTCACTGAAACTGCCGATGGAACACGCGTCTCTACCAGTGCCAAAAGGAAGAAGGGTGAGTAATGTTTTGTGTTTTACACCCTCAGTGAAAAAATTATCTTCGTTTCTTCTTCGGGTTCGTCTTCGAATTATTGGGTCAATCGTTCCTTGGAAATTCCGTTGATGTTTGGTTTTGTTTCTTACGTATTGTCTATTAGACATCAGAACTTAGGCTTGTTTTGTGGTCAATTTTTTTCTGATGTAGATCAGAAGAAGATAATGTCTTGTTATCACGTTTGTTCAACGAAACAAAATGTCCAAATGTTTCTTTTTGGTATTTTTTCGTTTTTTTAATTGACTGTAGATTCATAGTTTGTCCTGTCATCAGCAGATCACGATTACACGCTTTCTCGAGCTTTTCCAAGAGTTGTAGAAAAACACAATTTGTGACAATCTTGTTTTTATCATTTTTATTGAACAAAATGAAATTCCCAAATTTTCCTATTTGTTTTTCTTCGTGTTTGAGCTTGACACTAGATCCGCACTTTGTCCTGTCATCGGCAGATCACAATTACACACATTCTCGGGCTTTTTCAAGAATTTTAGAAAAACAAAATGAGTGGGAATCTTGTTTTTATCACTTTTGTTGAACAAAATGAAATGACCAAATTTTTCTTTTTGCTGTTCTTCGTGTTTGTAATTGAAATTAGATCCGCACTTTGTCCTGTCATCATCAGATCCCAACTACACGCATTCTCGAGCTCTTCCAAGAGCTACAAAAAAACAGAATGCGTGAAAATCTTGATTTTTATCACTTTCATTGAACAAAATGAAATGACAACATTTTTCTTCGTGTCTATACTTGACATTAGCCCCGCACTTTGTCCTGTCATCATCAAATCCCGACTACACGCATTCTCGAACCTTGCCACGCGCTACAAAAAACGAAAATGAGTGGAAATCTTGTTTCTATCACTTTAATTCAACAAACCGAAATGCCCGACTTTTTCTTCGTGTCTGTACTTGACAGAAGATCCGCACTTTGTCCTGTCATCAGCAGATTTCGACTGCACGCATTTTCCAACTCTATTAAAAAAAACCACCATGTGTCAAAATCTTGTTTTTATCACTTTTATTGAAAATGAAATGACCAAACAATTTCTTTTTTTTGCCTTGTTTGTACTTGACAGTAGAACCGCACTTTGTCCTGTCATCAACAAATTGCGGCTAACCGCATTTTCCAACTCTATTAAAAAAAACCACCATGTGTCGAAATCTTGTTTTTATCACTTTTATTGAACAAAATGAAATAATCAACAAATTTTTTTTCTAATTTGCCGTGTTTGTACTTGACAGTAGACGTGTACTTCATTCTGCCATCGGCAGATCGCGACTACACGCAGCATTTATTCTCGGGCTCTTCATCGGCTCCTTCCTCGTCTCTTCTTCTCCTTCCACTTCCACCGTTGCACCCGCTAGGCTTGTATTCCTCTTCTCACGCTGACCGACCTTCTTCTTCGTCCTTCTTTTCTCACTCTATTCATCTTACTCTATTTCTTCAAGAGTCTCATTCACTCTTTTCCTTTTGCTCCTCGCGTTTCCATCTTTTTTTTCTTGTAACTACCTTGAAACTCATTTTTCTTTCAGTCGTATACTAAATCATTATATTACAAATAAGTGAGTGCATTCAGGTGGATAATCGTAGCAAGTTCAACGAGTGAAGTGATGGTTAAAGGCAGTTTCTGCTGCAGTAAAAAAAAAACATTGTGAACCGTTTTTCATTCTTATGCGTGAAACGTGCAACGTTGGAAATTAAGTGAATTTCTAATGCGTAAATATTCTTTAACAAGTGTGACTATTATTGTTGTGAGGAAAATATTTTTAAAAACTCAATGAACCGTTTGATGACCATACAAAATTCTACAAAAAAATTCCTAGCAAAAACAAGAAATTCTGCTTCTCAAAATTTCCAAAAAAATCTGCAATATATTATTTTATAGACAGATGAATTGTGATGAATATCAAACATATTTGAGTCCATATTTAGAACATATTTATTTATTAAGAAAATTCCAGACACCAACAATATCCAAAAATAATAATTATGAATATTTTATGTATAAGTTAATTAATAAAATTTATTTATATAATATCTAAAAATTTACAAAAATTTCCTAGTGCAGTAAATAAAATCCTTAACAAAAATATTGTGAAGCGTTTTTCGTTCTGATGAGTGAAAAGTGCAGCGTTGATAATTAAGTGAATTTTCAATATTGTTATGAGGAAAATATTATAAAATTAATTAACCGTTCGTTGAATGCCTGAAAAATCTTGGATAAGTTTATGTGTCCCGGACTTTCAACGTAGGAACCTCGATTTTTTGTTCGTTTAGCCTGAATCGACGGTGACGACGAACATTTCTCATTTATTCGCCATCTCGTTATTTCATTGGTCCAAACGGTGCACACGCCTCTCGAAAAAGGACGATGACACGTGTCGGTCTTCTTTCCCAGAGAGAAATTCGAGATTCTTGGTAAAACGTCGGTGAATCGACCGAAATCACAGAATCGCGTCATCACACCGTCGCTCGGATCGATAAAACATTCTCGTAATCTTTTTCGCTTCTTGGAACGTGGAATTTCATGAATTTTGTCGAAATTAACACAAACCAATGGAATTCGAATCCGACCAATTTTTGTGGCCAAAAAATTAACCGGTTTTTTTTTTTTTTTTCAAAAAAAAATAATTGTATTTCTATAAATATATCTAAATTATCTAGTTCTTGATCTTCAAACCTCAAAATATAAGGAATTTATAATTAAATTAATTATAATTAAAGAAATAAATATAATAATAATTAATATATAAATAATATACTTATAATGATTATTAATTAATGAAATATATATTTATACTTTATATTATTACTATACACTTTTTTAAAATAATTGGTATGAAAATGTATAAATGATTTATTTAAAAAAACGACAATAAAATGTCATTATTGATATGATTAAAATGGCCACAAAACGGAAAATAATGGATAAAATTTGCAATAGGAAAAATAAATGTGGTAATATTTTGACGTCATCGAATTTCGTCAAAGAAAATTTATGGAAAATTTTTGCTTCTTATTTTTTAAGTAAAATATAACTACATTTTCGTACCAATATGACAGTTTTTTCGTTTCTAAATTATTAAAATAAAATTAATCATACAGCAAATTTAAAAAAATTATAAACATCAAATTATTCATGTAGCAAATTTGAAAAAATTATAAACATCAAATTATTCATGTAGCAAATTTAAAAAAATTATATAAATCAATTTATTCATGTAGCAAATTTAAAAAAATTATAAAAATCAATTTATTCATGTAGCAAATTTAAAAAATTATAAAAATCAAATTATTCATGTAGCAAATTTAAAAAATTATAAACCTCAAATTATTCATGTAGCAAATTTAAAAAATTATAAAAATCAAATCATTCATGTAGCAATTATAAAAAATTATAAAAATCAAATTATTCACGTAGCAAATTAAAAAAATAAATAAACATCAAATTATTCATGAAACAAATAAATTTTTAATTATATATAAAATATATAAATATAAATAAATTTAATAATTTCGAATATTATTAATTTTAAAAAACATTGTAAAATTTAGACAACTTTTACCTGAAATGTTTAAAGCAAACTTAGAGCGACTTCGAAGGATGATGAAAATGTAGTGGCGAACGAGATTGACGGCGAACTAATTTGCGAACACGCGCTCATTTCGTGACGTCGAGTCGTTGGCTTCTTCAGCGCGATCCTCTTCCATTTCTACGTGAGATCGTTCGACCGCAACCACTCCAGTTTCTTCTTACTTCGTTGGTTTACGTTGCTTCGCATCCTCTTCCCTTTTTCATACCTACTTCTATACGCATACCCATATATACCACCCAGTATATATATATATATATGTGTGTGTGTATATATATTTATATATATATGTACTATATCTCCTGTAACGGTATTCACGCTCGAAGGCGTCACGATATAAGTGAGACGGTCTTTCCATTCATGACGTCCTAGAAATCCTATATCCATCCACGTACGGAAATTGGAATTGGTCGATTAAATCGATTGACAAAAAAATGCGAAATTCAATCATTTCTTCAATCAGATTAAATTGTCGATTGTGATTGAAAGAAAGTGAGAAGCGGATGTAACGTTGAAATTGCGAGTACCTAAGTTTCATATCCATAAAGACATATTCATTTTTACTCCCTTGTGGCGAAAAAAAAATTTACGTGAAAAAAAATTTTTCGTGTACATTTTTTTTTACGTGAAAAAAAATTTTTCGTGTACATTTTTTTTTACGTGAAAAAAAATGTTTCGTGTACATTTTTTTTTACGTGAAAAAAAATTTTTCGTGTACTTTTTTTTTACGTGAAAAAAATTTTTTCGTGTACATTTTTTTTACGTGAAAAAAAATTTTTCGTGTACATTTTTTTTTACGTGAAAAAAAAATTTTCGTGTACATTTTTTTTTACATGAAAAAAAATTTTTCGTGTACATTTTTTTTACGTGAAAAAAAATTTTTCGTGTACATTTTTTTTTACGTGAAAAAAAATTTTTCGTCTACATTTTTTTTTTTACGTGAAAAAAAATTTTTCGTGTACATTTTTTTTTTTACGTGAAAAAAATTTTTCGTGAAATTTTTTTTTTTTTTGTCATTTTTATGTCAAGTCAAAATGGTCAAAAAAAGCGAGAAAAGTGGTTTCGAAAAAATATTCTGTGCGTGTGTGGAAATTTCTTTGAAATTTCAATCGCCTGTAACTTAAAAACCGCTCAACCGATTAAACTGAAATTTGGCACACAAATGAAGCAGCAGCTCGTCTGTCATTGGTGCAATTTTTGAAAAAATTTATGCAGAAGTTTAGGTTTTACAATTTTTCAAAAATTTTTCAAAAACGTAAAAGTAAAATTTAGGATATTTTGCTAAATAGTTCTTCACAGTTACGTTTAATATTATTTGGGATTGTATCTTTTGCTAAATTTGTTTTTAGTCTTATGAATTCTATTTTTGTCGACCAAACATTTTTTTTTCCTCTGTCATTAAGAAAAATGAAACCAATTTGTAAAAAAGAATTATTTAATATTCGAAAAAAACCGAATTCATAAATCAAATATAAACAATATTTTGCTTAATCCATTATTATTATTATTACTACTTGTAAATTACCTTTTTTGTTAAATTTTCTGTCATCGATTCAATACAAATTAGTTTTTTGTTTATCCGTCGAACAAAAAGTAAAATTAAATTGAGTCGCAAGAAAAAATAAATTAAAACGTGAGAAAAATTAATTTCAATTAATAGTGTGCTATTAAATTTAATTATCATCTAATTTTTTTTTTTATAATAAAATAAATAAATGAGTAAAAAATAAAATACATAATCAAATATATATAATATATATTAAAAATTTTATAATAAAATAAGTAAAAAATAAAAATGAAACCAAGTCGTAAAGAAAAATAAATTCATTTATGAAATTAAATTTTTATTCGATTTTTTTATTTATTTTCTGTCATTGACGCGAAATAAAAATTTTATATTCATCGTCATTGAATTTTATTTTCCTAACTGGAATAAATGAAAATGAAGCCAAGTCGTAAAGAAGAATGAATTAATAGGCGAGAAAAAAAAAGAAAGCAAGAACTGACCGTGCTACACATTGAAACGTAAACATTTTCAGCCTTCGTTTAACGCACCTGATCCAAGGTTTTCGAGTTTCTCTGCGTGAATCTTTCACTCCTACTAAAGTGCTCGACGTGTGTAGTTGTTATATGTGGATATCCTAGCCACGCTAGATAATCCTAAGACTGGATTCTTGCTCTAGCTCAACGAGCAAGTGGTATTTACGTGTTGCTGGAGCCAGACATGGATTTCTAACTGGAGAACTAGTATAATGCCATTGGACCAAGAATCAGAATCAAGCTTCACAACCTTTGGCGAAAAAAAAAAAAAAAAACTTGGAGAACAGCAAACGATTCGTTTTTTTTTTCTTAGCTCAGCGATTAGATGACAGTGATTTTCGTCGATGATCTAGTTCAGCCGGTTTTTTCAACATACCAACTCTTTTTTTTCATCCTTCTCGATAAAAATGGCGCCTTGCATATTGTTTCCTCATTTTCCAATTATGGTGATCAAATTTGATTTCCTCGTGGAGAAAGCTTCAATAAATGGTGGAAAATCAGGAAGCAATGTTTGAATTGCTTGTTTTAAATAGAATTCATAATTTTTTAATTCGAAACGTCGAAATGGTCTTAAGTTATGGAATTATTAATGTTACGAGTCTTGAAAGTTTTGAATATTAATATGTAAAATTGTATAAAATTCGAACGAGTATGCAGATTTTAACGAAATTTAGTGCGAAATAATTCTTAAGTGTTATTACGTACGTGTTTGAAATTATAGCCCATTTTGTCGTACGATTTGAAAGTAAAAGTGATTTAAACCGAAAAAAGTCAAGTTCCTGTAAAATTACTATCGATTTACCGATCTTCTTCAAATTTATTATATAACATTTCTGAATGTTAGTTTAACTTTGTAGAAAGTTTGAGACTCACTGATCGAAGATGACGTAAGTTACAACAACTTCATTGATTTTTGGAAAAAATCAAAATCCTATAAAATCCCAATTTGTTTATGTATTCAGCTCAAATTAAATAACGATCATCCTTCATCATTATTCTACTTGGAAATAATTATTTACATCGATAGCTAAAAAAATTTCGCGGATGCAGGGCGCCCAAACTTTTTTCGAAAAATTCAAAATCTAATTAAATTCCAACAGGTGTTTCAAATATTGTATAACTTATTATATACATAGAAACATAACAGCTCTATATTCATGCCAAATTTTGGCTCGATCGATAAAACCGTTCTCGAGATATAGACATTTTTATTTTTCATCACAGACATCCATCCAGACGGACATTTTTTTTTAAACCACATTTCTCCATAACTATTTTAATTAACCTAAAAAAAAATTGCAAAAATAAATTTTCTATTCGGGACAGCAATAAGAGTATTTTTTTGATTTTCTGATTAAAAACTTCAATCTCAATTATTTAAAAATCTAATAAAATTCTAACAGGTTTTTCAAAAATCGTATAATTTATTACACACAAAGAAACATAACAACTCTATATTCGTGCCAAATTTCGGCTCGATCGATAAAGCGGTTCTCGAGATATAGATATTTTAATTTTGCAACACAGACATCCATCCAGACGGACATTTTTTTCTAAACGAAATTTCTCGACGGCTATTTTAATTAACCTAAAAAAAAATTACAAAAATAATTTTTCTATTTTAGACTGTAATAAGAGTATTTTTTTATTCACCGATTGAAAACTTCGATCTCAAGTACTCGCCCTTGAAAAAAAAAAAAAATACTCATTGTATCACGTGGAAGTCTTGCTTTGTAGTAGCATTTTAATCATACGCTTATTTGATAGCAACATTTTGCTGAAATCGTTGCAATTGCTTTGTCGGTGCCTTACTGAGAATCTCGAGTAAGTCACAGTGACGTATTTTCTGTGTCCAATGCGACAAATGGTGGCGTTCACGTGTAACGGCGACTGTAGCTTAAACTTCAAGTACAACGAGCAGTGAGCATTGTAGAACGAGTACGTGGAGTGAGTGTTATTCGTGAAACGTGAAGTACCGTGGAGAGTAACGCGTGCCGGGAACGAGATGGTTGTGGCTGACGCGCGTCATTGAACTTGCCGGTTCGTAGCTAACTGGTTCCGTTCTTCAATGCTACAAGTATCTTGCTCTGTTACACTGCATTGCGTCGCGATCTTGAAAGCGAACTTTTCACGAAAAATCTACAAAAACTATTTGTTTTTAGGTTATAAAGTAAAAGTGCTTTTCAGACTTTCCTCTTTTTCTGATAGGTTCGTAAAACTTTTTGTTGTTGAGTCTCCACAAAATGACAGTGAAATAAGTGAAAAACTAAATTGCAGGAGAGTAGAATAATTATATTACTGTTTACTTGGGGTTAAAAAAATTTGGAGATCGGTATTGGCCCAACCTTTAAATTCGACGATTTCTGTTCCCCATAAAGTAACAGTTAAATAAGTAAAAAATTTTACTGTAGGAAAGTAGAGAATAGTTTACTTCGGCTTAAAAAAATTTGGAGATCGGTATTGAGTCCGATCTATAAATTCGACGGTTTCTGTTCCCCGTAGAATGACAGTTAAATAAGTGAAAAATTTAATTGTAGGAAAGTAGACTAATTATATACTGTTTAGTTGGTCTTAAAAGAATTTGGAGATCGGTATTGAGGCCGATTTATTAATTTGACGATTTCTGTTCCCCATAAAATGACAGTTAAATAAGTGAAAAATTTAATTGTAGGAAAGTAGACTAATTATATACTGTTTACTTGGGCTTAAACAAATTTGGAGATCGGTATTGAGTTCGATTTATAAATTCGACGGTTTCTGGTCCCCGTAAAATGACAGTTAAATAAGTGAAAAATTTAATTGTAGGAAAGTAGACTAATTATGTACTGTTTACTTGGGCTTAAAAAATGTGGAGATCGGTATTGAGTCCAACCTTTAAATTCAAGGATATCTGTTACCATAAAATGATAGTGAAGTGAAAAATTAAATTGTAGGAAAGTAGAATAATTATGTACAGTTCACTTGGAGTTGGAAAAATTTGGAGATCGGTATTCAGTCCGACCTTTAAATTCGATGATTTCAGTCTGCACAAAATGAGAGTGAAATAAGTGAAAAATTAAATTGTAGGAAAATAGAATAGTTATATATAGTTTTCTTGGAATTGAAAAATTTAAAGATCGGTATTGAGTCCAACCTTTAAATTCAAGAATTTCTGTTACCATAAAATGATAGTGAAATAAGTGAAAAAATAAAGGGTAGGAAAGTAGAATAATTATGTACAGTTCACTTGGAGTTTTAAAAATTTGGAGATCGGTATTCAGTCCGACCTTTAAATTCGATGATTTCAGTCTGCACAAAATGAGAGTAAAATAAGTGAAAAATTAGACTGTAGGAAAGTAGAATAGTCATATATAGTTTTCTTGGAATTAAAAAAATTTGGAGATCGGTATTGAGTTCGACCTTTAAATTCGACGATTTGAGTTCCCATAAAAAGACAGTTAAATAAAAGAAAAATTATTAAATTGTAGGAAAGTAGGATAATTTTCGAAAAAAAAAGTGTTGTCTTTTTTCAGAATGTTTATGTCGATACCGATCTCCAAATTGGACGATTTTAGGTCCCATAAAATGACAGTTAAATATGAGAAAAATGTTTGAATCGTAGAAAAACATGATTATTTCTGAAGAAAATGGTTATGTACAGTTTCACTGGGATTTTTTTTTCATTCGCAAGATCGATATTGAGTCAGACCTTTAAATTCGACGATCGCCTCGAGTGATGCTCGTCGTGACGATCGAAAGACCTAGCGGGAGATCGTTGCAATCACTCTCAGTGAAATCCGCCGGCACACGTTTGTGTTACTCGTGAATTGATCGATCGCAGCTGCTCGTAGTTGCATGGATCTATCACTGTAAGAGTAGGAGTGGCGTAGCAAAGTGAATTGTGCAGCGGTATCACCGATCCTAAGGTAATAATAATAACGGTACAGAGTGTGCACCCCTGAGCGGAACAGTATTCAGTAAATAGCCAACTTTACTAAACTCTCATACAGCAATGATGATATGATATTAATGATTGGATGTTACAAGTAACCAAGGGTAACGATTTATTACCGATATTTATGATTTAATGGGTAAAACTAATTTTTCTTGAAGCGAATAGCGCGTAGTGTTGTCAAATCGATTTGTCACCACCACAAAAACGGCCAAAAAATGAAAATCGGCAAGATATCGGTAGAAATCGGTTGAAGTAACAAAGTATGTGGAAGAAAAAGTTACCGATGCTGAATTAAAAAGTTAGCTACTTTCTAGTAATGCAGTATGATGTAATTTTGATGATTGGATGTTCCCAGTAACCAAGGGTAACGATTTATTACCGATATTCAAGGTTTAATGGCAAGAACTAATTTTTCTTACAGCAAACAAGGCATGGTGTTGTGAGATTGATTTGTGGTCACCATAAAAATGGCCAAAAAATGAAAATCGGCAGATATCGGTAGAAATCGGTTGAAGTAACAAAGTATAGGAGGAAAAAGTTACCGATAAGTTAACTACTGTCGCGTAATGCCAGATGATATGATTATTGACGATTGCATGTCACAAGGCAATCGATTTATTACCGATTTCAAAGAATAGATGACAATAACCGATTTTTTTGTCCCTAATAGTGAACGGTGATGAGAGTTTGTCTTGTGCGCATCTTAAAAACGGTCACAAAATAAAAATCGGTAGATTACCGTAACAGTAACCAAATAAATAATGAGAAAATTAACCAAAACATGACCAATTCGATGACATTACAAGATGGACTTTTTCCGTCATTATTCATCACCATTGGAGATCAGATTTATGGTTCCGAACCATGCCATACACCGCACAGTCTTACCGCCCACTGCGTTGGCATTCGATAGAAAATCGCGATAAAATCTACCACGAGTACTCGTTTCAGTTCTCGTCGGTATCCACGACGATCGCCACAGTCAACAACGATTTAGTCTAACGATTTGTTACCGATTTATGACCAAGTTATTACCGATTCATTGCCGATTTATTACCGATTCATTGCCGATTTATCACCGATTCATTGCCGATTTATTACCGATTTTAAACAACAAATGACAAAAAACGATTTTCCTGTTCCGAATAGTGAACAGTGATGAAAATTTGGCTTGTGCGCATCTTAAAAACAGTCACAATATAAAAATCGGTAGATTATCGTAACAGTAACAATATAAATAATGAGAAAATTAACTAAAAAATTACCAATTTAAGGACATTACAAGGCGGACTTTTTACCGTCATTATTCATCACCATCGGTGATTAGACTTCTGGTTTAAAATCATGCCGTACACAACACAGTCTTACCGCCCACTGCGTTGGCGTTCGATAGAAAATCGCGATAGAAATCTACCTCGAGTACCCGTTTCGGTCCTCGTCGATCGCCACAGTCGCCGCAAGAATACATACAGAATACCACGAGTTGGCCACCGCGTGCTCTGTCACCATACCACCCACAGTGTGCGCTGTCGATCGATAGAAAATCGCCCGAAGCCGAGATCTACAGCGCCGGCGCAATTCCTCGCTATAGTCTTCGATCTCCCTGAGCGGCAGGAAAATCGATGCTAATGGATTTGGAATTGGTGCACGATCGATCGGTGCCGTCCAGCGATCGGATACTTCGGCGTGAGTGTAATTGAATTTGTCATTGACGAGCGATCCACAAAAGTGGAGGGGGAAATTACTAAGCGGTGAAAGTCCACGTGACTATTTGGAAATATAAATCTTAGAAAAAAAAGACAACATTTTTTTCACCCACATATAAATGATATCTTAGTAACTTATTGAATATAAAAAATTCCGATAATTTAATTATGAAGATCTGCACAAAGATTCGATCCAATCTACATTAATAATAATTGCAAATTATTTTATATATTAAAAATAACGATCTTCATCTTTGCAATTTTCTTCGTGGTAGATAATCACCATTTATTTTTCAACCCATTAAATACAGTGCACATTTTTTTCCGTCAAATTTTAGGATCTTTTGTTTGGAAAAAAATTCCGTCAAATTTTAGGATCTTTTGTTTGGAAAAAATTTCCGTCAAATTTTAGGATCTTTTGTTTGGAAAAAAATTCCGTCAAATTTTAGGATCTTTTGTTTGGACAAAATTTCCGTCAAATTTTAGGATGTTTTGTTTGGAAAAAAATTCCGTCAAATTTTATGATCTTTTGTTTGGAAAAAATTTCCGTCAAATTTTAGGATTTCTTTTTCGTACAAATTTCCGTGAAATTCTAGGATTTTCTTCTCGAACAAATTTCCGTCATATTTCTGAATTCTTTTTCGAACAAATTTTCGTGAAATTTCATAATTTTTTTAAACAGGTTTCCGTGAAATTTCTGAATATTATTTCGAACAAATTTCTGTAAACATTCATAATTTTTTTATTCGAACAAATTTCCGCGCAATTTTATCATTTTTTTCCGAACTAATTTCCGCGAAATTCTGGAATTCTTTTTCGAACCAATTTCCGTGAAATTTCTGAATTCTTTCTCGAACAAATTTCCGTGAAATTTCTGAATTCTTTTTCGAACAAATTTTCGTGAAATTTCAGAATTTTTTTCGAACAAATTTCCGTGAAATTTCTGAATTCTTTTTCGAACAAATTTCCGTGAAATTTCAGAATATTTTTTCGAACAAATTTCAGTGAAATTTCAGAATTTTTTTTCGAACAAATTTCAGTGAAAATTCAGACTTTTTTTAAAACAGATTTCCGTGAAATTTCTGAATATTATTTCGAACAAATTTCCGTGAAATTTCCTAATTTTTTTCTTTCGAACATTATTCCGTGAAATTTCATAACTTTTTTTAAAACAAATTTCTGTGAAATTTCATAATTTTTATTTTCGACCAAATTTCCCTAAAATTTTAGGGTGTTTTTTTTTAATTTTTGGAAAATATATTCAAGAGTTTAATAAAACTTAATAAATTTAATACAATTGAATAAAATTAATTAATTTCTATTTCCAATTACAAAAAATTAACACAGACACATACACACATGTACACACAAATACGGTGTTACAGTACAAAAACGTTGCAAAATATGTCGCGCAGAACGCACAAAGTACGTATATCCATGCCGATGGAAAGTGCCAGTGGAAAGCCCCGCCTGCCGCCACGTTTTTTCGCTCTTATTCTTTGTGCAAATTTACACTGACAGACAATACTCCCCTGCCTCTTTCTCACTTAGTCTGCCTTTGGGCAACGCAGCTAAAAGAACTGAAACTATGCACCTAACAGCACGAAAGAGATGCGAAACTTTCTCACTTTTAGCATTGTTTTTCCCTTTTACAAAGCGTAGAACGTACATGCGAAATAATAACAAAACATTAAATTGTCACGAGGAGAAATTTTCATGAATATGTAAACAAAGCGAAAAATATCACTGATGCGAATACTAATTTATAACAATCCGTAAACTGAGTAACGTGACCATTTAATTTTCGATTTTATTAATTTTAAAAATAAAAAAATTAAAATCACGTCATTACAAAAATTAATCTAGGAAGTTCAATTTTTCAAATGTAAACAAAACAATGTTCAATAATATTATATATCGAATTTAGTGAAGATCGGTAAAAGAATTGGAATTTTATACGAATTAGATTTTTTGTTAATTATTTATTGATAATTAAAATGTCAATATTGTTTTTTTCATTTTTAGCAAATAATAAGAAAAATATGAAATTGTTACCATAAGACATTTTCTTCAATATGTAAACAACTTAAAATAGAACTCAAACCTTTATTTTTATTTATTTTTTTATTTATATTTTTATATTTTATGAAATTGTCACTATAAGAAATTTCCCTCAATATATAAACAACATAAAATATTACGAACTCGAATATTAATTCACAAAAATAAAATCCACAGGAAATTACAAATATTTATAAGAAACATTTCGAAGAAATTAATGAATTAGATTTTTTGCTAATTATTTATTGATAATTAAAATTTTTATTTTTATTTTTTCACTTTTAGCATTATTTTTAGTAAATAATAATAAAAGATGAAAATATCACCATGAGAAATTTTCCTCAATATGTAAACAACATAAAATATTAATTCATAAAAATAAAATCCACAGGAAATAACAAATGTATATAATAAACGTTTCGAAGAAATTAATGACGAGGAAATTATAAGAGACTATGAGGTGTTGCCACTTCTGACAACCGACAATTACCACCCAGTTCTTCACAATGATTAATGCCACCATCTGAATAGCATAATTATCGAATCATTCCTTGATAAAAAAAAAAATTAGTTAAAAAAATTCTATACATTATTAAGAGTGATTTTTGCATATCATTAGTGCAACGTGAATGTGTCGAAAAAAAAAGAAAAAGAAAAAAAAAAAAAAAAAAAACTAGTGACGAAAGGATAAAAGCCTGGAAATTGAATCTACTGAAAGGGAAGCAAAAAAAAATTAGAAACGTAAGCAAAAGAAAGGTTTGCGATCATCTACGACGTGCGACAGGAAAGAAAGATAATTACAGAGATGGAAGATCGTTTACTTTTTCACGGGATGTGAAGGGGAAAGAAAAGAGATGGTTGAGCGTGAAGGAAAGGATTGAGTTATTGCCTCGAGGCTTCCAGAGTCTGCAATAAAAAAAAGAAAAAAAAAAATTACTCAACCGTAAAGAATTTTTGAAAATTATTGTAAAATTTATTTTTGCACTCGAAAGAAAAATGGAAATGTAATAATTAATTTTTTCGATTGTCCTGGGAACAAGTGTATAATTATTGGTCGTGCACATTGGAAATAAAAAGTAACGTAACGGTGCAACGATTTCTGTTCACTTTTCTGCTCCTCTGCTTTTATATGTCCAATTGCTTTCAAAAGTTTTTTCGCACCTGCCATAAGTAACGGAATTTCTGCCTTTCTCATTCTCGGAAGAAGTAAAAGTACCTACCTATGCCTTATGATAATTAATCAATTATTAATTGACAGCTCGTATTTTGGGATTAATTATTGATCAGCAATTAGCTCCTAAATGATTTTATACGTTTTTAAAAATTTAATTGATCGCTCATTATGAGGGCTATTTATTTATTTCGTTGGCAATAATTTGGCAAAGATTTCAATTAATGGGATGGCATCAATATATTTTATTTTATAATTAGCTATTTTTATAATTTATTTGAAAAATTGTTAAGTTATTATTTAGTTCGTAATTTTCTTATATTATTAATAGTATAATAATTGGGAGGCTAAAAAATTGTAAAATATTTAAAATAAAATTGACGTTTTTACTACAAACTATAAAATTAATTATTAAAATATTTCTCATAATTAACCAAAATTTGATAATACTTCAAAATGAATTTTGTCAGATTTTTGTTCTGAAAAATTCAGAAGTTAATTTTTCAAAAAAAATTTCTATAAATAATTAATAAATAATAAATTTGGTTCAGCTCAAAATAAATTAAAAATTTTTATCACTAATAAATAAAAACAATTTGCGAAAAATTAATATTTTTTATCTTGTATTTTTCTTGACCTTTTTTTTCAATTAATAAATAATCAAAAAATAATTAAAGTAAATTAAATTCATGGGAGAAAAATCTGAAGAAATGCACAAAAAATATTCGCAATAAAATTTGATGAAAAAAAAATGGCACCACTGACAGAGAATGACTCATACGAGAATTGTTTTAGATTGAAGATCAGTATTGACTTCGAGTCGCCTATATTGTGGGAAATTCTAACGGACCGTAAGCCATTCGAGCGCAAAAGCTGAACAGTCATGGTCGTGCCACGTCGTAATCGTGAAAGTGTAAAGAGGGGAAAATAACGAATTACAGAAGAATGAAATGGGCGACTGAAGGGATCGAACGGAGATAATATTCGCTGATCCGAAAAATTCACAGAGGAAAAAGCAGAAGGCGATGAATTTTAAAAAAAAATTAGATAGTAAACACAATTATTACCAAAAAAAAGGATCACAAATAATAACAATTATTTTAGCACTTATAAAAATATAATTAATAAAAAATAAATAAATAAATAAAATGTTTATGAAAAAAAATTAAAAATTCAAAATGTGTTTAAAAAATAATAATAATAAGAATAAAAAATAATAAGAATCAGTCGAAAAAAAAAGAAAAATCAATGTATATTTTTAAAAAAATGTATATGATTAAAAGATTCGGATTGTTTACAACAAAAAAAAATCAAAATGTGTTTAAACAAAAAATAAATACGATATGTGGCAAAGAATAATATAAAAATTAATTAATTCAAAATGTGTGACAACATTTTTTTAAAATTAATTAATTCAAAATGTGTGGCAACATTTTTTTTAAATTAATTAATTCAAAATGTGCGTTACAAAAATATTTAGAAAGGATATTTGTGACGCATTACTTTTATACGATTGTAAGAAAAAGTAAAATGAGTAAAGAAAATTCAAAATGTATTTAAAAAAAATAAATATATGTAACAAAAAATAAAAATAAAAATTAATTCATTCAAAATGTGTGACAACATTTTTTAAAAATTAATTAATTGAAAATGTCGGTTACGAAAATATTTAGAAAGGATATTTGTGAAGCATTAATTTTATTCGATTGCAAGAAAAAGTAAAAATGAGTAAAGAAAATTCAAAATGTATTTAAAAAAAAATAAATATTGTCACATATTTATTATTTTTAAAATACGTTTTGATTTTTCAAAAACAAAAACAATAAAAATTAATTAATTCAAAATGTGTGACATTTTTTAAAACTTAATTAATTCAAAATGTGACATTTTTTTTTTTTTTCAATTAATTAATTAATTTAATTTTTCAATTAAAAATGTATTTAAAAAAAATATTGTCACACATATTTATTTTTTTTTAAATACATTTTGAATTTTCAAAAACAAAAACAATAAAAATTAATTAATTCAAAATGTGTGACATTTTTTAAAACTTAATTAATTCAAAATGTGTGACATTTTTAAAATCTTAATTAATTCAAAATGTGTGACATTTTTAAAATCTTAATTAATTCAAAATGTGTGACATTTTTTAAAACTTAATTAATTCAAAATGTGTGACATTTTTTAAAACTTAATTAATTCAAAATGTGTGACATTTTTTAAAACTTCATTAATTCAAAATGTGTGACATTATTTTTTTTTTCAATTAATTAATTCAGAATATGCGTTACGAAAATATTTAGAAAGGATATTTGTGACGCATTAGTTTTGTTCGATAGTGAGAAAAAGTAAAATGAGTAAATCGATCGGACATGCAGATAGTGGGCGATAGATTGCATAATATTACACAGGTTGACTAGCGCTGTCGATAGAAGGTACGGAGACGTTGGACTCTTATTCCGTCCACTTTTTGCAGCTCAACGTGATTTTACATTACTCGTTGGGAAACAATATTGGCGTTGTTAAACGACTGGAAATTGATCGTTCTGTCCGAGAACAGTCGAATTTAAAGCCGCTATGATGGGTTTTACACGTCGCTATGTAAAATACATATAAATATAGTGTGTACTGAAAAATATAAAATATTAAAGGCGTGGCCAGTATTTAACCAATAAATAAATCTTGTACCTTCGTCAAACGTGTTTTTCTTCATAACACAATTAAATGCTAAAAATTGTAAAATACACATTCGATGCGTAAATTTCTTTTGTAGGAACTTTTTTTTTCTACCATACGTAATTACGTCGTTAAAACTTTCACACTGATCGTTGAAATTATTTTTGAAAAAATGCAAAATTACTAATCAGCATAAGTAGCAATAAATTTTTTTAATATTTCGATATTATTTTCCCCGTGAAAAAAAATAATGTAAAAAATATATAAAAATTTATTTAATACATTAGTATTAAATAAATTTTTATATATTTTTTTAAATTCAATTTATTTAATACATTAGTATTAAATACATTTTTATATATTTTTTATATTATTTATTTTCACGGGGAAAATAATATCGAAATATTAAAAATTTTATTGCTACTTATGCTGATTAGTAATTTTGCATTTTTTTGAAAAATAATTTCAACGATCAGTGTGAAAATTTTAACGACGAATAAAAAATATACTTAAATTATTAAGTATATTTTTTATTTGCAACTATTGGCTGAGAAAAATAATTGAATTTTCTAAAATTCCTTTTCTAAAAATAATTTGCATGACGCATATCATATTTGGGTATTTTTTAACCATATGAAATGCATGTAAAAATTTGAGTTTGTTGACAATTTTTTTTCACACTTAAATTAGGAAAAATTGGGATAAATTTTTTAATTTAAAAAATATGCATGTAAGATATTTTGCTATTGATTTTTTCAAGGGTTTTTGTCATTAATTTTTAATACCATAAAAAATATTATTAACAAACGAAACATTTACAAATTCTTGAGAATTTAACTCGTAAGTCCATAAAATCTCACAGCAATTATTGTCTCACGTTTCGTGGAAACGACTCGGCAATTTCATGACTTTCAGTATCAGACGACAAAAAATTTTGTCGATCTGAACAAAAAGAATGTTTCCACCGTTTCACGGCGCCGCCTTGAAATTGACTCATTCAAATCCGGTTGCTTTTCCATTCGGTTTATTACCAATAATGATCTGTCATCAGCACGTAATTTTCAGCTTTTTTTATATAATATAATTTTTTAAATATAATTTCTATACTACTTAACAAAATTTCTGCAACGCTTATGTAAATATTTTTTTTTATTTTTCTATAAAATAAAATTTCATTCCAAAAATATATTTAAAATATCAATATTATTCTCCTAAATATAAGATAAATTATAATAATAATTTAGAACAAGACTTTTTGCTGGTTTAAAATTTTTACAATTTTTTATTTTTATTTTTCTACAGTGAAACTTATTTTTAGAAATTAGTTATAAATTTTAGGATTGCTACATTTTTATGTCAATTTTCACTTTCTCTGCAAATCAATTTTAGGAGATCCCAATTTTTACATTAATTTTTTAAAACATGTTCTGCATGTCAATAAATAAATAAATCCAGTTAGAAAATAAAAATTTTGTAAAATTAATAACAAAAAATTTCTAATATGCAAAAAAAATTATAAAAATTAATTTCAAATCGCTTATTTTTCAGTCACTAAAAATCAAAACAGACAAAAAATATTTGGGCTAAAAAATTGGGGAAAAAAAATTAGGAAAAAAATCGTAATAATTACCTGATTATCACTCGATCGAATTACGTGAAATTTTTTTCGCTTGTTACCTTGAGGAAACGCTGAATTTTCTTGTTAAGTGTCATGGAGCGATGCAACGAAAAAAAATGAAATGGTAGAATGGATTTATAACAATAGTGTGTGTATTATTGTCATAGGAATGCAGCGTTAGAAAGGAACCACTGCCTTGAAATAAGTTTTTTTATTTTTCTTCTTTTTCTTCTTCCTCGTTGCACAGCCCAACAGCATTAATTATTGTGTCTGCATTCGTAGAAAATATGGGAATGCATAAAAATACTTTTGTATACTCATAATACGAGTTGCAGGTGTAACAGTTGTTGCAAATGTTATCGACAACTGTAATTGCCTCATTGCTTCATCATAGGTGTCTTAATTCGCGTTTCAGGAAAATCTATTATTACGTACACGCCTTAAGTGTATCTCTAGTGTTCCCAATTTTGTATTTTTATATTTGCCATATAATTCTCGGAATCGATGATACAGTGGCTTAAGGATTTATGGGATGGGTTGAGAATATCATGAATTAAATAAAATCCCAATTAAGGCACCGACGTTCAGTCACATCTTAAGTATCAGCGATTCGAAGCTCCTCCCATAATTTTTTTTTTCAGAGCTCGAAGATCTAATTCAAAATCTATTAATAAGCAGATTTTTTATATTTATATTTATATTTATATTTATATTTATATTTATATTTATATTTATATTTATATTTATATTTATATTTATATTTATATTTATATTTATATTTATATTTATATTTATATTTATATTTATATTTATATTTATATTTATATTTATATTTATATTTATATTTATATTTATATTTATATTTATATTTATATTTATATTTATATTTATATTTATATTTATATTTATATTTATATTTATATTTATATTTATATTTATATTTATATTTATATTTATATTTATATTTATATTTATATTTATATTTATATTTATATTTATATTTATATTTATATTTATATTTATATTTATATTTATATTTATATTTATATTTATATTTATATTTATATTTATATTTATATTTATATTTATATTTATATTTATATTTATATTTATATTTATATTTATATTTATATTTATATTTATATTTATATTTATATTTATATTTATATTTATATTTATATTTATATTTATATTTATATTTATATTTATATTTATATTTATATTTATATTTATATTTATATTTATATTTATATTTATATTTATATTTATATTTATATTTATATTTATATTTATATTTATATTTATATTTATATTTATATTTATATTTATATTTATATTTATATTTATATTTATATTTATATTTATATTTATATTTATATTTATATTTATATTTATATTTATATTTATATTTATATTTATATTTATATTTATATTTATATTTATATTTATATTTATATTTATATTTATATTTATATTTATATTTATATTTATATTTATATTTATATTTATATTTATATTTATATTTATATTTATATTTATATTTATATTTATATTTATATTTATATTTATATTTATATTTATATTTATATTTATATTTATATTTATATTTATATTTATATTTATATTTATATTTATATTTATATTTATATTTATATTTATATTTATTTTTATATTTATATTTATATTTATTTTTGTTTTTATTATTATTTTTATTTTTATTTTTATTTTTATTTTTTTGGGAACTAAATTACAGTTTTTTATATTTTCATTTTTTATTTTGATTAGTTTCTTTTTATATCGTTGCCTGTAATATTATTTTGGCACCATTAAAATTACTTTGAAATACATCATAATTGTTAATTTAAAAAAATTGAGCCATATATTTAGCCAAAAACAGTAATAGAAAAAATAGTTAAAAATAGACGAGTGTTTGAAGAGTATAAAGAAAAGACCCAAATAAGGTTGTACGATGAAGAGTCGACGCCCAGCATGGGAATGGCCTCCACCCAAGCAATTGAATCGTCCCAACGCCTAAACTGTTGAATGCATCTTGTCCGGTTACATATACACACCTCGGCACAATAAAGAACGTTCACCTTGAGCCTCTTTGGCCACTAGTCCCATTACACAGAGGAGGTGGGGCATGTCGAACCATCTAGTCTGGATTCCTTGTCTAGGCGCTGGCTATATTCTCGACTACAGGTACACCTTCGCTATGCACAGAGTGCCCGCTGTGTGACCAGGTTGTGTAGCGAAAGCGAAAGTAGTATAAGACACTACAAGGTGCGCAGTGGCCTGCTCCCGCCTGCGTTTCAGTGTGCTTTGCCGCGCACTGACCGCACGGCCGATTAATACGTACAGCTACTACTGCGGCTAGTGGGTGTGAACCGACTACAACAGTACAACAGGTACCCTACAATCGGTTGCCAATTATCTCCGCTGAAATTATCTACACTGAATTTATCTCCACATATACGTCATCGTTACAGACATTTTTGCTTCCTGATAGAGAGGACATTTTTTGTTGTTAGTTGTTTAGTTCTTTCAATGATGCTCAAAATGGTCTAAACGTGGGTTTATAGTGAAGTTGAATTTTAGTGCTAAGCCAAATTTTAGTGTCGAGTCAGATTTTAATGCGAAGTCAAATTTTAATGCCGTCAGATTTTAGTGCCAAGTCAAATTTTAATGCCGTCAGATTTTAGTGCCAAGTCAAATTTTAGTGTCAAGTCAAATTTAATGCCAAGTCAAATTTTAATGCCAAGTCAAATTTAATGCCAAGTCAAATTTTAATGCCAAGTCAAATTTTAATGCCAAGTCAAATTTTAATGCCAAGTCAAATTTTAATGCCAAGTCAAATTTTAATGCCAAGTTAAATTTTAATGCCAAGTCAAATTGTAATGCCAAGTCAAATTTTAATGCTAAGTCAAATTTTAATGCCAAGTCAAATTTTAATGCCAAGTCAAATTTTAATGCCAAGTCAAATTTTAATGCCAAGTCAAATTTTAATGCCAAGTCAAATTTTAATGCCAAGTCAAATTTTAATGCCAAGTCAAATTTTAATGCCAAGTCAAATTTTAATGCCAAGTCAAATTTTAATGCCAAGTCAAATTTTAATACCAAGTCAAATTTTAATGCCAAGTCAAATTTTAATGCCAAGTCAAATTTTAATGCCAAGTCAAATTTTAATGCCAAGTCAAATATTAATGCCAAGTCAAATTTTAATGCCAAGTCAAATTTTAATGCCAAGTCACATTTTAATGCCAAGTCAAATTTTAATGCCAAGTCAAATTTTAATGCCAAGTCAAATTTTAATGCCAAGTCAAATTTTAATGCCAAGTCAAATTTTAATGCCAAGTCATATTTTACTGCCAAGTCAAAACTGAATGCCAAGTCAAATTTTACTGCTAAGTCAAAACTGAATGCCAAGTCAAATTTTACTGCTAAGTCAAAACTGAATGCCAAGTCAAATTTTACTGCTAAGTCAAAACTGAATGCCAAGTCAAATTTTACTGCTAAGTCAAACCTGAATGCCAAGTCAAATTCAATGCCGAGTCAAATTTAATGCCCAGTCAAATTTAATGCCGAGTCAAATTTTAATGCCGAGTTAAATTTAATGCCCAGTCAAATTGAATGCCGAGTGAAATTTAATGTAATGCCGAGTCAAATTTAATGCCGAGTCAAATTTTAATGCCGAGTCAAATTTAATGCCCAGTCAAATTGAATGCCGAGTCAAATTTAATGCCCAGTCAAATTTACTACGAAGTCAAATTTAATGCCAAGACAAATTTTAATGCTGTCAAATTTAATGCCAAGTCAAATTTTAATGCTAAGTTAAATTTAATACCGAGTCAAATTTTACTACGGAGTCAAATTTTACTACGGAGTCAAATTTTCATGCCAAGTCAAATTTTCATGGCCAAGTCAAATTTTAATGCCAAGTCAAATTTTAGTGCCAAGTCAAATTTTTCATTTTTCATGGCTTTCTGTATGTACGTTGTTATATGGTACGTCTAGTTATACTATGAGCAACTAGGTAGGAGATGTCATGAAAGACCTTACTCAATCTCGGGCAATGTTATTCTCATTCCAATTCGTATAAGGAATAAGCGCGCACCTTGCTCGTTACTCTCAAACAACAATCGTTACGATTTTGCCCTTATTCTCGCTTGAGGTTAGATTTTAAGTGACGAGGAGAGGCTTTGAACGAAAGACTATGGTGTAATATGTCAGTGCAACGAGTCAAACGTTTGCCTCTTTGATCTGACAAAAAATGTTTACAGTGTATATAAAATACATATAATATATATTTAAATAAATGGAAAATATATGCAACATATTTTCGACCGTAAATTATTCCAAATATTTCATATACATAAATTTCCATGGGGGTCTTACTATTATTCTCGGAAATTTAGTAATTCCATTGGTGCAATCGTATCGGATTGTTGGATTTGCTGGTTTTTTGCTCATTTGTTGGTATAACATTGCGGAGCTTCTTTCGCAGCTTAGGATTTTCCGGCATTTCCTTCCCCAGTTAATTATCCGCCGGATGAGGTGTGCAAAACAGTTCAACGGCAATAATAACATGGGTAGCCGATCGGTATAACTCGTGTAATAGTAGCGCGTGCGAGAAGACGTTGGGAATACAGTCAGTGGTGAACGAGAAGTTAGTCTTAGCTCGCGCGCGTCTGAATCTCCCGTTATACCGCAGTCTTTTGCCCGGCTGTGACTTGCCTCACTTCCTGCACTTAATAGGCTTCCCGAGTTGTCGCGTGGTTGCACCACCATGGCACACTGACATGGTGAACCACACAACTCATTTATCAAGCATTTTTTATTAAGGAGGTTAAATTTTTAAAAACGTTTCTACAATTTCAGATGGTTTAATAATCTGTTCCAAGGTGTTAATCACATAGCAGCATTAGTTCTTGATATTCAAATACATTCACAGCTGTGATATCAACAGTAAATCGATCAATATCTGCAAATTTCCGATGTTATGTTTTTTCATCCAGTTTTTTAAACGGGTAAACCGTAATATCAGTCCGATTATGACGACCAATAGCTCATTTTGTTCACTAAAAGATATTCTATCGATTGGCCGTCTATTTTTTAAAATCGTATTAGTAGTTCAAAAGATACAACCGTTTGTTTATCCTATCATAACCTAACATCAAGTATAAAAATGGCTGTAACTTTTGAACGCCTGATACTATTGAAAATCCGGACGGTCAATCGATTAAGGATCTTCCACTGATCAAAATGAGCTATGTTTCGTCATAATCGGACTGATATTACGGTTTACCCTTTTACAAAACTGGATGAAAAAACATGACATCGGAAATTTGGAGATATCGATCGATTTACTGTTCATATGGAAGCTGTGAATGTATTTGAGTATCAAGAACTAATGCTGCTACGTGATTAACACCTTGGAACAGATTATTAAACCGTCTGAAATTGTAGAAACGCTTTTAAAAATTGAGCACTGATTTGACTATTGTGGAGCGCTTCAACCTCCTTAAATAGACCACATTTTTTTTTGTCAACCTGTTGCATATTTTATATTTCAAAAAAATTTTATTATACAATAAAATTTGGTTATTTTTAAATCATTGAAAAGATCATTTTTTTTAAATCGTAAAAGCGATGTTTTTTAAATGTATTAAAAAATTTTTTAAATTTACGAAAAATAAATCTTCTAATATGATAAAAATAATAATTATATATTAATTATGATCACACAACTCATTTATTATGCATTTTTTATTAAATAGGCCACATTTTTTTTGTCAACCTGTTGCATAATTTTATAATTAAAAAAAATTTTATTATACAATAAAATGTCATTATTTTTAAATCATTGGAAAGTTCATTTTTGAAAAATCGTAAAAGCGATGTTTTTTTTAGATGTATTAAAAAAAAGGTTACGAAAAATAAATCTTCTAATATGATAAAAATAATAATTATGAATTAATTATGACAACACAACTTATTTATCAAGCATTTTTTATAAAATAGGCCCCTTTTTTTTGTCAACTTGTTGGATATTTCTTAATCAATTTTTTTTTATTCAATAAAATATCATTATTTTTAAGCCATTAGAAGGTTCATTTTTTAATAATCGTAAAAAAAGATGTTTTATTAGATTTTTTTTAATGTTACGAAAATAAATCTTCGAATATGATAATAATTACAATTATTATTAATATTATTAATAATATTATTATTAAATAGGCCACTTTTTTTGTCAACCTATTGGATATTTCTTAATTTTTATTTTTTAAAATTATTAAATAAAATGTCACTTTTTTTAATCATTGGAAGGTTCATTTTTGAAAAACCGTAAATATCGATATTTTTTTAGATATATAAAAAAAAATGACGAATATCTTCTAATCTTCTAATATGATAACAATGATGATTATAAATTAATTGGGTAATTTAAAAAAAATTTATTCAAGATTGCATTTTTTTATCTTCAAAAATTTCACCAAGTCTTCTTAAATAATAAGTAATTTGGTAAATTTTTAAAAATATCCGCAAGGTCGACCAAAATAGTGGACCAGCTATACATTTCGTATATATCTATAAAATGTATGCGATATATTATAAATCTTGCTTTATACTTTACTTACGTAGCTGCACATTTGCTCTACATAAATTAATAAATAATTCATGATTTATAAAACGTGTCGTTTCTATACAGCATATTAGTAGGTCAGTCAATTTACAAATTTTATAGAGCCCCTTAATGCATCAATTAATGAACAGGAGAATGAATAGCACTTTCATTATATGAATATGTATAATGACGTGGGTATTATTATACCAGTGTGAAAAAATAATGAAAAAAAAGTGAACGATGAGAACACAAAGCACTTATAACGTAAGCCACAAGGAAATGAGCAAAAGTTGCGAGATGATATTGGAACATAAAGGCAAATTGAAAGAACTTAGACGACTAACCCACATTGAAAAAAAAACTTCATAAACAATGTATTTTTATAATTATTAAATATATCTTTTCACAAAAAATTATATATATTTGAAAAATTTATTCGCACGTCATTTAAATATTTTATGTGAAATATTTAACATATATATCGCATATATAACTTAGCATGAAAAATAATATAGTTTCATTTATATTTTCTATATATTATTCAAATTTTTTATTTTTGTGGGGACAATTTGGAATGTACTACTTTGAAAGCATTACACGACACTACGAGTCGAGTTAATCAACAAATGTGAGACAACATGACGTGTAAAATTGCATATACATATATTAATATATTAATGAAGCGTGATGCATTGGATGCAGATGCTGCTAAGTGGTATACTAAATGCACGCAAATGCAAAGGACAACGACAACGACGAGGTCGGGAAAGTGGTGTATGCGACCCGCAGTCACGACCTCGATCCTTCAGTCACTTTACCACACCCTAGGATATGACTATCGGAAACCCTAAGATTATTAATGCTTTATAGGTCAGAGTGCAATAGTGCAGTTGATTTTCTTTTTATCTCATTCAATAACGCTTTGATGATATTCATGGTGCTCTAGATTATTACCTAATTGCCTCCTTAACATAAATACAACACATGACACGAGTCTACATTTTTCTTGATTAAAAAAGAAGATATTTCGAGGATTTGACATTTCGAGATTTCGAGATTTCGAGACTTCGAGATTTCGAGACTTCGAGATTTCGAGACTTCGAGATTTCGAGACTTCGAGATTTCGAGACTTCGAGATTTCGAGACTTCGAGATTTCGAGACTTCGAGATTTCGAGACGTCGAGACTTCGAGATTTCGAGATTTCAAGACTACGAGACTACGAGACTACGAGATTACGAGACTTTGATATTTCGAGACTACGAGACTAAGAAATTACGCGACTTTGATATTTAAGACTATGACACTACGAGACTTTGCTATTTGAGACTATGAGACTACGAGACTTTGATATTTCGAGACTACGGGACTAAGAGATTAAGTGATTTCGAGATTTCGAGATTTTAAGACTTCGAGATTTTGAGACTTCGAGATTTTAAGACATCGAGATTTTAAGACTTCGAGATTTCGAGACTTCGAGATTTCGAGACTTCGAGATTTCGAGACTTCGAGATTTCGAGACTTCGAGATTTCGAGACTTCGAGATTTCGAGACTTCGAGACTTCGAGACTTCGAGACTTCGAGATTTCGAGACTTCGAGTTTTCGAGACGTCGAGACTTCGAGATTTCGAGATTTCAAGACTACGAGACTGATATTACGAGATTTCGAGATTTCAAGACTACGAGACTGATATTACGAGACTTTGATATTTCGAGACTACGAGACTAAGAAATTACGCGACTTTGATATTTAAGACTATGAGACTACGAGACTTTGCTATTTGAGACTATGAGACTACGAGACTTTGATATTTTGAGACTACGGGACTAAGAGATTAAGTGATTTCGAGATTTCGAGATTTTGAGACTTCGAGATTTCGAGATTTCGAGATTTTAAGACATCGAGATTTCGAGACTTCAAGATTTCGAGATTTCGAGATTTCGACTCTTCGAGATTTCAAAACTTCGAGACTTTGAGATTTCGACTCTTCGAGATTTCAAGACTTCGAGATTTCGAGATTCCGCGATTTCGAGATTTCGAGATTTCGAGATTTCGAGATTTCCAGATTTCCAGACTTCGAGATTTCGAGATTTCGAGACTTCGAGATTTCGAGATTTCGAGATTCCGCGACTTCAAAAAACAAAAACATCGAAAATGTAGTAAAACTTATGACATTAATTGAGTAATGATATTAAAAATGACGAATTAGGAGTTAACATAGTGAAACAATGATTAATGTTTCGTTTTGTGTACATAACGAAAAGCCATGAAAGAAGAGGACAGGTTTATATGAATTCACATGGAATTCTGAAATTGTTGTACTTCTAAGTGGCCCAATGGCACACTATTCTTTATGGATATTACACACGCTGCGTTTTCTTCGACATAACATAGTTACGCAACTGCGCGTCGCGCTCGCGTCTCGTTCCTAGTCGTCGCAAGTTGTGGATTTTCTGTGCAGCTCTATTCGCGGCTCTCACCACGATGAAAAATAAGTCTCACGAGCTACTATGTACGCCGATCGCGCACTCGAACACAGATTATTCCGAAGACGAGAAGAAAAGATTTGCTGCATCAAGCGCGTAGACTTTTCGCACTTATAAGGTCAAAACTATTTCATCACAAAAAGTGCAACAACTTCGTTTCAGTTTTTTAAAGTTGTCTCAAAACTGTGAAGAATTCATTCAAAACATTATTTCCTGGTTCTTAAATGGAATTTCGTTCTACAATTTTTAATTCCCGCATAAATAAATTCTAAATATTTTCATGTATTCCGATATAAATATTTAAAAAATAAAAATATAAATAAATATAAATGAAAATATTGATTGAATTGTACCAAAGTAAAAAATCGCCGGTGTATATTCTAAAAATAAAACGCGATAAAAAATTAATGCAAAAAAGAATAGGTGAATAAAATCGCAGGTAAATTGCAGAACTCACTGATTCGTGAAGTGACCGAGTGATCGTTATGCAGATCTTATATAATTTATATTAAATTGTTCAAGGTGACTGTGCGGACAATCTATTCGACCAGTGGCGAGTCGACACTCTGGTTTATTAGTATACTATGTGTATATAGTATATTATATAGTACGATAGATCTATGAGTACTGTTTGCCAGGCGAGATATAGAAAATCGGTTGTGTGAGACCGATCGGCTGCGTGCCTCGTTGATTGTGCGCGTTCACGCGCCTTCGGTTTCCACGCTACACGAGCTATCGCGTTCAAACTCGAGGGGATCAGCGTCGTCACCGTGTTAGTAACGATCTATATAGATAGAATGAGGTGGATCGGCCGATCGCAGTTACTGATCAATTTCACGTTATGTTACGTCACTCGAGTGTCGTCGTGAGGCCAAGCAAAAGGGCAATAGTACTAGTAGAACTTATCGAATTACGGACTAGAAACATTTCGTTCCGTCATCCATCAGAAATCGGCAAAAATAAAATACCGATTTTTTTTTCAAAGTACTTTTATATATTTTTGTTATACAATTTTGACATTTTTATATCGAGGTCTATTGTTCTTCTGCAAGAAGCGGAACAATGAAAAAAAATACAGGTTGGAAATTAAGGGAGTGAGAGCATAAATCGGTATTATTTGGAAATCTTGGTTTTTATATATATATATTTTTTTGCGCTTCTCTATAGAGGTCAACAGATTAATTGATCTCCCTTTAAAAATGAAAAACAAATACACAAAAAGTAAAAAAAAATACAGGGATAAGGAATAAATCGGTATGTTAGCGCGGCTAAGCTGTCGATTATCAAGACACGATGCATCCCAGAGCCTCGTGATTCTCTTGACTCAGTGAGCTCGTAATTGCTTCGAAAGTGGATCACATCCGCGTGAAGGCAAGTCACCCGAAGCGTAAAGGTGAGATGAACGCCTCTGCTTCAAAAATGTCCGATATGTCTTCATAGTCCATTGCACTTTACTTACATAAAACGAGTTTGGCACGTCCAAAGTAAAGTAGCATGTAGCTGGAACGAAAAATAATAACTCCAAAATTATTTAAATCGGTAAATTGAAAAATCGGTAAATTGAGATATCGACAAATCGGTAAATCGAGAAATCGGAAAATCGAGAAATCGGTAAATCGAGAAATCGGCAAATCGAGAAATCGGCAAATCGAGAAATCGGTAAATCGAGAAATCGGTAAATCGAGAAATCGGTAAATCAACAAATCGGTAAATCGAGAAATCGGTAAATCCAGAAATCGGTAAATCGAGAGACAGGTAAATCGAGAAATCGGTAAATCGAGAAATCGGTAAATCGAGAAATCGGTAAATCGAGAAATCGGTAAATCGAGAAATCGGGAAATCGGTAAATCGAGAAATCGAGAAGTCGGTAAATCGAGAAATCGGTAAATCGATTAATCGGTAGAACAATTTGACAAACCATGGAATTCCATAATGAATGCATCCTACATCTTGATATTGTAAAACAAAAATGTATTCACAAGTAAAAATAGAAATTTTTTTAACATGCATTTTGCATGAGAATTTCAATAGTCACTCGTAATTGCAATTCCAGTGGATCAATCGGATGAAAAATAAAAATAGTATCTATACATCGAGATCGATGTTGTAACGCGTGAAGAACGCAACCGATAAGTGGATAAGGACGTGGATAAGGTGTGGTCACAGAACGTTTTACCCGGATGAAATAAAGCGCGAAAGAGAAGAAAAAAAAGGCAAGCGCGATAGAAACATCGTTATAGCTTTGCCTTTCCGCTGGCTGAGCGCGTGCGTCTATTTCGCTGTGTAGCATAGAGTTATACCAAAGTGAAGTCTCTATGCTGACACGCGTCCACGTGCAGGGATAATTTAAAGGCGGCATGTGGAGACAATTCAACAATGGGACAGTGCGCCGTACTGCGATAGAGATAGAAATGGATGTGGAGGCTGACTATGTGCGACGATGTCGCCAGCGATAATAAATAGCCTTCGAAGGTTCGATCTTCGTTCGATCGCACCGGCACAATACACATTCACTTGATTTTATGCTCGCAAATAAACAAGCTCTGTTGTGCAGCTGTGGTATTCATTCACGTCACAGGATCTTTGAACATTTGTATCCTTTTTCGGCCAAATGATAATAGCTTTTATTTTACCTAACTATTTTTCTTTATATATATATATATATATTTTATTAAAAGTTTATATCGATATGAATTTTTTATTCGTGAGTAGAAAAAATGTTAAACAAATCAAATAAATGTTGAATATTTTTATCCTTTTTTTGGCCAAATTATAATAGCTTTTATTTTGCCTAACTATTTTTATTATATTTTTTTCTAATTTTTTTTTTTTTAATTTTTAATCAATACAAATTTTAGATTCCTAAGTAGAAAAAATGTAAAACAAAACAGTCATTGAATATAGTTAAAAAGAAAATTTGAATTAAAAAAAATAAATACCTTATTTTTTATTATTTTTTATTCAATAATTACTCAACGTTAATTCATCTATTTATCGCCTAATTATTAGATGATTCATCAATTAACAATAATAAAACTAGATATAATTTAAATAATACGCAATTATTACTATGAATAGGCAACAGAATTAATCCTGACGATTGAAAGTACAAAATGCACATACTCCAACGGTATTGACCGCAAGTGTGTCCACTTACTCATAACGAAAGGATGTCAATGACGAATGAAAAGATACTTCCGGGAGTGCAGGATTAACCACTCGAAAAGTGAGCCAAAGCTCACGTGAGAAAGGCTCTCGTATAGAAATAACTCTCGGGAATTTCTATCACACCAGTTTTGGTTTATGTGTTTGTTGACACGTGCACGAGATAACGGATCGGTAATAAAATGTCATTTGGGTGAAATTCTTCAGGAGCGATACCATACTCGATCTTCTTAACGCCTCATTTGCGTCATGACACAAATGTTCAATTTACAAATGACAAAATAATTAATTTCAAGATTATAAACCGTTATTCTTATTAGAAATTAATTCGAAAGTTATAAAACTCCAAGATTATATAAATCGGTAAATCGAAAAAATCGGTAAAACGTAAAAAATCGGTAAATCGAAAAAATCGGTAAAACGAAAATCGGTAAATCGAAAAAATCGGTAAAACGAAAAAGATCGGCAAATCGAAAAAATCGGTAAATTGAAAGAATTGGTAAAGCAAAAGAATCGGTAAATCGAAAAAAATCGGTAAATTGGTATATTGGTAAATCGGTAATTCAGTAAATCGATAGAACACAAATATTCAATTTACGAATGACAATATAATAAATGTCAAGATTAAACCGTTATTCTTATTAGAAATTTAGTATTAGCATAACTTAAAAATCGGTGGAATAAATAAGTAGTGCGAATATCGTATGATAGAAAATCGGTATAACGTGATTTAATTAAATTGATCAGGTTCGACAGAATGTGTGACGAGTTTGAGAAATTTACAACATCGCTATCATCAATCTAGACGTGACCAAATTTCTATCGAAATCTGATTAGGCAAATATCAATATTTGCCGCATAATATACCCATTAGGAAGCTGGCAACCTGTCTATTTCTATTTCTAGGGCGAAAGTGAAAAGGTAGGGCGAGACTTTGTGAGCCATACACAAAAAATCGATCAACTCGAAAGTCGTTCTCTAAGCATATCATTATTTTCTTTCCCTACATAACGATTATCTATTTTAAATCAAATTTCTAATCACAGAATTAATAATCAAGCACATGAATATAATGCAATCATTTTAGAAACTACAAATAACAAGTCCTAATAATTCCTCACGGCATTTCCTGGAAAAATCATTTTTATAATTCTTATTAATAAAATAGTAACCATTTAGCTTTTTTTAACGTTCGAATTTAATAAATTATGATATCAATAAGCTAAGTATTAGAATTAATAATATTGCCAATAAGATAGTTTCTTTTTTTTCATAGTTGCCATTAAATAATCCACGAGACCGATAAACGAGTATTAATTACGTTCACGATTAATGAAACAGTTACAACAATGTTAATAAAAAATAGTAATAATAATAATAACAATAATTTGTGAAAATGATACTCTTGGTAAATACTAATAAAGAAATCTTGCTTGGGAAAAAAAATGTAATTGCAATAAACGTTGCAATAAGTGCAAAAAGAAGTAGAGAAAACGAGCATGAAATGGCCATACCAAAGGGAACGGAAATGTTGGTAGATACGCACTAGAATTACTTAGCAGATTGCGGAGGAAGAACTTCCTCCGTTGATCCACGTGTTTTACTTTGCCCACTGACCGCGCGCCTCTTCGTAGAAAAGTTGGAGAAAACAACGTGAGGCATTTCTCCGCTGGCTCATCACGAACTGACCACCTCACATACCGCGGGAACACACTTGTTCCGGTTTTTTAAAAAAGAAGAAGCTAAGATGTATATCTTACGCTCATCGCGGATATAGGAGCATATGGTGTGCTATGGGTGTATATGTTTAAATCGGATAATATACGCAGCTGTGGTTGTAGACACGTGCGTGCAATAAACATCTTAGTACAGAAACGAGTGAAATTCTTTTAACCTCTTCCGCAACTTTTATTACTGTTTGCCGACGTGTTGCATACATTTTTTTTTACACCTAATATACATTTTTTAAAAATAGATTTACATACATATTGCAAATTCTAGTGGGAACAATTCAAAGTGGAATTGAATTATTATTTGTAATTTTGCAGCTGAAAAATAATTCTCCAATTTTTTAGTAATTTTTCAATTTTTAAATAGTTTTCCAATTTTTAAATAATTTTCCAATTTTTTAATAGTTTTCCGATTTTTAAATAATTTTCCAATTTTTAAATAATTCTCCAGTTTTTTAATGATTTTCCAATTTTTAAATAATTTTCCAATTTTCAAATAGTTTTCCGATTTTTAAATAATTTTCCAATTCTTAAATAATTCTCCAATTTTTTAATGATTTTTCACTTTTTAAATAAATTTCCAATTTTTAAAATAATTTTCCAATTTTTTAATAATTTACCAATTTTTTAATAATTTTCCAATTTACAAATAGTTTTCCGATTTTTAAAGAACTTTCCAATTTTTAAATAATTCTCGAATTTTTTAATAAATTACCATTTTTTAAATAATTCTCCAATTTTTAAATAATTTTCCAATTTTTTACTAATTCGCCAATTTTTTAATAAGTTTCCAATATTTTAATAATTTTCCAATTTTTAAATAAGTTTTCAATTTTTTAATAAGTTTCCAATATTTTAATAGTTTTCCGATTTTCAAATAATTTTCCAATTTTTAAATAATTCTCCAATTTTTTAATGATTTTTCAACTTTTAAATAAATTTCCAATTTTTTAATGATTTCTCAACTTTTAAATAAATTTCCAATTTTTTAATAATTCGCTAATTTTTTAAATAAGTTTCCAATATTTTAATAATTTTTCAATTTTTAAATAATTTTCCAGTTTTTAAATAATTTTCCAATTTTTAAATAATTCTCCTTTTTTTGTGACATTATGTAATCCATACAATAAGTTACGAAATCTTATTTTTATAAAATTTGATATAAACGTGATAGAAATTCAAAAATATATATATATTTTATTTCCCGCTTGATGACCGATTTTAATAGATTTGCCTACATATTGGAAAAATTTTAGTGTAAACAATTCTAAATTTCTTAAAAGTGGATTTTGTTCTTAATTTACAATTTTGCATTTTTTAATCGGTCAATTCTTTTTATTCACTTTTTTTACATTTTTGAAATGTTTATGGGACGAAATCTACATTTTGACAATAGGCAACATTTCGTTGATCTATTTTTATCATTTTTCCTCCAATATAAATATCTTAGTGTCTTTGGAGAAATCTTAAAAATTTAACTGCATATTAATAAAAAAAAAACAAAATAAAAAATTAATTTAAATTTAATTAAAGAAAATTAATTCAATTAAATTTAATTGAAAAATTATTTAATTAAAATTAATTAAAAATTAAATCATTTTTCATACCCTATAAGTCATATGATTTAAAGATAATTTTTTAAAAATAATTTCGTAGCTTTTGACACATTTTAAAAAATTCTCGCTTCCTTCGTTTCTTCGTTGCTTCTGTCGCTGGAAGTGCAGACACTCACGCACGATGAGCAGCAAAAGGTAGCACGCACATCTCGCACTCTGTACGGGCGTTTCAGCTTTCTTCTTCTGGCGCGTGAAGAGCGTTGATGAGGACATTACGGCTGGTCGAGTCGTGGCTTACTCGAGAACGACACTGCCACTTCCACTTCCACTTCAACGCGTTAAGTGCAACACAAGAAAAAAGTGAAGCTGATAAAGTCGACACGTCAGTACCCGAGTCGTCGTTTGTACGCTTCATTATTTTTGTTTCAATCAATTACCAAGTTAGTCACTTTGAAAAAAATTAAATAATAAAAAATAAGAAGTTTTTTTATTTTAAAATTTTTACACAGAATATCTACCATACAAAATATGGAAAATGTAAAATAATTTTTCATTTTTTTTTTTTCCCAATCAATTCCCAAATTGGTCACGGGAAAAAAAATTTGGAAAATATGAAAATATTAAGAATTTTCGTATTTAAAAAATATCAATAAAAAAAATTATAAAATAAACAATCTCTCATTTGAAAAATCACGATAAAAAGTCGCAGTTTTTATCGATAAAAAAATCATCAAAAAATACATAATAAATAGATACAAAAAAAGCCATCAATAAAAGAAGAAATTTTGGGAAAAACAATTTTTTTATTACACGAATTTGAAGAGGCTATTAGGACTCTTTGTCCGCGATGAAGATGTCCAAAAATGGTAAAGGGCAAGGAGAAAAAGTGGAAGCGGTCGAGTCTCGAGGTAACCGTCGAAAAAAAACGGGACGAAGAAGAAGAAAAGGAAGAAATCGTTACCTAAAGGAGCGACGTCAGTAAAAAGCTAATAAACCCATCGAAGGAAGAAGCTAAAGAAGTTAAGAAACACAAGTGCCGTCCAGTGGTCACTCAATTGCCTTTTTTCCAGGTTACACACTTTTTCACCTTCGAGCGATGTATTATCGTGTTTATAAGAAAAATCGTTCGCGTGATCGTTGCGTCAAAAGAAAATTGTATTCACCAGCGAAACTAGCCATGAACCTGAATAAAAATAAAGCACCACAAAAGCACACAAAAAAAATTAAAATAGGTGAAACGAGTTGAATAAAATTGCAGAATGTCGATATAATAAAACGTCAAGAAATCGAAGAATATTATATTGTATCACGATCGAAGTTATACCAGGAAAAAGGAAGAAATAAATCATAAGCTGAATCGACCGCAAATTCATAAAATAAATGTAAAATAATATCATAAATATTGCGGAAGAAGAAACGAAAGAATAACACAAATTTAACATTGAAAATATATTTTTATTAAATAATGGATCAATCAAAATTACTGAAATAAATAGAAACGAATTTTTCCTTGGATAACAATTTTTTTAAATCTTTTATATTCATAGAAATTTTATTTAATGTCACATAAACTTTGGGTCATTTTAAATACAATAAAAACTGAAAATATAAATAAGATATGTTTAAAGTTAATTTGTTAAACTTAAAAAATGTGATTTTTCATTTTTCGAAATTTTTATGAACCTCGATTATAATTTCGAATTTTAATCGTCTTGTAATTTGGACGAATTTTTATTCAATGATTAAAACAAGAAAGAAAAAAAATAGTGATAATATTTTTTCTTATTAATAGAATAAAACATTAAGAAGTGGAAAAAAGCTAACTATTACATCACAATCGACGTTATCAGGCAAAAGGAAGAAAAAAAATCGAAAACTGGACTGGTTCGACTTCAGAGAATAAATGTTAAATAATGTCATAATTATTGTGAAACAAGTAACAAGAGATCATAAAACAAATTGATGGTCGGAAATATCGTTTCACGAACGAATGGATCAATAATAAATCCTGGATGTTTAATGCATCGACAACAAGTCCTGAAACATCTTGGGAAGTTGTAAGCAGTTAGGAAGAAGTTTATATATAGCTAATATTATGCTTTTGCTCGTGAGCTCGTTAGTTTCATGGAAATATAGAATATCGAACACGATCGATCAATGAAGTTTAAACCGGAATACAAAACTGGTTATTCTATAAATGAAGAAATCGATTATTATTACGTCTCCGTATTTGGAATTTACAAAATAAATAAATTGAACAACAAATAAAGTATATTCCAGTTATCAGAAACGAAGAATTTCATGGAAATATAGAATATCGAACACGATCGATTAATGAGGTTTAAACCGGAATACATAACTGGTTCTTCGAAACTTTTTAATATTTTTCACATTTTCTACCTCTCAACGACCAATGACTTTTTCGAAACTTTGAAATATTTTTTCACATTTTCTGCCTCTCAACGACCAATGACTTTTTCGAAACTTTGAAATATTTTTCACATTTTCTACCTCTCAACGACCAATGACTTTTTCGAAACTTTGAAATATTTTTCACATTTTCTACCTCTCAACGACCAATGACTTTTTCGAAACTATGAAATATTTTTTCACATTTTCTACCTCTCAACGACCAATGACTTTTTCAAAATTTTGAAATATTTTTCACATTTTCTACCTCTTAACGACCAATGACTTTTTCGAAACTATGAAATATTTTTCACATTTTCTACCTCTCAACGACCAATGACTTTTTCGAAACTTTGAAATATTTTTTCACATTTTCTGCCTCTCAACGACCAATGACTTTTTCGAAACTTTGAAATATTTTTCACATTTTCTACCTCTCAACGACCAATGACTTTTTCGAAACTGAAATATTTTTCACATTTTCTACCTCTCAACGACCAATGACTTTTTCGAAACTTTGAAATATTTTTCACATTTTCTACCTCTCAACGACCAATGACTTTTTCGAAACTTTGAAATATTTTTCACATTTTCTACCTCTCAACGACCAATGACTTTTTCGAAACTGAAATATTTTTCACATTTTCTGCCTCTCAACGACCAATGACTTTTTCGAAACTTTAAAATATTTTTCACATTTTCTACCTCTCAACGACCAATGACTTTTCCGAAACTTTGAAATATTTTTCACCTTTTCTACCTCTCAACGACCAATGACTTTTTCGAAACTTTGAAATATTTTTCACATATTTTCTACCTCTCAACGACCAATGACTTTTTCGAAATTTTGAAATATTTTTCACATTTTCTACCTCTCAACGATCAATGACTTATTCGAAACTTTGAAATATTTTTCACATTTTCTACCTCTCAACGACCAATGACTTTTTCGAAACTTTAAAATATTTTTCACATTTTCTACCTCTCAACGACCAATGGCTTTTTCGAAACTTTGAAATATTTTTCACATTTTCTGCCTCTCAACGACCAATGACTTTTTCGAAACTTTGAAATATTTTTCACATTTTCTGCCTCTCAACGACCAATGACTTTTTCGAAACTTTGAAATAATTTTCACATTTTCTACCTCTCAACGACCAATGACTTTTTCGAAACTTTGAAATATTTTTCACATTTTCTACCTCTCAACGACCAATGACTTTTTCGAAACTATGAAATATTTTTCACATTTTCTACCTCTCAACGACCAATGACTTTTTCGAAACTTTGAAATATTTTTTCACATTTTCTGCCTCTCAACGACCAATGACTTTTTCGAAACTTTGAAATATTTTTCACATTTTCTACCTCTCAACGACCAATGACTTTTTCGAAACTGAAATATTTTTCACATTTTCTACCTCTCAACGACCAATGACTTTTTCGAAACTTTGAAATATTTTTCACATTTTCTACCTCTCAACGACCAATGACTTTTTCGAAACTTTGAAATATTTTTCACATTTTCTACCTCTCAACGACGAATGACTTTTTCGAAACTTTAAAATATTTTTCACATTTTCTGCCTCTCAACGACCAATGACTTTTTCGAAACTTTGAAATATTTTTCACATTTTCTACCTCTCAACGACCAATGACTTTTTCGAAACTTTGAAATATTTTTTCACATTTTCTGCCTCTCAACGACCAATGACTTTTTCGAAACTGAAATATTTTTCACATTTTCTACCTCTCAACGACCAATGACTTTTTCGAAACTTTGAAATATTTTTCACATTTTCTACCTCTCAACGACCAATGACTTTTTCGAAACTTTGAAATATTTTTCACATTTTCTACCTCTCAACGACCAATGACTTTTTCGAAACTTTGAAATATTTTTCACATTTTCTACCTCTCAACGACGAATGACTTTTTCGAAACTTTAAAATATTTTTCACATTTTCTGCCTCTCAACGACCAATGACTTTTTCGAAACTTTGAAATATTTTTCACATTTTCTACCTCTCAACGACCAATGACTTTTTCGAAATTTTGAAATATTTTTCACATTTTCTGCCTCTCAACGACCAATGACTTTTTCGAAACTGAAATATTTTTCACATTTTCTACCTCTCAACGACCAATGACTTTTTCGAAACTTTGAAATATTTTTCACATTTTCTACCTCTCAACGACCAATGACTTTTTCGAAACTTTGAAATATTTTTCACATTTTCTACCTCTCAACGACCAATGACTTTTTCGAAACTATGAAATATTTTTCACATTTTCTACCTCTCAACGACCAATGACTTTTTCGAAACTTTGAAATATTTTTCACATTTTCTACCTCTCAACGATCAATGACTTTTTCGAAACCGAAATGTTTTTCACATTTTCTACCTCTCAACGACCAGTGACTTTTTCGAAACTTTGAAATATTTTTCACATTTTCTACCTCTCAACGACCAATGACTTTTTCGAAACTTCGAAATATTTTTCACATATTTTCTACCTCTCAACGACCAATGACTTTTTCGAAACTTTGAAATATTTTTCACATTTTCTACCTCTCAATGACCAATGACTTTTTCGAAACTTTGAAATATTTTTCACATTTTCTACCTCTCAACGACCAATGACTTTTCCGAAACTTTGAAATATTTTTCACATTTTCTACCTCTCATCGAAAAATGAAGAAACCGATTATTATTACGTCTACGTATTTATAATTTACAAAATAAATAAATTTAACGATCAATAAAGTGTATCCGAGTTATCAGAAAAGAAAAAACGTGACGAATGAAATTTTTAAGATTGTTTCACTGCATTATATTGAAGAAATAATTTATATGGGTTTCTGGAAGCTCATAAAGTGTCAAGCATCTGGCATGAATGTGAAAACTCAACAAATGAAATCGAACCGATGTTCTTCCTCGTTTCTCGTAACTCATCCGTGGGATCTTTGCACATTGACGAATGCTAGATAAAAAAAGTGCAGAACGATTTCTCACAGTCTCTACGATACTGAATGATAAATACCGATCGTTAGCGAAACGCAGCGATTAATTTACAAGAGATACGACTTTTACCGTCAGGAATCCAGGAGCTTCCCCGTTCCGCACTGTACAAAACTACGACACAACCGCGACGAAGAACAAGACGACAGGTTCAAGAAACGACTCGAACACCTGGCAAACGAGAAAACAGAAAAACATTGTGGCTAACAGCTAACGAATATATACATACATATGTATCTATATGTTTGTGCAAATTTCTTTCTAACAAAAAACAATTGGAACTTTTATATTTATTACAGTGCATTTCAAGACTAGGGAGAAAATAGTACATTACGATACAAGTGCCGTAAGACTATTTTTGACGAGACACGTGATAATCACACGAGTTGACACGACAGCACGATATCCGGTGCGTGCTCTTTCTAAACGGTGGTCTGAAAAATGCACTTTTCTGAACGGAAGTCTGAAAAATGCACTTTTCTGAACTGAGGTGTGAAAAATGTACCTTTCTGAACGTAAGTCTGAAAAATGCACTTTTCTGAACGGAGGTCTGAAACATGCACTTTTTTGAACGGAGGTCTAAAAAATGCAGTTTTCTGAACGGCGGTCTGAAAAATACACTTTTCTGAACGGAGGCCTGAAAAAGGCACTTTTCTAGACAGGAAACTGAAAAATGCAAATTTCTGTGACAGGAGACTGAAAAATGCACTTTTCTGGACGGAGGACTAAAAAATGCATGAAAATTGCGATTTTTTTTTTACCAAAGAATTGTTGTAAAACTTATCATCTAACCGAAAAATACGTACAACTAACAAACAAAAATCTTTAAAAAATGTTGTTAACCGATATGGCTAAAAATTGTTATGAACATGAATTATAATTCTCAGCGTGAATGGACTTTTCGATACTGAAAACTATTGTAGCGCGTATTCTTGAATAATTTGAGAAGTATAAATAATAATGTCGAACCAATATTTGAGCTCATCGCATACTAAAGGAAAAAAACGTTTTTGTAGATTTAGCACGTCGAAAAAAAATCGGAAGTTAACATGGGATAGTTGGGATCATTCACCGGGTGCACCGCTACCTATAATTATTCTCGTTTCTTGTCAGAGACTCCGTTAACCCGGAGCCGCGTGCCGATCGCCCCGCCGTCGGAGGTTCTCGAGGAGAGCGATATAACTCGCAGCTCGCCCAGCGAGACCAGTTCGCTACACTACGTCGCCAGGTGAAACTAGAAAGCTGGAAAATATAAACAACTACCAGTGGTTTTTGCGCGTAGATATAAATTTTTCTCCCTGACCTCGTGGAAAATGCGGCTCGTTGATTTTCCTCGCACGTTAATCTGACGAAACAGTTCACCTGAGGATGAAATCATTCGCATTTCACTAATGAATCAAATAAAAATGAAGTTTCAAACCTTCGATGAGCAAAAAATAAAATTTTACGTTTACTGAATCATTATGCTTTGGTGATTGTACTTCGATTTTTTTCCATTCCGTAAAAAATCGCAATCTCAAAGCTACCGAAACCACAAAAAAAAACAGGAAGCTAAGAATGCAAATATCGCCTGGTTAAGTTTCTTCGCACGTTTATCTGATTAAAAAAAAGTCCACCTGTGGATGAAGTCATTCGATGCGTGTACTTCATTGATGAATCAGTGCCAAGAATAAATAAAAAAATGAAGTTGTAGTAAAAAAAAAGCAAACAAACAAACCAGAAGCCAATAATTTTTTATGTCGATCAATTTTAACAGCCCATAAAAAAATAAAAATTGATTATTACCTAATCAAATAAGATTGATTGCAAAGATAATAAAAAAAATTACTCCTTTGAATGGAATAATATTAAAAAATGGAAATACAAATATTGACTACATATTTCAAAAATATTTTATTAATAATAAAAAAATAATAATAAAAATTTGTCGATAAATTTCACAAAGCAAATATTGATACACAATGTCAATGACCCAAGACCTACGTCAACGTAATTCCACTTGGTGTCTTCGTTTTCTTTTAAATTTTCATCCTCACTACGTTGCGTTACGCACCCACTTTAAAATTATGGGTTCATTTAACTCATTAATTCCCATTCAGTTTGCGTAACATGCTGGCCCGTGTTGTCCATAAATTGGAAGGTGTGCGCCGACCGAGTATATTCCAGCAGCGTTGAACCTCGCACGGACCAATTTAATCGCTCGGCTCACGAGTATAACCACGTTGGGATCTCGAGTTTGGCTCGCCTTGCACTTGACACTGCTTCGGAAGCCAAAAAGAACCGAGGTCTTCCTGCTTCAAACGAGTCTTCGAGGCCAGACCAGGCGCCAGCAAGTTCTAGCCAACCGGACCAGCATCTTTTTTTTTCTCTCTCTCTCCTCTGTTTTAATTCTTCTTTTTAACGTCTCGCAGTCAAAAGAACCGCGGCGCATCCTTTTATCTCTTCGCCGGTATAATCACTTTTTGATCGTTTTCTTCGTTCCCTCTGGCTCTTCGTTTTATTCTCATCATTGACGTCATCACAACCATTCAAGGAGCCCAAATCACCTGTAAAATAAAAATATTGCATGGAATATATTTTTTTATTGATTATAAAGAAAAGAAATTTTTTTTAAAGTTAAAAAATAAAGAAAAGTAAAGAGAAAAATAATTTTTATTTTTACTAAAATATAATTTTTATTTTTACTAAAAAATAATTTTTATTTCTACTAAAAAATAATTTTCTTTTTACTAAAAAACAATTTTTATTTTTACTAAAAAACAATTTTTATTTTTACTAAAAAACAATTTTTATTTTTACTAAAAAATAATTTTTATTTTTACTAAAAAATAATTTTCTTTTTACTAAAAAACAATTTTTATTTTTACTAAAAAATAATTTTCTTTGTACTAAAAAACAATTTTTATTTTTACTAAAAAATAATTTTTATTTTTACTAAAAATAATTTTTAATTCTACTAAAAAACAATTTTTTTTTTCATAAATAATGACTAAAAAATAATTTTCTTTTTACTAAAAAACAATTTTTTTTTTCATAAAAAATGATAAAACACTTAATTTTTGTCCTTATTTGTATTTGTCCACTTTGTCGATAACTTGAACGTCATCGTGTACAGAAATAGCAATAAAAGAATGTTGATCCTGTCAGTCACGTGTCGACATTGAAAAAGTCATTGCCATTTAAACAGCGTGCGACACAAACGTGTTTTTTAAGTAACTTTGCACAGAGAACGTCGAGGCTCGTGGGCAAGTATAATGAAAACTACTGGGGAAAACGAAAAGTCCTAATTAGAGGTGCGAGTCGCGTGCGACACTGAAGTTGTCGAGTCTCGTATATAATGTATCTACTACTACGGATAGTCAATATACACGTCAGATTCTTCATTCGCAACGTCTAGCTCACTTTTTTTTATTTTTCAAATGGCAAGAACTAGACGAAGCATTTACGTATTCCAGAAAGCCACGAGAGTTTTACGACTTTACGAGGTCGTCGATTGCCTCTAAATCCCAAGTCTCTTAATTTATCTCAAATCCTACGATACTCAGAATACGAGAAAGTTGCGGCGCCATTATTTAAAAAAATATAGCAATACAATTGAAATATTGACATCGAACGGTCAATAAATCGGTAATGAAATTATCGAAAGTGGTGATAAATTATATTGCAGAAGAAAATTCGTAAAAAATTTTAAAAACTAAATAACAATTGCGGAATTTTGTGACAAGTTTTTGGGCAACATTTTGGTGTATTTAACTTTTTTTTGCCAATTTGGAATTTTTTTAAATGACGATATTTTTTAGCCATTTTTGTATAAAAATTTATTAATATTTTATAATATTTATTTATTTATTAAAATATATAGAATATTGATTTATTTATTAACAAGTTCAGTATAAAATCTAACCTTGTCAAAAACTTGTAAAAAAAGTATTTTATTTAGCTAAATATGAAATATTAGAATAAATTTGTAAAAATTTGAAAAGTCGAAATTATTTTGAGGCCGAGTTACGAAAAATATTCTAATTGTAATCGTTAGGAATAGATGAAAATCGAGTTATTTCGTATATAATGTTACGTAAATAAAACGTTGCCTTATACAATAATAAGCACGATGAAGATACTGCTGTTTTATTGCGCCTTGAAGGACTCGTGTGTCGATTCGCTTGGCGTGCGATCGGTTCGTGGAATAAATAAATATAAACGAATAAATGAATGATTAATGAGAAAAAAGTAAGCCATATGGTTTTCGTCAGAATGCACACTGGACATTGCATAAAATTTCATTCGACATCACCTGTAGATTTTATTTAGACGCTTTTACCGTGACGATCGCGACGAAACAACGAAAATCGGTATGAATCTGACATTTAATCGTGTATGTCCTGAAACTCTTTTATATAAAAATTAATGGAGTTGAGATCACGACAAATGCAATTTTCATGGTTTCGTTTTAACGAGCCTTTACGGTGATTCTTCATTACCGATCTCCAAGCACATATGTAAGCTGCGGTAAAAATTGCATAAAAATTCATTCGACACCATCTGTAGATTTTTTCTGCACGCTTTTACCGTGACGATCGCGACAAAATAACGAAAATCGGTATGAATCTGACATTTAATCGTGTATGTCCTGACGCTTTTTTATATGAAAATTCATGGATATTCTTTGGGGTGATCTCGAAAAATGCAATTTCCGTGGTTGTGTGTATACAAACCTTGAAGGTGCTTATTTATTACCGATCTCCAACTATATATATATAAGCTGCGGTAACAATTGCATAAATCTTTATTCGACACCATCTGTAGATTTTTTCTGCACGCTTTTACTGTGACGATCGCGACGAAACAATGAAAATCGGTATGAATCTGACATTTCATCATGTATATCCTGACGCTTTTTTATATGACAATTAATGGATATTCTTTGGGGTAATCTCGACAAATGCAATTTCCATGGTTGTGTGTATACAAACCTTGAAGGTGTTTCTTTATTACCGATCTCCACCTATATATATAAGCTGCGGTAACAATTGCATAAAACTTCATTCGACACCATCTGTAGATTTTTTACATGCTTTTACCGTGACGATCGCGACGAAACAACGAAAATCGGTATGAATCTGCCATTTAACCGTGATGTCCTGACGCTTCTTTATATAAAAATTAATGGATATGCTTTGGGGTAATCTCGACAAATGCCATTTTCATGGTTTCAGATAAACAAACCTTGACGATGATTTTTCATTACCGATCTCCATATATATACATATATATTTGTATGTATATATATAAGCAGCGGTGAACATTGCATAAAAACTCGTTCTACACTACCTGTAGATTTTTTTTACGCTTTTACCGTGTCGAGCACGACAAAACAACGAAAATCGGTATGAATCGGCCATTTAATCGTGTATGTCCTGAAGCTTCTTTATATAACAGGTTAAAAAAAAATCATGGAGATGTTTTGAGGTGATGAGATCTCGACATATGCAATTTTCATGGTTTCGTGTAAACGAGCCTTGACGGTGATTCTTCATTACCGATCTCTAACCATATATATAAGCTGCGGTAAATATATACACAGTGTATGAATCTGTTGCGAATACTGAATCGTTCTCACCGTCTCGGGGCGAAATTCCTCGAGGCTTAACGAGTAAATGCTGTCTTGATTGACTCGGTTCTCATGCAATTTTATTATCTCTCTTTTTCACGCTTACTACATTTTTTTGTTCCATTCCTTCATGTCTTTCACTCTTTTTTTTCGCATCTCGTGAGTGTCGTCTCGTGCCGCATCTTTTGCATAAGATCCTTTACCCCGAGTATAAAGGAGATTAAAAAAAAATTCTCACACATGGTGTGAGAATATTTATAACTATTATTCGCCTACTTTATTTTTCAATCATTTATCATAATTATCGATATGGTTATAAAGTTTATTACTGTTACGTTATTGTCAATAATTCACACATATATTATGATTAAATTGTTTATTGCTTCCTTATTACTTCGGCATGAAATTTCAATACAATACGATTTTCTCACCAATTCAAATAATGCTCTAAATAAATTATTGTTATTACGATTTTTTTTTAAAACCTAAATTTATCGAATTAATCGATCATCATTTTAAGAGTAGAGAAAGTAGATTTTCAGAGAAAGTTCTGAAAATGTAGAAAATTTGCACATGCAAAATTGTGAGTGGTTAATTTTACTTACAACGTGATTCTTATGTATTTTTTAAATTTCACATCCCTGCAACTATTATGTTCGGCTTAATATTTTTTTTTTTTTACATGATTAAGAATGATTTTACGAAGATCTGATCGTGAAAGAATTTTCATACGATTTTATTACCGATAAAAATAAATATACTTCTTTTTACAGAAATTATTACATAGAAAATGTAAAATGCGTTTCTTGCATGCAAGTAAATTATTCATTACTTCCCTATTGCTTTAGCATTAAACATTAATACAATGTAGTTTCTAATAAATTTACATTTCGCCCAAAACAAAAAATAAAATTATCATTAGAAAGAAAAGTAAATCGAGTAATGCGATCTTAATTTTTTATCGGTAGCAAAAACGATACAAATGATTTTTTGCATGATTGTAAATACCGTTACAAACAAACTATCATGCAGGATTTTTCTACCGACTTTTCTTGCCGATCAAAAAAATTCCAGATCCGAATACAAAAAATTACAATTAAAAAACAATTGATTTCCCACTCCTTACAATTTTTATATCGGTAAAATAATTTTTTACATGATTATATATACCGTCATAGACAAAATCTAACAATAAAAATTTTTCACGCGATTTTTCTTACCGATCAAAAAAATTCCAGATCCGAATATAAAGAATAACGATTTAACCAAACTTTATTTTACCCCCCTTAAAATTTCAATATCACCAAAGTTATATTTTGCATGATTATAGATATCGTTATAAATAATCTATCATATAGGATTTTTACAGCGATTTTTCTTACCGATCAAAAAAAAATTACTTTAATTTTTTAACAAAAATCGTTGTACCCCCTTAAAAAGCGAAAACGCGACGCATGCGCTCTCGTTGCATTCCAATCGGTACACGCTCGAGCAAAGCCTAACTGACGTCTATATATCGGTTCGTGCGTGTCACTCAGAAGTATATATATCGGCACGTAAATCTATTAAGGTCTGAAAAGCGAGAATGAAAGAAAAATCGATCAATCATTGCCATAGAAAAAGATCGATAGATTCCGAACGATCGAATAAGCCAAGGTAGAAACTTATATACGCTAATATATATAAATATACGGGGCATTCCATACCAAGTCGGCCACCAAAATTTAGCATACTTGCAAAAAATGTTCACAATTTTTTCAAAAATTATTTAGAGTATCAAGTACATCCCGAAATTATTTCAGAATTTTCGCACCTATGGTTTACCCAAAATATAATAACGATTTTTTTATTCCATTTTTTTCAATTCGCTGTATATTCAAAATTACCGATCGTACAAAAAATTTGTTCCTATATAAAATTTACTTTTTTGAATGTACTTTTGAATAAAAAAATTTCTATTAAAATTTTTCTATTTATATAAAAAAAATGTATTCTGTAAACAAAATGGCGAATTTTTTTTTAGGCCGTCTATAAAAAAAATTGATTAAAAAGTACATTCAAAAACTTAAATTTTATGTAGGACCACTATTTTTGTACGATCGGTAGTTATAAATATACAACGAATTGAAAAAAATGAGATTTAAAAAATCGTTATTTAATTTTGAGAAAACCGTAGGTGCAAAAATTCTGAAATAATTTGTGGATGTTCGTGATACTCTAAATGATTTTTGAAAAAATTTTGAACATTTTTTGAGTACTTGCTAAATTTTGGTGGCCCACTTGATACGGAATGACCCATATATATATACGGACAAACAACAGCGCCCCCCGCCAATTGGTGCAGAAAGCGTGACACGAATTCTTATTACCTACAACGGATTTACTTGCCGTTAGAATCGGAAATAGAAATTGTTATTTCGCAGCTGATCGTTTCGATCGTTTCTCACTCGCTTTCGGTCTATAAATACTTTCCGTTTCAATCGCGATATTTATTCCCCTAACGCTATCAATTCTCATTCGCATTCACTCGCGATCCTCGCATGGAATTAAATGCACTTCCGTCGCCAATAGAAACTCGACATTTCGCTCAGTTGACTTGTTGATTCGATTGTTGATGCACTAGTTGAACATATCGATCGGCACGTGACTCTCCATAATTCACATGACACTTTGACTTTTCACACACTCTGCAAATAGCCAAGTGAAACGTGTGAATGTTTTCTTAATTTCTAAGCTTAAAAAAAATAAACAAATGAATGTGAAAAATTTTCCAATTAAGGTTGATAATTTAATTGCTAACTATTGTGCTAATTAGTGTGAATCTTGACGTCGCGTGTCACGAAACTTTCGGTATTGTGGAGGCTAATTTTTATTGTAGTTAAGATTTATTGCTTTTTTATTAGGATATTTTTTTTGTGAAATTTTTCATAGAAAAAAAAATTGTATAGTAAAATAATTGTAGGGCAATTTCAATAGTTGGCACTATTTATTTTCTAATTTTTTCAACCGTTACGGAATTTTTAAATTTTTATTCTACAGAGAACCCAAATTTTTATATATATTTCTATTTTTCAAATTATTTATTCATTTATTTTATTATAATTTTTGGACCAAATTTCACGACCAGTGAAATTTGATCCAAAGTGCATTCTGCATTTTTATTTCCCGAAAAAATAATACAATTACTCATAAAAATTAAAAACAGAAATTTATAAAAATATTATTTTTTTACTATATTTATTTTACAAAATGTCAAGCATAAAAAAAAATTTGTCAATGATTTAATTACTGTTAAAGGATTATTTATTGCACTAAATGCAATTAATTACTAATTACTCACTTGAATACAAAAAAAAATTCTAACCAACAATTAATACGCAAATAGTAAAACAATAAATAATTTTTTTTAATTAAAAATATAATTTAAAAAATGTCAAAATTAAAAAAGAATTTGTCAATAGTTTAATTACTGTTAAAGGATTATTTATTACACTAAATACAATTAACTACTAATTACTCACTTTGATACAAAAAAAAATTTCAAACCATCAATTAATACCCATAATAAAATAATAAATAATTTTTACTTATAGGTGCCATAAATAGCCATTGTTTCTCCGAGAAGATCAGTCGTAAATTCCATAAAAGTGTACATACACTTAAATGGCTGTCACCTGTGCAAAAGTATTTAGCGATGAGCATAATTATTCTGTTAATGTAGAGAAATATTTTTGAAACATCGTAAAGTTGCTTGCATGTATTTAGTATACATCAGTGTCATGAAAATGTGATAAGTTGTGTTAGTCTTTACAAGGTAGCAAACACTATATATAGTCAGTACTGCAAATACTCGTGTATTATCGAGGTACGTATATTCTGCTCTATTTTCGAGTTAATATACACCCTGACGTGCACCAGACCTCTGTAATAGTGAATCCTAACTATATTAGGTGTATATACGCGGGCAGTAAGTGCAGGCATATATATAACGCACTATAGATCCAATGCCTTGCAGTACTTGAGGTGGTATTCCACTAGCAAGGCAACGATGAATTACTACACTTTCGTAATGCACAGCAGTTGCCACATTATCGCGTGTGTTGCGCCTTCGCATGGTAATATCAATTATTTCGAGTATGACAATCAACGGTTACTAGAATTTCTGTCGCTATGATTTATAATCAGCTTAGTTTTATTTATTTCAGCAATGTTCATACCGTTTTAAAGCTTTTTTTTCGGCTCATTCGCGAAATTTATTTAATTAATTTGGGGAAATAAATTAAGATAATAATCTTGTTTTGGTAACGATAAATAGAAGGTTGAAAAAAATCTATATTAAAATTTACTGTAATTAATTAGTAGTTGGCGTAATAATTTAATTAAATAATTAAGGTAATAAAAATAATTGTATGAAGTAGCAATTATAATTCATTAATTCCCTCTTAATAGTTGTCAAATTACCACAATTGTGCCTTTTAATTAGATAGCTAGACATCCCCTAATTAAAGTTACTTAACCGTTTTTCAAATTTCCCTACAGTTATTTAATTATGAGTATTACAAATTTGAATAAATGGTCCAATCAGCGCAATCTCTTTTGCCGCGCTGGGAGTCAGAGTGGGGGTTTCTCGATCGCTATTGGTTCTGCCTACCCCCTCCACGCCCGCCGCTTCTAGCGCGGGAAAATAAGTCGCTCTGATTGGTTACTTTATTCAAATGCTTGTAATTAATTAACTATCGAAAGTTTCGAAAAATGGCTAAGTAACTTTAGTTGGGGGATGATCAGCTGTCATTCATCCTGTGTATGCACAGATGCACTTATATTTTATGATTAGATATGTATATAGCGGATTTATTTATTTACAGTAAAAATTTTCCTGCTTATTTACTTTTTTAACAAAAATTCTTTGTAAATCCCATCTAAGCTGATTCAGAATTTTGTATTAGCTTTTTAATTACATATAGCTAGTCATTCCCTAACTAAAGTTACTTAGCCGTTTTTTTAAATTATCTTCAGTTATTTAATTATAAGTATTGTAAATTTGAATAAATGGTCCAATCAACGTGACGTAATCTTCCCGCGCTGGGAGTCAGGGTGGGGGTTTCTCGATCGCCATTGGCTCTGCCTACCCCTTCCTCTCCCGCCGCTTCTAGCGCGGGAAAATAAGTGGCTCTTATTGGTTCCTTTATTCAAATGCTTGTAATTAATTAACTATCGAAAGGTTCGAAAAATGGTTAAGTAACTTCACTCGGGGGATGATCAGCTGTCATTCGCCGAAAAATATATGATATTCTGAATCATCCTGTATATGCACAAATGCATTTATATAGTATGTATTTATTGGATATGTATTTAATTATCAACGACGACTATACTGACCACTACTTGATCCAACTCTTTCTTACTATAAAACCACGAGTGTTACGCCGTATGAGTGCAAGCTGGTTCAACCAGGCGACACACTTTCGTACCGGTATCGCTGCAGGAGTCGTGCGGAAAATTCTGCGGTTTTAATATGTAGGTATAAATATATATGCAGTCGCATTACGCATGGGCATTCACGTCAGATCACGGATAGTGATCTCAGACACTGTTATTATCAGAAATGGCGTGTCACCGTTATATTTTATTTACTTCTTACTTAATTCTTCTTTAACACGTATCTATATAACTCCTAAGTGAAGGTTATGCAAAATAGTCGTTTGCCTGGTATTATTTTTATAGATTTTATTGCCCCTATTAAAATACATGCACTGTTAAAAAATTTACATTATAACCTCAAAACTTTCAACATATTTCACTCGGAAATGGGTAAATGAAATTCACTGACATTTTAGCATGATATTAGTGCCATAAATATACAAACATTGTAGCAAAATGTCTGACTTTTAATTACTTGTTCCATAAATAAATGTGTCAAAAGTTTTGAGATGGGAACTGAATCATAAAAATGGGCGTGGCAACGTTTTTAGGCGAAAAAACGTCGTTTATGGTTTTGCATCGAACTAAAAATTTTGTTGCATAGTCAGAATATCGTTATGAACAATTAATTACCTTTCATCTTTCAAGGCGAATATTGGACACTATAGCTATTTTTGTAAATGGATATTTTAAAGATATTATTTATGCACAAAATTGCAAAAAGGCCTTAAGGAACTTAGAACGTTCAAAACTTTAAAAGTAGATGCTAAATGTTTGTATCGTTATTTACTATTACAAAAATTAAGCATCAATTTGACTTTAAGCATTTCAGCATCCTTAAGGTCACTCAACTTACCAATTATGAAATCGTCCATAAAAATAGTGAAAAGTAACGAATATTATTAATCTTTCACTTATTTTCGTTATAATTTCGAAAGCATCAGGAAGGCCTTAAGGGGGCTTATCGTTCGTTATATCACTCAACACTAGTTGAATAAAAGTTAAATATTTTTCAAACCGTCTCTTTTTTTACGATTACAAAAATTAAGTCCCGATTTGTCTTGCATGAATCGTTTCAATATCCTTAAGCCCATCCAATTAGTCATTAACGCTGATTTTCTCGCAAGGCAAATATTGAACGATTTCGCAATTTTTATAGATTAGATCATTTTAAGGCGGTAATATTTCCGTGAAGATTATTTTTCCACAATATTTCAATATATAATTTCGGTAGCGTCGAGAATATGCCACAAGTTGTTGGACGTAAATTCTGTGGCTTTACGGGAAATTGTTATTGGCCTGCACTTTGAGTCTAAAGCCGGGGAATGTCGATTGGATCGTAAACGCGGGCGTATGAAGGGAGCGAGCGGCTTCGACTAAGTTTCCTCGCAAATAACCGATAAAATCGGTTGCCTTCGATCGTTAATTCTCAGAGCCAAAGTGCGAACTCGTATCCTGGATGAAATGTTGTTGTTTTTCTTTTTTTTCTCAGAATTAAGGGGTTAAAAAAGAATCGTTTTCCTCGATCGTCATACGTCCTGTTACGTGCCAATTCCGGAAACGAAATTTCCTGCACACTTTACTACGAAAACGTAACGCGTCTCGTGTAAGACCCATTAAAATGCGGATGCTCGAATGGTTCTTCGCTGCCGATTATCGCAGCCCGAAAAGAAACAATGCTTAAGAAAAGAATTTTAAAAACGTTTCCTACATTTAAATTACTATGTTACAATTTTTTTTGTTAAATAGCCTTTAAAATCGTTTAAATAATCTAAATCGGTGAAACGATCTTTAAAATTTACCGATTAAATTAATTAATTTTTACTCCTACCGATTATCGGAAAAATCGGCAACATTTAGTTTAGACATTTTGATACGTCAAATTTGACCCTAATACATTATTGGTCAGAAATTTACAAAAAATGTCAGTGATAAAATCGGTAACCTTTGGCCGTTATTTCGTTGAAAATTTTATCGTTTTTTTTTATTCCTCAGAATTATAAGGAGTTAAAAAGTTGGTACAAACGATCTTCAAAATGTACCGATTTAAAAAACCGATTTGTACTCCAAACGATTTTTAAAAAAATCGGCACCATTTATTTTAGACATTTTGATAGGTCAAACTTGACCTCAAATGTATTATTGATCAGAAGTGAAAAAAAATATGTCAGTGATAAAATCGGTATCCTTCGATCGTTAATTTGTTGAAAATATTGTCTTTTTTTTTGTTCGTCAGACCTAAGGGGTTAAAAAGTTGGTGTGAATAAATTGTTGAAACGATCTTCAAAATTTGCCGATTTAAAACCTCTCTTTTCCACCAACCGATTTTTTAAAAATCGGCACCATTTATTTTAGTCATTTTCATACGTCAAACTTGACCTTAAATGCATCATTATTCAGAAGTGAATAAAAAAATATCAGTGATAAAATCGGTTGCCTTCGATCGTTAATTCTCAGAGTCAAATTGCAAAATCGTGTCTTGGAAAAAATGTTGTCGTTTTTTTATTTGTTCCTCGGAATTATTAAGGGGTTTAAAAGTTGGTGTGAAAAAATCGTTGATACGATCTTCAAAATTTACCGATTTAAAAAAATCTTTACCCCAACCGATTAAAAAAAAATCGACATTTATTTTAGACATTTTCATACACCAAACTTTACCTTATTGCATTATTGTTCAAAAACAAATTTTTTAAATGTCAGTGATAAAATCGGTTCCCTTCGATCGTTAATTCTGCAGAGCGAAGTTGCAACATCGTGTCTTGGGAAAAACATTGTTGTTGCCGATTTTTCTTTCTTTCTCAGAATTAAGGGGTTAGACAATTGGTTTTCCTAGATCATCGTGCGTCCCGTTACGTGCAAATACCGGAAACGAAATTTCCTGCACAATTTGCTTGGAAAACGTAACACCATTGGCGTCTCGTGTAAGACGCATTAAAACGCGAGTGCTCGAAAGGTTCTTCGTTGCGAATTATCGGGACCCGGAAAAATACGTCGAGTGAAACGCCACGTTCGACACTACGAATGCTTAACCACAAAAGAAATCCCTGCGCACTTTTACACCTGATCGTAAATCATTCTCTCGATTTTTTTTTCGCTTCTGCAAAACATTATTATGTAGCACGTAGAAATCTTTACGTATATTATAGCGTGCGCGATGGTCACGCCCTCTCGCTCGAGAGATTTATCATTATCCCCTCAATAATTCTAACTTTTAATTGCACTATTTTTTGGGCTTCATTTATTTAATTTTTTTTTTTCCTTTTTTTTTTTTTAGATGCGACTAGAATTGACTATCTCATGGATATTAACGAGTTTGTTGAGTACGATGGTGCGGTTTAACAACCGTTACTTTCACTCGAAAATTATTGAAAGCCAACGAAGCACAGTCAATTTATTTTACAATGTCATTACAACTAGTGGATTACAAAGTGTATATTGTCTTGGGGTGAAATTGTTCAAATTAACCAACCCATAATTTATCCACTTGAGATCATATATGGGAATGAAGTACATACAAGAAAGTAAACGCGGATATGAGGCATTTCTGTTAGCAGTGCATTTTATTAAATTTTTACCTGTTCCGAAAATTATTAATCGAATATTTTCTATTCAAGAAAGACATTTTTTTTTCTGCAATATTTACGGTGATTTTTGCTTTTTCGATCCAAAGTTAAAAAATTTATCAAAACATTAAATTCATACAAATTTCATTGTTTACTTTTTGTTTTATTGTTAAAATGAAAACGACACAAATACTTTTAAAAAATTTGAAATAAAATAAAGGATTAAAAAAAAATTATAAAATAATTTTTTGCAAAAAAAATATTTTGAAAAATTTATTAAAAATTTGATAAAAAATCACAATTTTTGTTTAAACACGAAAAAAATTTTAAGTTTTTTTCTGAAAATCTGAAGAAAAAATCGCAGATTGTGGAGTGCCCAAAAATCATAATAAAATGTACGTCTTTAGTAGCTTTCAAATATATAAATGATCTACAATTTTTTTTTCCTCTCGATCTAATTTGTACAAATTATATATATGATCGAATCTAATTTATTTTGATGTGGATCAACTAGTTAATTTTACTAGCTCGTATATTTCGTTGCAGTAAATATTCAAGCATGGAACAGTAATCGAGAAAGCGCTTGTCATGCTCAATAATTAATGTATTCCATCGTTGAAACAGAGAAAATTTCACGGTCAAGTTTATCGCAACTAGCGATCGCTCTACTAAGTCCAAAACCGGACTTCCCACGCGCGTTCGAATACATTTTAAGTGGTGCTATAGATCTTAAAGCCTGGAATAATAAATCAGCAAAAAAAAAAAAAAAAAAATTCGAAAAAAACGTTTCTTAAATTTAAATTGCTATTTAAAAAAAAATCCTTTTTAAACATCGTAGTAAATAAATCGTTAAAAAAAAGAAAACAGCGATATAAATTTTTATTTATTATAAACAAAAAAAAAAATTATCACAAACACCTAAATTTAAATTGCTTTATCGAAAAAAAATCTAAATCGTCAAAATGGTCATAAAAAATTTACCGATTTAAAAAATTCTATTTTAGGCTAAACGATTTTTCAAAAATCGGCAACATTTATTTTAGTCGTTTCGTTACGTCAAACTTGACCGTAAATGCATGATTGGTCAGAAGTGAAAAAAAAATGTCAGGGACTTTTTGGTGTAGCAGTTATAAGTTGACAATCCGGTTTTTTTTCGGTCTTCGGGAAGACTAAAATATCACGTCTGCGACTAATCGAGTTAGTAACCAATGGTCGTTGACACCTGGCCCGAGATTTATTAATAGTCCTGGCGGCTCTCAGACCTCGAACCCGAAAATCATTAATACTGCATGGCCTGCACGATATTATAATACCGATATTTGAATAATACCGCCCATATATATATATAGTAATATGTTACGGCACGTGGGATTATAACTGTACAGTAGCGTCCTTGCAAAGTCGTACGTAGAAATCGCTGTCGTATCATGCACGCTTCTGTACCCTGAATTAATTTAAGAAAAAGAGATAAAGCAGCAGGTGTCGTCGATCCATAAATAAGATCGGTAATAAAACCAGTGAAACGTGAAGAATCTTAAGAATAACAGTGACAGATGTTTACATATTTGCAAGGATCAAGAAAATCTTAAGGAGGTTCGGTTCAAATTGGTGAAATCGGTAAAAACATTAAAAAATCGATATCTAAAAATTACGAAATTAAGCACTTATTTTTATCTTGTTTGAAGCATTACAACGTCCTTAAGGTCTACCAGACTTGAAAATTACTATAAATCGTTCCATAAATAAGATCGGTAGTAAAACCAGTGAAACGTGAATAATCTTAAGAATAACAGTCACAGATGTTTACATATTTGCAAGAATCAAGGAAACCTTAAGGAGATTCGTTTCAAATTAGTAAAATCGGTATAAACACTAAAAAATCGATATCTAATAATTGCGAAATTAAGCACTTATTTTATCTTGTTTGAAGCATTACAATGTCCTTAAGGTCTACCAGACTTGAAAATTACTATAAATCGTTCCATAAATAAGATCGGTAGTAAAACCAGTGAAACGTAAATAATCTTAAGAATAACTGCGCCAGATGTTTACATATTTGCAAGGATCAAGGAAACCTTAAGGAGATTCGTTTCAAATTGATAAAATCGGTGTAAATATAAAAAATCGGTATCAAAAAATTACGAAATTAAGCACGTATTTTATCTTGTTTGAAGCATTACAATGTCCTTAAGATTTCCCGGACTTTATAATTATTATAAATCGTTCCATAAATAAAATCGGTAATAAAAACAGTGAAACGTGAACAATCTTAAGAATAACTGCGCCAGATGTTTACATATTTGCAAGGATCAAGGAAACCTTAAGGAGATTCGTTTCAAATTGATAAAATCGGTGTAAATATAAAAAATCGGTATCAAAAAATTACGAAATTAAGCACTTATTTTATTTTGTTTGAAGCATTACAACGTCCTTAAGGTCTCCCAGACTTTATAATTATTATAAATCGTTCCCTAAATAAAATCGGTAATAAAAACAGTGAACCGTGAACAATCTTAAGAATAACAGTGACAGATGTTTACATATTTGCAAGGATCAAGAAAACCTTAAGGAGATTCGTTTCAAATTAATAAAATCGGTGGAAATATAAAAAATCTGTATCAAAAAGTTACGAAATTAAGCACTTATTTTATTTTGTTTGAAGCATTACAACGTCCTTAAGTTGTCCCAGACTTGATAATTATTTTTAATCGTTCCGTAAATAAAATCGGTAATAAAAACAGTGAATCGTGAAGAATCTTAAGAATAACAGTGACAGATCTTTACATATTTGCAAGGATCAAGCAAATCTTAAGGAGGTTCGTTTCAAATTAGTAAAATCGGTGCAAATAGAAAAAATCGGTATCGGAAAATTACAAAATTAAGCACTTATTTTATCTTGTTTGAAATATTACAACGTCCTTAAGGTCTACCAGACTTGAAAATTACTATAAATCGTTCCATAAATTAAATCGGTAATAAAAACAATGAAATATAACGATACATTACTAATAAACCTCCTTAATTTCATCCAAGTTGGCCGTTAATAAATCTGATGTCCTTCGAAAAATAAAATCGGTAATAAAAACAGTGAAATGTATTGCTAATAAACATCCTTAAGGTGATACAACTTGCCCAATAATAAATATAATGACTTTCCATAAATAAAATCGGTACTAAAAAAGTGAAATGTAACAAAATATTAATTATCCATCTCTTATTTCTTCTGTCTCTGCGAAAGAATCAAGGAAGCCTTAAGGGTCCTTAAAAGTATATAATGACTTTCCCATCAATAAAATCAGTATTAGAAACCGTGAAATTTAACGAAATATTAATTATCCTTCTCTTATTTCTTCTCTCTCTGCGAAATAATCAAGGAAACCTTAAGGCTCCTTAAAAGTCCCATAACACTTTGAACATTACTCAAATTAATGTTAAATATTTTTTATATATATATTTTTTAATATCAAAATAGCAAATTTCAATTGCGTGAAGTGGTGCAATCTCCTTAAGGTCATCCAACTTTACCATTATTATAAATTCATTGTCGAGGTCGGTCTCATCGATGGCAAGAAAGTGCCTCGAGCGATCTTGTTCGTCGGAGTCTGACTGGACTCTTAATCTGGGAGCATCAACCTTCTCAAGTTTCTTCCTTCATTCTTGTTTCTTCGTAGTCCAGTAAACCAGTGCAATTCTCAGTTACGAGGTATAACAACCTGCGTTCGTTCAGTCTTCCAGAGCACACAATTAAATTCTTTCAATTGACAGTTTGCCTTGAGAATAAAGATTAGAAAAATTCAAAGAAAAACTAGTTTGTCGTCTTAAGGACTCTCCATACGATAATCCAGCCATCTTGAATCGTCACAAAAACAAAAAAAGAATAAATCAGAAAAATATCAAAGCCCCATTTTTTAAGTCGACTAATTTTGAAAAAATGAATTATTAATGAGCTTTATTTAAAATGTCAATGTGATGCTTAACGCCGAAATTCAATTTAAACCACCATAACTCGCAAACTACTCGACCAAACGAGTTTAAATTTTAATGCCATACAGAATACTGGCGGAATTTCAATTAGTTTTATTTTTATAAAAATTCATCGAGGCATTCAGATTTCGTGAGATTTTTTATATTTTCAACAATGTCAGGAAACGCTGTAACATGATCAAATTTTCAACTATTGGACTGAAACGTTGTATGAAAATTCAACAAAGTCATACGATCTTTGGTATTGAATTCGGGCAAAATTTTTTGAGATTAACGAAATAATTTCATTTTTCAATGCACAGTTTGCCTTGAATAAAGATTAGAAAAATTCAAAGAAAAACTAGTTTGACGTCTTATCGCCGAAATTCAATTTAAACCACTATAACTCGCGAACTACTCGACCGAACGAGCTTAAACTTTAATGCCATACAGAATACTGGCGGAATTTCAATTAGTCTCATTTTTATAAAAATTCATCGAGGCATTCAGATTTCGTGAGATTTTTTATATTTTCAACAATGTCAGGCAACGCTGTAACATGATCAAATTTTCAACTATTGGACTGAAACGTTGTATGAAAATTCAACAAAGTCATACGATCTTTGATATTGAATTTGGGCAAAATTTTTTGAGATTAACGAAATAATTTCATTATTCAATGCATAGTTTGCCTTGAATAAAGGTTAGAAAAATTCAAAGAAAAATTAGTTTGACGTCTTAACGCCGAAATTCAATTTAAACCACTATATCTCGCGAACTACACGACCGAACGAGCTGAAATTTTAATGACATATAGAATACTGGCGAAATTTTAATTGCTCTCATTTTTATAAACATTCATCGAGGCATTCCGATTTCGTGAGATTTTTTTATATTTTCAACAATGTCAGGCAAGACTGCAACATGATAAAATTTTCAACTATTGGACTGAAACGTTGTATGAAAATTCAACAAAGTCATACGATCTTTGATATTGAATTTGGGCAACATTTTTTGCGATCAACGAAATAATTTCATTTTTCAATGCATAGTTTGCCTTGAATAAAGATTAGAAAAATTCAAAGAAAAACTAGTTTGACGTCTTAGCACCGAAATTCAATTGAAACCACCATAACTTGCAAACTACTCGACCAAACGAGTTTAAATTTTAATGCCATACAGAATACTGGCGGAATTTCAATCAGTCTCATTTTTATAAAAATTCATCGAGGCATTCAGATTTCGTGAGATCTTTAAATTTTCAACAATGTCAGGCAACGCTGCAACATGATAACATTTTTAACTATTAGACTGAAACGCTTTATGAAAATTCAACAAAGTCATACGATCTTTGGTATTGAATTTAGGCAAACTTTTTTGAGATTAACGAAATAATTTCATTTTTCACTGCATAGTTTGCCTTGAATAAAGATTAGAAAAATTCAAAGAAAAACTAGTTTGTCGTCTTAACGCCGAAATTCAATTTAAACTACTATAACTCCCGAACTACTCGACCGAACGAGCTTAAATTTTAATGCCATACAGAATACTGGCGAAATTTTAATTGCTCTCATTTTTATAAAAATTCATCGAGGCATTCCGATTTCGTGAGTTTTTTTGTATTTTCAAAAAATGGTAGGCAACTCTGGATGAAAAAATCACTCACATATTAGTTCATTATGTTATGAATTTAGACTCGACCAAATTAGTCACGAGAAAAAATTCAATAATTCATCGCGTTTTCCAAATTTCGCACACATAAATTAAAGAAAGTCAGGATTGACAATTTGCTTGACGTTCACTTACTCAATATAACCAAGTGTCGCTGCTTCAGGCCGGTGCGTCTCGAACTTGTTCGCAAACTGGTTGGACGTTGTCCCGTGTGTGGTTTACACGAGTAAAAAGTATATCCACCTTGAGTCACGCTTTTATACTCGTTTCGAACGATGCCGCAAGATGATACGCCGTGAAAGGTGAGGATGAGGCCAAGTTCACGGCTCCAGGTAATAATTTCCTTGCAGTCTCTTGTCTCGCCTGTTTGCAATCAAGTTGACGGATGAAAGAAATTTTTTTATCAAAAAAATTGTAACAAAAAAGAATACGGTTATGCTGTCACACAAATGTTTTATTTGAGAAACGAAATTTTCAGGCTCAACAATATTTTTTGTTGGTTCAGTAATTGCATTAATTTTTTTTGCCACGTTTGTCAATGCAAATATTTTTTTTATTTGAGTAAAATTTTTTTTAAATCCTGCAATTACATCAATTGATATAACTGAGCAAGAGCAAAATGGAAAATATTTTCGTGGGATTTTTTTTTTACCAATTTTATGAATCCATATATTTTTTTTAATTTTCCTAAAACTATAAAATTGCTGTGATTTGTCCGTTCATTTTTTTGTGTATTTAATAAACAAGAGGAAAGTGGATAATATTTACATGGGATTTTTTTTCTGGTTTTATGAATGAAAGTTTATCGATGGAAATATTTTTTTATTTACCTAAAACTATAAAATTACTGTGATTTAAAAAAAATTGCAATTCAAAAAAAAAATATTTGTAGCGAATGTACTCGGTTAAAAAAAATGTCAGTTATGAAAATATTTTCCTTTTTCTGCTCGTAGAGTAAAATTTTTTTTTTATCAAGGTAAAATATTTGCAATTGCAGTACCATTTAATTTTCATAATTTTCAAAGAACTCTCTGCAAAAAAAAATCTATAAATAACCACGTGTTTAGAATTTCTCCAACAATTTATTAATTAAAAAATACCCAACAACTTTTGCATACGCAGATAGAAAAATATATATGTAACATATATTTTTAATATATGGCGCTAAAAATTTCTATATGTTGCATATAATTTTGCAGACATATATGCAAAATATATGTAACATATATATTTAATATATGGTTCCAAAAATTCATATATGTTGCATATATTTTGCATATATATATATAGGCAAAAATATATTTCATATATGGCTCCAAAAATTCCTATATGCTACATATATTTTTGCATAAATATATGCAAAATATATGTAACATATATATTTAATATATGGTTCCAAAAATTCCTATATGTTGCATATATTTTGCATATATATAGGCAAAAATATATTTCATATATGGCTCCAAAAATTCCTATATGCTTCATATATTTTTGCATACATATATGCAAAGTATATCTAACATATATAAAATACATGGCGCCAAAAATTTCTATATATTTCATATATTTTTGAATACATATATACAAAATATATCTAACATATATATTTAATATATGTCTCCAAAAATTCCTATATATCGCATATATTTTGTATACATATATGCAAAAGCATATATAAAATATATCATTAATATATGCCGCCAAAAATTTATATATTTTGCATATATTTTTGCACACATATATGCAAAATATATACAACATATATAACACACATATATATATGAAATTGATTAAAAAAATATATACATATATTTATGTTTAGCGCCAAAAAGTTTTATATGTCGAATATATTTTCCATATATATGTTTATATTTTTAAGTGGGTATGCAAACTGCAACAAAGCGATCGTTGGCGTTGCGAGTTGTGTGAATGGTTACGCAATAAATAGCTCGTTCGGGACGTCTAGCGTAATACTACAGTTACAGCTTCGCGGAGATAAAAAGAGACGGAGAGTGCGCTTGAATTCCGCAAGATGATATACAACAACAACAAGGATAAGGCCAAGTTCGAGCTGGCAGATCATCGCACTTAGCATCCACGGTGCGTTAGCTGCATACGCAAGTGCATTCACGCTCTCATGTATATATACGAGACTCACGGGATTTTCTTCGTACTATGCACGTGACTCGATGCAAACGTGAAACGAATGTGCAAACACATCTTGGATAATTGTACAACACTTGGACATGAGATAAACGTGAGACTAATTTAATTAACTTCTCGGTGAAAATGTGTTTTAGCTAATTTTAAATGACAGCTTTATTAAGTGTACATGATTATTTTTATAGTAGTATCATTTTTGTTCTTTCTATTATGCAGTCAGTGTAATTTTTTTTTAACTACTATTTATAGTCCCTAAAATAAAAATTATTCTAAACTTATAATTATAAGATAAAAATTTCGCTGTTAAAAATTGTATTTTATTTGCTTTCATTTTTTTTTATACATTTGGAAAAAATTCAGTGGAGGTCATTTTTGCTTGTATGGTAATTATTACAATACTACATTTTTTCGTAACTCTATCAATTTTTCAAATCCCAATCAATAATTTATACTTAAGAAAATAAAATAAAATATTTTTTTCCTTCTAGAGTAAGAATTTTTTTTCTATCATTCCATTGAAGATCATTTTTGCTTGTACGATAATAATAATAATAATAACATTTTTCGTAACTCTGTCAATTTTTAAAATCCCAATCAATAATTTATATTCACGAAAATAAAATAAAATATTTCCCTTCTAAAGTATTTAATTTTTTTCTATTATTCCATTAAATATCATTTTTGCTTGTATGATAATTATAATAATAATAACATTTTTCGTAACTCTGTCAATTTTTAAAATCCCAATTAATAATTTATATTCAAGAAAATAAAATAAAATATTTCCCTTCTAAAGTGTTTAATTTTATTCTATTATTCCATTAAACATCATTTTTGTTTGTGTGATAATTATAATAATAATAATATTTTTCGTAACTCTGTCAATTTTTAAAATCCCAATCAATAATTTATATTCACGAAAATAAAATAAAATATTTCCCTTCTAAAGTGTTTAATTTTTTTCTATTATTTCATTAAATATCATTTTTGCTTGTATGATAATTATAATAATAATAACATTTTTCGTAACTCTGTCAATTTTTAAAATCCCAATCAATAATTAATATTCAAGAAAATAAAATAACATATTTCCCTTCTAAAGTGTTTAATTTCTTTCTATTATTCCATTAAATATCATTTTTGCTTGTATGACAATTATAATAATAATAACATTTTTCGTAACTCTGTCAATTCTTTAAATCCCAATCAATAATTTATATTCAAGAAAATAAAATAAAATATTTCCCTTCTAAAGTGTTTAATTTTTTTCTATTATTCCATTAAATATCATTTTTACTTGTATGCTAATTATAATAATAATAACATTTTTCGTAACTCTGTCAATTTTTTAAATCTCAATCAATAATTTATATTCAAGAAAATAAAATAAAATATTTCCCTTCTAAAGTGTTTAATTTTTTTCTATTATTCCATTAAATATCATTTTTGCTTGTATGATAATTATAATAATAATAACATTTTTCGTAACTCTGTCAATTTTTTAAATCTCAATCAATAATTTATATTCAAGAAAATAAAATAAAATATTTCCCTTCTAAAGTGTTTAATTTTTTTCTATTATTCCATTAAATATCATTTTTGCTTGTATGATAATTATAATAATAATAACATTTTTCGTAACTCTGTCAATTTTTAAAATCCCAATCAATAATTAATATTCAAGAAAATAAAATAAAATATTTCCCTTCTAAAGCGTTTCAATTTTTTTCTATTATTCCATTAAATATCATTTTTGCTTGTATGATAATTATAATAATAATAATATTTTTCGTAACTCTGTCAATTTTTAAAATCCCAATTAATAATTTATATTCACGAAAATAAAATAAAAGATTTCCCTTCTAAAGTGTTTAATTTCTTTCTATTATTCCATTAAATATCATTTTTGCTTGTATGATAATTATAATAATAATAACATTTTTCGTAACTCTGTCAATTTTTAAAATCCCAATCAATAATTAATATTTAAGAAAATAAAATAAAATATTTTTTTCCTTCTAAAGAGTTTAATTTTTTTTTCTGTTATTCTATTAAAGATTATTTTTGCTTGTGTGCTTGAATTACCAGGAGAGAGGCTACAATCGTTGATTTACGACACGAGTCGAGAGTTAAGGTCGAGTCGCACGCTGCAACGATGCACTGATGCACTCTGAGCAGCATTATGTGAACCCCGCTCGTAGTGTATCGACTTAAGTCGCCAGAATAGAGTTTCGCTGCTACCATTCTTTGATTCCTCTGACCTTTGCTCCTCCGGCTACGATTGTCTATGCGATGAGCCTTGTTACCGATCTCTACTCCCATTTGTGGATTTCTACACGTGAATCTACTGCACCCTGAATTTCTCGACAAACAAAACAAAATAGTTGGATTATAAACAATGAAATGGTATTTTACAGACACTCTTCTATTATGCAGTAAATTCATCATTTTTTAGTAAATTTAGAAAATTTTAAAGATCGGTAAAAAAAAAATTCTTCCACAATTTTTTTTTTTTTTTTTTATGAAATAAATTTAAAAAAAATTTTTATGAATCATTTTCCAACAATCTTGAAATTTTATAAACAATTTCGAGATCATTGGACGAACGATGTAAAAAAAATCAATATTAAAAATTTTCTGAAAGAGAAATTTAAAAATTGTTACAAAATTCTGTTAAAAAAATTATGTTTATTATATTTAATATAGTTGAAAAATTTATGTTCCTGCATTAATATTGTTATGAAATAAATTATTATTTTTTTTATCAATGATTTTCCAACAATTTTGAAATTTTTTTTTCTTGTTTGATTGGTAATTGAAAAGTCACAGTTTTTGGACATGTTTTCATATAAAGATTGCATATCAGTAAATACACCATTTTTTAGCACATTTAGAAAATTTTAAAGATCGGTAAAAAAAATTTATTTCACAATTTTTTTTTTTTTTTTTCAATGAAATAAATAAAAATAATTATTTTTTTTTACGAATCATTTTCCAACAATCTTAAAATTTTATAAGTAATTTTGAGATCATTGGACGAACGATGTAAAAAAAATCAATATTAAAAAATTTCTGAAAGAGAAATTTAAAAATTGTTACAAAAACCTGTTAAAAAAATTATGTTTATTATATTTAATATAGTTGAAAAATTTATGTTTCTGCATTAATATTGTTATGAAATAAATTATTCTTTTTTTTATCAATGATTTTCCAACAATTTTGAAATTTTTTTTTTCTTATTTGACTGGTAATTGAAAATTCACAAATTTTGGACATGTTTTCATATAAAGATTGTATATCAATTTAAAAAAATTTGGAGATCATTGGACGAACAATTAAAAAAAAAAATTCCAAAAAAGAAATAAAAAAATTGCTACAAAATTCTATTCAAAAAATTGTATATTATATTTAATATGTTTGAAAAATGTTACTGCATTAATATTTTTATAGGCTAAAAAGTAAATACATAAATAATATTTTCTAAGCTAAGAGATAATAATAGTACAGGTCTTAAATATTTATTTCAAATTAGTCGAGCTACTGAAAAATTAATAGCACAATTGGAATGTTTTTTCCACTTACGTTATTTATTTCAAGGTGGGATTGGGTAATATGTTCTCGAAGTAGTAAAGGCCATTGTTGAACAGACTTTGCAGCGTTGAATAGAACACGATTTGGTTGTGCGCTATTTCTCTCGTCTATAATGTCTAGTGTAACACTCACTTTACCTACTAACTAATACTATGACTGCGACTACAAATACAACCAAACGATAATGATTAACCACTAAATACTAACAACAACAAACTCCGGTTGTTTGCCACTTCTATACTGCAAGAAGCCATTAATAAAAAAATAACATTCTTAACGCCTCTGAGAATCGTGCAAATGCGATTCTCAATTCTAAGGTCGATCGTGAGGCTTGGAAATTTAAAGGTCAGACTCTAGCTGATTTCTTTAGAGACTCTGAACATCACTCGAACAAACCACAGCGGTGAACACCTCAACCTGCCGATAATCACGCGAGTAAGACGTCAGGGAATAATTGTAGTCAGGTAAACTCGAATCGAACTGCATCGGAAATGCACTGGAGATTGCGCCGACGTACAGAATTGCCTTAAGCCATATGGGCGGCGAATGTAAGGGGCGGGTCGTTGAAAAAATGTGCCTCATAATTATCCGAGGTATTCGACCTCTTCGATAAATCATTGATTTATGATCGGTATTTTTTTTTTCAACCGATTTTTCAATCTTTAGAATTATCTATTTATGAATTTATAATTTGTGCACATATATGGAATGTCTTGGTATTAAGGCGAGGAACGAGTTTGGTTAGGAAAATCGGTTCAAGGCATTTTACGGATTTAAGAAATCGGTAACATTTTGCCGATTTTTCAATTCTGGTGAAACATTTATTCATTAAGTTATCATTATTTGCAAGGACGGGATTCGACTTCTTCGATAAATCATTGATTTATGATCGGTATTTTTTTCCAACCGATTTTTCAATCTTTAGAATTATCTATTTATGAATTTATAATTTGTGCATATATGGAATGTCTTGGTATTAAGGCGAGGAACGAGTTTGTTTAGGAAAATCGGTTCAAGGCATTTTAAGGATTTAAGAAATCGGTAACATTCTACCGATTTTTGAATTCTGGTGAAACATTTATTCACTAAATTATCATTATTTGCACGGGCGGGATTCGACTTCTTCGATAAATCATTGATTTATGATCGGTATTTTTTTTTCAACCGATTTTTCAATCTTTAGAATCATCTATTGATGAAATTATAATTTGTGCATATATGGAATGTCTTGGTATTAAGGCGCGGAACGCGTTTGGTTTGGAAAATCGGTTCAAAGCATTTTACGGATTTAAGAAATCGGTAACATTTTTCCGATTTTTTTATTCTGGTGAAACATTTATTCACTAAATTATCATTATTTGCATGGGCGGGATTCGACCTCTTCGATAAATCATTGATTTATGATCGGTATTTTTTTTTCAACCGATTTTTCAATCTTGAGAATTATCGATATATGAATTTATAATTTGTGCATCACGGAATATGCTAGTTTTAAGGTGATGAACGAGTTTGGTTAGGAAAATCGATTGAGGGCATTTTAAGTATTTAAGAAATCGGTAATTTACGATGGGAATTTATTTGCCGATTTTTCAATCTTGTTACACATTAATTAAGGCGTTTAGAATTTTTGCACATAGAATTTTAAGGCTAAGAACGAGTTCGCTTCGAAAAACTTCAATAAATCGGTCTTTCGATTTTTTTTCTTGTGAAGCATTTATTCACCAAATTGTCATTTTTGCACGGACAGGATTTGCATTAAAAAATGTGCCCATAATTATCCGAGCTCTTCGACCTCTTCGATAAATCATTGATTTATGATCGGTATTTTTTCCAACCGATTTTTCAATCTTTAGAATTATCTATTTATGAATTTATAATTTGTGCATATATGGAATGTCTTGGTTTTAAAGCGAGGAACGAGTTTGGTTAGGAAAATCGGTTTAAGGCATTTTATGGATTTAAGAAATCGGTAATTTATGATAGGAAATTATTTGCCGATTTTTCAATGATGTTAAGCATTAATTAAGGCGTTTATCATAATCTTTGCTCACAGAATTTTCCAAATTTTAAGGCTAAGGACGAGTTTGCTTCGAAAAACTGTAATAAATCGGTACCATTCGTCTTTCGATTTTTTTTCGTGTCAAGCATTTATTCACTAAATTATCATTTTTGCACAGACAGGATTTGTTGAAAGTTTAAGGTGAAGAACGAGTTTCCTCGGGTAAAATCGGTATGGACATTCGATATCTTACATAAATCGTCAAAATATTTTATCGATTTTTTTAATTCTTGTAAAGTATGTAGTAAATAATAAACTAAATTATTAAAAGTGTTAATGTGAAGAACGAGTTAGCTTAAGGAAAACCGGTATGGGACATTCGATCTCTTTAAAAAATCGTCATAATTTCTTCTCGATTTTTTTATTCCGGTGAAACATTTATTCACTAAATTATCATTTTTGCACAGACAAGATTTGCTACAATTTTAAGGCGAAGAACGAGTTTGCTAAAGGAAAACCGGTATGGAACATTCGATCTCTTTAATAAATCGTCAATATTTTTTCTCGATTTTTTTAAATTCTGACGAAGCCTTTACTCACTAAATTATAATTTTAGCACAGACAGGGTTCGTTAAAATTTAAGCCGACCAGCTGAGTTTGCTTAAGAAAAACCGGTATGAGACATTCGATCTCTTTGATAAATCGTCAATATATTTTCTCGATTTTTTAAATTTTTTTGAAGCATTTATTCACTAAATCATCATTTTTGCACGTACAGGATTTGTTTAATTTCAAAGTACAGAACGAGTTTGCTTAGGGAAATCGATTTGCTCTCTCGTGAGAATTTTATCGACATTTAGGTGCGGCGTTGTAAGACTCGGTGACTTTCATAGTGAGATTTTCATAGTCCGATCTCTGTCGCTTTCAATCTAGCACAGAGTGCGTTCCCATTATTACCATCATCATCATCATCATCATCATGAACGCCATCACGTAGCTTGTGAGAAATTTTTTTTTTTTATAATGCTTAGTGATTTCAGAGGCGGACCGGTAACTCTAGTTCGCCACAAAACGTTCTTCTATATGGACAGCTATTTTCATGATTCACTTTCCAGTTCTCTTTCAATGCTTTCCTTATGTGTTTCTCTCTACCGTTACTGAGATTTTTTTTAAGGCAGATGAACAAAGATTTTTATGACAAGCTATATTTAATTTTATTCAGATATATTAAAAAAATCTCTGCATAAAAAAATTGCTAGATACATTAAATTATTAAAAATATAGCTAAAAAGTTGCCATATTTATTTATATTTTTATTACAAGCTATATTTTATTTTATTCATCTTTTTAAAAAAAATTCTACACACAAAAAATTATTCCAAATATAGCAAAAAATTAGCTACATTTATTTATATTTATTTTCATTTTTATTAAAAACTATATTTAATTTTATTTATCAATAATGAAAAAATCTCTGCATAAAAAAATTGATTGATGGTCACACATAATTATTCCAAATATAGCAAAAAATTAGCTACATTTATTTATATTTAATTTAATTTTTATTAAAAACTAAATTTAATTTTATTCATCTATATTTAAAAAATCAGCATAAAAAAATTGAATGATGGTTACACAAAATTATTCCAGATATAGCTAAAAATTAGCTACATTTATTTATATTTATTTTTATTTTTATTAAAAACTATATTTAATTTTATTCATCTATAATAAAAAAAATCTGTGCATAAAAGAATTGATTGACGATTACACAAAATTATTCCAAATATAGCTAAAAATTAGCTACATTTATTTATATTTATTTTTATTTTTATTAAAAACTATATTTAATTTTATTCATCTATATTTAAAAAATCAGCATAAAAAAATTGAATGATGGTTACACAAAATTATTCCAAATATAGCAAAAAATTAGTTACATTTATTTATATTTATTTTTATTTTTATTAAAAACTATATTTAATTTTATTTATCTATAGTGAAAAAATCTCTGCATAAAAAAATTGATTGATGGTTACACAAAATTATTCCAAATATAGCTAAAAATTAGTTACATTTATTTATATTTATTTTTATTTTTATTAAAAACTATATTTAATTTTATTCATCTATATTTAAAAAATCAGCATAAAAAAATTGAATGATGGTTACACAAAATTATTCCAAATATAGCTAAAAATTAGTTACATTTATTTATATTTATTTTTATTTTTATTAAAAACTATATTTAATTTTATTCATCAATAATAAAAAAATCTCTGCATAAAAAAATTGATTGACGATTACACAAAATTATTCCAAATATAGCTAAAAATTAGCTACATTTATTATATTAATTTTTATTTTTATTAAAAACTATATTTAATTTTATTCATGTATATTTAAAAAAAAACTCGAAATAAAAAAAATTAATTAGTGGTTACATTAAATTATTATAAATATAGGTAAAAACTTGTAGGGTTACGACCTCTTAAAGGTTCTATCTTTCATCTCTTACTTCCGCTATCACTAACTCCTTTCACTGTACATCCCCTTTCACTGCATCAGTTTTTTTTTTCTTTTTCTTTTTACCTTATTTCCTTCGTCTGGGCGGGTCATGCGATCTTCAGATCGAGACGTGCCAGCCTCTTTTGCTCAACGGTCACGTATAGCACCATTGAATACATCGTAAATTCAGTCCGAAAAAATATTCATCCAGTGGCCCACCTGCGTTACCGCTAAATAAATATTCACGCATGTACCTCTCAAGTGTAACGAGATGTTGATGCGATTACCCAAAAATTACCATTTACCCACAAAAGTGGACCTAAACAATGTTATAACCAGCCCACTACTTTTCACCATGTACCATTTTTTTTATATACATTTTACACTAAATATACATTTTTTAAATTATTTTGGTAAAAAAGAAAAAAATGTCCTCAATGATTTATTTGAGAATACCAAAAAAAAAAAAAAAAATGAACTATGGAAAAAAATTGTGTACTTCTTTCATAAATATTTTCATGTTAATAACATTTTTTTAAATGTCTGACGACATTGGTAAAAAAAAAAAATTTTACACTAAATATAAAAATATTTTATTATTTGGGTAAAAAAGAAAAATATTTCCTCAATGATTTTTTTGAGAATACCAAACAAAAGAAAAATAATAAATGGGCTATGCAAAAAAAAATTTGTGTACTTTCATAAATATTTTCATGTTAATAACATTTTTTTAAATGTCTGACTGCATTGGTAAACAAAAATAAATTGTTTTACACTAAATATAAAAATATTTTATTATTTTGGTAAAAAAGAAAAATATTTCCTCAATAATTTATTTGAGAATACCAAAAAAGGAAAATAATAAATGTGCAATGCAAAAAAAAATTTGTGTACTTTCATAAATATTTTCATGTTAATAACATTTTTTTAAATGTCTGACTACATTGGTAAAAAAAAATAAATCGTTTTACACTAAATATAAAAATATTTTATTATTTTGGTAAAAATGAAAAATATTTCCTCAATGATTTTTTTGAGAATACCAAAAAAGGAAAATAATAAATGTGCAATGCAAAAAAAAATTTGTGTACTTTCATAAATATTTTCATGTTAATAACATTTTTTTAAATGTCTGACTGCATTGGTAAAAAATAAATAAATTGTTTTACACTAAATATAAAAATATTTTATTATTTTGGTAAAAATGAAAAATATTTCCTCAATAATTTATTTGAGAATACCAAAAAAGGAAAAATAATAAATGTGCAATGGAAAAACAAATTTGTGTACTTTCATAAATATTTTCATGTTAATAACATTTTTTTAAATGTCTGACTGCATTGGTAAAAAATAAATAAATTGTTTTACACTAAATATAAAAATATTTTATTATTTTGGTAAAAATGAAAAATATTTCCTCAATTTTTTTTTTTTGAAAATACCAAAAAAAGAAAAATAATAAATGTGCAATGGAAAAAAAAATGGTGTACTTTCATAAATATTTTCATGTTAATAACATTTTTTTAAATGTCGGACTACATTCGTAAAAAAAATAAATTGTTTTACACTAAATATAAAAATATTTTATTATTTTGGTAAAAAAGAAAAATATTTCCTCAATAATTTATTTGAGAATACCAAAAAAGGAAAATAGTAAATGTGCAATGGAAAAAAAAATTTGTGTACTTCTTTCATAAATATTTTCATGTTAATAACATTTTTTTAAATGTCTGACTACATTGGTAAAAAAAAATAAATCGTTTTACACTAAATATAAAAATATTTTATTATTTTGGTAAAAATGAAAAATATTTCCTCAATAATTTATTTGAGAATACCAAAAAAAAGAAAAATAATAAATGGGCTATGCAAAAAAAAATTTGTGTACTTTCATAAATATTTTCATGTTAATAACATTTTTTTAAATGTCTGACTACATTGGTTAAAAAAATTAATCGTTTTACACTAAATATAAAAATATTTTATTATTTTGGTAAAAAAGAAAAATATTTCCTCAATAATTTATTTGAGAATACCAAAAAAGGAAAATAATAAATGTGCAATGGAAAAACAAATTTGTGTACTTTCATAAATATTTTCATGTTAATAACATTTTTTTAAATGTCTGACTACATTGGTAAAAAAAATAAATCGTTTTACACTAAATATAAAAATATTTTATTATTTTGGTAAAAAAGAAAAATATTTCCTCAATGATTTTTGTGAAAATACCAAAAAAAAGAAAAATAATAAATGATCAAAGGAAAAAAAAATTGCTTAAAAAAAATTCTTTTTTATTTGTTTAAAAATGGTATAAAAATAAAAATAATCAATAATAGACAATGGAAAAATATATATATATTTTTTAAATTTAAATAAAATGCTGCATTTTCCATTCATTTATTAGAATATTCTAATAAATAAAAAGAAAGTATTAATTATTTTTATACTTCACTTTGGTTTTAATATCGAAATAAAAATAAATAAAAATATATTTTGATAAAATAGGAGTTTTTTTTACGAATGGTTAAATTTACCCTTGTTTTTTTATGTCACGTATTCGATACTCTTATCTTTTGGTAAATCCTTTCGCTTAACTTGTACGTGTTCATGATAATAGTTCCACCTTTTTTTGTATTTCTTTTTTACTTCCGCCTTGTCGCACAATCACGTTCTTGTGTCTTCTTTTTTTACTTTCTGTGTGCTTTAACGATGTACGTGAGCTCGTGAGACGATAAATTGGGTCCCCTCGGGGTTCAGGACCTCCAGCTCGAAACGTCGAATTACCATGAGAAATCGTCGTGTTTCCATCACACAATAATAAATTACAGCGCAAATCTTACAACGTTTTCGTCGCGCTTATAAATTCACATTATTTTAGCTATGCAATACTTAAAAAAAAAATATATAAATTATCAGTTATTTTATATTTATTTAATTAAATAATAACTATATAGATTTTATTTTATCAAACTTAGAGAAATTGCCATAATCCTGGCAAATGTAATTTGTGGTTATATTAATTTTTAGCCAACTATAAAATAGATACGATCATAATAAAAAAAGTTTATAGCAGACATTCTACGTCAGAGTAAAGACATTTTTCCAACCGGCAAAATTGTTATAATTACAATTAGCCAAATTTTAGGATTGAAATTATTTTCTGCTCCGGCAATTTTGAAATTTTCAATATTATTCATATCTTGGAAAAAAAAATGGCGCTAATAAAAGTAGGATTAAGAATTTTTTTTCGTGAGATTTTCAATATAAAAACTTGTTTTTTAGAAAAAATATTATATTATATATACAAAATTATAAAATATATATAAAAATTAATTTTTCTAAATTTGTAGACAAATTTAAAAATAAAAAATAAAATTGTTGTGAGTCGAAAGAAAAATTGTAATATATACCATTTTTATATTTTACACCCATAAATAAAAACCAATAGTAGATTTTTCTCTCGTTAAATATCTCAAGCAAGTTAATATGAAAATAGTATTTATTATAACGCAGTAAAATAAAAATTAATTGTAGCGTATAATTGTGCAACAAGAGGAGAAAAAGTTTAGAAAAGTCTTGATTGAAAAAAAAAAAGATCGTTGAGAGTCGAAAGAAAATCGACTGTATTATATACAATTTTTATATTTTACACCCATAAATAAAAACCAATAGTAGATTTTTCTCTCGTTAATATCTCAAACAAGTTAATAAGAAAATAGTATTTATTATAACGCAGTAAAATAAAAATTAATTATAGCGTATAATTGTGCAACAAGAGGAGAAAAAGTTTGGGAAAGTCTTGACTGGCTTACGATAATAATACGAAGCTCAAGTGCCATGCTATGCTATGCTGATTCTTGGGGCGCATCAGCGCCACCGAACTGCGCAACAAAAACAATCGCGAGCGTGAAAACACGTATTCTTGGTGCATTTCAGAAGGTGAATTTGCCAAGGCAAATTAGGGAAGAATTGCGTGTCATATATACACATTAGGCGCGTCTATTTATGTTAGCTTGCGGCACATAGAAAACTATTTATGACCCGGATACATCAGAGAGAGAGAGAGAAAAGTGTGGGATTCGAGAGGCTCTCGCTTTGAGGTTACGTTAATTGTGCGAGTGAGAAATTTCAACGACCAGTCACACTGCAAGGATTCGTTATGTCCTTCCCTGCATTTCACACTGATTTGCCGTCTCGTTTGCGTCGCAATGACAGCGAGAACTCTTATGCAATTAACTTGAGGATATTATAACACTATATTACAAGATAATGAAAGCATAGTTTAATCAAGACGATACGAAACATGTGTCAGTAAATACGAGACAGAATTCATATTGCTGTGACCATTTTTTCATAATTTTTTTGCACTGCATTTTTTTTTTACGAAAATATGTAAATATAACAAATTTTATTAGATTTAAAAAATTTGATATGTTGTATCAAATTTTGAAAAATTTGATATATTGTATTCTATTTCGAAAAATTCGATATATTGGATTAAATTTTGAAAAATTCGATATATTGTATTAAATTTTGAAAAATTTGATATATTGTATTCAATTTTGAAAAATTTGATATGTGGGTTTAAATTTTGAAAAATTCGATATATTGTATTAAATTTCGAAAAATTTGATATATTGTATTAAATTTTGAAAAATTTGATATATTGTACTAAATTTTGAAAAATTCGATATGTTGTATTAAATTTTGAAAAATTCAATATATTGTATTATATTTTGAAAAATTCAATATATTCTATTAAATTTTGAAAAATTTGATATATTGTATTAAATTTTGAAAAATTCGATATATTGTATTGCATTTTGAAAAATTTGATATATTGTATTAAATTTTGAAAAATTCGATATATTATATTAAATTTTGAAAAATTCGATATATTGTATTAAATTTTGAAAAATTCGATATATTGTATTGCATTTTGAAAAATTTGATATATTGTATTAAATTTTGAAAAATTCGATATATTATATTAAATTTTGAAAAATTCGATATATTGGATTAAATTTTGAAAAATTCGATATATTGTATTAAATTTTGAAAAATTTGATATATTGTATTAAATTTTGAAAAATTCGATATATTGTATTGAATTTTGAAAAATTTGATATATTGTATTCAATTTCGAAAAATTCGATATATTGTATTAAAATTTGAACAATTTGATATATTGTATTAAATTTTGAAAAATTCGATATATTGTATTGAATTTTGAAAAATTTGATATATTGTATTCAATTTCGAAAAATTCGATATATTGTATTAAAATTTGAAAAATTTGATATATTATATTAAATTTTGAACAATTTGATATATTGGATTAAGTTTTGAAAAATTCGATATATTGTATTAAATTTTGAAAAGTTTGATATATTATATTAAAATTTGAAAAATTTGATATATTATATTAAATTTTGAACAATTTGATATATTGGATTAAGTTTTGAAAAATTCGATATATTGTATTAAATTTTGAAAAATTCGATATATTATATTAAATTTTGAAAAATTCGATATATTGGATTAAATTTTGAAAAATTCGATATATTGTATTAAATTTTGAAAAATTCCATATATCGGATTAAATTTAAAAAAACTTGATATATTGTATTAAATTTTGAAAAATTCGATATATTGTACTAAAATTTGAAAAATTTAATATATTATATTAAATTTTGAAAAATTCGATATATTGGATTAAATTTTGAAAAATTCGATATATTGGATTAAATTTTGAAAAATTCGATATATTGTATTAAAATTTGAAAAGTTTGATATATTATATTAAATTTTGAAAAATTCGATATATTGTATTGAATTTTGAAAAATTTGATATATTGTATTCAATTTCGAAAAATTCGATATATTGTATTAAAATTTGAAAAATTTGATATATTATATTAAATTTTGAAAAATTCGATATATTGGATTAAATTTTGAAAAATTCGATATATTGTATTAAATTTTGAAAATTTCGCTATATTGGATTAAATTTTGAAAAATTCTATATGTTATATTAAATTTTGAAACATATTATAGATAGCAACAAGTATTTATACATGGACGTACACCTTCGAAAATTAGGACTAATAAGTCAAGTGAGAGTGGCGAACCAGCAAAAATCAAGACTATTTTGGAAAGGAATCGCTTTTATTTTCGACTCGGAATGTATATGCCAATCATGCAATAAAAAACATCCGGACTCTCTAGAACATTTTTTAATAAACTGCCCAGCTTACGATGGTTTCAGAAACCAATTGATAAGAAATGACAAAACAATGCTTGATATAATAAGCGTAAATTCGAGAGCGGAGTTGGACAACCTATTTTATTTTTTGATAAATAGCTTCATATTGCGAGCATTCATTTTGTGTATTTAGTTAAGTCATCTCCGTATTTATATGTTATACCGCTGATTATAAGTGTGTGAAAAGAGAAGAGAATGATTACAAAATAAGATAAGACTGTAAACCCCCTTGTATCAGTGGATGTATTCCACGCTAAATACAATAAATTATCTATCTATCTGTCTATTAAATTTTGAAAAAATCTATATATTGTATTAAATTTTGAAAAATTCTATGTTATAATAAATTTCAAAAAATCCGATATATTGTATTAAATTCTGAAATTTCGATACATTGGATTAAATTTTGAAAAATTATATGTTATATTAAATTTTAAAAAATTCGATATATTGTATTAAATCCTGAAAAATTCGATATATTGTATTAAATTCTGAAAAATTCGATATATTGTATTAAATTCTGAAAAATTCGATATATTGGATTAAATTTTGAAAAATTTAATATATTGTATTAAATATTGAACAATACGATATATTGGATTAAATTTTGAAAAATTTGATATACCGTATTAAATTTTAAAAAATTCGATATATTTATAAATAATAATTATATATATAATAATATATGGTGTAAAAGGAGACAACCTTAAAAAATCTTGCAATCCTTCGGGGAGTCAATAAATACACATACAATATAAATAATAATTGGAGAACAACAATGGCGGCGAGAGGTGTGGACGTGTCTCCGACCGCTCGTAGTTAGAAGGGTGAAAAAAGTGTTCCATTGAAAGTTATCTAGCATATAAAGTGAGAAGAGGTGAAAGAAGTAGGTGAGAAGTGAGTAGAGATAAGAATTGCGTGCGAGGAAGGACCAGGTTAGACGGATTGGAAGCGAAAAGTTTTGGTGAATTTTGAGGTTGGGGAGTGTCGAGAGAAGAAACATGAGCGGGAGAGAAGAGAAGCAAACGTACGAGGGCGACACCTACGGCTCGGACCCGGAACTATCATCGGATGGGGAACTAGAACGAACGCTGCAAGAGAGTGACGCGGAGTCAATATCCTCGGTCGGTAAGGTAGACGCGGCGGTGAAACGCGGCAGAGGCAGGCCGCCCGGCTCGAAGAATAAATCGAAAACGAGTATCGCGGTCGCCAAAACGAAGATGGAGGAATATGTGGGTGCGTTTGGAATGAAGGGGAAAGTATTGAGATCGCCGGTAGGGAGTAAAGTGACGACGAAAGCCCTAGTGCACAGTGAAATGCGGAAATCGGGGGTAGGGCGCGAAGGAAAAAGCTTCGATAATTGCGAACTGCCATCAACGGCGAGGAGGGAAACGGTGACAGATTCGTGGAGTCTCTCGCACTCGCAATTATCGGGAATCGAGGAAAACGCGCGGAAGCCGCCGGGCGACGAAATCTCCAGATCGGTCGGGGACATGTTAGAGTCCATGCAGCTCAATATAATTCAAAGTCTCCAGGAGGCAAAGCAAGAAACGCAACAAATAATAGAAAGAGAGTGCAATCGAATTTGGGGGGAGATTAAAGCGGAAGTAGTGAAGATAAAATTGGGAATAGAAGAAAGAGAAAAAGAGTGGGAAATTGAAAGAAAATTACTGAAGACAAGGATCGAAAAATTAGAGGAAAAAGCGGAAAAAGCGGAAAGGCAGGGCCAGCTGAGCGATGAAAAAGTGATAAGAAAGTGGATTGGCGAGGAGGTAGGGAAAAGTGCAAGACGACAAGGCGTATCTATACCGGAGGCCCAAGACGAGGAGAGGTGGCTAAAGCAAATCGAGAAGAAAGTGGAGGGGATCACGAAGGAGAAGAACAGAGAAGATACGGAAAGGATTATGGCGAAACTCGACGAGAGGTTTGAAAGGGCGGAGAGACAGACTAGGAGGCAAAATGTCATAATCAAGGGGATGGTTTTCGACACTACAAATCTGAAGAAGGGTGTGGAGGATTTCTTCGAGAGGAAGCTGGAAACGAAAGTGAGGGTGAAAAAAGCGGTAAGGATCGGCGGAGGGTCAAGTGAGAACAACAACGAGGGAGGAAGAAATGTTTTAGTGCATCTGGAGTCGTTGGAGGACAAAAAGGGCATCATGATGAAAAGGAGGCTGCTCAAAGGGTCCGGGGTGTTCGTAGACGACGACTTTACGAGGATGGAACGAGAAATCCACAAAAAGATATGGGAGCACGCAAGGAAATTGGAAGGGGACGGATGTCGAGTCAAAAGAGGATACATGAAGCTCATAGTGGACGGAAAATGCTGGAGGTGGAATGAGAAACAGAAAAGGCTGGAAAAGCCGCATTTTGGGAGCAGAGTGGAAGAGAGCCAAAGAAACTAAAGCTTCTAACATGGAACATAGCTGGAATAGCACGACTGGGAGAAGTGGATGCGTTTTTAGAAAATTACGACATAGTGATTCTTCAAGAAACATGGGTAGAGGAGAAGTTGTTTGGGAAGGTGAGAACTAAGCTTAGTGATAAATATGAGTGGACGGCAAAGGCAGCAGTGAGAGAGAGTGTGAAAGGGAGAGCAAAGGGCGGTCAGTTGGTCGGGATTAAAAGAGACGGTTTAAAAATGGAGGCGAAGGAGTGGGAATATGGGCTGGTCATCGAAGGAGACATAGAACAAGAAAAGTGGAAGATTGTATCGGTGTATAATAATGTGGGATTTAGGCAAGTGAAGAAGGAAATCGAAACTCTGATTATAGAAAGTATTTCGGGGGGAGAGAAACTGTTAATTGTCGGAGATTGGAATGGAAGGATTGGACAAGAGCAAGGAAGAGGATTTCAAAGACAGGACGAAGAGTGGATCAGAAATTCAGAGGACGGAACGTTAAATACGGAGGGTTTGAAGCTGTTGGATCTGTGCGAGGACTATGGGTTGACAATATTGAATGGTAGAATGAAGGGAGATAGTGAAGGTAAACTCACATACGTAGGTCCAAGAGGAGCTTCGGTGCTGGATTACGTAATTGTTAAAGAAGAGGGGGATGCTGCCTTATCGATTGAGTCGGTGGAAGTCATCACGAGAACGGAATCGGACCACCTGCCGGTAGCAGTTACGTTTGCAGCTGAGGTGCGGGAGGAGGACAGTGGGTTAAAGGAAAGTGGCAGGAAGGTGGAAGACAGTTTAATCTGGAAGGAGGAGCGTAGTGAACAGTACGAGAAAACAATAGCAGAAATTTGGAAAGAGGAGGGGAATCAAGTCTCAACGACGGAGAGAATGAAGAGGATGACGGAATGCATGAGGAAGGCGGCGAAGAAGGCGGGAATGGTGAGAAAAAGAATAAAAAAGAAAGGAGGGAGCTGGTTTGACGAGGAATGTAAATCGAAGAGGAGAAGAGTGTGGAAGGCATTGACAAAGTTTCTAAAAACCAAGAAGGCGGTGGATCGGCAAATTCTGAACAAGGAAAAGATGGAGTTAAAAAGACTGTACGAGAAGAAGAAGAAGCAGTGGTGGGAAGAAAAGTGGCAGAACGTGGAGAAAAGTAAAAATATTAACGACTTTTGGAGTGCAATTAGAATTTTCAGACCTCGTAAAAGAAAGATGGGTCGCGGCATCAAAGAGGAGGACTGGCTGGCGCACTTCAAAAAGTTACTGGGAGGAACTGAGGGATTGGAAGCAGGCAGAGTCTGGAAAGGAGATATTGGAGAAGAGGAAAATGAAGAGGGACAAGTGTACGAATTGAATCGGGACATCGAGATTGAGGAAATGGGAAGGATTATGAAGAATATGAAGAAGAATAAGGCACCGGGGGAGGATGGAATTAAGTTGGAGTTTTTTAGGGGAATGCACAAAGAAGGAGGAAAGGAATGGCATCGAATTCTAAGTGACATCTGGAAGGAAGGTAGGATCCCGGAAAATTGGCAGGTGGCAAGAATCTACCCTATTTTCAAGGCAGGAGATGAGAAGGAGGCCGCAAACTATCGCGGGGTCTCATTACTGGATGTAGGCTACAAGATCCTAACTGCGATCATGGCGAAAAGATTGAGGGTATGGCTGGAAAGACACGATAAGTTGGAGGAAAGCCAAAACGGGTTTCGATCGGCGAGATCGACGAGGGACCACGTATTCGTTTTGAACACTCTAATAGAAAATAAGCTTAAAATAAAAGGAGGAAAACTGTACGTGGCCTTCGTCGATTTTAAGGCGGCGTTCGACATGGTGGATCGGGAATTGCTGATGGAGAAGCTGAGAAGAATCGGTGTGACGGGTAGAATGCTGAGGATGATCGGGAACATTTATGAGAGCACGGCCAACGAGGTAATCACGGAAGAGGGTTGCACGGGAAGATTCCAAACTAATAGAGGCGTTCGTCAAGGGTGTCCGCTTAGCCCAACACTTTTTAACATATTCTTGGATGATCTGGATAGCGATTGGAGAAGGAGAAACGAAGGAGGAACGGTAGTCGGGCAAACAAAGATATTCGCGTTAAAGTTCGCCGACGATGTAGCGCTCGTCTCAGACGACGCGAAAGGTTTAAACGGAATGCTGAACACTCTGGCACGGTACGTGAGAAAGAATCGCATGCAGGTGAATACGGCAAAGACGAAAGTGATGGTATTCAGGAAAGGAGGGAAAAGAAGCAAGAAGGAGAAGTGGAAGTATGGCAAAGACGAAATCGAAGAAGTTGGCAGCTACAAGTACCTGGGTTTTTGGTTCACCGTCAAGAACTCGTACACAAAACATCTTAAGACGCTGGCGGCAAAAGCCCAGGTAGCAACAAATGCGGCATGGGGGATAATGAAGCGAGCAAAATTGAGTGGATTGAAAAGAAGAGGGTACCTACTGGACACGTTAGTAAAAGCAATCTTAATGTATGGAGTAGAAATCTGGGGCTGGCGGGAAAGAACGGAAATTGAAAGGATGGCAGGAAGGTACGTGAAAATGATGTTGGGAGTAAGTAGAAATACGCCAGCTTACATTTGGAGAATGGAATCGGGAAGGCAGAAGATAGAGGTGGAAGCGAGAAGAAGAGCTGGGAAGTATCTGTTGAGTATACTCAAGATGCATGACGGAAGATGGCCGAAGGTATGTTTGAAGGAGGAGCTGAGGAACTGGGCGAATAAGAAGGAGTCAAGATGGATAAAGGAAGTCGAGGCGGCTATGAGAAGAGTTGGAGACGGAGTGTCGATGCAGGGGATGAGAAACGATGAAGATTGTCTAGAATTAACAGGGAGAATTCAGCAAGGGTGCGAAGTGCTACGGGACCAAACGATCCAAGGCGATTGGTGCCGGATTGAAAGGTCACGATATTGTCCCGAGTACAAGGAACGAATAGACAAGGCAGAACTCCGGGAATACTGGCAACAGGAAGGTGTGAGTGGAAGAGACAAAGAGCAGTGGGCCAGGATGAGGTGCGGGAATGTGGGCAGGGCAGGGAATAAGGGTTATGAGGATGAAAAGTGTGGACTGTGCCGGCAGGAGAAAGAAAATCTCGAGCACATAAGACATTGCGCAGAGTTCGAGAAGAAAGTGCCGGAGGAATTAAAAAATAAAATCGAGTCGCTATTCGGAAATAGCCAGGGGCAAAATAAGTGGAACGAGATTCTGAAGGGAGGTGTTAACCCAAGCTTGTGCGAATACTGTAGGCAATTTGAAAAAGTGACAAGAGAGAAAAGAGAGAAGAAACAAGCCCAGTGGAATATAAATTAAGAGGAATGAGTGAGTGAGTGGAAGAATGAGGAAAGAAGTATGGAGCGGGAATGAGGTGAAACCAAAGAATGTAAATATGTTGAGAGGAATAAGAGTGTTATTTTAATTTAAGAATGAAAGAAATATATGCAGAAATATGTGGAACCTATGTAAAAATTCTAAAGCCATAATGGCAAGAATGGCTAAATAAATACAATACAATACAAATAATAATTATATAAAAATGCCTGTACCATACATTAATTGTACATCGAGCATATAAATTAAATTTGGTCCACCAATCCTGAAAAAAAAAATTCCAGTACTTTCTCGTACATTAAATTCCAGCTAAATTTTTTTTTACACTATACCTAAAATAATATTCTGCCATATGCATTTATTTTCCCTAAGATTACGTAAAAAAGCGATGATCTGCAAAATTGCAAGTCGGAAGTCACGGTTCTGATCTTTTATATCGGATTAATTCTATCTCTCTCTCACACTCGTACACGATTCAAATCTCGTTAAGATACGGATTATGAATTTTGCTTTGAGCTATCCGTACGATAATCTCCACGTGATTTTTTGCTCTCTTTATTTTCGCCTGAAGTGCAATGTGAACAAAAAGATTTAGCGAAGAGAAGAAAGTGAATCAGCGGTTTCAGTGATCTTCTCATTCTTTTCCTTCTTTATAATTTTTTTTTTTCTTTGTCATGTTACTTTTTTTTTTTGGCCATGACAAAAACGAAGAAATGGCGATCGTCGTTGAGATAGGCACGCGCGAGTGTGTCATGGACGAGGGGAAAAGAAACATCTTAGCTGTCTCACCAGCCGGTTACCTTTCTTCTCTCTTTCACATCCCTCGAGTCGTTCTGCTCTATTTTCTTTTTCGTGACTTGGTTTCGTTACGGTCAATCTTCGCTTCTTTACATCCTTTTCTTATTCTGGATGAAAGGCATCAATATACATTCATTCTACATTATACATCGCAGTATAGAAAGTGGGAGAGGCAAATTAAAAATAAATAAAAATCCGTTTTTAGGTACATTTCTTTGGCACGAAACAAAAAATTTGGAATGCAACTAAATAGAACGTGGGAATAGAGATGCGAAGTTACGATCATTTTGTCGATTTTTAAAACGCATTTTTTAATGGAAAAATGGTTTTTTGACGTCATTTTTTTCCACATTTTGTCTAAGGAAAAATCACTTTTTTGAAGTCTTTTTTTTCAATCATTTTTGTAAATAAAATAAAGGTCTTTTATCAATTTTTTTTAAAACCATTTTTGTGAGAAAAAATTACGCTCTTTTGAAATTTCATTTTTCAACTATTTTTGTAAATAAAATGGCGGTCTTTTGGCATCATTTTTTTCCACTTTTTAAAATAAAAAATGACGATCTTTTGAAGTCATTTTTTCAAAACTATTTTTGTAAGAAAAAATTATGATCTTTTGGTATCATTTTTTTTTCTTTTTTTTAAATAAAAATGACGATCTTACATGACGGTTTTTCTTTATTTATTTTTTGGTGTGCAGTAATGTTGATACCAATGTTTTTATTGATAAAGAAAAAAAAATGTTTCTCTTATTAATGAGTAAAAAAATTTTTTGAAAAATGTTAGTTAATAATAAATAAATAAATAAATAATACTAAATAATAAATGTTTAAACGTTTCAGTAGTTTAAATCCAAAAAACGTAAATCATGTACACAATTTCTCCGTGAAATCCAATCGGATTATAAGTAGGAAGCAAATAAATAATAACAATATTTCTTGCTTAAAGAAGAAATCGCTAAATTTCTAACTAAAAAAAAAAATTTACTCTTGTTAGTGAATAAAAAGAAAAAAAATAACATATAATAATAAATAAATAAATAAATTAGTTTAAATCCAAAAAATGAAAATTATATACACAATTTCTCCGTGAAATCCAATCGGATTATGAGTAGGAAGTAAATAAATTTAAAAAAACTTAAATTGCTTGGCTAACGTATCAAGATACAAACTATATGTTTCTATTAATCCACTTAAATAGCCATGTGAGATTTGAAATTTTTTTTTTTTCAACTATTTTTGTAAATAAAATGACGGTCTTTTGACATCATTTATTCCCACTTTTTTAAAACTATTTTTGTAAGGAAAAATGATGATCTTTTGGTGTAATTTTTTTTCTTTTTTTTTAAATAAAAATCTCCATCTTACATGACGGTTTTTCTTTATTTATGTTTTTAATGATAAAGAAAAGAACAATGTTTCTCTCGTTAATGAGTAAAAAAATTTTTTGAAAAATGTTAATTAATAATAAATAAATAAATAAATAATACTAAATAACAAATGTTTAAACGTTTCAGTAGTTTAAATCCAAAAAACGTAAATCATGTACACAATTTCTCCGTGAAATCCAATCGGATTATAAATAGGAAGCAAATAAATAATAACAATATTTCTTGCTTAAAGAAGAAATCGCTAAATTTCTAACTAAAAAAAAATTTACTCTTGTTAGTGAATAAAAAGAAGAAAAATAACATATAATAATAAATAAATAAATAAATTAGTTTAAATCCAAAAAAATGAAAATTATATACACAATTTCTCCGTGAAATCCAATCGGATTATGAGTAGGAAGCAAATAAATTTTAAAAAACTTAAATTGCTTGGCTAACGTATCAAGATACAAACTATATGTTTCTATTAATCCACTTAAATAGCCATGTGAGATTTCTCGGTGATCGCAGTGTGTATCTATACTTCAGTGTAGAATATAAAGCCTGAAGTACATATAAATTGATGTACACTAGTGTGGAGCTCAAATTACTGCGTAATAGGAGTCTCGCCTTGCATATATTTGTTCAAACACAAAGTTTATGGCACACACTGAGACGCATAAAGGTTTACATCGATACACCAAGAATATTGCCAATAACGAGCTCAAGCGTTTCTTCCTTCGCTTCAGCGCTATTAAATTTTCCCTCGGCATCGCATTTACCTTTTGTCGGCATTCAAGGCTCGTGTAGCAAGGCTTTGAAATTCTTATAGACAAGAAGAAACATAAACACAACTGCTCCAGTAAAACTGGAGAATGCGAACATTGTGTACTCTGCTGAAGTTATATATAGTCAGAAACTCCATTTCTATAAATAAAACTACTGGCATAACAATTTGTCACTAACCTCACGTTTTACTTTTACCTCTGAATACATTCAGTGATAAATATTCACATTTTTAGATGTTATAAACGATTTCATTCATTTCTTCCTTTTGTTCCATTTGGATATTTGTTTTATTAATTGGTGACTTACATGAAGATATATGTTTATATAGGCGGAATTTTAAACAAATTAGAAGCTTGAGAATAATCGATTTCTTCAATTTCTTCCTTTATTGTTATTTCTTCAATTTCTTTATTTTTATTTCTTGAATTTCTTTGTTTTTATTTCTTCAATCTCTTTATTGTTATTTCTTCAATTTCTTCCTTTATTGTTATTTATTATTGGCAAAATATGAACATTGAATTTATAAATTAGTGACTGAAATGAAGTAATATATTTAGAATTCCTTTTGTAATGGATTTAGTAGTCTAAAATTTTGTGACTAACCTCACATTTTATTTCACCTCTAAATGCATTCAGTAAAAAATATATTCACGTTTCAAGATGTCACAATCGATTTCTTCAATTCCTTCCTTTATTGTTATTTCTTCAATTTCTTTATTTTTATTTCTTCAATTTCTTTGTTTTTATTTCTTCAATGTCTTTATTGTTATTTCTTTAATTTCTTCCTTTATTGTCATTTATTATTGGCAAAATATGAACATTGAATTTATAAATTAGTGACTGAAATGAAGATATATATTTAGAATTCCTTTTTTAATGGATTTAGTAGCCTAAAAGTTTGTGACTAACCTCACATTTTATTTCACCTCTAAATGCATTCAGTAAAAAATATATTCACGTTTTAAGATGTCACAATCGATTTCTTCAATTTCTTCCTTTATTGTTATTTCTTCAATTTCTTTATTTTTATTTCTTCAATTTCTTTCTTTTTATTTCTTCAATGTCTTTATTGTTATTTCTTTAATTTCTCCCGTTATTGTCACTTATTATTGGCAAAATATGAACATGGAATTTATAAATTAGTGACTGAAATGAAGATATATATTTAGAATTCCTTTTGTGATGGATTTAGTAGCCTAAAAGTTTGTGACTAACCTCACATTTTATTTCACCTCTAAATGCATTCATAAAAAATATATTCACGTTTTAAAATGTCACAATCGATTTCTTCAATTTCTTCCTTCATTGTTATTCATCATTAGGGCATTCGATTTATTCATTGGTGACTTAGAAGAAGATATAAGGTGACTTTCTTGTTTACGAAATATGATCCTCTCGATGCCTTCACGTTAAACAAAAAAACACAACAGTTTCATCGAAATATTGGTTCATCGGAATCCGTAAACTGCTATACTTTCTCCTGTCAGTAGTTGCAATCAATCAAACGATCACGAACCCTTTAATAGCACCCTCCATATATCACCAGTAATTGTAATCGATATAGTGTCAGTTATAATATCTTCCTTAAACTTTATTGAACTTTTGATCCAATTACATTTAACTTTTTCGTCACAATAATCTATGCAATAACATATTTGCAACATGTTATTATTTTGTATATCGAAAATATTCACGAAGACCTTATGATCTTCGATTTCTTGTGTCGAATTACGAAGAAGAAATGAAGAAAACACTTTTTTACATGACTACTTTTTTTCTGGAGTGCTAATTTTCTGTTTGTTCATTTTAATTTACAGAAGTTTCGTCGGACCAATCAACCGCCTCGTCATTCTGGAGTCCGTCCGTGAAAAGTGGCAATGTCTTCGCTCAGGATGACTCGTCGCGATTTTTTTCATCGGCTCACGGTCTGGTGCAGACGCATCCAGCGAATAGTGGCTTTCAGAGTGGCTTCGGTGGTATTGACAATCTCGGTAGTCTCGGTGTAACTCAGAGGCCACCGAGAACGCGACCGCTCGATTACAGCGAACGTGCCACCGCAGAGTTGAGAAGAAATCCGTCGCTTTCGGCACCGGACGAATGTGCCCGTGCTTGTCGGGAAGGAGAACCGCCCAGAATATGTTATTATCACTTTACCCTCGAACACTACACCGTTCTCGGAGCGTTAGTACTTTTGTCTCTTCATTAACTCAGTCGATAATTGAAGCTATGAAGAAAAATGCATTTTTTTACATTATTTTGAAGTTTTGATGAATTATATATGATATAACAGATGTTTTACTTATGGTCTTGAAGTGTTAGTAATTTCCTTATTTCGTTAGTATCATAAATAATTGAAGCTATGCAAAAAAATACATGTTGAAGCTGATGCTGTCTTTATTTTCAAGTTTTGATAAATGATATATGATGTAACAATCGTTTTACTTACGTTCTTGAAGTGTTAGTAATTTCCTTATTTCGTTAGTATCATAAATAATTGAAGCTATGCAAAAAGATACATGTTGAAGCTGACGCTGTCTTTATTTTCAAGTTTTGATAAATGATATATGAGGTAACAAACGTTTTACTTACGTTCTTGAAGTGTTAGTAATTTCCTTACTTCGTTAGTACCATAAATAATTGAAGCTATGCATAAAAATGCATGTTGAAGCTGATGTTATCTTCATTTTGAAGTTTTGATAAATGATATATGATGTAATAAACGTTTTACTTACGTTCTTGAAGTGTTAGTAATTTCCTTACTTCGTTAGTATCATAAATAATTGAAGCTATGCATAAAAATACTTGTTGCAGCTGACGCCGTCTTTATTTTCAAGTTTTGATCAATGATATATGATGTAACAAACGTTTTACTTACGTTCTTGAAGTGTTAGTAATTTCCTTACTTCGTTAGTACCATAAATAATTGAAGCTATGCAAAAAAATGCATGTTGAAGTTGATGTTATCTTCATTTTGAAGTTTTGATAAATGATATATGATGTAACAATCGTTTTACTTACGTTCTTGAAGTGTTAGTAATTTCCTTATTTCGTTAGTACCATAAATAATTGAAGCTATGCAAAAAAATACATGCTGAAGCTGATGCTGTCTTTATTTTCAAGTTTTGATAAATGATATATGATGTAACAATCGTTTTACTTACGTTCTTGAAGTGTTAGTAATTTCCTTACTTCGTTAGTACCATAAATAATTGAAGCTATGCATAAAAATATTTGTTGAAGCTGATGGTGTCTTCATTTTGAAGTTTTGATAAATGATATATGATGTAACAGACGTTTTACTTATGGTCTTGAAGTGTTAGCAATTTCCTTAGTTCGTTAGTACCATAAATAATTGAAGCTATGCATAAAAATACATGTTGAAGCTGATGTTATCTTCATTTTGAAGTTTTGATAAATGATATATGATGTAACAAACGAATTACATACGTTCTTGAAGTGTTAGTAATTTCCTTACTTCGTTAGTACCATAAATAATTGAAGCTATGCATAAAAATGCATGTTGAAGTTGATGTTATCTTCATTTTGAAGTTTTGATAAATGATATATGATGTAACAATCGTTTTACTTACGTTCTTGAAGTGTTAGTAATTTCCTTATTTCGTTAGTATCATAAATAATTGAAGCTATGCATAAAAATGCATGTTGAAGCTGATGTTATCTTCATTTTGAAGTTTTGATAAATGATATATGATGTAACAATCGTTTTACTTACGTTCTTGAAGTGTTAGTAATTTCCTTACTTCGTTAGTACCATAAATAATTGAAGCTATGCAAAAAATACATGCTTGAAGCTGATGCTGTCTTTATTTTCAAGTTTTGATAAATAATATATGATGTAACAAACGTTTTACTTACATTCTTGAAGTGTTAATAATTTCCTTACTTCGTTAGTATCATAAATAATTGAAGCTATGCATAAAAATATTTATTGAAAGTGATGTTATCTTCATTTTTAGTTTTGATAAATTATATATGATGTAACAAACGTTTTACTTACATTCTTGAAGTGTTAGTAATTTCCTTACTTCCTTAGTATCATAAATACTTGAAGCTATGCATAAAAATACTTGTTGAAGCTGATGTTATCTTCATTTTTAAGTTTTGATAAATTATATATGATGTAACAAACGTTTTACTTACGTTCTTGAAGTGTTAGTAACTTCCTCACTTCATTACTACCACCAATAATTGAAGCTATGCAAAATTAAGCAATTTGAAGCTGATTCCTCTTTCTTTGGAGCTTTAATAACCGGTATATCATACAACAACTATTTAATTTGTGTTCTTGAAGTGTTAATACTTTAATTATTTCATTATCGCAACAAGTGCATTTATAAATCAACTTAATTATTTCGTCCATCAACAGAGCCTGTCAAGTTTGCACCCCGAACGCGACCAACACCGTCTGGAGTCATTGTCAATGTGTTTTGGCTGATGGTGTAGAGCGTGGAATTCTCACAGCCAACAGAATGATTCCCGGACCTAGTATCCAAGTCTGTGAGGGCGACAAAGTTGTAATTGACGTTGAGAATCATATGCAAGGCATGGAAGCAACTCTTCATTGGCACGGAATCTGGCAGAAGGGTTCGCAATATTACGACGGTGTTCCTTATGTAACTCAGTGTCCAATTCAGGAAGGAACGACGTTCAGGTATATTTCTTCCCATCCGTCACGGTCTTTTGTACATTTTATAGACGTCAAAACACTATTTAATATTTTCTTCTTCGGTTTATGATTTATGTACTTAGGTATCAATGGACAGCCGGTAACGCTGGTACCCACTTTTGGCACGCCCACACGGGTCTCCAAAAGATTGATGGTCTCTACGGTAGCATAGTAGTTCGTCAACCACCGAACAAAGACCCGAATAGCGGTCTTTACGACTACGATTTGACGACCCACGTTGTCCTCATCAGCGATTGGATGCACGAAGATGCATCTGAAAGATTCCCTGGACGTTTGGCCGTAAACACTGGTCAGGATCCCGAAACTGTCCTCATCAACGGAAAAGGTCAATTCAGGGTAAGTCTTGAATTAAGTATATCGAAGGAAATTTTTTTTTACCGTAGACTCCATGAAATTGGGTTAGTTTTGATAGTAATTCTAGAAGTTGTTCCAACGTTAAAAACTAACCTAAAAATTAATGGTCGTTTTCTGTCCAACATTGACCTCAAATCGGCTGCTCGTTTCTTGCCAGAAATTGACCTCAAAATGGCTGGTCGTTTTTTTGGCAAAATTGACCTCAAAATGGCTGGTCGTTTTTTTGGCAAAATTGACCTTAAAACACCTGGCAAAATTGACCTTAAAATAAATAATCGTCTTTTTTCAAATTTGACCTCAAAATGAATAGTCGTCTTTTTTCAAAGTTGACCTCAAAATGAATAGTCGTCTTTTCTCAAAATTGACCTCAAAATGAATAGTCGTTTTTTTCGAAATTGACCTCAAAATGAGTAGTCGTTTTTTTTCGAAATTGACCTCAAAATGAAAAGACGTTATCTTTTTTTTTTCAAAACTGGCCTCAAAGTGAATAGGCTTTTTTCCGAAATTGACCTCAAAATGTCTTTTTTTTAATTGACCTTAAAACAAATAGTCTTTTTTTTTTCAAAATTGACCTCAAAACGACTGGATGTTCTTCAAAATTTACCTCCAGTCGACTTTTCATTATTTGTCGAAAATTCACCTCAAAACAACCGATTTTTTGTGATTTTTTTTTTACGTTTATTTTATTTGATTTAAGGACCCAAATACTGGATTTATGACCAATACTCCTTTGGAAGTCTTCACGATAACACCAGGACGTCGTTATCGTTTCCGTCTCATTAATTCTTTCGGAACTGTCTGCCCGGCCCAAATTACCTTCCAAGGACATCAATTGACTCTTATCGCGACCGACGGTGAACCTGTTCATCCTGTTGCCGTTAATACCATCATATCTTTCTCGGGTAAGGAAAAATGAAATTTGACAAAGTTCTTTGTTCATATTTGCTTTCAATAATACACCCTTAACTATTCAATCCTTATCCTCCACAATAATTTTTTTTATATTTTTTAGGCGAACGTTACGACTTTGTGATCTCAGCCGATCAACCTCCTGGTGCTTATTGGATCCAGCTTCGCGGTCTTGGCGAATGCGGTATAAAACGTGCCCAAAATTTGGCCATTCTTCGTTACGCTCGTGGACCATATCAGCCAAGTTCCGCAGCGCCCACTTATGATCTTGGGCTTCCTCAAGGCGTCGTGAGTGACACGAAGAATAGCAAACGAAGAAAAAAAATCTTGACCGTCTTTAGAAAAAAAAAAAAATGGGCAGAAAAGTTTTTTTCTTATTTGTACTTACGAATTTAGTGGGTAACATTTTTTTTCTTCTTGTGTTGTAGGTTCTGAATCCTCTTGATGCCATTTGCAATCAGCCTCGTGAAGATGCCATCTGCGTGAATCAATTGAAAAATGCCAAGCACATTGACGAAGGAATTCTTCAGGAACGTCCGGACGTTAAGATTTTCTTGCCGTTCCGTTTCCTCTTCTACAGACCCGAAGAAGTCTTCCAGCCCAACACCTACAACCGTTTCTTGGGTAAGTTGATGGAAAATATCGAAAACAAAGAACGTGGCGATGTTTTTATGTTGTATTTATTTTTATTTATTTGTTGCTCACAGTCGCGCCAACTGGTGACCATGTAATCTCTCTGGTCGACGAGATTTCCTTCACTTTCCCACCAGCGCCACCTCTATCTCAAATTGATGATATCCCACCCGAGCAATTCTGTAACGGTGACAACAGACCTGCCGATTGTGGCGCTAACTGCATGTGCACACACAAGGTTGATATTCCTCATAACGCCATCGTCGAAGTCGTACTTGTTGATGAAGGTAAGATTTTTTTTGTCGTCTTACCGATTTCTATATCGATTTTTGTCGATTTGCATACCGATTTTTGTCGCTTTTTATACCTACTTATGTCGATTTTCATACCGATTTTTTTCTCGATTTTTATACCTATTTTGGCCGATTTTCATACCGATTTCTGTCGATTTTCATACCGATTTTTGTCGATTTTCATACCGGTTTTTATCGATTTTCATACCGACTTTTGTCGAGTTTCATACCGACTTTTGTCGATTTTCATATCGACTTTTTGTTGATTTTCATACCGACTTTCTGTCGATTTTCATACCGATTTTTTGTCGATTTTCATACCGATTTTTTTGTCGCTTGTCATACCAACTTTTTTGTCAGTTTTCATACCGATTTTTGTCAATTTTCATTCCGATTTTTTGTCGATTTTCATACCGACTTTTTTGTCGATTTTCATTCCGATTCTTTTGTCGATTTTCATACCGACTTTTTTGTCAATTTTCATACCGATTTTTTTGTCGATTTTCATACCGATTTTTTGTCGATTTTCATTCCGATTTTTTTGTCGATTTTCATACCGACTTTTTTTCGATTTTCATTCTGATTCTTTTGTCGATTTTCATACCGACTTTTTTGTCGATTTTCATACCGATTTTTTTATCGATTTTCATACCAAGTTTTTTCGATTTTCATTCCGATTTTTTTGTCGATTTTCATACCGACTTTGTCGATTTTCATGGTAGGGTATTATTTTCACCAAACGCATTCTCACCAAAGTTTTTTTTCACCAAACTCAATTTCACCAAATACGATATCGATTGCTTGACTCAATCTACCGGTACATGCCGCCATGAGCATCGTCTGCGTATTCTTGCCCATCATACATTATTTAAAATAGTCCGGATGACCGTAGTTTGAGATTTTGTTGACCGCACGGTGTCTAACTTGACCGGACGTACACGTGGGCTACGAGAGATACCGTCCGGTCAAATTAGACCTCGAGGATAACGTCGTAGTACGCGTGGACCACGAGAGATACCGTTCGGCCAAGTTAGATCTCGAGGATAACGTCGTGGTACACGCGGACCACGTGAGACACCGTCCGGTCAAGTTAGACCTCGATGATAACGTCGTGGTACATATGAGACACCTTCCGGTCAAGTTAGACCTCGACGATAACGTCGTGGTCCACGTGGACCACGATAGACACCGTTCGGTCAACAAAATCTCAGACTACGGTTATCCGGAATATTTTTAATAATTTATAACTGGCATGAATACTCAGACGATGCTCGTGGCGGCATCTACCGGGAGAGTGAGTCAAGCAATCGATTTCGGATTTGGTGAAATCGATTTTGGTGAAAAAAAACATTGGTGAAAACGCGTTTGGTGAAAATAATACCCTACCGATTTTCATACCGATTTTTTTGTCGAATTTCATACCGACTTTTTTTGTCGATTTTCATACCGATTTTTGCCGATTTTCATACCGATTTTTGCCGATTTTCATACCGATTTTTGCCGATTTTCATACGAATTTATTAACGAAATGATTGCTGATTGACTGAAATATTCTTTGCAGTACAACAACCGAATCTCTCTCATCCCTTCCACTTGCACGGTTACGCGTTTAACGTGATCGGTATGGGACGTTCGCCGGACAAGAATGTCAAGAAGATCAACTTGAAGCACGCGCTCGATCTCGACAGGAGAGGACTCTTGCACAGAGAATTTAATCTTCCGCCTTCAAAGGACACAATCGCCGTACCAAACAATGGTTATGTGGTCTTCCGATTCCGTGCTGACAATCCTGGTGCGTAACCGATCTTCCGAGATTTTTTAATGTATGAAAATTTAATGGAGCCAAAAATTAACCTTTCTTTTGTCTCTTTCTTTCAACAGGTTACTGGCTCTTCCACTGTCACTTCTTGTTCCACATAGTAATCGGTATGAATCTAATTTTGCACGTTGGTACGCACGCCGATCTTCCACCAGTACCGCCAAACTTCCCAACTTGTGGTGATCATCTGCCGCCAATAACGCCACCATTACCGCTAGAAAGTTCACCGTATCACTGATAAAACTAAATGAGTCACCAACGATGACTCAGAAAATCCGAAATCCATTATTTTCACTAAGATCGCTATGTAACAATACCGATCATATGAAAATGAGCCTAAACAAAATTCGTATTTCTGAAAAGAATCATCGCGCACTCATTAATGTAAAGAAAGAAAAAGTAGCATAACCTCGATATCCAATTATCTTTATCTTCATCTCGTTCTTCATTTTTTTTTTAAATCGAGATCGTTTATACCGATCTTTTTTGGCAAAAATGAAGTACGATGATTTTGATAGAAAGAAAGGAAAGAGAGAGAGAGAGAGAAAAAATGAAAGCATGGTTTGCAGCGATATGTAGAAAAACATCACTACGATACAGCGAGAAATCATTTTCATAATTCTTGTTCGTCATTTGCTGCGGTATAAATATTTATTGAATTTCTGGCACGCCCAAGACTCGCTCGATCGAACTCCCGAACTCAATCGAACGCGACGATATTTCGCCGATTTTTATTTTTCTTTTCTTTTTCACAATATTGATCTATCGATCGCGTTTGATTTTGCATATTATATTAAAAGTTTTATCGAGGCCGATCGAGCGAGACGACAGAGGGTCGCGTCCGGCTAGGCACGTATGTGTACGAATGTTACTAACAATAATTATATTCTATTATTGTATTGTTATCATAATTATGTAATTCTGTAAATAATCTAGTATTAAAATGTTGTCGATGCGCAACGAGATTATCATTAACGTAGAGAAAAAAAGGGGGAGAATAGCAAAATAAAAGGGGAATTGGGAATTTGTAAAAATCGAAACGACTCTGCGGAATCGTTTGATGAAAAAAAAAAATTCCCGCTTTTTCCGGGTGACAAATATCGTCGATCGTTTCGAAATTTTCGAGACTTGTTACACTATGCCAACACCATGCCTTTTCATAAGCTCAATCAATTTATATTTTTACTTATCTCATAAATACACGAATTATTAGCGAAAATTTTAGTGGATTTGGTGATGATATATATATACTTAATATATATATCAATCTTTTTGTTTCTTTAAAAATTATTTATTGTCGAATAAAATTGGTTGCTTGAATCGAGCTGGGCTTCATTGTATATTATCTGCACATGTCCAAACGAATAATTACCATTTTCGTGAAAGTGCTTCATTAAATTAACAATTGCAACATGAAAATCGGGATAAATCATCGATCATTCGTCATATTTTATAACAAATTTTAGATGTATTTTAATAGAAATCGTGTTATATTATTACGGAAAAAAGGAAATAAACAACTTAATGTTTTGTACTACTCCATCGGTGGCGCAATTAGCGCCAGAAAATATATTTTAGATAATATATGTTTGTGCCTTGCTGCTCCCGACCGCTCATACATACATTATTCATCAATGTCGCAGGAGAAGCATGTATTTTTTAATAATAAAGTTGTTTAAAAAATATTCCCCAGCTTGTTTAGAAATTATTTCTCATTACTCGTTTTCAACCTCTTAAAATACACTAGATAATATAATATGATAAACAAATAATTTATATCGGTAAATTATATATATATACTAGGATTTTATTGTGGGTCGCGCGATGCGCGCGCTCGCAATCGCCCCCCACCCAAGGGTGCCCCCTCCGTCGGGCCCCCCCCGAAGGGTGCCCCTCCCCAAGGGTGCCCCGCCCCAAAGCTGCCCGCAGCCTTGGGGGACCTATGTTTTTGGAAAAGGACTTAGAATAATTCGAGCTCGGGGCTTGGCGTAAAGGGGTGAGGCTAGACCCAGGGGCTGGCGCTAGTCCCAAGCCATTAGCCCCACCCCCTTCCGCCAAGCCCTGAGCCCGAATTATTCTAAGTTGCTCGATTCTTGACACGGCGGCGGCGGCGAGATCTTTTTATAATAAATGAGACTAGGATTTTATTGTGGCTTGCGCGCTGCGCGCGCTCGCAATCGCTCCCCCCCCCCAGGTGCCCTCCACCCATGGGGGACCTATGTTTTTGGAAAAGGACTTAGAAAAATACGGGCTTGGGGTCTCACAGACCCCCCTGAAATCGAGGGACTTAGAATAATTCGGGCTCGGGGCTTGGCGGAAGGGGGTGGGGCTAAAGGCTTGGGGCTAGCCCCAGCCCCTGGGGCTAGCTCCACTTCCGCCAAGCCCCGAGCCCGAATTATTCTAAGTCCCTCGATTCTTGACACGGCGGCGGCGGCGGCGGCGGCGGCGAGATCTTTATATAATATAGAGATATTTTTTTAAATATACGAATTATCGAAAATGCGCAACACCTGAATGTTAAAAGTTCAATTAATCTGAATGTTCGTATAATTATGAAATCATTGTATAAGAATAGTAAATGTGACAAATCGTGCATGTGATATAATCTATATCGTTATCTGGATACTCATTTGGTTTTTCCTATTTTAGATTTCGTACTAACCTTTAGTCAGGTACCTGAACGTACAATCACAGAATAGCAGATATATCTCAGAGATATTGCTAATTTGAGGGCCGCGCCTCCTCGGTGTCTCCCCCCCCAATGACCTAATTGTAAAAACTATTTGTCCTCTGACATAAGTGAGAGTGAGCGAACTAATGGCTCTCACTAATATGAATAAATATTTATTATCGTTTTCACACCACTAAGGGCCTCGTTCAAGGCCCTTATTATTCTAAGTTCCACTAAGGGCCTCCTCCCAGGCCGTTATTAATCTACGCATTTCCTAGTGGTTTTCTCCCAGACGATGATTATTCTAAGTTTCGCTAAGAGCCTCCTCCCAGGGCTTAACTAATCTAAGCATCTCCTAGAGGTTTTACCCCAGGCGCTGATTATTCTAAGTCCCACTAAGTGCCTCCTCCCAGGCCCTCATTAATCTAAGTCTCTCCCAAAATTTTCCGCCCAGACACTGATTATTCTAATTTTCAGTAAGAGCCTTCTCCCAGGCCCTGAGTCATCTAAACCTCTTCTAGAGGTTTTCCCCCGGACGCTGATTATTTTAAGTTCCACTAAGCACCTCCCCCCAGGCCCTCATTAATCTAAGCCTCTCCTAAAAGTTTTCTCCCAGACGCTGAATATTCAAAGTTATACTAAGGACCTTCTCCCCAGGCCTGATTAATCTAACCCTCTCCTAGAGGTTTTTTCCCAGACGATGATTATTCTAAGTTCCACTAAGAGCCTCCTCCCAAGCCCTAATTAATCTAAACATCTCCTAGAGGTTTCCTCCCAGACAATGATTATTCTAAGTTCCACTAAGAGCTTCCTCCCAGGCCCTAATTAATCTATGCATCTCCTAGAGGTTTTCCCTCAGGCACCAATTATTCTTAGTCCCACTACGGGCCTCCTCCCCGCCCTTCATTAATCTAAGCCTCTCCTAAAGGTTTCCTCCCAAACGATGATTATTCTAACTTCCACTAAAGGCTTTCCCCCCAGGCCCTGAGTGATTTAAACTTCTCCCAAAGGTTTTCGCCCAGACGCTGATTATTCTAAGTTCCACTAAGGATGTCCTCCCAGGCCCTCATTAATCTAAGCCTCTCCTAAAGGTTTCCTCCCAGACGATGATTATTCTAACTTCCACTAAGGGCTTTCCCCCAGGCCCTGAGTGATCTAAACTTCTCCCATAGTTTTTTGCCCAGACGCTGATTATTCTAAGTTCCACTAAGGATGTCCTCCCAGGCCCTCATTAATCTAAGCCTCTCCTAAAAGTTTTCCAATCAGACGATGATTATTCTAACTTCCACTAAGGGCCTTCCCCCAGGCCCTGAGTCATCTAAACCTCTCTTAAAGGTTTTCCCCCAGACGCTGATTATTCTATGCTCCACTAACGACCTCCTCCCAGGCCCTCATTAACCTAAGCCTCTCTTAAAAGTTTCCTCCCAGATGCTGATTATTCTATGCCACTAAGGACCTCGTCCCCGACCTTTAATAATCTAGACCTCTCTTTAAGGTTTTCGCCCAGAGGCTGATTATTCTAAATTCCACTAAGGACCCAGACCGATATTAATTAAAATTTCTGTCCTTAAGGTGTCTTCCCAGACGGTGATTATTCTAAATTCTTCTGAGGGCTCTCCGTCCTAGGACCTGAACATCATAAGTCACACTAAGGGCCTCCTCCCAGACCCTTAAGGGCTTATACGCAGTCAAAAGGCCGTAAGAACGCGATTTTTAAAGAATTTTTCATTAAGAGACATTTCAATCGATTAATATAAAAATTTATCTACATATTGGGGTAACATCCAACTTCATTCGAATATTTTTTATTTGTTAAAATAATGATTTTTAAAGCTGCTACAGCCGATCTCCGGGAGCACCTCTAAAAAAAGGCGTCTTGCGCTTTTCTCTGGACTGAATCATCTGAAATGAAAGATGAAAAAAGATTTCGTTAATATAAGGTATTATCTGGTCTTTAATCGAAGGAATAATCAAGCTATCGATTTTTAAAAAAATGGCGGCTTCTGCAAAATAATTCGTTTTTCGGTTTTAAAAATCGCCTTAAATTGTTCATAAAATGGAACATATTTATCGGCGAGAAAAAACCTTCGACTAAGTACTGAAAAATATATTTATAAAACTTGTGTAAAAATTTTAGACCGATCGATTGAACCGATTTCGAAAAATCTTACTCAACGACTCTGAAAACTATGTTTTAAAACATGAATCAGGAATTAAATTAATAAAATTTGCAGACTAATCACAACTCGAATAAAGATGTAGATAACCTGATCGTGAAAATGATAAATTCTGTATCGTTATCTAGACACAAATTTGGTCTTTCCGGAATTGGGACGTAAAAAGAACATTAAACTATAATCATAATACAGAATCATTGATTAATCTCAGACTATGGCAAAATAAATTGGCATATCTTAAGAGTTCTTATCAAATCAATGGTGATATCATTGACGGCATCTTACGTTATATTATGCTGATGGTATCATTGATGATCTGGGGAAAAAACGTAACAACTAACGCTGATTAACGGAGTATATAAAGTAATCTTGTCTTAAAATATCATGTAGTTTACTGCACAACGCTCAATCATGTTTCTAAAAGTGGGTTTTCTGGTCCTGAGCATCGCAGTCATCGCACAAGGTAAAATATTCATACCTAAAAAACTCAAACCCATAATAAAGCCCAAAAAACAAATTGATGTTCAATATTTTTTTCTAACGAAAGTATCAAGACGACGAAGTCGGGATTTTACACACAATTAATACATACTCTTGCTTAACCTCATTTTTTTTTTCATCGAAAAATATTCATAAACAACGATGTTATTATTATTTAAATAAATCGCAAGCGTTTGTCCAATTATAATACAATTATAATTATAATAATACGTTTGTCCAATTAACTACAAATTCGGTGAGAGCATAAAATGTTTTACAATTTCTATCCTATGTCCGGATCATTTTTTGTAAACTTTTTTCATTTGTTGGCAACAAATTATCAAAAATTGTTTTTTTGCGAAAAACGAATTTTTTTCTCCCCTTGCAATTTTTCTAATTCTATGTACAATCTCGACATCGTCATTCAAATACTTTCATCAGAAAAAAATCAAATAAAATCGACCTTTTTTTGGGCCCCCTTAAGCGTCGACGAAAATCCAATTGATCGGTTTTTAAATTTGCATTAAAATATCGAAATTTTGGCGTATAAATGAAATTTTTTATTCCACTTATTCGTAATATACTTTTTATTATCCAGGTGCACCACGTATCATCGGTGGTCATGATGCCCCGAACCATAAATACCCTTACCAGATTTCTTTCCGCGGTAGAGGTATTGGCCATTTCTGCAGCGGTTCAATCCTGAACGAGCGTTGGATTCTTTCAGCTGCCCATTGCTTCGAAAAGTATGTTTTGTATTATTTTTGCTTCCTCATAGAGGAAGCTTTGTTTTCGTGAAAATTTTTTTTTTCGAGATTTTCATGTCAGTACACTCAGAATGGTCCAAAACGTCGAGAAAAGTGATTTAGAAAAAATGTCTGTATGTGTGTGTGTGTGTGTGTGTGTGTGTGTATGTGTGTGTGTATGTTACACAATCGAAAAATGTAAACCTTTATAACTCGAGAAGGCCTTGAGATATCAAGCTGAAATTTGGACCATAGATAGAGGGATCAAGCCTCATCATTCATACAATTTTTTGTTAAAATCCACTTCATCGTTAAATTATTACGCGTTTTTTAATTTTTTTGAAAAATGTCTGTTTACGCGATAACTCTTTCAATTTTCGAGATATTGATCTAAAAATTGGTATGAATTTGAGCTTTCATATGCCGGTGATCGCTATTGAATTTGGTTAAGATCGGTTGAGCCGTAAAAATTTTATGATGTTTTGAATTTTTCAAAAAATTGACATTATCGCTCTATTGTAACTTTTGCAAAACTTAAGATAGCGAGCTCAAATTTTGTATATAAATGAAACAATATTCAGCCATTATATATGTATAATTTAGTGACGAACGGTATGACATTTTTGATTTTATGGAATGTTGAATTATTTTTAAAAATATACATTATCACATTCACTTCGGAAACGCTCTAATAATCACGAAATAACGCAATAACGAAATAGAAAAAGCGAATCCACAACATGTATATTTATCTAATTAAAACAAGGATGCAAAGTAGAACCTTGCACATTGCTTCCTCATTATTTTTCGCGATTTACAAAGCTTCCTCTATGAGGAAGCCAAAAATTGAATAACATACTTCCTCATAGAGGTAGCTTTGTAAATCGCGAAAAATAATGAGGAAGCAATGTGCAAGGTTCTACTTTGCATCCTTGTTTTATTATTTTTATTTACCTCAAATAACAAAAACTCATAGAGGAAGTTTTGCAAAAAGCGAAAAAAGGCTGCAAAGTAGAACTTTGCAAATTGCTTCCTCATTATTGTTGGATTTTTACAAATCTATCTCTATGAGGAAGCATGTTAATCTATTTTGGTTTCCTCATAGAGGAACCTTTGTAAAAATCCAACAACAATGAGGAAGCAATTTGCAAAGTTCTACTTTGCAGCCTTGTTTTAAAAATTTTTTAATGGCATTAGTTTTGATCCCCTTGACAGATTCTCGCCAGATTCGAACTGATGCTTAGTTTACCTACACTCTACTTGTGGACTAAATTTGAGCCCGATATCTTGAAAATTGCGGAAGTTAGAGCAAAAACCAAAAATTCAAAATGCCATAAATTTTAAACCCCTTAACGGATTGACGTCAAATTCACTCCTAAACTTTATTTAATAACAATCCACTTGTGGACCAAATTTGAGCCCGATATCTTAAAAATTGCGAAAGTTAGAGCACGAACAAAAAATTTCAAAAAATTAAAAAATGCCATAAATTGTGAACCCCTTCACGGATTGACACCAAATTTAATCCCAAACACTATTTGATAACAGTTCGCTTCTGGTCCAAGTTTGAGCCAGATATCATAAAAATTGCGGGAGTTAGAGCCCGAACTGACATTCTCAAAAAAATTCATAATGCCATAAATTTTGAACACCTTGATGGATTAACTCCAAATTCAATCCCATTACTTGTTTAACGACAATTTACTCGTGATTCAAATTTGAGCCCGATATCTTAAAAATTGCGACGGCTATCGTGCTAACAAAAAATTGTGCACATACACACACACACACATACAGACATTTTTTCTAAAACACTTTTCTTGACGTTTTAGACCATTCTAAGTATCCTGACATGAAAATCTCGAAAAAAAAAAATTTAATGAAGACAAAGCTTTCTCTACGAGGAAGCAATAAGCATATTTTTTTATTTACCTGAAATAACAAAAATAAGTATATTTCTTTTTATATTCTACTTTTATTTATTCAGCATCTAACTTTGGAATAAAGTTTTATTTCAATCACGTAATTAATTATATAAATGTTATATCATCCGAAAAATGATCATTCCTAAAGTTGAATTTTCTCTGGTAAATTTTAAATATGTTCTGAATGAAATGTCAATTAAAGGCATGATTTTCATTTTTTAGACGTGAGATCAATAGCTTCAAGATTTATGCCGGCACCAACTTCTTGAACGAAAGTGGCACCGTTTATGAGCCACAATTTTACATTGTTCATGAGCGATACAGAAATTTCTACCATTTTGACATTGCACTGGTTCGACTTAAAAGAAACATCGTTTTCACTGACTTTGTCAAACCAATTGAACTTCCAACTGAAGATCTGCAAGACTACAGCAGACCTGCCTATTTTGCCGGTTGGGGCAGTACCAAGGTAACTTAGCCAAGCTAGTCCTAACTTTTTAATTTTACAATTATTCAAAATATTTATAACTAAATTACGTCCTTATTTGCTAGTTTTACAATTAATTTTAAAAATCTTTAACTAAACCAAATCCTTCTTTGTGAATTTTAGAATTAATTCAAATATTTATAACTCAATCAAGTTCTTATTTGTTTATTTCAGAATTAATTCAAAACATCTATAACTAAATCACGTTCTTATTTGATAATTTTAAATGAATTCAAAATATCAATAATTAAACCAAGTTCTTATTTGATAATTTTTAAATAATTCGAAATATCCTACAAACGTATATAAACATTTTATTATTTATTTTATTTTAGTTGTCGGGACCATCGCCTAATGCACTTCAAGAAATCTATTTGAATCTCTTGAACATCGAGCAGTGCCAGAAAAGTCAACCTTACGCCATTGAACATCACATTTGCACATACAACAAGTATGGTGAAGGAATTTGCCACGTAAGCATTTTTTTTAAATCACCTTTTGACTTTTATATTAATAATTTTGCCAAGCGTTGTTTAAACGAATTTTGATGAACAATGTTTTTTTTTTCACAGGGTGATTCTGGTGGCCCTCTAGTGGTCGATGGTGTACAAGTGGGAATTGCATCGTACGTTAGGCCCTGCGCAATCGATTACCCTGATATTTATACTCGCGTCTTTTCATACAAAGCATGGATCGACAGAAATCTCGAACGTTACGCTAACGTCTGGGAATGAATAGCTTATATTAAACTAGCACCCGCCTAAAAAAATATCATGAATAAATAAAATATTTTTGCATTTATAGAATCATATTTTATTGACTCTCAAATAATGCACAGAAGATTTGTACATTATTGAATCCTTGTAGAGATATTGATATTTGCTGCAGCGTTCGAATTTAGATTTAGATTTAGATTATTTATTAAGATCCTGAGATGTACCTGAGATACATCCCCTAAGGACCTGAGCATAAAAGAAAATTACAAGAACAAAAAGCAGCCGTGAAGGAGTACAGTGATAAATCTTAACCTAAATGGGGCGATACATTGTTGATGATGAGTGGCGAGCAAAGAAAATAAAAAGAAAAGACTAGAACAAAAATACTGTTTCGTACCGAGCGATCTCGCGATTATTTTTTTTCACCATACCTGCGCGGAAAGTTCGACTTCCCGCCCTACGGGCTTTATGTAATTCGAACTTTCCGCTGCAGATATGGTGAAAAATAGTATACTCCACTGGGGAGTGAAAGTAGACTATCCCCAATCGCGCGGTTGAACATAGTCTACTTTCCCTCCCTATCCACTGGGGTGCGTTCCGAATGACGAGCTGTTTCGTCGATCGATGCGCATGCGCAATAACTTCTATCTAGATTTACGGGGAAGTTTAAGAATTATAGTAAAAGTTGAAGATAGGAATAACAATTTTTCCGTTTATATTAATTCCAAAGTATCGGAATTTCGATTACCCACGGATTAGCCTAATTGTAAATTATTGAAATGTGTTATCCCCACCTCGCGTTCGGACAACAACTTTTTGTCGTACCTCACGAGTAGGGTGAATAGTTGTCGACCGATCAACAGTCGGGGATAATATTAGAATTCTTTAAAAAGAGGCAAATCCATGAGAAATGTAAGTATACTTTCTTTAGTACCGGAATAAATAAAACAATGGTTTTTTCAAGCTTCCACTTTCATTATACTTCTTAAAACTCAACGTAAATCTCGGCAAAAACGATTGCGCATGTGCATCGAACGACGAAAGAGCTCGTCATTCGGAACACAGCCCTGGATGCGCAAATTCCAGTGCGCGTATGAACGACGTTACCACAAGGTACGTTGCAGTGTAAATTAATAAACTACAACTGGTTTCGCGTGATTAGAATAAATGGTTGATGCAAGACTGTAGTTTAACAACAGAACTATATTTTACATTCACGATCAGAGTTGTAAATGCCTAATACTTATAGAAATTATGATGATACGATCAGCTCTATAATTAAGATTTTATTATAATAACATGTAGCGATTGTAATACGATGATTAAACTTTGGAATTGCTGCAAAAATTATTATTTTTCAATAAAAATCCACGGTAATCCTTTTGAAAAAATGGAAAAAAACAAGTAATGCATTAAGAAAGTAATGCATTACTTATTTCTTCCATTTTTCCCTCTATTTCTTGCAATATTAAAGCGGAAATTAGTATTTTTTTCAGCTATTCAAATGTTTACACTCTATTTTATAATCACTACATATTATTATTATGAAATCATAATTACAAAACAAATTGTACTGTAAACTACATCTCATGAATTAATGGGGATTTACAACTCTGTTCACGATAATATATACAAGTATTTGTAGTGTGCGCGGAGAGAGAAATTCTCCCAATGTTGACTCGGCAACGTTTGACTGATGACTGATTGTAGCAAAATATAAAAATGCAACTCTCACGCTCTTCATCGCTTCCTTAGTGGGAGGAACGACGTATTTGAGCTTGTAACGAGTATCCTCATTGGCTAGTTAATAGCCCTAACAAATGAGTAGGAATCTTTGGTTTTCCCAACGGACGCTTTCACCCCTTCAGGTAAGAGCGGGGTTGATGACGCGCTTGGTTCGTCGGAAAACCCTTGACGGTACAGCTACAATAAAACATTTGGTGACCAAATGTACTCACGCTGCTGCCAGACTTTTTATGAGTACCTCTTTAGAGGCATTGGAAAGACCCTTTGAGGATACGCGCGTACCTGCTTTTTGTGACGGCCCTACATTGCATATAAGAAGAATGAGAGAAATATATAGGTTACATTAGCGCAGTGGTTAGCGCTCTTACTTAGTACCTGAATAATCCGGGTTCGATTCCCGGTGATCACCATATATTTTCTCTCTTCGATACTTCGTCAGCCGATCCGCAATGCCAATATCTAGACTTCCCCAAACTCTCCGCCTGGTCATTACAATGTTCATGTTTTTTTGTTTTAAAATATCTTTTTTACATTATGTACTGTGTGCGTGTGATTTTGTATGTGTAAATGTTTTTCTTAATTAATATAATTGTATGTCGTATGTTAATATTAAACGTCTCAGTCGACGTTCCAAATACACTATAACACAGACTTAACCTACGGCTCAACTGCACGCTGCTCTATCGACATGAGGTGACGCAACAACCTCCTCCTGAACGCCGACAGTGGAGGCGCCTGCGATACGGCCAAAGGAATACTGTTCCAGAAAAAGGAGCCACCAACGAGAAATGATCGCCTGTAAGCCGACGTTCGCAAGACCGGCGTAGATAGCGAATAGGTCGTTTCCCAAACCGTGCCAAGAAAACTTTATAAACATGAGCCATTTGGCCCCTTAAACAATTTTTTTATTATATACAGCTTTTATTACAGGTACAAGTTACAGAAGAGTCCAGCATATCCTTTAAATTAGATAAGCCTTTCAGTTGCCGCACAAAACCATCGTTAGGTCTAACGCAGCTTCTAATCCTTTTAACTCTCTCATACGCTTCGTCATACGTTATTTCCTCGTTGGCCATCAGATAAGCGATGACAACAGTCGCAGATCGCGAAACTCCAGCGTTGCAGTGAACTAATATATTATTTCCTCTGTAACAGTCAATAATCCTAAGACATTCTCTCAGTCCTTTAAAAATATCAAATTCTGGCAGATCAAGAAAATCCACAAAATGGTAACAAATCCCTTCGAATTTAATCGGAGGTTGAATACCAAGACTGAGAACGTGGCCAATGCGATGAAGTTTCAATAGTTCTTCGCTCGTTGCTGGATCCTGCGAACTCAGAAATAATCCTTGCACAATATTAGCGACTTGCAAATCCGGTTTATCGTCTACAACGAAGGGCGAACATTTTTCGTTTAATTTTCGCGTAATACCATCGACGACTTCGTATCTTTCGCCTAATTCGTTCGTCACGAGAGTTCTCGTCGATTTCAATTTTTTTTTACGAGCTTCCAACTGACTACGAAAATCCATCGTGAAGTCAGAGCGCAACAGGAAACGATTTATGGCGATAGAAATTTTTATTGTTTTAATTGTTCGTTGGACGGTTCATATATTCGACTCCTGGCTAATTCCAGAGGGTCGTATGTCACTTCCTTAAGGTAAAGTCCGTGAGGCGGTGCGACTAGAATCTTTGGATTCCAACTGTTTGCAGACGGAACGTGCAGCATCACATTGACTTCTTTTTCGGTGAGATCGCCCGTTGCAACTGCAACTGCAGCTGCTACCATGCGACGAACCTGTTGGTTTTTTTTTAAATTAAGGGCATGTGAAACTACTCGATCGGTAAATAAAAACTGTAATCCGAATTTTCTCTGCCACGATTGATTTTTTTTAAGAACGTCGAGAACGATGTTCTCGTTTTTTATTTCTTTTTTTAATCAACCATCGCGGAGAAAATTAATTATATTTACGAAATTGTTGGTTTTTATTAAGAACATGTGAAACTACTCGATCGGTAAATAAAAACTGTAATCCGAATTTTCTCTGCCACCGATTGATTTTTTTTTAAGAGCGTCGAGAACGATGTTCTCGTTTTTTATTTTTATTTTGTTAAATCAATCATTGCGGAGAAAATTAATTATATTTCAGAAATTGTTAGTTTTTATTAAGAGCATGTGAAACTACTCGATCGGTAAATAAAAACTATAATCCGAATTTTCTCTGTCACGATTGATTTTTTTTTAAAAACATCGAAAACGATGTTCTCGTTTTTTATTTTTTTTTTAAATCAACCATCGCGGAGAAAATTAATTATATTTACGAAATTGTTGGTTTTTATTAAGAACATGTGAAACTACTCGATCGGTAAATAAAAACTGTAATCCGAATTTTCTCTGCCACCGATTGATTTTTTTTTAAGAGCGTCGAGAACGATGTTCTCGTTTTTTATTTTTATTTTGTTAAATCAATCATTGCGGAGAAAATTAATTAAATTTCCGAAATTGTTGGTTTTTATTAAGAGCATGTGAAACTACTCGATCGGTAAATAAAAACTGTAATCCGAACTTATCTGCCACAATTGATTTTTTGGATCAAAGTCGAAAACGATGTTCTCGTTTTTTTATTTCCATGTTTAGCTTTAATATTAACTACCATATATGAATTCAATGCAAAAAATTTGCGACCGTATTTGTGAGCAAAAAATAAAACATCATTATTTCGCAACTAAAAAGTCTCTCACTAAAATGACCTTCAATTTACTGTAAAAAGTAGATAAAAAGAATGATAACCAATCAACAAAATGATCTACAACATTTCGTGGATTTAAATCAACACTCAGATTAATTTTATACTCAAAATAGCGCAAATTTAAAACAACGTTGAAAAACAATTGATATTTATACAAAATTTCGTTTTTGTTTGAAAAATAAAAATCGCTGTTGTTCAACTTGTTGCAAATATATTTACTATTTTGCTAGAAAATTTATAAAATGAAGAAATGGATTTTCTGATGAGAAATTACGATAATTTCTCCTTAATCGATTATTTTACTAGAAAGTTTGTAAATTCATTGATTCTTACTTGATTGTAGAGAAAAGATCTGGAGGAGCAGATAATATTCCAATAATTAAAATTTTTTGAGAGAGGATCCAGAGGCATAAAGGGTTGACCTTCTTCAACTCTGAATTCGTTTAACGTCCTAACATAACGAAATTCCTTTTTCGAACGATTTTTCCCTGTGAAAGTCTCGAAATTTTTCCAGCCCATAAAAAGACGAGTCGCTGCTTTTAACTTGTCAACGTCAAAATTTTTACCACTGTAAAAATAATACAGTTAATCCATTTGGCTAATTTTAATTAGTAATTTTTTAAATTAAACTTGTATTTAAAGAGTGATATTTAAAAATACCCCAAATTCCATGAATGGCCCATTTCCGTTATTGGAATTTTGTGTTCGTCCTCATATTTTGGAATTACTATTCTGTATAAATAGGTTCGCGATGTAGCCGCAAATCTTGCGTGAAATGTATCAACAACCGGAAAAAACGACGTCAATCTTTAAAATAATACAAATTACATTTTTTGTGCATTAAAGAAATATAATTATTAACTAAATCGATTCTCCTATTACTTTTCAACTGGATTTACTTTTTATTTAATCTACAAATAATTTAATATTATATTTTTCAACTTTTAAAAATTGCAATAAAGGCATAAAAAAGTTATTATTGTATACAAAAATTTAATTTTAATTACCGAAAAAGAAGAATAAGCTACGATAAGCAATGACAAAAGTAATTGCGATTACACAGTCTATTAATTTAACTTTCATGACTCTTAGCGACTCTTTCATGACTAAATAACCGACTTAATTTTCATTGCTTGTGTTTATAAATTTTAGCTGAAAATAAACTTGTTTTTTTTTTTTAAATGTATAGAAAATAAAGCAGATGAAATATGAAATTTATAGGGAATAATTTTTTCTATAAATCGTCAAAAAATAGAAAGGAACATTTCTAAAACAGTTTACCTTATCTCATGGCCACAATGATTTAGATATCTATTCATCCACCTCAGTACTGAATTCGTATCGTACACAGTATCATATTTATTAGCCAATTCTATGTGTCCTGTTGAACATAAAGCATGAACTCCAGCGTCTGTCCTAGAAACACAAAAATTACAATTGTTTATTTATTTATTTATTTAACAATATTTTCTATATTATTAAATAAATAATAAATATATAGAATATATAGAATAAATAAATTGTTTTCTCAAGTTTTTTTTGGTTTTTACATTAAGTTGTTAAAAAAAATGCGTTTAAAACTTTAACTAGCATGAAAAATTCTCAGCTATTTTGTATATAATGAACAAATACTACTTTGTTCATAGAAAAATATGTACTATACCATTTTACTTTTAAGCACATGTTACCGGAATTCACTATTTCTATTATTGTACTAAATAAAACAATACCCAACAATACCAATATTCGGAGAAGAAAAAAAACAATTCATTACCTGCTGGACAATGTTATTGTTGGTCTTATTAGGGTATGAGGCACCAGAGTCATAAAACCAGCTTCTAAAGCTCCTTGAATGGAGTCAATGTCCAGAACTTTTTCCACGCCATACTGTTTCTGCGCTCCTCTGCAAAACAAGACTCTTATTAAAAGATGTAAAAAATTGTAAAACCAATTGACAGGTAAGATAAATTATCACCTGTTAATTCACATTCTGATCATAATATTAATTTAAATATTCAGATTATGGATGGAGGTTGAAATACAGAATGATCAAAATAGTAACTGATAAAAATAACGAATGATCAAAATAGTGACTGATCAAAATTGCGAATTATCAAATTTGTGAATGATCAAATTTGTGAATGATCAAATTTGTGAATGATAAAATTTGCGAATAATCAAATTTGCGAATGATCAAATTTGCGAATGGCCAACTTTGCAAATGATCAAATTTGCGAATGGCCAAATTTGCAAATGATCAAATTTGCCAATGGCCAAATTTGCAAATGATCAAATTTGCGAATGGGCAAATTTGCAAATGGTCAAAATTGGAAATGATCAAATTTGCAATTGGAAAAAATTGGGAGTGATCAAATTTGCGAATGGTCAAAATTACGAATGATCAAAATTGCGAATGATCAAAATTGTGAATGATCAAATTGCGAATAATCAAAATTGCGAATGATCAAAATAGCGAATAATCAAATTTGCGAATGGTCAAAATAGCGAGTGATCAAAATAGCGAATAATAAAATTTGCGAATGATAAAAATAGCGAATAATCAAATTTGCGAATGGTCAAAATAGCGAATGATCAAATTTGCGAATGGTCAAAATTGCAAGTGATCAAATTTGCGAATGATCAAAATTGCAAATTTCAAAATAATTAACATCTGAATTTAGAATGGCCATTATTATGAAATTCGCTGCTTTAGCCATTCACTATTTTGATCCCTGCCCCATAGGTACAATCATAATATTAATTGAATCATTCATTTTATGAGTATAATAATAATTCAAATATTTTTATTAATATTATACTCACAATATGAATTAACAGATAAGTATAGATTATAGAGTGTGTGGACGCACCTAAGAGCTCAGCCTCATCGTTCACAGGTACGCACTCCGCATTTTCATTTATTTTCTTTTCAAATAATAATCATTCGTGTGTACCTGTAGCGACTGCCGATGTAGGACATGTACAGCATGTACCGAACCATGACAGCTCGAATTTTCCGATATATCACGTTTTTAAGAGACAATTTAAGCTAACCAAGCATCAAAAACGTTGACTACAAATAACACGTGGATTCTTCACTGTATAATAATAATAGCATCACGTCGTACTACATATATATATATGAATACAGTAGAATCTCTCATAAACACTCACACATCGTCGTGGACAAGTTTTTATTGATCATCGAAACAAGATAAAAGAAATTTAATACACCAAAAGCGTACAGAATAATAATTTCTTTTACGTTATCGTAAGAAATCGTTTCTAAAAGTTAAAATCACGCTATGTTAAAGGCTAACGTTTTTGAAATCGCGATTTTATGCTTCTTGGGAAGTTTCTAGAGCATTTCTACTGTATAAACGGAATAAAAGGCGCATGCGTTGTTCTCGCTTTGTTAAACAGCTGATCAAATCACAGCTGTTCGTTTATTCTGATTCATTTACTCTGCAGTCGGCACTGAACTGCCGTAGCGAGTGGTTTTGGTGTTTAATACTTTTCATGCCCGAAAAAAACTATCACTGTGTTAAATAAAAAGGTGTCACAAACAAAAACAAGAACAATAATAAACACTGAACATCAACTCTGTGTAAACGTAACCCTTTTCACGTAAAAAAAACGCAGTTAATGTGAAGTAAACACATTTTGAGGTTAGGATAAATTGCACTATGCAACAGATGGCGTTTCGAGGCTTTCGGATCACCTAGAAACATAACAAAAACTCAAAACGTCGTAAAACACCCTAAAACATAACCTCTTTATGTGCTCCAAACGATTTTTAACAGTTATTATACACGATAAACGTTTTTTTAACTTGTTTTTAACAGTTATTATAAGTGAATGTGAAAAAGTGTGTCAAATAAAAAATACGGATAACAATAAACACCCTTTTTATTTAAAAAAACGCAGTTAACGTGAAATAAACACATTTTGAGGTTAGGAAATACGAAATACGCAATAGATGACACTTCGAGGCTTTCGAAACGACTAAAAACGAAGCAGAAACAGAAAACGTCGCAAAACACCCTAAAACATAACCTCTTTATGTGCTCCAAACAATGTTTAACAGTTATAATACACGATAAACCTTTTTTTAACTTGGTTTTTAACGGTTATTATAAGCGAATGTGAAAAAGTGTAACAAATAAAAAATAAGGATAACAATAAACACCCTTTTTATTTAAAGGAAACGCAGTTAACGTGAAATAAACACATTTTGAGGTTAGGAAATACGAAATATGCAATAAATGGCACTTCGAGGCTTTCGGAACGACTAAAAACAAAGCAGAAACAGAAAACGTCGCAAAACACCCTAAAACATAGCCTCTTTATGTGTTTTTAACAATTATACCACGCGATTTTGCATCCATCGAGAATATTATGCGTTTCATAAATGTCCAAAAATCATCAAATAATCCAGTTAAATATTTTTTGCAAGTGAAAAGTTTGTAAAAACGAAAATGTCAGAAGGTATGGACATGTTTAGGCTCGAGGGCTCCGATGGGAGCGAAGCTGGAGGTTTGATCATTCGTAAAAAAGCCTCCGATCACACTTTTAAAAAGCCAATGACGTCGCAACTCGGACTCGACAGACTCGCAGAGCGAAAGAGACGAGAAGCGTCGCAAGAACCCGGCCAGAGTTCTACGGAGGTGAAAAAAAGATCTAGCAACGAGTCCAAGGACAGACGATATCGAGAACACAAGGAAGAAACTCCGACGCACACTGGCGGAGTTAACGCCGAGGCGCAGAGGAAATTGGAGAGTCGACTGAAACGCCAGAGACTCGACGCGCAGGATCGACTCAGACGAGACAGAGAAAGAAGCAGAAGTCACAGCAGAGACAGACGAGACAGAACGCCGAGGTTTAGGGACGAACCGCAAACTCCAAAAATGAGAGCGAGGGTAAGATTAAAAGACGGAGAAAAAGCAAACGGAAGTTAGTTGACTAGGAACTAAATCGCTTGAATTTGAAAATAATGGGTTCGTAAGATAGTTGAAGAAAAGATGGATTTGTGTTCTTTTTTATAGCAGCAACAATGAGCGAAAAAATGGTCCACAAATTTAGTAAGATACTAATTTGAGTTGACGGTTTTATGGGGAAAAAAAATGGGGGGAATATAATGATAATTGGGTGAATACTTTTTGGATTTAAACACAGGTTTGATTGTAATATATTTATATAAATTTATAATTGTTTTTGAAAAGATTTTTTTATGAATTACTGCATTATTTTTTTTTTTTTGGCAACAAAATAGGAAAAAATTCTATACTAATTAAGTAAGTTACAAATTTGGCCTCAAATTGTTATAAAAAAAAATTATTCTAAGATAACAATAATTCTTTGAATTCTGTTAGAATTCAAACACAAATTTCCTTGTAAAATATTAAAACAAATTTAAGGAAGATTTTTTTTTTGTAGCAACAATAGGAAAAAAATGTATACAAATTTGGCCTGAAATTGTTGTGAAAAAAATAATTATTCAAAGATAATAATTGTTGAATCCTATTAGAATTCAAACACAAATTTCCTTGCAAAATATTTAAGGAAATTTAAGGTAGATTTTTTTTTAGTGGCAATACAATAGGAAAAAATTCTATACAAATTTAGTCAGTTACAAATTTGGCCTGAAATTATTATGAAAAAAAAGAATGATTCCAAGATAACAATAATTGTTTGAATCCTGTTAGAATTCAAACACAAATATCATTGTAAAATATTTAAACAAATCTGCAATTATTTTTCTGAAGCTTTCGCTTTTTTTTCCAAATTTTAGTATGTTTTTTGTAGCATACCACAATATTTATTCACGCAACTGAAATAAAAATTGACAAATTTACATTAATTCTCAACAAGATTTTTATTTATGTAATTTTCTTAAATAAATAATCTATCGTATTGATCACAAATACTTTGAATTTTATTGAAATTTTACAGGATCCAACATCAAGAAGTAATTGGGACGATGATGATGATGATGAACAACCAAGAAGATCAAGTTGGGATCATCCAACGCCAAAACTCTATGGATCTAAAGATCATCGCGACAGCGTAAGGAGCGAATTTACTCCTTCTTACAAGTACAATTCGTGGAATAAAGAGCGTAGATCAGGGGCTACACCGATGGCAGAAGGAGAGGAAAAAGCTATGTGGGAGGAGGAAGAAAGAAGGTGATTGATTGTTAATTAAAAGTTTAAACATTTAATTCTTAATTTCATACAACAGTAAAATTAATTCATCAGATTGCACATTAAATTTAATTCATCAAATTAAATATTAAATTGAATTCATCAAATGATACATTAAATGTAATTCATTAGATGATAAATTTAATTAAATTCATCTCATAAAAATTTAATACACAATTTTAGTAAAATTATAAATTTTTATATTAAATTTCGGAATTTTCATAAATGTTTATATTAAATTTCGGAATTTTCATAAATCCTTATATTAAATTTCGGAATTTTCATAAATTTTTGTATTAAATTTCGGAATTTTCATAAATTTTTATATTAAATTTCGTAATTTTCATAAATTCTTATATTAAATTTTGGAATTTTCATAAATTTTTATATTAAATTTCGGAATTTTCATAAATTCTTATACTAAATTTCGGAATTTTCATAAATTCTTGTATTAAATTTCGGAATTATCATAAATTTTTATATTAAATTTCGAAATTTTCATAAATTCTTATATTACATTTCGGAATTTTCATAAATTTTTATATTAAATTTCGGAATTTTCATAAATCCTTATATCAAATTTCGGAATTTTCATAAATTTTTATATTAAACTTCGGAATTTTCATAAATTTTCATATTAAATTTCGAAATTTTCATAAATTTTTATATTAAATTTTGGAATTTTCATAAATCCTTGTATTAAGTTTCGGAATTTTCATAAATTCTTATATTAAATTTCGTAATTTTCATAAATTCTTATATTAAATTTCGGAATTTTCATAAATTTTTATATTAAATTTCGGAATTTTCATAAATTCTTATACTAAATTTCGGAATTTTCATAAATCCTTATATTAAATTTCGGAATTTTCACAAATTCTTATATTAAATTTCGGAATTTTCATAAATTTTTATATTAAATTTCGAAATTTTCATAAATTCTTATATTACATTTCGGAATTTTCATAAATTTTTATATTAAATTTCGGAATTTTCATAAATCCTTATATCAAATTTCGGAATTTTCATAAATTTTTATATTAAACTTCGGAATTTTCATAAATTTTCATATTAAATTTCGAAATTTTCATAAATTTTTATATTAAATTTTGGAATTTTCATAAATCCTTGTATTAAGTTTCGGAATTTTCATAAATTCTTATATTAAATTTCGTAATTTTCATAAATTCTTATATTAAATTTCGGAATTTTCATAAATTTTTATATTAAATTTCGGAATTTTCATAAATTCTTATACTAAATTTCGGAATTTTCATAAATCCTTATATTAAATTTCGGAATTTTCACAAATTCTTATATTAAATTTCGGAATTTTCATAAATTTTTATATTAAATTTCGGAATTTTCATAAATTCTTATATTAAATTTCGGAATTTTCATAAATTTTTATATTAAATTTCGGAATTTTCATAAATCCTTACATTAAATTTTGGAATTTTCATAAATTTTTATATTAAATTTCGTAATTTTCATAAATTCTTATATTAAATTTCGGAATTTTCATAAATTTTTATATTAAATTTCGGAGTTTTCATAAATTTTTATATTAAATTTCGGAATTTTCATAAATTTTTATATTAAATTTCGGAATTTTCATAAATTCTTATATTTTGGAATTTTCATAAATTTTTATATTAAATTTCGGAATTTTCATAAAATTTTATATTAAATTTCGATATTTTCATAAATTCTTATATTAAATTTCGGAATTTTCATAAAATCGTATATTAAATTTTGGAATTTTCATAAAATCGTATATTAAATTTTGGAATTTTAATAAATTCTTATATTAAATTTCGGAATTTTCATAAATTTTTATATTAAATTTCGGAATTTTCATAAATTTTTATATTAAATTTCGAAATCTTCATAGAATTTAGTAAAAATTATTATAACTTTGCATCTCATTTGCATATCAAATTCAATATTCTTCTGTTTCTGTAAAAAAAAAGCTTCATTTACTCGCGATGCAAATTAACACGAAATAGTTTTAATGATCTACCTTTAATTTTTCTTAATATATTCGTATTTTCACGCTGTAGATTGGATCGCGAGTGGTACGGTCTTGATGACGGTGAAAATCAACCATTTTCCAATGTTTCTGAGGAATACACGCGAAAGAAGGAAATAGAACTCGAAGCAAAGCGCGAAAAACGCGTATCCGCTCAACAGCGACAGATTAACAAGGATAACGAACTTTGGGAACGAAACAGAATGTTAACCTCGGGCGTTGTGAGTTCCTTGGAGCAGGACGAAGATCCTGACGACGAGGGAGAAGCTAGAGTTCATCTCCTGGTTCATAATGTCGTGCCACCTTTTTTAGACGGTAAATAAAATCATTAACAAATAAAATTCACTTATTTACAGACTTAAACATTTTTTTACGTATTTACGATACCGGAAATTTTATTCATCAACTGATATAGTAAATTTTATACACATCTGTAGTAAAATTACAAATTTTTCCATCAAATTTCCTAATTTTTATAGGATTTAGTAATAAAAATTTGTAATTTTACATCTATAGAAAAATGAAATTTTCGCACGATTGAAAATCTCGAAAAAATAGTACATCTGCATATATTTAATTCCAACTCGATAGCTCAAAATTTTATCGACTTTAAATTCGTAAAATTGAAAACATTCGAAATTCCATAAAGTTTAAATGGTTCGATAGATTCTCGCAAAAATTCAGTAAAATCGGCCCTTATTAATTTATTTATGTGGAAATATTAAGCTCGAAAGTTAACCAATTTTAAGAAGTTTGCGGCCAACATAAAATTTTTCACATAATTAAAAAACGCTTATATTACGAAAAACTGTTAACATTGCGTTGAAATTTAATATAATAATTACAATTTTTTTCTAAATGTGCCTCTGAATATTTTGGAATTATTTAAACTCAAAACTTCACAAAAAAAAAAAATCTTTCCCAATGAGGAAAAAAAATATACGTAATTTCACCAAAAATGAACTCCAAAATATTGATATTTAATAAAAACAATTTGCAGGTCGAATTGTATTCACAAAACAACCAGAACCGGTTGTTCCTGTGCGAGATCCAAGTTCGGACATGGCGTTAGTAGCGAGAAAAGGTTCCGCCTTGGTTCGTGCGTATCGTGAGCAAAAAGAGCGTCGAAGAGCTCAAAAAAAGCATTGGGAATTGGCGGGAACGCATATAGGTAATATAATGGGTGTTCGAGATGGAAAAAAAGAGGATAAGGAGCAGCATGGACCGGAAACGGATTTCAAAGCGGGTCAAAAATACGCTCGTCACGTTGGCGCTGGAAAAGTATCGAGCGGCGAGTCACGGCAAAGAACTATACAACATCAGCGTCGAAGTCTTCCAGTTTTTGCTGTGCGTCAAGAACTCTTGAATATTATACGCGAGAACAGCGTTGTTATTATTGTAGGCGAAACTGGCAGCGGAAAAACCACCCAACTTACACAATATCTTCACGAGGATGGCTACAGCAGAAATGGAATAATCGGATGCACACAGCCAAGAAGAGTCGCCGCTATGTCTGTGGCAAAAAGAGTTTCCGACGAAATGGACACCGCGCTTGGCGATAAAGTCGGTTACGCTATTCGTTTTGAGGACTGCACGTCCAAAGAGGTTCGTTAATTGTTCAGTCTATTTACAAGATTTATATGAAGAAAAACTGCACTAAACTGCAAACTCTTGTGGAGAAATTAGGACGAAATAGGGATGGGCGATGTTTCTCGATTAATCGAAAGAAGCGATATTTTTATTCGGTTAATCGAAAGAAGCGATATTTTTATTCGATTAATCGAAAGAAGCGATATTTTTATTCGATTAATCGAAAGAAGCGATGTTTTTATTCGATTAATAGAAAGAAGCGATATTTTTATTTGATTAATCGAAATAATCGATATTTTTATTCGATTAAACGAAAGAAGCGATATTTTTATTCGATTAATCGAAAGAAGCGATATTTTTATTCGATTAATCGAAAGAAGCGATATTTTTATTCGATTAATCGAAAGAAGCGATATGTTTATTCGATTAATCGAAAGAATCGATATTTTTATTCGATTTATCGAAAGAAGCGATATTTTTATTCGATTAATCGAAAGAAGCGATATTTTTATTCGATTAATCGAAAGAAGCGATATTTTTATTCGATTAATCGTCAGAAGCGATATTTTTATTCGATTAATCGAAAGAAGCGATATGTTTATTCGATTAATCGAAAGAATCGATATTTTTATTCGATTTATCGAAAGAAGCGATATTTTTATTCGATTAATCGAAAGAAGCGATATTTTTATTCGATTAATCGAAAGAAGCGATATTTTTATTCGATTAATCGAAAGAAGCGATATTTTTATTCGATTAATCGAAAGAAGCGATGTTTTTATTCGATTAATCGAAAGAAGCAATATTTTTATTCGATTAATCGAAAGAAGCGATATTTTTATTCGATTAATCGAAAGAAGCGATGTTTTTATTCGATTAATCGAAAGAAGCGATATTTTTATTCGATTAATCGAAAGAAGCGATGTTTTTATTCGATTAATCGAAAGAAGCGATATTTTTATTCGATTAATCGAAAGAAACGATATTTTTATTCGATTAATCGAAAGATGCGATATTTTTATTCGATTAATCGAAAGAAGCGATATTTTTATTCGATTAATCGAAAGAATCGATATTTTTATTCGATTAATCGAAAGAAGCGATATTTTTATTCGATTAATCGAAAGAAGCGATATTTTTATTCGATTAATCGAAAGAAGCGATATTTTCATTCGATTAATCGATTAAATATAAATTAAAGAAGTACGAAAACAAAAATTTTCATATATTCAACATTCTATAAAATCTAAACCGCTTTATGTATTTTGCTTAAATTCAATACCGATCGTCATTATTCAATGCTTTATTCGCCAAAAACTGTTTAAGCTCATTATCTAAAAAATTGTGGCAGCTAGAGAACATACAGAGATTTTTTGGAAAATTTAATGTCTTATAAAATCTGAACCACTTTATCAATCTTCACCAAATTCGATATCTACTACAACTGGATGTTAATTTTATCTTGCAAAAGATTTGAGCAGTTGAAATATGATAAAACCGATATGTATTTTTTTTTATATTTCAAACTGCGATAACTTATGAACTTTACGGCGTCCCAAAAAAAAAAAAAATACTAAAAATTGCGCATTTTCGTACACAATTCACAACAATTTTTTCGATGCCACTTTCCGAAGTCTTTTTCGCAAAAAAAAATATTTTCGGTATTTTTTCAGTATAATATAGTCTGAAGTTACACAATTAATTCTGAATTAATTTATACCTTCTGGGCCATAAAAAAACGCACATTTTCGTTTTTTAAAGATGTTGATACGATCAATCGTTACCGAGATATCATAGGTTGAATGAAAAATGAAAAACATGGCATATTTCGCCAGAAAAAATTTCAAAAAAAATTAAAATTTGGTGTATCTGTTATAACCACTGAACCTGATTTTTGGGCTTTTTTTTTTTTTTTGGGTGGCTGAAGTCATGTGGAATGCCTCATATTGTAACATCAATTGACATTAATTGTCACGACACATATTTCAATTTTTTTAAAGCTATTAATGTTTGTTTATTTGTGTAATTTGGATTTCGTGATACGTAGAATTATGTTACTAATTTAATTTTTCTTTTACATTGAAAGAAAAACTAAAAATTACATGAAATTTTTTTTTTTTTTTTATGTTCTTTGTTGATGATTTGTTGTTAAATATCCTGGATACTCTGGAATACGAAGAGTACATTTTGTTAGTTAATTTCAACTAACTATTTTTTTTTCTTTCTGTTTCTCCTGCAGACTGTAATAAAATATATGACGGATGGTATATTGCTTCGTGAAAGCTTACGCGAAGGCGATCTCGATCGTTACAGCGTAGTAATAATGGACGAAGCTCACGAGCGTTCGCTTTCGACTGACGTTCTTTTCGGACTCCTCAGAGAGGTAAGAAAATATTTTTTTTTTAGTGCAAATGCATTATTTTCTCATAAAACTAAAAATTGCAAATACAATAAAAATCTAATAAAATACTCGGACTTTGCAAATTGCTTCTTCATTATTTTTCGATTTTTAAGCAATTTGCAAAGTTCTACTTCGCAGCTTTATTTTTTTTAAACATAACTTTTCAATATAAATATTCTATAACTCGAAAAATTATGAAAATAAAAAAGAATAATCGGGATGAAATTGCAAGATTCTACTTTACAAATTTGTTTATGCTATAAATACATTTTCCGAAAAATTCCAAGTGTCGTAAAATTTTGTAGCCCATATGTGAAACAATTTTTTTTTCATAACAGCAATATTTTCGTTTTTCCGAATCAAAACCAAAATTTTATAACACAGCGACCGTTCCTCGAACTAAATTCATCATTGATAATCACCTATCGTGATTCATGTGGAAAATTGCAGCCAGATATTTCAGAATTCACACAAACTTAAGTATTTACAGATACTTCAAAAAAAATTTGAAATTGTGATAAAATCAGAACCAGTCTATAGATTCTCGCCAAATTTAGCACCAATAATGATCCAATGTTACTCCATGTATGCACAAAATTTCATCCTGATGTCTCATAATTTACAAAAGTTATAACAAAAAATACATTTTTTAGAAATTTTCAAAATGCTATAAAATTTGAATTACTCAACCAAATCGTGCCAAAAAAAGTACCAAATAATATTAAATGTACCTACAATTGAAAACAAGTATTTAGCAAAATATCCTAAATTTTACGAACGCTAAACAATTCACCACCATTAAAAAAAAAAAAAAAATCTATAAGATCGAAATTTCTGCATCAATAATTCAAATAATTGACTAAATAATTATTTAAACCAGGTGGTTGCTCGTCGTCACGACCTGAAGCTAATCGTCACCTCGGCAACAATGGATTCCAGCAAATTCGCGGCATTTTTCGGCAACGCAGCGACATACGAAATTCCAGGTCGTACATATCCGGTCGAAATTCTTCATTCAAAAAACGCAGTCGAGGATTACGTGGACGCGGCGGTTAAGCAAGTATTACAGATCCATTTGCAGCCTCGAAGTGGGGATGTATTAGTTTTTATGCCTGGTCAAGAGGACATCGAGGTAACGTGCGAATCATTGAAAGAACGTCTCGAGGAAATTGATTCAGCACCCGAACTCTCGATTCTGCCGATCTATTCGCAATTGCCGTCGGATCTTCAGGCTAAAATCTTTCAGCGATCGGAAGGTGGACTAAGAAAATGCGTCGTGGCTACGAACATCGCTGAAACTTCGTTGACCGTCGATGGCATCGTTTTTGTCGTTGATTCTGGTTATTGCAAGCTCAAAGTTTATAATCCACGTATTGGAATGGACGCACTTCAAGTTTATCCAGTTTCGCGAGCAAACGCGGATCAAAGAGCCGGAAGAGCTGGACGTACAGGTCCTGGCCATTGTTATCGTCTCTACACACGACGACAATATTTAGACGAACTTTTATTGACTGGTGTGCCGGAAATTCAACGTACAAATCTCGCGAATACCGTTCTTTTGCTCAAATCTCTCGGTGTTCAGGATCTTTTGGCTTTTCACTTTATGGATCCACCGCCGCAGGATAATATACTCAATTCTTTGTATCAATTGTGGATTCTTGGAGCACTCGATCATACTGGAAGACTCACCGCTCTTGGACGACAAATGGCCGAGTTTCCGCTTGATCCTCCTCAGTGTCAAATGCTTATTGTTGCCTCGCAACTTGGTTGCACTGCTGATATTCTTATTATTGTATCGATGCTCTCCGTGCCATCGATTTTCTACAGACCGAAAGGACGTGAAGAGGACTCGGACTCGGCGAGGGAAAAATTTCAGGTATGTTCACGAGGGTTTTTACAATTTTTGGGGCGAAATTGATGAAGTTTTTTTTACGAATATTTCAACAATGAAGTTCCTTTTTTGGTTTTTTAAAAAAATTAATTTTTGGTGTTTTAGTGTTAAACATTAAATGGAACTTTTATTGCAGGAGAAATTTCGTGGCATTTATTGCATAAATTATTGTACGGAAAATATAGATGATAGAATTTTTTGTTTTTTTGTAAAATTTGAAACAAGATTTCAACGATGTTGAAAAATGCAATAATTTCGTAGAGTTATTATAGGATAATTTATTGCATAAATTATTGTACAGAAAATATAGATGATTGAATTTTTTTTTGTAAAATTTGCCTTTTTTTGTAAAATACAAACTTCACATTTTAGTAGAGTAAAATGTAGACAATTGTCAGATATATCTAAGAGAAACAAGAAAATGCCTTGTATAGAAATGAGTGGAAAAATCACAAAATCGGGTTTTCGATTTAGAAATTAGGAGAATTTATATATGAATTTCAATCGTTTTAGTGTCAAACATAAAATGTAACTTTTATTGCATGAAAAATTTCGCATTTATTGCATAAATTATTGTACGTAAAATATTCATGATAGAATTTTTTTCTTTTTTTGTAAAATTTGCCTCAAGATATCAAAGATTTTGAAAAATACAAACTCAACATTTTAGTAGAGTAAAATGTAGACGATTGTCAGAAATATTTAAGAGAAACAGAAAAAATGACTTGTGTAGAAATGAATAAAAAATTCACAAAATCGGGTTTTCCATTTAGAAATTAGGAGAATTTATATATGATTCTCAATCGTTTTAGTGTCAAACATAAAATGTAACTTTTATTGCATGAAAAATTTCGCATTTATTGCATAAATTATTGTACGTAAAATATTCATGATAGAATTTTTTTCTTTTTTTCTAAAATTTGCCCCAAGATATCAACGATTTTGAAAAATACAAACTTAACATTTTAGTAGAGTAAAATGTAGACAATTGTCAGAAATATCTAAGAGAAACAACAAACAAAAATGCCTTGTATGGAAATGAGTGAAAAATTCACAAAATCGGGTTTTGCATTTAGAAATTAAGAGAATTTATAACTTTTATTGCATAAAACATCAAAAATGTACATGCTAGAATTTTTTTCGTACAATTTTCCCCTTCCAAGATATAAACGATTTTGAAAAATGCAAATCCAACATTTTATTAGAATAAAATATAGCCAATTGTCCGAAATATCTAAGAGAGAAAAAATGCACAAAACCGAGATTCCCATTTAGAAATTAGAAGAATTTTTATTGAACTATTTTCACGAAAAAAAAAACAGAAAATTAAGCAAGCAATCGATGAAAATTTTTAATCTTCTAAAAAAAATTTGCAGGTGCCCGAATCGGATCATTTGACATATCTGAACGTGTACAACCAGTGGAAGTCCAACGGTTACTCGAGTTCCTGGTGCAACGAGCATTTTATTCACGCGAAAGCGATGCGAAAAGTGCGCGAGGTTCGTCAACAATTGGAGGAAATATTGAAGCAACAAAAAATGGAAGTCGTGAGTTGCGGTACGGATTGGGACGTCGTGAGAAAGTGCATTTGTTCGGCGTATTTTCATCAGGCAGCGAGACTCAAGGGAATCGGTGAATACGTTAATTGTCGAACTGGAATGCCTTGTCATCTTCATCCAACATCGGCGTTATTTGGTATGGGATTTACGCCAGATTATGTGGTTTATCACGAGCTCGTAATGACGGCAAAGGAATATATGCAGTGCGTTACTGCGGTCGATGGACATTGGCTCGCTGAGCTCGGTCCAATGTTCTTCAGCGTCAAGGAAACCGGACGAAGTGGAACGGCAAAGCGACGACAAGCGATGCAACATCTTCACGAGATGGAGGGACAGATGAAAGAGGCCGAGGAGGAGATGAAAGCGCGAGCGCAACAGCAATTGGAAAGAGAACAAGCGTCAGTGAGAAAGAAGGAGATTCTCACGCCCGGAGTGCGAGAACCGGGAACTCCGGCTTCTTATCGAAAAACTCCGGGCAGATTGGGACTGTGATTGTGTTAATTTTCTATCGTCACGACAGAGAATGTGTTTTCGCGGGACAGTGAGACATTTTTGAAGCGTGGTATACGTAGATACGAAGTTTGGCACCTTTTGTTACTTTGTGAGGTAAATTTCTAAGTTACTTTGTGAAGAAACTTTTTTGTTACTTTGGGAAATTACTTTTTTTGTTACTTTGAGAAGTAACTTTTTTGTTACTTTGGAAACTAACTTTTATTTTACTTTGGGAAATTACTTTTTTGTTACTTTGACAAGTTACATTCCAAAGTTACTTTGGGAAGTTACTTTGACAAGTTACATTCTAAAGTTACGTTGACAAGTTACATTCCAAAGTTACTTTGACAAGTTACATTCCAAAGTTACTTTGACAAGTTACATTCCAAAGTTACTTTGACAAGTTACATTCCGAAGTTACTTTGAAAAGTTACATTCTGAAGTTACTTTGACAAGTTACATTCCAAAGTTACTTTGACAAGTTACATTCCAAAGTTACTTTGGGAAGTAACTTTTTTTGTTACTTCGGGAAGTAACTTTTTTGTTACTTTGGGAAGTAACTTTTTTTGTTACTTTGGGAAGTAACTTTTCTTGTTACTTTGGGAAGTAACTTTTCTTGTTACTTTGGGAAGTAACTTTTTTGTTGCTTTGGGAAGTAACTTTTTTTTTTTGTTACTTTGGGAAGTAACTTTTTTTGTTACTTTGGGAAGTAACTTTTTTGTTGCTTTGGAAAGTAACTTTTTTGTTACTTTGGGAAGTAACTTTTTTTGTTACTTTGGGAAGTAACTTTTTTGTTACTTCGTGAGGTATAAATGAGTCGACTTTATTTTTTCCACAATTGTTTGAATTTTCATACAACTGTTAACTTTTGTTATTTTAAGTGATCTACTACCCGGTCGGTAACTGAAACTGTAATACGAATTTTTCTAATGCGTTTGATTTTTCGTTTGACGAATGAAAAATGTTTTGTCAGTTTTGTTGGTAAAAAAAAGTATCCAAAATCCCACATCACTGAAGGTTCGTAACTTTGTCGTGATAATGTAAAGAAATTCGCAGATCCGAATATTACAACAAAAAAATTGTACAAGTTCCTTTTTTCCATGACAAAAAATGTATTTTTAAATTATATTGGAAAAAGGGGAAATTCCTACATAATCAAAACAACTTTACGCAGAATTAATGACATAAGATATGGAGATTACGATTATGACATAACATATAATTTTAAAAAAAATTAAGAGTATAATAAAGAGAACGACCATTTCAAAGTAACAATCGGTGCCTCATCTTTGTTCAGATGAATTATCGTTGCCGCAAAATCCTTGGGAGCAGAAAAATCACTGGAACAGCTGGTTAATAAAATTGTTATAAATAATTGCTTCGATTATTTGTTTTTTTTAAACCTTCTTATTGACTTTGTACGTCGATTTTTTTTCTTTTTTTCATCCATATATCTTACAACTTCGTTCCTCTAATATTTTTCCATCAATTGTTAAGTGTGCCGTCAACAAAAACAAGCAAAAGTACTGGAAATTACCACAAAATATCATTCCATCGAACTGGGTGCGGTTTTTTTTGTGCTTCTACAGCGTTGAAACTGTTTGATTTGTTTTTTTTTACGTGTTCTACGCACTATTATACATGATAATCATAATACTATTTGTTTTTTTTTTTGCATATCTATATGGTTTGGTTCCACCGGTTCACTTGGTCGTTTTTTGCGCTCGTGGCGAACGATTGTTGATACAGAAAATGGTAGCATTGCGACAGCCTCCGTGTAAGCACATAAAATCTAATTTGTTGTACCTCAGGTTGTCGAACAATTTGAGGTGAAGCAATTGTTCGTCGTCTGCGACTGTTGTCTGACGTAATCTTGCACGTTGAATTTTGTCTTGTCCGGATCCTCGCTCTTTCGCGCCTTTAAATGTCTGAAAAAATGAAAAATTTTATCTCTCGATTTTCACCCTAAAAAATCGATCACTGATGGAGAATCGATTCTGAACAATAATTTAAAAAAGAACCACAAATAGTCATTATTTTGCAATATTTATTTAGAACTTTTATTTTTTTAAATGTGATTTTTCCTAATACCAGTTTTAATATAGATTAATGTCTTTGTTATTTAGAGCCAATTTTTTAACATTGAAATTAATGAAAACGTTCTTTAAAAAAAGGAAAATCTAAAAAAATTGCCTTTTTTAAATGATTTTTTTTAGTTACAATTTCAAAAAAAATTTAAATTTTTAAAAATAAAAATATACAATTGAAATTTAAAAAAAAAAATTACAATCTAAGGATAATTATGTTTTAAAAAAAAGGCAAATAATTTCTACAAATTTTCATCCAAAAATAGTAAAAACAAATTACCAAATGATAAATTGTATTTATTTAATTATTTATAATTATTAAGGAAATAATTATATCACAATTATTTCTAAAAGAATATATGAGGCTCATAATTATATTTTGTAAAAACCACCAAAAAATTCTAAATTGTTTTGAAGTAAATCACTGCAAAATCCTGAATATTCAGCGAGTGAAGTTGGATAGTGTCGCCCTCTATAAAATATAAGTCCAAAAGTATAACCAAAAATTGAATACAGATGGCGATACGGTCGAGATTCAATTTTCCCGCCAACAGAAATTATCGCTGGCGCCATCTGTCGGCAATTATTGCCAATTAGCACGCAAAAAATAAATAGATGGCGCCACCATTACGCGATGCTTGCGCCATCTACATTCTTTTTCCACAAAATTGGAACTAATTTTTCCCGGCAAAGACGGTGGCGCGCTCTGTCGAAAACTGACGGTCAAAATAGGAACTAACTTTTTTTAGAAAATTTTAATTAGCCTTCCAAAAATTCGATTTTCATAATTAAATGACAAAAGCAAATATAAATATGTATATTTTTTTTTATAATAATAATTTCCGATATATTAGTAATATTATTTGCGGCTAATCAAAGGCATCGATCTTGGCGGCAAAAATACGATTATTAAAATTAAAAAGGTGTTTTTTTGTCGGTGAGAGAAAAAATGGAATATTTTCCAATCCTTCGAGTGGAGAATCGAGCCTCCGGCAAATCTTTCTGCACAACCTTGCAAATGTTTGCTCTTAAATATAGAGCTACGTGCGGGTAACACGTTTTATCGCGCGTATTACCTTGCAACAGCAAAAAAAGCCAATTCGACGTTGAGGCCAGTTTTTGCGGACGTCTCCATGAATGGCACGTTATGTTCCCTCGCGAGACGCTCCCCATCGCCCTTTCGCACTGTCCTCTCGTTACCGCAGTCGCATTTGTTCCCTGCGAGATGAACATTTTTTTTTTTTAATACAAGATCATCGACACTTAACAATCTTCACGACAATCGCGTCTCTACACTTTTAGAAAAGATCGTAAATTTTTATAAATGAACTCGTCAATTAAATTCATTGTTCAATTATGATACTAAATTAATGTCATTTTACAGTAAAATCAAAGCAAATTATTAAAATAAAAATAATTTTATAATACAATCAAAGAAAATTATAAAAATTAATGTACTTTTACAGTAAAATTAAAGAAAATTATTAATATTAATATACTTTTACAGTAAAATCAAAGCGAATTGTTAAAATTGAAGTACTTTTATAGTAAAATCAAAGAAAATTATAAAAATTAATGTACTTTTACAGTAAAATCAAAGAAAATTATTAAAATTAATGTACTTTTACAGTAAAATCAAAGCAAATTAGTAAAATTGAAGTACTTTTATAGTAAAATCAAAGAAAATTATTAAAATTAATGTATTTTTACAGTAAAATCAAAGCAAATTATTAAGATTAATATACTTTTACAGTAAAATCAAAGCAAATTATTAAAATTGAAGTACTTTTTCAGTAAAATCAAAGCAAATTATAAAAATTGAAGTAATTTTTCAGTAAAATCAAAGAAAACTATTAAAATTAGAGTAATTTTAAAGTAAAATCAAAACAAATTATAAAAATTGAAGTAATTTTACAGTAAAATCAAAGCGAACTATTAAAATTAAAGTAATTTTACAGTAAAATCAAAGCAAATTATAAAAACTAAAGTAATTTTTCAGTAAAATCAAAGCAAGTTATAAAAATTGAAGTTTTTTTTCAGTAAAATCAAAGCAAGTTATAAAAATTGAAGTAATTTTTCAGTAAAATCAAAGCAAAGTATAAAACTTGAACTAATTTTTCAGTAAAATCAAAGCAAACTGTTAAGATTACAGTAATTTTACAGTAAAATCAAAGCAAATTATAAAAATTGAAGTAGTTTTTCAGTAAAATCAAAGCAAACTATTAAAATTAAAGTAATTTTACAGTAAAATCAAAGCAAATTATAAAAACTAAAGTAATTTTACTGTAAAATCATAGCAAATTATAAAAACTAAAGTATTTTTCAGTAAAACCAAAGCAAATTTAAAAAATCAAAGTAATTTTTCAGTAAAATTTAAGTACTTTCACAGTAAAATCAAAGCAAATTATTAAATTCTTGGCAATTTTACAGTAAAATTAAAGCAAATCATTAAAATTAGAGTAATTTTACAGTAAAATCAAAATAAATTATTGAAATTACTATACCATACTTTAATTTTCCATCACACTTGTAAATTAAATTTATTATAGCAGTTTATGTATAAAAACTTCCAGTATTTGTGCATTTAATTTCAAATAAACTTTTTTTTACAGTGTAACTAACCGAGGAGCATTATGACGACATCATCGTGCGCATATTCGCGAATCTCGCAAAGCCAGGCTCTGATGTTGTCGTAACTCGTCTTGTTCGTCACGTCGTAGAGTAGAAGCAACGCTGAAATCACTCGAAGCTAACTATATCTAATATCGCACCGATATATTATTAGTCTTCGTCGCTATTGCAATTAGACGAGCGGATAATAAGTATCGCAAATTTCTTAGTAATACTTTCTTTTTACTTTTCAATCCTTTCCTACATTTATTATTAATTATACCGTTAGTTTTATGCTTCACCATTTTTTTTTTACATTTATTCCAAAAATATTTTTCTGATTGTAAAAAAAACTCATCAATTTTGGTATTAAAAAATAGTAAATAGCTATTTTTAAAAAATGCTTTAAAAAAAAATTCTCTTTCGTTCTACTTTTTTTTTCACTAAATTTGTAAAACATATGAATTTTAATCAAACGACGAAAAATATCAAATTTATTTGAAATTTTTCGTCCTTTGATTAAAATTCATATGTTTTCCAAATTAGTTTGAAAAATATCAAATAAATTTGATATTTTTCAAACTAAAAAAAATATCAAATAAATTTGATATTTTTCAAACTAATTTAATAAAAAAATACAAAACCAAATACTAATTGAGCTTTTAATAAATAATAATAATATTATGGTTTTAATAAATATAATAATAAATAAATAAATAAATAAAATGTAAATAAATAATATTAAGCTTTTAATAAATAATAATAATAAGTGTGGTATATGAAAAATTTGTTTTTTCTGATTAAAAGACCGAACTTTGCGTCATCGAAATTTAATTAACGTTTAATTGTACCTTGAAATATAATTGAAAATTCAAATTTGCTAATAATAAATACTAATTAGCGAATCCGCTCGTCTAAATAATTTGGCAATTACGATGTTAAAGCGCGTACCATGCGCGTCTCTGTAATAGGCGTGTGTGATGCTCCGAAAACGTTCTTGTCCCGCTGTGTCCCAAATTTGTAGTTTCACCCTCGTATTGTCGACCGTAACGATTTTATTCTGCAACATAAAGGCAAGAAAAAAAAAATTTGTAAAATATATGAAACAATATTTTTTAACTTAGAACATTTTTTTTTGGAGAATAAATTGTCGACGATTTTCTCTGTAATTGAAGCAGAAGGGATTTTTTAAAAAAAGCCACCGGAAACGACGTCTCACCCTAAAGTCGATGCCAACGGTGGTAATGAAGTTTCCACAGAGAAAGCGACCGTCACGAAAGCGGGTCAGGAGACAAGTCTTTCCTACGCCACTGTCACCCAACAGCATCACCTATTAGTACGAAAATAAAAAATTCGATAAGCTTGCAAAAAGCGTTTGCGACCGAACGAGCGATTTTTCCGAAAGGTTCGCCACTTTTAGGGGAAAATTCGTTGGCTATGGCCTTTTTTTTTTAAAGCAAAATACTCTCAGCTTAATCGTGTTGTGTAAAAAAAAATTATGGGAATTTGCAAACGAAATTGAAGCAGTGAAACATTTTTTTTTTTTGCTTTTGGAATTTTTTTTTTTTTTTTTTAATCATGTTGTGTAAAAAAAAAATTATGGGAATTTGCAAACGAAATTGAAACAGGGAAACATTTTTTGTTTTTGGATTTTTTTTTTTTTTTTTAATCATGTTGTGTAAAAAAAGATATGGGAATTTGCAAACGAAATTGAAGCAGTAAACCATTTTTTGTTTTTGCTTTTGGAATTTTTTTTTTTTTTAATCGTGTTGTGTAAAAAAAAAATTATGGGGATTTGCAAACGAAATTGAAGCAGTGAAACATTTTTTGTTTTTGCTTTTGGAATTTCTTTTTTTTTTTAAATCATGTTGTGTAAAAAAATGGGAATTTGCAAACGAAATTGAAGCAGTGAAACATTTTTTGTTTTTGCTTTTGGAATTTTTTTTTTAATCATGTTGTGTAAAAAAAGATATGGGAATTTGCAAACGAAATTGAAGCAGTGAAACATTTTTTGTTTTTGCTTTTGGAATTTCTTTTTTTTTTTTAATCATGTTGTGTAAAAAAATGGGAATTTGCAAACGAAATTGAAGCAGTAAACCATTTTTTGTTTTTGCTTTTGGAATTTTTTTTTTTTTTAATCGTGTTGTGTAAAAAAAAAATTATGGGGATTTGCAAACGAAATTGAAGCAGTGAAACATTTTTTGTTTTTGCTTTTGGAATTTTTTTTTTTAATCATGTTGTGTAAAAAAAATGGGAATTTGCAAACGAAATTGAAGCAGTGAAACATTTTTTGTTTTTGCTTTTGGAATTTTTTTTTTAATCATGTTGTGTAAAAAAAGATATGGAAATTTGCAAACGAAATTGAAGCAGTGAAACATTTTTTGTTTTTGCTTTTGGAATTTTTTTTTTTTAATCATGTTGTGTAAAAAAAAGATATGGGAATTTGCAAACAAAATTGAAGCAGTGAAACATTTTTTGTTTTTGCTTTTGGAATTTTTTTTTTTAAATCATGTTGTGTAAAAAAAATGGGAATTTGCAAACGAAATTGAAGCAGTGAAACATTTTTTGTTTTTGCTTTTGGAATTTTTTTTTTAATCATGTTGTGTAAAAAAAGATATGGAAATTTGCAAACGAAATTGAAGCAGTGAAACATTTTTTGTTTTTGCTTTTGGAATTTTTTTTTTTTAATCATGTTGTGTAAAAAAAGATATGGGAATTTGCAAACGAAATTGAAGCAGTGAAACATTTTTTGTTTTTGCTTTTGGAATTTTTTTTTTTTAATCATGTTGTGTAAAAAAAAGATATGGGAATTTGCAAACAAAATTGAAGCAGTGAAACATTTTTTGTTTTTGCTTTTGGAATTTTTTTTTTTAAATCATGTTGTGTAAAAAAAATGGGAATTTGCAAACGAAATTGAAGCAGTAAAACATTTTTTGTTTTTGCTTTTGGAATTTTTTTTTTAATCATGTTGTGTAAAAAAAGATATGGGAATTTGCAAACGAAATTGAAGCAGTGAAACATTTTTTGTTTTTGCTTTTGGAATTTTTTTTTTTTAATCATGTTGTGTAAAAAAAAGATATGGGAATTTGCAAACAAAATTGAAGCAGTGAAACATTTTTTGTTTTTGCTTTTGGAATTTTTTTTTAAATCATGTTGTGTTAAAAAAATGGGAATTTGCAAACGAAATTGAAGCAGTGAAACATTTTTTGTTTTTGCTTTTGGAATTTTTTTTTTTAATCATGTTGTGTAAAAAAAGATATGGGAATTTGCAAACGAAATTGAGGCAGTAAAACATTTTTTGTTTTTGCTTTTGGAATTTTTTTTTAAATCATGTTGTGTTAAAAAAATGGGAATTTGCAAACGAAATTGAAGCAGTGAAACATTTTTTGTTTTTGCTTTTGGAATTTTTTTTTTTAATCATGTTGTGTAAAAAAAGATATGGGAATTTGCAAACGAAATTGAGGCAGTAAAACATTTTTTGTTTTTGCTTTTGGAATTTTTTTTTTTTAATCATGTTGTGTAAAAAAAATGGGAATTTGCAAACGAAATTGAAGCAGTAAAACATTTTTTGTTTTTGCTTTTGGAATTTTTTTTTTTAATCATGTTGTGTAAAAAAAGATATGGGAATTTGCAAACGAAATTGAAGCAGTAAAACATTTTTTGTTTTTGCTTTTGGAATTTTTTTTTTTAATCATGTTATGTAAAAAAAGATATGGGAATTTGCAAACGAAATTGAAGCAGTGAAACATTTTTTGTTTTTGCTTTTGGAATTTTTTTTTTTTTTTTTTAGTCATGTGTAAAAAAAATGGGAATTTGCAAACGAAATTGAAGCGGGGAAATATTTTTGTACTTTTATTTTTGGAATCTAGCGAAAAATAAGGAAAAAATTGCAGAGGAGCGCCAAAATGGTATTGAAATTCGGTTGTTGAGTGTATCATTTTGAATTGGTATTTTAGATAATATAATGATAGGCTATTTGTGCAATTTGGAATTTTATCGAAATTTTTATCAAGTTTTGGAATTATTGCATAATTTTTTTTTTAGTGTTATTAGAATTTAGAGAGAAATGAGGGAAAAATTGGAGAGGAGCGCCAAAATTGCATTGAAATTCTGTTGTTGAATGTGTTGCAAATGAAATTGAAGCAGGGAAAAGTTTTCATTTTTTTTACTTTTGGAATTTAGCGAAAAATAAGAGAAAAATTGGAGAGGAACGCCAAAATAGTATTGAAATTCTGTTGTACCATTTGAAGTTGGTATTTTAGAGTTAATAATTTAATTGTGCAAGTTGGAATTTTATTGAAATTGTAATCAAATTTTGTAATTAATTGCATAATTTTTTTTACTATCATTAGAATTTAGCGAAAAATAAGGGAAAAATTGGACAGAAGCGCCAAAATAATGGTATTTTAGAGTTTATAATTTAATTCTGCAAGTTGGAATTTTATTGAAGTTTTAATCAAGTTTTGAAATTAATTGCATAATTTTTTTTAGTATTATTAGAATTTAGCGAAAAATGAGGGCAAAAATGAAGAAAAGCGCCAAAATAGCATTGAAATTCGGTTGTTGAATGTGTTGTACCATTTCAAATTGGTATTTTAGAGTTTATAATTTAAATGTGCAAGTTGGAATTTTATTGAAATTGTAATCAAGTTTTGGAATTAATTGTATTATTTTTTTTACTATCATTAGAATTTAGCGAAAAATAAGGGAAAAATTGGAGAGAAGCGTCAAAATAATGGTATTTTAGACTTTATAATTTAAATGTGCAAGTTGGAATTTTATTGAAATTGTAATCAAGTTTTGTTATTAATTGCATTTTTTTTTTTAATATCATTAGAATTTAGCGAAAAATAAGGGAAAAATTGGAGAGAAGCGCCAAAATTGTATTGAAATTCTATTGTTCAATGTGTTGTACTATTTCGAGTTGCAATTTTAGAGTTTATAATTTAAATATGCAAGTTGGAATTCTTTAGAAATTGTAATCAAGTCTTGTAATTAATTCTATAAATTTAAATTGTTTTGGATATCATTTTCTCCTTTTGTAATTCACGCGAGTGATGAAAATGCCGATTGAAGTATTGTATAGAATTATTTTTAGAAATTTCTCGATATGTTGTAATTATTTACTATTATTGAATATTCAATTTCGGTAAATATTCTGAAAATGGGCTTCACCTGAAATTCGCTCAAGGATTTTTCTTATAATTGAAATTGTGAAGGAAAAAATGTATTTCAATAATTTCAGTTGAGAGAAAGAATCAAATAATGGAATACAAAAAAAATCCCAGTCCAAATAACAATACAAAAAATCATGACACAATTTTCAGCAGAAATATCATTTACTCAAAAAAAAAATAAAAATAAAATACTATAGTAAATCAACACATTTGAATTCTCAACTATACAAATTAGAATTGTATTGAATTAGAATTTTTGGCGCCCTCCATACAATTTATTTTCGCAAATTTTTAAGCCCAGCAAAAAAAAATGTAAGCAATCATTTCAACCAAATAATTTTAAAAATTCAAAATTCTGTCCAGGGTTGCCAAATTGGCGACTTATAGCCAAATTGGCGCCGGAAAATTGCGATTGGCGAGTTGGCGACTTCAAATTTTATGGGAATTTTGCGATTTCTTACGACAATTCTGTACCTAGATGAATTTTTTATTCATCCGGCGCTCAATGTGCCAAAAAAAAAAAAATGAAAATATTTATACTCCATGAGCAAAGGCCTTAAATATACATTAATCGAAATGCACTCAAATAATCTCGACAGAATTATCAAGAAGTCCACCGAAACTTTGTACTTTCCTTAAGGCCATGTGAAAATAATTTCAAAGGATAGCGTCAAAAATGTTGCGGAATTGAATAAATATTTATCGGAAGTTTTAATGCATAAACCGATATATTAAATATATTAAGGATATTAAGTATATTAAATATACCTTTATATTAAACATGACATTTTTATCGTGTTTAATATACCGTTTATTAATTTTACATCATACTTATATTTAAAAATTGATAAACCCTTTTATGCATTAAAACATCCGACAAAAGTATATTAATTTTCATAACATTTTTTATAATGAAACAAGCAGAGTTTGCTCTATAATTACGATTTCATAATAATAATATGTAGCGATTATTAAAAAAATGGCCAAACAAAATTATTATTTTGTAATAAAATTTCATGCTAATCTTTTTGAAAAAATGAAGAAACATAATTAAATACACTAAGAAACTAATGCATGAATTATCTCTTTCATTTTTCTCCCTATTTCTTCTAAAATTTAAGCGAAAATTAGTATTTTTTGCAGCAATTAAAATGTTTAAACTCTATTTTATAATCGCTACATATTATTACTATAAAATCATAATTACAAAACAAAACTGTCTTGTAAACTAGAGATTTCATGAATTAATTTCAGGAATTGGAGTAAAAAATAGCAAATCGCTTGGGGAAATTGTTAAAAAAAATGCCAGGAGGCAAATCCCTTTGAGGACCTTGAAATAACGTAGCGATTATTAAAAAATGGCCAAACTTTCGAACAGCCAAGAAAATTATTATTTTGTAATAAAATTTCATGCTAATCTTTTAGAAAAAATGAAGAAACATAATTAAATACATTAAGAAACTAATGCATAAATTATCTCTTTCATTTTTCTCCCTATTTCTTCTAAAATTTAAGCGAAAATTCGTATTTTTTCCAGCTACAAAAATGTTTACACTCTATTTTATAATCACTACATATTATTATTATAAAATCATAATTACAAAACAAAACTGTACAGTAAACTAGAGATTTCATGAATGAATTTCAGGAATTGCTGTAAAAAATAGCAAATCGCTTGGGGAAATTGTTAAAAAAAATTCCAGGAGGTAAATCCCTTTGAGAACTTTGAAATACGTAGCGATTATAAAATAATGACTAAACTTTCGAACAGCCGAGAAAATTATTATTTTGTAATAAAATTTCATGCTAATCTTTTAGAAAAAATGAAGAAACATAATTAAATACATTAAGAAACTAATGCATAAATTATCTCTTTCATTTTTCTCCCTATTTCTTCCAAAATTTAAGCGAAAATTCGTATTTTTTCCAGCTACAAAAATATTTACACTCTATTTTACAATCACTACATATTATTATTACAAAATGATAATTACAAAACAAAACTGTCTTGTAAACTAGAGATTTCATGAATGAATTTCAGGAATTGGAGTAAAAAATAGGAAATCGCTTGGGGAAATTGTTTAAAAAAAATGCCAGGAGGCAAATCCCTTTGAGAACTTTGAAATAACGTAGCGATTATAAAATAATGACTAAACTTTCGAACAGCCGAGAAAATTATTATTTTGTAATAAAATTTCATGGTAATATTTTTGAAAAAATGAAGAAACATAATTAAATACATTAAGAAACTAATGCATGAATTATCTCTTTCATTTTTCTCCCTATTTCTTCTAAAATTTAAGCGAAAATTCGTATTTTTTCCAGCTACAAAAATGTTTACACTCTATTTTATAATCACTACATATTATTATTACAAAATCATAATTACAAAACAAAACTGTACAGTAAACTAGAGATTTCATGAATGAATTTCAGGAATTGGAGTAAAAAATAGCAAATCGCTTGGGGAAATTGTTAAAAAAAATGCCAGGAGGCAAATCCCTTTGAGGACTTTGAAATAACGTAGCGATTATTAAAAAATGGCCAAACTTTCGAACAGCCAAGAAAATTATTATTTTGTAATAATATTTCATGTTAATCTTTTTGAAAAAATGAAGAAACATAATTAAATACATTAAGAAACTAATGCATGAATTATCTCTTTCATTTTTCTCCCTATTTCTTCTAAAATTTAATCGAAAATTAGTATTTTTTACAGCTACAAAAATATTTACACTCTATTTTATAATCACTACATATTATTATTACAAAATCATAATTACAAAACAAAACTGTCTTGTAAACTAGAGATTTCATGAATTAATTTCAGAAATTGGCGTTGAAATTAGCAAATCGCTTGGGGAAATTTTTTAAAAAAATGCCAGGAGGCAAATCCCTTTGAGGACCTTGAAATACGTAGCGATTATAAAATAATGACTAAACTTTCGAACAGCCGAGAAAATTATTATTTTGTAATAAAATTTCATGTTAATCTTTTTGAAAAAATGAAGAAACATAATTAAATACATTAAGAAACTAATCCATAAATTATCTCTTTCATTTTTCTCCCTATTTCTTCTAAAATTTAACCGAAAATTAGTATTTTTTGCAGTAAAATGTTTACTGCAAATAATTACAAAACAAACTGTACTGTAAACTAGAGATTTCATGAATTAATTTCAGGAATTGGCGTAAAAATTAACAAATCGCTTGGGGAAATTGTTAAAAAAAAATTCCAGGAGGCAAATCCCTTTGAGAACTTTGAAATAACGTAGCGATTATAAAATAATGACTAAACTTTCGAACAGCCGAGAAAATTATTATTTTGTAATAAAATTTCATGGTAATATTTTTGAAAAAATGAAGAAACATAATTAAATACATTAAGAAACTAATGCATGAATTATCTCTCATTTTTCTCCCTATTTCTTCTAAAATTGAAGCGAAAATTCGTATTTTTTGCAGTAAAATGTTTACACTCTATTTTACAATCACTACATATTATTATTACAAAATCATAATTACAAAACAAAACTGTCTTGTAAACTAGAGATTTCATGAATGAATTTCAGAAATTGTTGTAAAAAATAGGAAATCGCTTGGGGAAATTGTTAAAAAAAATTCCAGGAGGTAAATCCCTTTGAGGACTTTGAAATAAGGCAGCGATTATAAAACAATGACTAAACTTTCGAACAGCCTAGAAAATTATTATTTTGCAATAAAATTTCATGCTAATCTTTTAGAAAAAATGAAGAAACATAATTAAATACATCAAGAAACTAATGCATGAATTATCTCTTTCATTTTTCTCCCTATTTCTTCTAAAATTTAAGCGAAAATTCGTATTTTTTCCAGCTACAAAAATATTTACACTCTATTTTATAATCACTACATATTATTATTACAAAATCATAATTACAAAACAAAACTGTACAGTAAACTAGAGATTTCATGAATGAATTTCAGGAATTGGCGTAAAAATTAGCAAATCGCTTGGGGAAATTGTTTAACAAATTCCAGGAGGCAAATCCCTTTGAGGACCTTGAAATAACGTAGCGATTATAAAACAATGACTAAACATTCGAACAGCCGAGAAAATTATCATTTTGCAATAAAATTTCATGTTAATCTTTTTGAAAAAATGGAGAAACATAATTAAATACATTAAGAAACTAATCCATAAATTATCTCTTTCATTTTTCTCCCTATTTCTTCTAAAATTTAAGCGAAAATTCGTATTTTTTCCAGCTACAAAAATATTTACACTCTATTTTATAATCACTACATATTATTATTACAAAATCATAATTACAAAACAAAACTGTCTTGTAAACTAGAGATTTCATGAATTAATTTCAGGAATTAGCGTTGAAATTAGCAAATCGCTTGGGTAAATTGTTAAAAAAAATGCCAGGAGGTAAATCCCTTCGAGAACTTTGAAATAACGTAGCGATTATAAAATAATGACTAAACATTCGAACAGCCGAGAAAATTATTATTTTGTAATAAAATTTCATGATAATCTTTTTGAAAAAATGAAGAAACATAATTAAATACATTAAGAAACTAATGCATGAATTATCTATTTCATTTTTCTCCCTATTTCTTCTAACCAGAGTTGTAAAACCCCATTAATTCATGAAATATATTTTACAGTACAATTTGTTTTGTAACAATGATTTCATAATAATAATATGTAGTGATTATAAAATAGTGTAAACATTTGAATAGCTGAAAAAAATACTAATTTTCGCTTTAATATTGCAAGAAATAGTGGAGAAAATCGAAGAAATAAGTAATGCATTACTTTCTTAATGCATTACTTATTTTTTTCCATTTTTTCAAAAGCATTACCGTGAATTTTTATTGAAAAATAATAATTTTTCCAGCCATTCCAAAGTTTAATCATCGTATTACAATCGCTACATGTTATTATTATTATAAAATCATAATTATAGAGCTGATCGTATCATCATCATTATTTCTATAAGTATTAGGCATTTACAACTCTGCTTCTAACATTTAAGCGAAAATTCGTATTTTTTCCAGCTACAAAAATATTTACACTATTTTATAATCACTACATATTATTATTACAAAATCATAATTACAAAATAAAACTGTCTTGTAAACTAGAGATTTAATGAATTAATTTCAGTAATTGGCGTTGAAATTAGCAAATCGCTTGGAGAAATTTTTAAAAAAAATGCCAGGAGGCAAATCCCTTTGAGGACCTTGAAATAATGGTCGCAGGGTTCAGATGTCGCTGTTGTAGATTTTTTCTGATGCGAGGAATTGGGAGTCTCGTGAAACGAGTGTCGTTGTGCTGCGAGTAACTCGGCAACGCGGCTCTTGTTTGTGATCTTGAAGCTCCTGGTCCTATATCCCCGTAGACTAGCGGTTACCGCTGCTACCGAACCACCGAATGTCCAATCGTTGCTGCCGATTCCAGGCACACGACGCTCGTAACCACCACCGTCGTCTCTTCCAGGCTCCTCCTCCGTAACGCTCATGTTTTCCTGTTCCAAGGAGCACCAATTTGCTCTTCTTCTTCTCGGCCACTCCTCGTCCCCGTCGCTCTCTCGGCAGCTTTCTTAAGTCTCTCCAAATCCGTCCAAAGCCTTCTCGTTGCGTTCACCAATATAGTTTATATAGTAGCCACTCTTGGCCCTCTCGACGCTTTTTGCCAAGATTATCTTCGGTGTCTGAATGCTGTGGACAAAGATAGTTCGAAGCTTCGCAGCACTTTTAAACTCGCATGTTCCCTTCACCTTCCTTCTGTAAATAATTTAAGTTTTCTTTTTTTTATTATTTTTGTAACTGTGTAAAGAATTTTTTTTTAATATGTGAGATTTTTGCTAGAATTGGGCGAATATTTGAGACACTTTTTAATTAGCTTCACTTGTTTTTTGTTCCATAAATAATTAGGACTTTTTTTAAAATTATATTTCTAAGATAGTGTATAAACTATTTTTTAAATTTTAATTTGGGAGATTTTTGGTAGGTTTTTCGAATATAAGTGGCACTTTTTAATTAGCTTCACTTGTTTTTTTTTTTTTTTGGTTCTATAAATAATTAGGATTTTTTTTAAAATTATATTTGTAGGATATTGTATAAATTATTTTTTTATTTTTGTTTGTGGGCTTTTTGGTGGGATTGTTCGATTATAAGTGGCACTTTTTAATTAGCTTTACTTGTTTTTTGGTTTCATAAATAATTAGGTTTTTTTTTTAATTATATTTGTAAGATAGTGTATAAACAATTTTTTTATTTTTGTTTGTGAGTATTTTGCTAGGATTGTTTGAATATAAGTGGCACTTTTTAATTAGCTTCACTTGTTTTTTTTTTTTTTTTTTTTGTTTCCATAAATAATTAGGATTTTTAAAAAATTATATTTGTAGGATATTGTATGAACTATTTTTTAAATTTTAATTTGGGAGATTTTTGGTGGGTTGTTCGAATATAAGTGGCAGTTTTTAATTAGCTTTGTTTTTTTTGTTCCATAAATATTTAGATTTTTTTTCTAAATAATATTTGTAAGAAAGTGTATAAATACTTTTTCATTTTATTTGTGAGCTTTTTGTTAGGATAATTCGAATATTTGTGGCACATAAATAATTATGTTTTTTTTTTGTAAATAGTATTTGTAAGGAAGTGTATAAACATTTTTTTTTAATTTAGGTTTTTTGTATAGATTTGGAGAAAAATGGTATAGAAGCTTTTCTGATGAACTTCAATTGATGTTGATTTTAAAAAAATGATATTTCTGTAGGTTTAGGCAAATTCAGAGTTTTCAAACAAATTTGTTTGTGACTTTGGCGTTAAGAAAATTACCGAATTTTTTTGATAATTTCGAATTTCTCCTAACAAATAAGTATTTGGAAATCCATAAATATTGATCTCTGTAAAAGTTTGCAGATTCTACGAGTTGGACGTTGAATAAGTAATAACATTTTTTTCTAATAAAGTCGATAATAAATTATGCAATAAATTAGTAAAATATTCAACAAATATTAAAGAAATACAGTGTTAAAATTTGTGGAAATTTGCTGATCTGTCCGTTTACAGTGTTCAAAAAAATGTTTGCAGAAATATTTTTACCAGGCTGCCAATAAAATAAATAATGGCCCTTTACCATTAATCTTATTTTCCTAAAATTTTTTACAAGAATGTTTGTAGTTTTCTCGTTCTATTTTTTCACAAAAATGTAAAAATTTTTTCTATATTCCACAAAAAAAGTGTAGCCATTTTTTTTCATTTTTTATAAAAATGTTTATACATTTTTGTCTATGTTTAACAAAAATGTTCATATATTTTCTTCTCTGTTCTACAAAAATGTTTATCCATTTCTTTCTATTTTCTACAAAAAACATTTATCCATTTTTTTCCATTTTCCACAAAAAACATTTATCCATTTCTTTCCATTTTCCACAAAAAACATTTATCCATTTCTTTCTATTTTCCACAAAAGACATTCATCCATTTCTTTCTATTTTCCACAAAAAAAAACATTCATCCATTTCTTTCTATTTTCCACAAAAAACATTTATCCATTTCTTTCTATTTCCCACAAAAAACATTTATCCATTTCTTTCTATTTTCCACAAAAAACATTTATCCATTTCTTTCTATTTTCCACAAAAAACATTTATCCATTTCTTTCTATTTTCCACAAAATACATTTATCCATTTCTTTCTATTTTCCACAAAAGACATTTATCCATTTCTTTCCATTTTCCACAAAAAACATTTATCCATTTCTTTCAATTTTCCACAAAAAACATTTATCCATTTATTTCTATTTTCCACAAAAAAACATTTATCCATTTCTTTCTATTTTCCACAAAAAACATTTATCCATTTCCTTCCATTTTCCACAAAAAACATTTATCCATTTCTTTCTATTTTCCACAAAAGACATTTATCCATTTCTTTCTATTTTCCACAAAAAACATTTATCCATTTCTTTCTATTTTCCACAAAAAACATTTATCCATTTCTTTCTATTTTCCACAAAAGACATTTATCCATTTCCTTCCATTTTCCACAAAAAACATTTATCCATTTCTTTCCATTTTCCACAAAAAACATTTATTCATTTCTTTCTATTTTCCACAAAAAACATTTATCCATTTCTTTCTATTTTCCACAAAAAAACATTTATCCATTTCTTTCTATTTTCCACAAAAAACATTTATCCATTTCTTTCCATTTTCCACAAAAAACATTTATCCATTTCTTTCCATTTTCCACAAAAAACATTTATCCATTTCTTTCTATTTTCCACAAAAAACATTTATCCATTTCTTTCTATTTTCCACAAAAAAACATTTATCCATTTCTTTCTATTTTCCACAAAAAACATTTATCCATGTCTTTCTATTTTCCACAAAAAACATTTATCCATTTCTTTCTATTTTCCACAAAAAAAACATTTATCCATTTCTTTCTATTTTCCACAAAAAACATTTATCCATTTCATTCCATTTTCCACAAAAAACATTTATCCATTTCTCTCCATTTTCCACAAAAAAAAATTAATCCATTTCTCTCCATTTTCCACAAAAAACATTTATCCATTTGTTTCCATTTTCCACAAAAAACATTTATCCATTTCTTTCTATTTTCCACAAAAAACTTATATCCATTATTTTCTATTTTCCACAAAAAACATTTATCCATTTCCTTCCATTTTCCACAAAAAACATTTATCTATTTCCTTCCATTTTCCACAAAAAACATTTATCCATTTCCTTCCATTTTCCACAAAAAACATTTATCCATTTCTTTTTATTTTCCACAAAAAAACATTTATCCATTTCTTTCTACTATCCACAAAAACCATTTATCCATTTCTTTCCATTTTCCACAAAAAAAACATTTATCCATTTCGTTTCATTTTCCACAAAAAACATTTATTCATTTCTCTCCATTTTCCACAAAAAACATTTATCCATTTCTCTCCATTTTCCACAAAAAAAATTAATCCATTTCTCTCCATTTTCCATAAAAAACATTTATCCATTTGTTTCCATTTTCCACAAAAAACATTTATCCATTTCTTTCTATTTTCCACAAAAAACTTATATCCATTATTTTCTATTTTCCACAAAAAACATTTATCCATTTCCTTCCATTTTCCACAAAAAACATTTATCTATTTCCTTCTATTTTCCACAAAAAAAATTTATCCACTTCTTTCCATTTTCCACAAAAAACATTTATCCATTTCTTTCCATTTTCCACAAAAAACATTTATCCATTTCTTTCTATTTTCCACAAAAAACATTTATCCATTTCTTTCTATTTTCCACAAAAAACATTTATCCATTTCTTTCTATTTTCCACAAAAAAAAACATTTATCCATTTCTTTCTATTTTCCACAAAAAACATTTATGCATTTCCTTCCATTTTCCACAAAAAACATTTATCCATTTCTTTCCATTTTCCACAAAAAACATTTATCCATTTCTTTCTATTTTCCACAAAAAACATTTATCAATTTCTCTCCATTTTCCACAAAAAACATTTATCCATTTCTCTCCACTTTCCCCAAAAAACATTTATCCAATTTTCTCCACTTTCCCCAAAAAACATTTATCCATTTCTTTCCTCTGTCCACAAAAAAAATTAATCCATTTTTTTTCCATTTTTTGCAAAAAAACGTATCCATTTTCCCACTCTATCCAAAAAATCCTTAAATTCTTTTTCAACTCTTTTCCAAAAATGTTTATACATTTTTTTAGCAGCACAATCAAGTATCTCATGATTAATATTAATTTATTTATATGCAATAAACAAATAACCAAATAATGTGAGTTTCAGTGTAATAAAATGGTTAAAACTCTGCAGACAAAGAGGGATTTAGAGAAGGAGTCAGTGGGAAGGAGAAAACGAATGCCAACCGCAGGGTCACTCAACTCGCATCTACTCAACTGGACTGCGACTCGACGGTCGTCCAAGTCGACTCGGCGCTGTATACACGCGACGATACTGGGGCCTCGCTGCTGTGCTACATTGCTAGAGTACTGTACGAACTACCAACAGAGCGTACAGAGCTAACAACAGGCCCCGTATCCGGAGCGAAGCGATACAATAAGTCGATACACAAAGCTATTGTCAATTACTACGGCTACTAATCGATTGAGGGCTCTGTGACACTACCTGTCCATTATTATTCAATATCCATCAATGTAATTGACTGCTAGACGTTAACTTCCGAAAGTGGAACGTTCCACATTTGATTTTCCATTATAATCCAAATATATCCACTGCATATGATTCAAGGCTAATTTTAAAGATTTTTTTAATGTAATACTTTTTTAGATTTTTAAATATAATTTTTTTAAGTCGATTTGCAGTATGAATTAATACTAATAATTTTATTTTTAATTATAAATTGGTGTTTCAATAGATATTCATTTATTTTAGATATTAATTATGATTTTTTGAAAATTGACTTACTGTTTAAATTAATACGGAAAATTTTATTTATAATTTTTTTTAAGTGGATTTGCAGTATGAATTAATAGTAATAATTTTATTTTCAATTATAAATTGGTGTTTCAATAGATATTAATTTATTTTAGATATTAATTATGATTTTTTGAAAATTGGATTGCTGTTTAAATTAATACTGAAAATTTTATTTATAATTTTTTTAAGTGGATTTGCAGTATGAATTAATACTAATAATTTTATTTTTAATTATAAATTGGTGTTTCAATAGATATTAATTTATTTTAGATATTAATTATGATTTTTTGAAAATTGGATTGCTGTTTAAATTAATACACTGAAAATTTTATTTTTTATTTTTATTCAACTAAATTGGTGTATATTTTGGTTACCGCAAATATATTTTAGACAATTGAATGTAATAATTATTGAAGAAACTAAAGATTTGGTTGTCCGAACGAAAAATTCGTTTGAACGAATTAGATCATTGGAAAAATTTGATTTCTCTATGTAGGTGTGAATTTTTTGAAATTTAAGTATTTAAACTATATTTTAGCTGAGTTTTGTAGAATAATTGGCGGAAATGTGATGTAATTTTAAGGTTCAAAACGAAAAGAAGAATGCATTTAATTATTCCAAATTTTGTATCCCACGCAATTTAAATATGAAAAAGTCAAAATTGTAAGTCGAAATCTACATTTTTAAATTGACGTACAGGAAATAGATTTTTATTAATATAATTCTGAAATAACCGAGATATGAATTAATACTAATAATTTAAAAAATGATAAATTGGTGTTTAATTCTCGTGCAAACGAATGTTTTTTTGTTGCAACAATAGAAAAAATATTTTATCATGAGAAAAAATTACTATTTTTCCTCATGAGAAAAAAAATATAAAAAAAGAAGTGTAAAATGAAGAAAAAATGTATTATAATACATCAATTAATAATTGGCGGACCAACGATCAAGATATTTGCGTGTTGAGGCAGAGTAGAAGCAAGAGGCATATAAGGAAGAATAGTACAAGAAGACGAAGAAGAGGATAAAGAGGAAAATAAGAGAACCGCCCGGGCCATCGCTCCTTGGGGCACACCCATAGTCTGCGACCAAATGGAGTGACTGTAGGCGCTCGTGAGCGCTTTAAGGCCCACCATCGGCCGACTCTAACGTAAAGGTACCCATGATTGGACGATTAAAGCCATCCCCAGATTCAAAAATTTATAAAACACTTAAGGAAAAATATAATCATAAAATAACTCAAACCAAAATGAAGCTTATACCTTCCAATTTTAAAAACCCATGAATTGATCATCAAAATATTAAATCATTTTGCTTAAGGAGGTTGAAGCGCTCCACACTAGTAAAATCAGTGGTAAATTTTTAAAAACGTTTCTACAATTTCCGATGGTTTAATAATCTGTTCCAAGGTGTTAATCACATAGCAGCATTAGTTCTTAATATTCAAATACATTCACAGCTGTGATATCAACAGTAAATCGATCAATATCTGCAAATTTCCGATGTTATGTTTTTTCATCCAGTTTTTTAAAAGGGTAAACCGTAATATCAGTCCGATTATGACGAACAACAGCTCATTTTGTTCGCTAAAAGATATTCTATCGATTGGCCGTCTATTTTTTAAAATCGTATTAGTAGTTCAAAACATACAACCGTTTGTTTATCCTATCATAACCTAACATCAAGTATACAAATGGCTGTAACTTTTGAACGCCTGATACTATAGAAAATCCGGACGGTCAATCGATTAAGGATCTTCCACTGATCAAAATGAGCTATGTTTCGTTATAATCGGACTGATATTACGGTTTACCCTTTTACAAAACTGGATGAAAAAACATGACATCGGAAATTTGGAGATATTGATCGGTTTACTGTTCATATGGAAGCTGTGAATGTATTTGAATATCAAGAACTAATGCTGCTATGTGATTAACACCTTGGAACAGATTATTAAAACATCTGAAATTGTAGAAACGCTTTTAAAAATTTAGCACTGATTTGACTAGTGTGGAGCGCTTCAACCTCCTTAATCATAATCACATAGCAGCATTAGTTCTTGATATTCAAATACATTCATAGCTGTGATATCAACAGTAAATCGATCAATATCTGCAAATCTCCGATGTTATGTTTTTTCATCCAGTTTTTTAAAAGGGTAAACCGTAATATCAGTCCGATTATGACGACCAATAGCTCATTTTGTTCACTAAAAGATATTCTATCGATTGGCCGTCTATTTTTTAAAATCGTATTAGTAGTTCAAAAGATACAACCGTTTGTTTATCCTATCATAACCTAACATCAAGTATACAAATGGCTGTAACTTTTGAACGCTTGATACTATAGAAAATCCGGGCGGTCAATCGATTAAGGATCTTCCACTGATCAAAATGAGCTATGTTTCGTCATAATCGGACTGATATTACGGTTTACCCTTTTACAAAACTGGATGAAAAAACATGACATCGGAAATTTGGAGATATTGATCGATTTACTGTTCATATGGAAGCTGTGAATGTATTTGAATATCAAGAACTAATGCTGCTATGTGATTAACACCTTGGAACAGATTGTTAAACCATCTGAAATTGTAGAAACGCTTTTAAAAATTTAGCACTGATTTGACTAGTGGGGAGCGCTTCAACCTCCTTAATCATGTTCACATAGCAGCATTAGTTCTTGATATTCAGATACATTCACAGCTGTGATATCAACAGTAAATCGATCAATATCGGCAAATTTCCGATGTTATGTTTTTTCATCCAGTTTTTTAAAAGGGTAAACGGTAATATCAGTCCGATTATGACGACCAATAGCTCATTTTGTTCACTAAAAGATATTCTATCGATTGGCCATCTATTTTTTTAAATCGTATTAGTAGTTCAAAAGATACAACCGTTTGTTTATCCTATCATAACCTAACATCAAGTATACAAATGGCTGTAACTTTTGAACGCCTGATACTATAGAAAATCCGGACGGTCAATCGATTAAGGATCTTCCACTGATCAAGATGAGCTATGTTTCGTCGTAATCGGACTGATATTACGGTTTACCCTTTTACAAAACTGGATGAAAAAACATGACATCGGAAATTTGGAGATATTGATCGATTTACTGTTCATATGGAAGCTGTGAATGTATTTGAATATCAAGAACTAATGCTGCTATGTGATTAACACCTTGGAACAGATTATTAAAACATCTGAAATTGTAGAAACGCTTTTAAAAATTTAGCACTGATTTGACTAGTGTGGAGCGCTTCAACCTCCTTAATCATGATCACATAGCAGCATTAGTTCTTGATATTCAAATACATTCACAGCTGTGATATCAACAGTAAATCGATCAATCGCTGCAAATTTCCGATGTTATGTTTTTTCATCCAGTTTTTTAAAAGGGTAAACCGTAATATCAGTCCGATTATGACGACCAATAGCTCATTTTGTTCACTAAAAGATATTCTATCGATTGGCCGTCTATTTTTTAAAATCGTATTAGTAGTTCAAAAGATACAACCGTTTGTTTATCCTATCATGACCTAACATCAAGTATACAAATGGCTGTAACTTTTGAACGCCTGATATTATAGAAAATCTGGACGGTCAATCGATTCAGGATCTTCCACTGATCAAAATGAGCTATGTTTCGTCATAATCGGACTGATATTATGGTTTACCCTTTTACAAAACTGGATGAAAAAACATGACATTGGAAATTAGGAGATATTGATCGATTTACTGTTCATATGGAAGCTGTGAATGTATTTGAATATCAAAAACTAATGCTGCTATGTGATTAACACCTTGGAACAGATTGTTAAACCATCTGGAATTGTAGAAACGCTTTTAAAAATTTAGCACTGATTTGACTACTGTGGAGCTTCAACCTCCTTAATCATAATCACATAGCAGCATTAGTTCTTGATATTCAAATACATTCACAGCTGTGATATCAACAGTAAATCGATCAATATCTGCAAATTTCCGATGTTATGTTTTTTCATCCAGATTTTTAAAAGGGTAAACCGTAATAGCAGTCCGATTATGACGACCAATAGCTCATTTTGTTCACTAAAAGATATTCTATCGATTGGCCGTCTATTTTTTAAAATCGTATTAGTAGTTCAAAAGATACAACCGTTTGTTTATCCTATCATAACCTAACATCAAGTATACAAATGGCTGTAACTTTTGAACGCCTGATACTATAGAAAATCCGGACGGTCAATCGATTAAGGATCTTCCACTGATCAAAATGAGCTATGTTTCGTCATAATCAGACTGATATTACGGTTTACCCTTTTACAAAACTGGATGAAAAAACATGACATCGGAAATTTGGAGATATTGATCGATTTACTGTTCATATGGAAGCTGTAAATGTATTTGAATATCAAGAACTAATGCTGCTATGTGATTAACGCCTTGGAACAGATTGTTAAACCATCTGAAATTGTAGAAACGCTTTTAAAAATTTAGCACTGATTTGACTAGTGTGGAGCGCTTCAACCTCCTTAATCATAATCACATAGCAGCATTAGTTCTTGATATTCAAATACATTCACAGCTGTGATATCAACAGTAAATCGATCAATATCTGCAAATTTTCGATGTTATGTTTTTTCATCCAGTTTTTTAAAAGGGTAAACCGTAATATCAGTCCGATTATGACGACCAATAGCTCATTTTGTTCACTAAAAGATATTCTATCGATTGGCCGTCTATTTTTTAAAATCGTATTAGTAGTTCAAAAGATACAACCGTTTGTTTATCCTATCATAACCTAACATCAAGTATACAAATGGCTGTAACTTTTGAACGCCTGATACTATAGAAAATCCGGACGGTCAATCGATTAAGGATCTTCCACTGATCAAGATGAGCTATGTTTCGTCGTAATCGGACTGATATTACGGTTTACCCTTTTACAAAACTGGATGAAAAAACATGACATCGGAAATTTGGAGATATTGATCGATTTACTGTTCATATGGAAGCTGTGAATGTATTTGAATATCAAGAACTAATGCTGCTATGTGATTAACACCTTGGAACAGATTGTTAAACCATCTGAAATTGTAGAAACGCTTTTAAAAATTTAGCACTGATTTGACTAGTGTGGAGCGCTTCAACCTCCTTAATCATAATCACATAGCAGCATTAGTTCTTGATATTCAAATACATTAACAGCTGTGATATCAACAGTAAATCGATCAATATCTGCAAATCTCCGATGTTATGTTTTTTCATCCAGTTTTTTAAAAGGGTAAACCGTAATATCAGTCCGATTGTGACGACCAATAGCTCATTTTGTTCACTAAAAGATATTCTATCGATTGGCCGTCTATTTTTTGAAATCGTATTAGTAGTTCAAAAGATACAACCGTTTGTTTATCCTATCATAACCTAACATCAAGTATACAAATGGCTGTAACTTTTGAACGCCTGATACTATAGAAAATCCGGACGGTCAATCGATTAAGGATCTTCCACTGATCAAAATGAGCTATGTTTCGTCATAATCAGACTGATATTACGGTTTACCCTTTTACAAAACTGGATGAAAAAACATGACATCGGAAATTTGGAGATATCGATCGATTTACTGTTCATATGGAAGCTGTGAATGTATTTGAATATCAAGAACTAATGCTGCTATGTGATTAACACCTTGGAACAGATTATTAAAACATCTGAAATTGTAGAAACGCTTTTAAAAATTTAGCACTGATTTGACTAGTGTGGAGCGCTTCAACCTCCTTAATCATGATCACATAGCAGCATTAGTTCTTGATATTCAAATACATTCACAGCTGTGATATCAACAGTAAATCGATCAATCGCTGCAAATTTCCGATGTTATGTTTTTTCATCCAGTTTTTTAAAAGGGTAAACCGTAATATCAGTCCGATTATGACGACCAATAGCTCATTTTGTTCACTAAAAGATATTCTATCGATTGGCCGTCTATTTTTTAAAATCGTATTAGTAGTTCAAAAGATACAACCGTTTGTTTATCCTATCATGACCTAACATCAAGTATACAAATGGCTGTAACTTTTGAACGCCTGATACTATAGAAAATCCGGACGGTCAATCGATTAAGGATCTTCCACTGATCAAAATGAGCTATGTTTCGTTATAATCGGACTGATATTACGGTTTACCCTTTTACAAAACTGGATGAAGAAACATGACATCGGAAATTTGGAGATATTGATCGATTTACTGTTCATATGGAAGCTGTGAATGTATTTGAATGTCAAGAACTAATGCTGCTATATGATTAACAACTTGGAACAGATTATTAAACCATCTGAAATTGTAGAACCGCTTTTAAAAATTTAGCACTGATTTGATTAGTGTGGAGCGCTTCAACCTCCTTAATCATAATCACATAGCAGCATTAGTTCTTGATATTCAAATACATTAACAGCTGTGATATCAACAGTAAATCGATCAATATCTGCAAATCTCCGATGTTATGTTTTTTCATCCAGTTTTTTAAAAGGGTAAACCGTAATATCAGTCCGATTATGACGACCAATAGCTCATTTTGTTCACTAAAAGATATTCTATCGATTGGCCGTCTATTTTTTAAAATCGTATTAGTAGTTCAAAAGATACAACCGTTTGTTTATCCTATCATAACCTAACATCAAGTATACAAATGGCTGTAACTTTTGAACGCCTGATACTATAGAAAATCCGGACGGTCAATCGATTAAGGATCTTCCACTGATCAAAATGAGCTATGTTTCGTCATAATCGGACTGATATTACGGTTTACCCTTTTACAAAACTGGATGAAAAAACATGACATCGGAAATTTGGAGATATTGATCGATTTACTGTTCATATGGAAGCTGTGAATGTATTTGAATATCAAGAACTAATGCTGCTATGTGATTAACACCTTGGAACAGATTATTAAACCATCTGGAATTGTAGAAACGATTTTAAAAATTTAGCACTGATTTTACTAGTGTGGAGCAGAGTTGTGAATCCCCATTAATTCATAAGATATAGTTTACAGTACAATTTGTTTTGTAATTATGATTTCATAATAATAATATGTAGTGATTATAAAATAGAGTGTAAACATTTGAATAGCTGAAAAAAAATACTAATTTTCGTTTTAATATTGCAAGAAATAGTGGAAAAAATGGAAGAAATAAGTAATGCATTACTTTCTTAATGCATTACTTATTTTTTTCCATTTTTTCAAAAGGGTTACCGTGAATTTTTATTGAAAAATAATAATTTTTCCAGCCATTCCAAAGTTTAATCATCGTATTACAATCGCTACATGTTATTATTATAAAATCATAATTATAGAGCTGATCGTATCATCATCATTATTTCTATAAGTATTAGGCATTTACAACTCTGATTTGGACTAAAATTTGGAATGGTCAATATCTAGAAATTCCACAATTGTGAGAGTTAATTAAATAGCGAAAGATAAATTGCTTGAATTTTTTAATTTAGCAAAGTCAACATATATCGAATAATTATTTATGTGGCAATTTTATTATTCAAACACTTATTTATTCGAATAATATTATAATATATATATAATAATAATAAAATTGCCAAACAAGCAATTATTCGACATAGAAATATTTCCAAATTAAAAAATTCTATCAACTTTTCTTTCGTTATTCAAATTTTCACAAATCTGCAATTTCTACATATTACTCATTTCAAATTTTGTATATTATATATTATTTATTTATTTATTTTTAATTTTTATTATATCCAAATTTGTATTCCACTCTTAAATTCATAATAGACTCAAATAAACAGAAAAGTGACTTCGAATTTCTAAACTAATTTCCAATTCTTAAGATAACTTTAAAATATTTCGCAATAATTTTTTTTTTTTTTAAATTTTTTATATAAATAGGAAAAGCGAGAAATACTTTAAAAAATGATTGTGGCACTCAGAGTAACTATGACATTGCTAATCATCGTTGGACATGAACCTGGAAGATCAGAACGATCTTGGTTCGAAGTCGTCAAACTCGGCAATAGTTATTATCATCATCGTGCGACGAAAAAAACCGAATAAAACGATTTTTGAAAATCGACCGATTAAAGTCGACGTAGCTGGGAATCGAACCAGCGACGTTGTGGTTACTCGACGAGCGACTGCCACGCCGTTACCACTCGACCAAACTCAACATCGACGACTAGGCTGCTAGTTTAGCGATACATATGCTCTTTATATTAGATTTTATCCAATCGCCTTTTTTGCTGTTAAAAGGCTGAAATTAATTTATGTTATTAATGCACGTTTAACATGACATTTTTTTTTTGCAAATTCAGTTTATTTTTTAATTTTTTAATTAGTTAATATAATGTTATTAATGTAGGTGACATTTTTTTTTTTTCAAATTCAGTTTTTAATTTTGTAATTTTGTAATTGGTTGTATTAATTTTAATTAGTTGGTATAAGTAATAAAATTTAATTATTACAATAAAAGATAGTTAAATAAAATTAAAATGTAAAATATAAATATAAATTTATTTATAGAAAAATGGCATATTATTTTAAAATAAATAAAATTTTAGAATATAAATTTTTAATAAAATTTAATTATTAGAATAAAAATAGTCGAATAGATTATCAATTAGTGTCACTTCTACGCTAATTTCTCCAAGTTTTGTAAATTTGTTATCGTCTTAATGTTTATTTTTTCATAGATTTGACAACTATAAAAAATAGTTAAAAATAGCAACTGTGAAATAATTATTGTAGGTTTAAAAATATGGAATGGGAATTAATAGTCGTTCCTATATAATTGATGAAATCGGAGTAAAAATCTAGTCAATTATTAATTTTAAGACAGTGCCATTATTTTGCGTGATTCAATTAACTATATAATAGTTAAATCTTTAAAGTTACCGCAACTATATTTTTATAGTTACTACAATAATTGTAGTCTATTCAACAACTTTTTATGAAAATTAATAGTTGTCACTTAATAGCAGAGTTGTAAATGCCTAATACTTATAGAAATAATGATGATGATACGATCAGCTCTATAATTATGATTTTATAATAATAACATGTAGCGATTGTAATACGATGATTAAACTTTGGAATGGCCGCAAAGATTATTATTTTTCAATCAAAATTCACGGTAATCCTTTTGAAAAAATGGAAAAAAAAAGTAATGCATTACTTATTTCTTCCATTTTTCCACTATTTCTTGCAATATTAAAGCGAAAATTAGTATTTTTTTCAGCTATTCAAATGTTTACACTCTATTTTATAATTACTACATATTATTATTATGAAATCATAATTACAAAACAAATTGTACTGTAAACTATATCTTATGAATTAATGGGGATTTACAACTCTGCTTAATAGTTACGTCGTTTAAATAAGAAAAAGATTGTAAATTTACTGTGACAAGTAATACGAAATTTACAAAACTGGTGTGTGAAATAATGATTAACATTATTAGAGTATATTTATACACATAAAAATTAAATTTTCAAATATTTATCTTAAATAAAATCTAATATTAAATTTCAATTAATTTCTCAATATTAATTAACCGATTTATGAATTCATATACCGAAAAACACATTTCACATATCTGCATAAAAATTAGTAGCTCAACATCGTGTAATATTTCAAGATGTTAATTTTCATTCGTTTTGGTACCAAAAATGTTGAATACGGATAATAAATTTTCAGTCAACCACAACTGTAATTTCATTAATTCAAAATCATTATTTTCATTACATATATAAAAATAACAGATAAAAACAAACAGAATGCAAATTTCTAGCATTTTGTAAACACTAAACTTACAACAAATTTGTTCAGTATTGTTACTTTAAATATTTACTTCAGATTGACAAGGAATTTGCTATACGGATTGTGAATAAAAAATTCCACTCTGTCTCTCAAATTTCTAGTAATTTTTTAAAAAATTGTATTTGCTTTTGCCAGAATTATTAACAGACTCCAAATTAATGAAGTTACCGTCTGAAGTCAATGAAATTGTGTTTTGCATCGCCTTAATCAAGTCGATGGAAAAAAAAAACTCTCAGACTCAGAGTCGGTAATGAAATATCGAAGGAAATCTCTTTGAAACAGTGATTAAACTGTGAGAGTAGAAATAAGCGTTTTGGGCACACTTTTGTCACTGTATTTCGATAGCCAATGAAAATTGTCGGTATCCTGGTGCAACGAGCTTCGCCGGTCGTTTCGACTCGATGAGTTTTATCCTCATGAGCGACCGTGTGGAAATTGCCATGTACACCATAGATGCTTCGCGTAAAAGCCCTTGCAGTTTGATACAATATAGGGAAGAGGGAGGATCGCAAATAAAACGAGGCCAGCAGGTAGAAGCTACAAGAGAGGGAGAGGAAAACGGCCCGTATCGAATACACGTGCCACACGTGCATATGTGGCTCTCTCTGCCTTTCAACCCATCGTTTCTCGCCTACAACTACTCACATACACGTTAAGGGCTCGTCCCAAGGAGAATAATAAAACGTCACAATCAATAGCAACTTTTTGCAAATAATTCGATTTTTTTTTTCGACTGACATTAATATAAATAATATATGAAAATTCGTTTGCTAATTGACGATGCTCGTCCTAAGGAGAATAAAAAAAGATGCAAAGTAGAACCTTGCACATTGCTTCCTCATTATTTTTCGCTTTTTACAAAGCTCCCTCTGTGAGGAAGCAGTATGTTATTCAATTTTGGCTTCCTCATAGAGGAAGCTTTGTAAAAAGCGAAAAATAATGAGGAAGCAATGTGCAAGGTTCTACTTTGCATCTTTTTTTTTTATACCTTGTGTCTCTTTTGCAGAGGTGTTTTATACAGCTATAAATCACCTCTGAAAACACCGTTACATCTAATTTTGATTAGATACAAATTTTTGTCGTACTTTCTCAACTTTTCCGGAAGTTATAGCGAAAATCTACATTTTTTTTTAAATGAAAAATGGTGTAAAATCCGAACGACTTTACCGATCATCACCAAATTTGGTACATGGCATTTCTGAATGTTACTTTTCGTCTGTACAAAATTTCTGTTCATTTGTTGAAATTCGACGTAATTTAGATCAAAATCTATTTTTTTCGAAAAATTCAAAATTCTATAAAATCCGAACCGCTTTACCGATTTCGTCGAAATTCAATACCATACAACATTGAACGTATCTTCAGTTATGAAGAACTATTTAGCCAAATCGGCGAACTTTTACGAAAGTTAGAGCGACCACGCCCTTTTTTCAACAAATTAAAATCAACATAAAATCTTAATGACTTCACATATTTTGGCAAAAATCACAACACTCAAAGAGGGGCAGCTACTCTACTTGCGTGCCAAATTTGAGCCGGATCGCTCGAACGGTTACCAAGTGAGAGGAGATTGAATTTTCGAAGCCCAGCACACACACACACACACACACACACACACACACACACACACACACACACACACACACACATACATACATACGGACATTTTTTCTAAACCACTTTTCTCGACGTTTTAGGTGATTCTAAGCATACTGACATGAAAATCTCGAAAAAAAAAAATTTCATGAAAACAAAGCTTCCTCTATGAGGAAGCAAAATGTACCAATCAATAGCAAATTTATGGAAATAATTCAATTTTTTTTTTCTCGACTGACATTAATATAAATAATATATGAAAATTGGTTTGCTAATTGACGATGCTCGTCCTAAGGAAATTAATAAAATTTCCCAATCAATAGCAAATTTATGGAAATAATTCGATTTTTTTTTCGACTGATATTAATATAAATAATATATGAAAATTGGTTTGCTAATTAACGATGCTCGTCCTAAGGAGATTAATAAAATGTCCCAATCAATAGCAAATTTATGGAAATAATTCAATTTTTTTTTTCTCGACTGACATTAATATAAATAATATATGAAAATTCGTTTGCTAATTGACGATGCTCGTCCTAAGGTAAATAATAAAATGTCATAATCAATAGCAACTTTATGGAAATAATTCAATTTTTTTTTGTCGACTGACATTAATGTAAATAATATATGAAAATTGGTTTGCTAATTGACGATGCTCGTCCTAAGGAGATTAATAAAATGTCCCAATCAATAGCAAATTTATGGAAATAATTCAATTTTTTTTTCTCGACTGACATTAATATAAATAATATATGAAAATTCGTTTGCTAATTGACGATGCTCGTCCTAAGGTAAATAATAAAATGTCATAATCAATAGCAACTTTATGGAAATAATTCAATTTTTTTTTGTCGACTGACATTAATGTAAATAATATATGAAAATTGGTTTGCTAATTGACGATGCTCGTCCTAAGGAGATTAATAAAATGTCCCAATCAATAGCAAATTTATGGAAATAATTCAATTTTTTTTTTCGACTGACATTAATATAAATAATATATGAAAATTGGTTTGCTAATTGACGATGCTCGTCCTAAGGAGATTAATAAAATGTCCCAATCAATAGCAAATTTATGGAAATAATTCAATTTTTTTTTTCTCGACTGACATTAATATAAATAATATATGAAAATTCGTTTGCTAATTGACGATGCTCGTCCTAAGGAGATTAATAAAATGTCCCAATCAATAGCAAATTTATGGAAATAATTCAATTTTTTTTTTCGACTGACATTAATATAAATAATATATGAAAATTCGTTTGCTAATTGACGATGCTCGTCCTAAGGAGAATAAAAAATGTACCAATCAATAGCAAATTTATGGAAATAATTCGATTTTTTTTTCGATTGATATTAATATAAATAATATATGAAAATTGGTTTGCTAATTGACGATGCTCGTCCTAAGGAAATTAATAAAATTTCCCAATCAATAGCAAATTTATGGAAATAATTCGATTTTTTTTTCGACTGATATTAATATAAATAATATATGAAAATTGGTTTGCTAATTAACGATGCTCGTCCTAAGGAGATTAATAAAATGTCCTAATCAATAGCAAATTTATGGAAATAATTCGATTTTTTTTCGACTGATATTAATATAAATAATATAGGAAAATTGGTTTGTTGATTTACGTTGATTTATGTAAATACTTTGGTTTGGTTACGAATTATGAGTACGAAAATTGAGGCTTCAAAAAAATAATAGGGCTCGTTCTAAGGAGAATAATAAAATGTACCGATTAATACCAAATTTATGGAAATAATTCGATTTTTTTTTCGACTGACATAAATATAAATAATATAGGAAAATTAGTTTGTTGATTTACGTTGATTTATGTAAATACTTTGGTTTGGTTATGAATTATGGGTTCGAAAATTGAGCTCACAAAAAATAACAGGGCTCGTCCCAAGGAGAATAATAAAATGTCCCGATCAATAGCAACTTTATGCAAATAATTCGATTTTTTTTTCGACTGACATAAATATAAATAATATATGAAAATTAGTTTGTTGATTGACGTTGATTTATGTAAATTCTTTGGTTTGGTTACGAATTATGGGTACAAAAATTAAAATCCGGGAAAATGGAGCCCAAAAAAGTAACACGAAAAGATTCATGACGCCATTTTTTCAAGGATTTATTTTACTGGAATCCAATGATAAACATGAAATTGAAAATGCATTTTTTTCGACATATTGATTAAAAATCTGTTAGGAGCGTCGAAATACTATTGAGTCACACATAGTCATTTTATCCTTTCCGAGGGTAAAATTATAATGTTTCGATAACCTTGATTTCGAATATTTTTTCATTTAATTTAAGGTAGTTCTGTCGTGAAAGCAATCTAAACTCATATGCATGAATTTTTGACATGTTGTAATTTAGCTATTCAATTTTACTTGCACAAAATCTTGAAGGCTATTACCGAGTATTTGAATGAACAATTAAAACTTGAAAATCGATCTTTTTACATGGCGCTCACGGGAGGGCTGGAAAAATTGATCTTTAAATCGAAAATTAACATACTTAGATCAAAGATAGAGAAAAAATAAAAAGTACTACGGATTCGCAAATAATTCAGGTATTGATGCATCATGAAAAAAGGTGAAGTCACCGGAATAATGTTTAATTGAACCAAGGTCAAAGTGCACGATACCGGGCCAAATGACGTCTCCTAACCTAATTATCGTGAAAATGAAGTCAAATCCGCACTAAACATATCAACTATTTACAAATAATCGTTTGAATTTGATTACGACAATTTCGAAGGATTCTCGATTATTTTGCTTCCTCATAGAGGAAGCTTTGTTTTCATGAAATTTTTTTTTTTCGAGATTTTCATGTCAGTATGCTTAGAATCACCTAAAACGTCGAGAAAAGTGGTTTAGAAAAAATGTCCGTATGTATGTATGTGTGTGTGTGTGTGTGTGTGTGTGTGCTGGGCTTCGAAAATTCAATCTCCTCTCACTCGGTAACCGTTCGAGCGATCCGGCTCAAATTTGGCACGCAAGTAGAGTAGCTGCCCCTCTTTGAATGTTGTGATTTTTGCCAAAATATGTGAAGTCATTAAGATTTTATGTTGATTTTAATTTGTTGAAAAAAGGGCGTGGTCGCTCTAACTTTCGTAAAAGTTCGCCGATTTGGCTAAATAGTTCTTCATAACTGAAGATACGTTCAATGTTGTATGGTATTGAATTTCGACGAAATCGGTAAAGCGGTTCGGATTTTATAGAATTTTGAATTTTTCGAAAAAAATAGATTTTGATCTAAATTACGTCGAATTTCAACAAATGAACAGAAATTTTGTACAGACGAAAAATAACATTCAGAAATGCCATGTACCAAATTTGGTGATGATCGGTAAAGTCGTTCGGATTTTACACCATTTTTCATTTAAAAAAAAATGTAGATTTTCGCTATAACTTCCGGAAAAGTTGAGAAAGTACGACAAAAATTTGTATCTAATCAAAATTAGATGTAACGGTGTTTGCAGAGGTGATTTATAGCTGTATAAAACACCTCTGCAAAAGAGACACAAGGTATAAAAAAAAAAAGATGCAAAGTAGAACCTTGCACATTGCTTCCTCATTATTTTTCGCTTTTTACAAAGCTTCCTCTATGAGGAAGCCAAAATTGAATAACATACTGCTTCCTCACAGAGGGAGCTTTGTAAAAAGCGAAAAATAATGAGGAAGCAATGTGCAAGGTTCTACTTTGCATCTTTTTATATTATTATTGAGGCAGTCAAAGTGATGCGTATGATTATTTTTTAATGTCATATAGACTCTGAGATTTATGACTCCGGCGTACCGACAGAACTACCTTAAGGCAATACAGTGAGATTACACTGAAATAGTAGTTTGGCGCTCATCATCGAAATTTATAGGAAAATAATGATGTTTTCCAATTTTTGTATTAATTTTCATTGGTGACAAGTTATTTATATAAATGAAAAATTCTAAAGAATATTAAACCAAACGTGAAATTATTTAATGAATTCAAATCTTCAAATTTGTGAAGTAAATTTAGAATGAATTATCATCGATATTGACTGTTTTTATTGCAGTAATTAGAATAATACAACTTCCAATTATTTTTGCTTCCTCATAGAAACTTTGTTTTCGTGAAAAAAAATTTTTTCGCGATTTTCATGTCAGTACACTCAAAATGGTTTAAAACGTCGAGAAAAGTGGTTTAGAAAAAATGTCTGTATGTATGTTTGTTACACGCTCAAAAAATGTAAACCTTTATAACTCGGGAACGCCTCGAGATATCGAGCTGAAATTTACACCATACATAGAGAGGTCAATCCTCAACGTTCATACCAATTTTTGTTAAAATCCCCCTGATCGTTAAATTTTTACGCGGTTCTGAATTTTTTGTAAATGTTTGTTAACGCGATAACTCTTTAAATTTTCGAGATATTGAGCTCAAAATTAGTATGAATGTGAGCTTTCATTCGCCGGTGATCCCTATTGAATTTGGTTTAGATCGGTTGAACCGTCAAAATTTTATGAGGTTTTGATTTCTTGAATTTGTAGATTTTTTTTTTCTCCATTGCGAATTTTGATATCAAATATCAAGCTGGGAGTATTTAACTCCCAGCTCAGCTTAACTGATGTATAGAACAATTAAATAGAGCCAAAAAACTAGTTTAAAAAATCCATCACTGGTTGAGCCAAAAATAATTATTGTGACTCAATTTTGCAAATGCGTTGACGATAATTTCTATTTTTGCACAAAATTATTTGCATCGTCTCAGGCACGTTTTATAAACAATCTACGCAATTTTTATAGTTTTCTTCGAAGCCGCTGATTACCGAACTAAGTAAACTAAGCAGCCGATTAAATCCCTCATGGAAAATACAGAGTAAAAAAAAAGAAAAAAAGAGTGGCTAAAAAAATTTATCTTAAGCTCTAAAAAATCATATTAACTGATGTATAGAAAAAATAAATAGATCCAAAAAAACTAGTTTAAAAAATCCATCACTGGTTGAGCCAAAAATAATTATTGTGACTCAATTTTGCAAATGCGTTGAAGAAAATTTCTATTTTTGCACAAAATTATTTGCATCGTCTCAGGCACGTTTTATAAACAATCTACGCAGTTTTTATAGTTTTCTTCGAAACCGCTGATTACCGGACTAAGTGAACTAAGCAGGCGATTAAACCCCTCGTGGAAAATAAAAAAAGAAAAAAAAGTGTGGCTAAAAAAATTTATCTTAAGCTCTAAAAAATCATATTAACTGATGTATAGAAAAAATAAATAGATCCAAAAAAACTAGTTTAAAAAATCCATCACTGGTTGAGCCAAAAATAATTATTGTGACTCAATTTTGCAAATGCATTGACGACAATTTCTATTTTTGCACAAAATTATTTGCATCGTCTCAGGCACGTTTTATAAACAATCTACGCAGTTTTTATAGTTTTCTTCGAAGCCGCTGATTACCGGACTAAGTAAACTAAGCAGCCGATTAAATCCCTCATGGAAAATACAGAGTAAAAAAAAGAAAAAAAGAGTGGCTAAAAAAATTTATCTTAAGCACTAAAAAATCATATTAACTGATGTATAGAAAAAATAAATAGATCCAAAAAACTAGTTTTAAAAAATCCATCACTGGTTGAGCCAAAAATAATTATTGTGACTCAATTTTGCAAATGCGTTGAAGAAAATTTCTATTTTTGCACAAAATTATTTGCAACGTCTCAGGCACGTTTTATAAACAATATACGCAGTTTTTTATAGTTTTCTTCGAAGCCGCTGATTACCGGACTAAGTGAACTAAGCAGGCGATTAAACCCCTCGTGGAAAATAAAAAAAGAAAAAAAAGTGTGGCTAAAAAAATTTATCTTAAGCTCTAAAAAATCATATTAACTGATGTATAGAAAAAATAAATAGATCCAAAAAAACTAGTTTAAAAAATCCATCACTGGTTAAGCCAAAAATAATTATTGTGACTCAATTTTGCAAATGCATTGACGACAATTTCTATTTTTGCACAAAATTATTTGCATCGTCTCAGGCACGTTTTATAAACAATCTACGCAGTTTTTATAGTTTTCTTCGAAGCCGCTGATTACAGGACTAAGTGAACTAAGCAGGCGATTAAACCCCCCGTGGAAAATACAGAGTAAAAAAAGAGATAAAGAGGGAAAAGGAACGAGAAGGAGTGAGAAATAACGAGAGGGAGATGAAGTGTCGATGCACGAGCGTGCGTAATACCGCGTATATAAGAAAACACGGTGGGATACTATTTTCAGAGTGGATGCGAGGCGAGGCTACGTCGAGTCTCGAGCGCCCGGTTGGCCAGCAAGAGACCCGCGATTGTAACAAACGCGGGCCCGATAAAACTGCCTCTTATCGTCGAGTTTACTGTGCTGGAGCGATCGGACGATTGTTCGTTGCGGTTCTCCGAGTTTCCAGCTGTAAAACAGAAGCTCAACGGTCAACAAGTCACTATACACATTTGCTATACGATTTTACAAACTTAAGCATGCTTTAAACATTTTTTTTTTAATTATCAAAACTCTATTAAATAATTTCACTTTAACACAAATGAATTATAATTAGTATTTTTTTTTTTTTCTTTTTTTTCGTTTATGTTTGGTTTTTAAAGTTTTTAAATTGAAAGACGACTCGCAAACGCGAGTTCCGGTATTGAAATGCGCGCGACCACGTCGACGTGACGATACTAAAGGCAAACGAGCATCAACTACTGCATGTGCTTGTTTATTCGACGACACGTCGCGCCGCTTCCAGCATATACCACCCTCCGCCACCTGATAGCAACTATACATAGAGACACACGACTACGCAGAGGAAAATGTATGAAATTTTTGATTTTTTTTTTGCTTAACCCATTAAAGACCAGAAATGTTAATTTTTTTTTTGTTGTTTTTCGAGCTTCATTCTCAACCGGAAAACAATAACTATTGACTCCAAAACCACGTATTTCACTATTTTGAATATGCTCTTTCGATTGGTGAGATCAAAATTGCATTTTAATGGCTCCAAAAAACAATATGGCGGATTTTTCAATTTAAAAATAGCAAAATTTTGAACATTTTTTTTAGTTCATTTTTTTTTTGCATTCAGAAAGTAATGGAAACGATTCCGCATTTCAACCAAAAGTGCACAAAATAGCTCAACTTCATGAGAGAAATTTTTATCCCGACACCAAATCATTCTAACCTCTTAAAAATGACGTTATAGTCACTTCAAGAGCATAGAATGATAATAATATGAATACCATCGGTAATACGTATTTTTCTAGTCGAATTTTCATTAAAAATAGTATACGGCGGTTTTTGAGATTTCAAAATTAAAAATGGCGGATCCAATATGGCGGGAAAAGTTTCAAGGAAAGCTTAGATTTTGCTGAACGTTGGTATATGGGGTTTTCGAGGTCACTGATCACAATTGCGCCATTAAATTTTCAAAATTCAAAATGGCGGATCCAATATGGCGGACAAAATTTCGAGGAAAGCTTAGATTTTGATGAAAGTTGGTATATAGGATTTTTCGAGGTCGCTGATCACGATTTCGCCATTAAATTTTCAAAATTCAAAATGGCGGATCCAATATGGCGGACAAAATTTCGAGGAAAGCTTAGATTTTGATGAAAGTTGGTATATAGGATTTTTCGAGGTCGCTGATCACGATTTCACGATCAAATTTTCAAAATTCAAAATGGCGGATAAAATATGGCGGGCAAAATTTCGAAGAAAACTTAGATTTTGCTGAAAGTTGGTATACAGTGGTTTTCGAGGTCGCTGATCACGATTACGCTATCAAATTTTCAAAATTCAAAATGGCGGATCCAATATGGCGGGCAAAATTTCGAGGAAAGCTTAGATTTTGCTGAAAGTTGGTATATAGGATTTTTCGAGGTCGCTGATCATGATTTCGCGATCAAATTTTCAAAATTCAAAATGGCGGATAAAATATGGCGGGCAAAATTTCGAAGAAAACTTAGATTTTGCTGAAAGTTGGTATACAGTGGTTTTCGAGGTCGCTGATCACGATTACGTCATCAAATTTTCAAAATTCAATATGGCGGATCCAATTTGGCGGGCAAAATTTCGAGGAAAGCTTAGATTTTGCTGAAAGTTGGTATACACGGGTTTCCGAGGTCGCTGATCACGATTGTGCCGTCAAATGTTGAAAATTATAAATGGCGGATCCAATATGGCGGACGGAAATTCGAGGAAAGCCTAGATTTTGCTAAAAAATTGGTATACAGGATTTGCTACCAGAAAACCTATTTTCGGTTAGAGTTGAATAACATTTATAAGTAACCGCTAACGGACGAAAACACAAATCGTTTTCATTACTTTCTGAATGCAAAAAAAATGAAAAAAAAAAAAAAAATTTCAAAATTTTGCTATTTTTAAATTAAAAAATCCGCCATATTGTTTTTTGGAGCCATTAAAATGCAATTTTGATCTCACCAATCGAAAGAGCATACCCAAAATAGTGGAATACGTGGTTTTGGAGTCAATAGTTTTTTTTTTCCTGTTGAGAATGAAGCTCGAAAAACAACAACAAAAAATTAACATTTCTGGTCCTTAATGGGTTAAAATATTTTGCTGCCGATTTTTGTGAAATATATTAATTTCGATGGAACACATTTTTATGGTTTTTTTTATATGTTGTATACTAAATATCTTTAATTATGCTTCAGAGATTTTTTCAGCACATAACACCCGCCGCCACCTGCACTGAGAAAAAAAAAAGTAGAAATTAACTAAATCGGCGTTTGCCCTCGTTCAAACGAATTTCTCGTTTAGGACCACCAAATATTTAGTGTCTTCAATAATTATTTGATTCAGTTGACTAAAATATATTTGCGCTAACCAAAATATTTGTTAAACCAACTAAAAATTCATTTGAACAAGGGTGAACGCCGATTTATTTCATTCTAACATATTTTTTTCTCAGTGGAGGAAAATGTTTGAAATTTTTGTTATATTTTATTTTGCTTAAAATATTTTGCCGCCGATTTTTGTGAAATATTTATATTTCGATGGAACACATTTTTATGGTATTTTTATATATGTTCTGTGCTAAATATTTTTTATTATGTTTCAGAGATTTTTCCAGCACATACCACTCTTCGCCACCTGATCAGCTATACATAGAGACGCACGACTACAAGAAGGAAAATGTTTGACATTTTTGGTTTTTTTTTTTTTGCTTAAAATATTTTGCTGGCGATTTTTGTGAAATATATTCATTTCGATGGAACACATTTTTATGGTATTTTTATTTGTTCTATACTAAATATCTTTTATTATGTTTCAGAGATTTTTCGGAAATATTCGGGAAGAGTATGACGATTTTTGGAGAAATATTCTCCATGGGGTTTTAATTAATTTGGAGAAAAATGTTGGGAGATGGTGAAAAACGTTATTTTGTTCTCAAGTCGCATATTATATCACAGAAAATACGAGTTACAAGCATTTTTATCATGATTTTAAAAAAAGTTACTTTTTTCTGTTTCTGATTCCAGAATTCGCAGATCCGACTTCCGGTCGGAAAATCCAACCGAATTTTTTTTTCTTTAAGATATCACATTTTGAACTTCAGTATCGTTCTCAAGTCGCATATTCTATCACAGAAAATACGACTTACAAGCATTTTTAACATGATTAAAAAAAAAAAATACTTTTTTCCGTTTCTGATTTCAGAATTCGCAGATCTGACGTCCGGTTGGAAAATCCACCCTAAATTTTTTCTTCTTCAAGATATCGAATTTTGGACTTCACTATCATTCTCAAGTCGCATATTCTATCACAGAAAATACCGGTTACAAACCTTTTTACCATTATTTTAAAAAAAGTTACATTTATCCATTTCTGATTCCAGAATTCGCAGATCCGACTTCCGGTTGGAAAATCCAACCTAAATTTTTTTTCTTCAAGATATCGAATTTTGGACTTTACTGTCGTTCTCAAGTCGCATATTCTATCACAGAAAATACCGATTACAAACATTTTTACCATGATTTTAAAAAAAAGTTACTTTTTCTGTTTCTGATTCCAGAATTTACAGATCTGACTTCCGATCGGAAAATACAAACTAAATTTTTTTTCTTCAACATCGAATTTTGGACTTTACTATCGTCCTCAAGTCGCATATTCTATCACAGAAAATACCGATTACAAACATTTTTACCGTGATTTTAAAAAAAGTTACTTTTTCTGTTTCTGATTCCAGAATTTACAGATCTGACTTCCGGTCGGAAAATACAAACTAAATTTTTTTTCTTCAACATATCGAATTTTAGGCTTCACTGTTGTTCTCAAGTCGCATATTCTATCACAGAAAATACGAGTTACGAGCATTTTTACCATGATTTTAAAAAAAGTTACTTTTTCTGTTTCTGATTCCAGAATTTACAGATCTGACTTCCGGTCGAAAAATCCAATCTAAATTTTTTTCTTCAAGATATCGAATTTTGGACTTCAATATCGTCCTCAAGTCGCATATTTTATCACAGAAAATACCGTTTACAAACATTTTTACCATGTTTAAAAAAAAAAGTTACTTTTTCTGTTTTTGATTCCAGAATTTGCAGCTCTGACTTCCGGTTGGAAAATCCAACCTAAATTTTTTTCTTCAAGATATCGAATTTTAGGCTTCACTGTTGTTCTCAAGTCGCATATTCTATCACAGAAAATACGAGTTAGGAGCATTTTTACCATGATTTTAAAAAAAGTTACTTTTTGCTTCCTCATAGAGGAAGCTTTGTTTTCGTGAAAAATTTTTTTTTCGAGATTTTCATGTCAGTACACTCAGAATGGTCCAAAACATCGAGAAAAGTGATTTAGAAAAAATGTCTGTATGTGTGTGTGTGTGTGTGTGTGTATGTGTGTGTGTGTGTGTGTATGTGTGTGTGCATGTTACACAATCGAAAAATGTAAACCTTTATAACTCGGGAATGCCTTGAGATATCAAGCTGAAATTTGGACCATAGATAGAGGGATCAAGCCTCATCGTTCATGCAAATTTTTGTTAAAATCCACTTCATCGTTAAATTATTACGCGTTTTTTAATTTTTTGAAAAATGTCTGTTTACGCGATAACTCTTTCAATTTTCGAGATATTGATCTAAAAATTGGTATGAATTTGAGCTTTCATATGCCGGTGATCGCTATTGAATTTGGTTAAGATCGGTTGAGCCGTAAAAATTTTATGATGTTTTGAATTTTTCAAAAAATTGACATTATCGCTCTATTGTAACTTTTGCAAAACTTAAGATAGCGAGCTCAAATTTTGTATATAAATAAAACAATATTCAGCCATTATATATGTATAATTTAGTGACGAACGGTATGAAATTTTTGATTTTATGGAATGTTGAATTATTTTTTAAAATATACATTATCACATTCACTTCGGAAACGCTCTAATAATCACGAAATAACACAATAACGAAATAGAAAAAGCGAATCCACAACATGTATATTTATCTAATCAAAACAAGGATGCAAAGTAGAACCTTGCACATTGCTTCCTCATTATTTTTCGCATTTTACAAAGCTTCCTCTATGAGGAAGCCAAAAATTGAATAACATACTTCCTCATAGAGGTAGCTTTGTAAAATGCGAAAAATAATGAGGAAGCAATGTGCAAGGTTCTACTTTGCATCCTTTTTTTCTGTTTCTGATTCCAGAATTTACAGATCTGACTTCCGGTCGGAAAATACAAACTAAATTTTTTTTCTTCAACATCGAATTTTGGACTTTACTATCGTCCTCAAATCGCATATTCTATCACGGGATATACCGATTACAAACATTTTTACCATGTTTAAAAAAAAAGTTACTTTTTCTGTTTTTGATTCCAGAATTTGCAGATCTGACTTCCGGTTGGAAAATCCAATCTAAATTTTTTTCTTCAAGATATCGAATTTTGGCCTTCACGATCGTTCCCAAGTCGCATATTCTATCACAGAAAATACAGCTTACAATTATTTTTATCTTGATTTTAAAAAAAGTGACTTATTTCCGTTTCTGATTCCAGAATTCGCAGATTCGACTTCCGGTTGGAAAATCCAACCTAAATTTTTTTTCTTCAAGATATCGAATTTTGAACTTCACTATCGTTCTCAAGTCGCATATTCTATCACAGAAAATACGAGTTACATTTTTACCATGATTTTAAAAAAAGTTACTTTTTTCTGTTTCTGATTCCAGAATTTACAAATCTAACTTCCGGTCGAAAAATCCAATCTAAATTTTTTTTCTTCAAGATATCAAATTTCAGGCTTCACTATTATTCTCAAGTCGCATATTCTATCACAGAAAATACCGGCCGTTTTATCATGATTAAAAAAAAGTGACTTTTTTCCGTTTCTGATTCCAGAATTCACAGATCCGAAAAATCCAACCTAAATTTTATTTTTTCATCAATATATCGTATTGCAGAAAGGCTACTTAAAAATTAGTACTAATTTAAAAAAAGGACTAACTTAACAGTAGTTTGGTTTTTTTTTTCTTTAGTGCTACATCTACTATATTGTAAGAGATATATTACCGTAAAACCGATGCCGACGGTCGCCGCAAAGTTTCCAGTTTGAAATTGACCGGTGTCGAACTGAACGAGTAACGATGTTTTGCCAACGCCGCTGTCTCCGAGTAGTATCGTCTGTCGGTCGAGAAAGAGAGACAGAATTTAGTAATGATGCGGTGGTATAAGCGGTAGACTTCCTCTACCCAATAAACCGACGCGTATAAAAAGCGTTCGAATGACCCTCTATAAATGTTTATATGCGTGTATTACACGTTTATTGTGAATGATCATCTCCACTATACGTTTACTTTTTTATGTACTCAGGTTTATTGGCTCTCGTTTATAGTGCAATAATGATTTCTGATCCTCAACGAGAATCTCCAATTTGCTCAACAACTTTAACCCTTCATTTCGTTGAAAAGAACGTCATGTTTCTTTTTTTTTGCTCAATTAAAGAAGATTTTTACATGGCAACATTTGTCCATTAAAAAAATGGTATATTACGGTACAAATGCGGTAAAAGTTTTTTTAAACGAGTGTTGTAATCAGAAAAGGTAACAAAAATATTTGCATACAAGTGTAGTACAGAATTGTACTTTATATAGTGTGAAAATGTATTTTCACACTATTTCTGAAAAATGCTTGTGTAGATTTTTTAATGTCTTTAATTTTTTAAGAAAAATTAATTAAAGGTTTAGTATCAAGTTTTGTAACAGAATTTTTTTGTCTTAGATTTTGTGGCGAAAAGTATGAAATTTTCCCCGAAATTGTCGCCGTTGAAACTCAGTATTGGGATTTCGTAAAAAAAAAAATTTGTGCTAAGATTTAACGGTGAGGAAATTAAAATTTGACAACGGAAACTTAATAATAGAATTTAATAACGGAAATTTAGCTGAAGTGCTAAATAGATCCGAATTATTATCACAATCACCAAAAACCCAATATTATCGAAGGCTTTTTTTTTCGCTGATAAATTTGGTAAATTTGATAAATTTAATAAATCTAATAAATTTGATAAATTTAATACATTTAATGAACTTGATAAATTGAATAAATTGAATAAATTGAATAAATTTAATAAATTTAATAAAATTGATAAATTTAATGAACTTGATAAATTTAATAAATTTGATAAATTTAATAAATCTGATAAATTTAATAAATTTGATAAATTTGATAAATTTTATAAATTTAATAAATTTGATAAATTTTATAAATTTAATAAATTTGATAAATTTGATAAATTTAATAAATTTAATAAATTTGATAAATTTGATAAATTTAATAAATTTGATAAATTTTATAAATTTAATAAATTTGATAAATTTTATAAATTTAATAAATTTGATAAATTTGATAAATTTAATAAATTTGATAAATTTAATAAATTTAATAAATTTGATAAATTTTATAAATTTAATAAATTTGATAAATTTGATAAATTTAATAAATTTGATAAATTTAATAAATTTGATAAATTTAATAAACTAGCAGCGGATGCGCGCTTCGCGCGCTCATTATCAAATCTCGGTATTAAAATTTTTATTAGTGTACTGTGACTTTTACAGATTATCGTGTCTGAAATAACTTGCATTTTCGATGTAAAAACACGTACCATTTTATTAGTTTCGTGAATTCTGAAATTAGAAACAGAAAAAAGGCTCGATTTTAAAAAAATCATCGAAAAAAGGCATGTAACCGGTACTTTCTGAGGTACAATATGCGACTTAAGAACGATAGTGAAGGTCAAAATTCGATATCTTGAAGAAGAAAAAATGTAGGTTCTTTAGGTTGGATTTCCCGACCAAAAGTCGGATCTGTAAATTCTGACATCAAAACCGACCAAAAGTGACTTTTTCAAAAATCATCGAAAAAAGGCATGTAACGGGTACTTTCTGAGGTACAATATGCGACTTAAGAACGATAGTGAACGCCAAAATTTGATATCTCGAAGAAAAAACATGAAGGTTGGATTTTCCGACTGAAAGTCAGACCTGTGAATTCTGAAGTCACAGTCGGAAAAAAGTCACGATTTTTAAAATCATTTACAATTGTCAAAATGAACAACATGCCTGAAATTGTTCGCCGATGAGTATCAACTTCAAGCTGGTACGACAACCATTTACGGAACGAATATAATGACAACAATACTTATATCGAAAATGCGAGATATTTCATCCACTGATTTTTTTAAAGAGGGATTTAATAAATTTGATAAATTTAATAAATTTGATAAATTTAATAAATTTGATAAATTTAATAAATTTAATAAATTTAATAAATTTAATAAATTTAATAAATTTAATAAATTTAATAAATTTAATAAATTTGATAAATTTAATAAATTTAATAAATTTGATAAATTTGATAAATTTGATAAATTTAATAAATTTGATAAATTTAATAAATTTGATAAATTTAATAAATTTGATAAATTTAATAAATTTGATAAATTTGATAAATTTGATAAATTTAATAAATTTGATAAATTTGATAAATTTAATAAATTTGATAAATTTAATAAATTTGATAAATTTAACAAATTTAATAAATTTAATACATTTGATAAATTTAATAAATTTGATAAATTTGATAAATTTAATAAATTTAATAAATTTAATAAATTTAATAATTTTAATAAATTTAATGAATTTAATAAATTTAATAAATTTAATAAATTAGTTAAAAGAAATCCTGACTTCTTTGTGTGAACAAAACTGAATCACCCCGATTAAGAAAAAAAAAAAAAAAAAAAAAAAAAAAAAAAAAAAAAAAACAATGAAGGTACTAATAACAATAACAATTAGAATAAAGGAATCCCTATATACCCTCCCTCCGATATAAAATGAAGACAATCGCGCGAGATTTACGGGCTGAAGGACTCCGGTCGATGGCCCATTGGACATGGTACACATTTTGCAAAAAAAAAAAATCAATTTACGACACAATATTATACTGTATCCATGCTCAATAAAGCACTTGTACTACTAGTACTACTACTAATCAATCAGACCATACTAGTCTCCAACATCCAAACGGCAAAGTTAAGCAACAAGCACACGGCAACACTGTTCATGGATATAAACAAAGTTTTCGACAGCGTATGGCAAAAAGGACTGCTGTACAAAATATGGACACTTAGCTGCCCAGTGTACCCACATAGAAAAATATATATGTAACATCTACGTTAAATATATGGGGCCAAAAAGTTCTATATGCTGCATATGGGCGAATCTCCGGAATCTTTAATCTATTGTTGTTGTCTATGCGTGCGCCACTGCACTGTATTAAGGATGTTATACAAATAAACAATTTTGAAGATTTTTGTCCCAATATTTTTTATGTTATAGGGAAAAGCACGACATTTAAAAAAAATATTTTTATAAAATTTTTACCTACATACTTTCTGAGTTATAAATTATCAAAGTTCAGCGATTTAACATGGGCAGTATACGGTGGAGGATGAAGACTGTCGTGTTTTCAGCGAAAGCCCATGTTTGCAGAGAATATACCATGATAAATTTGTACTTTTCGTGTACATTGGAGTCTGAGCTTTACAGAACACTGAAAAAATCCGCGTGCGCCCACATTTTATGAAAGATATTACGTTAAAAGTAAACATTGTCTCTTTAGCATCTCTCTTGTTCATGTATGTGCATGCCGTTCGCACAGTACCTCCGTCTCCCGCCGTGCGCCACCTTGCCTATCCTCCCCGCGGTAACCTGTATAACATCCTTAAGGTAGTTCTGTCGTGAAAGCAATCCAAACTCATATGCATGAATTTTTGACATATTGTAATTTAGCTATTCAATTTTACTTGCACAAAATCTTGAAGGCTATTACCGAGTATTTGAATGAACAATTAAAACTTGAAAATCGATCGTTTTACATGGCGCTCACGGGAGGGCTGGAAAAATTGATCTTTAAATCGAAAATTAACATACTTAGATCAAAGATAGAGAAAAAATAAAAAGTACTACGGATTCGCAAATAATTCAGGTATTGATGCATCATGAAAAAAGATGCAAAGTAGAACCTTGCACATTGCTTCCTCATTATTTTTCGCTTTTTACAAAGCTCCCTCTGTGAGGAAGCAGTATGTTATTCAATTTTGGCTTCCTCATAGAGGAAGCTTTGTAAAAAGCGAAAAATAATGAGGAAGCAATGTGCAAGGTTCTACTTTGCATCTTTTTTTTTTTATACCTTGTGTCTCTTTTGCAGAGGTGTTTTATACAGCTATAAATCACCTCTGCAAACACCGTTACATTTAATTTTGATTAGATACAAATTTTTGTCGTACTTTCTCAACTTTTCCGGAAGTTATAGCGAAAATCTACATTTTTTTTTAAATGAAAAATGGTGTAAAATCCGAACGACTTTACCGATCATCACCAAATTTGGTACATGGCATTTCTGAATGTTATTTTTCGTCTGTACAAAATTTCTGTTCATTTGTTGAAATTCGACGTAATTTAGATCAAAATCTATTTTTTTCGAAAAATTCAAAATTCTATAAAATCCGAACCGCTTTACCGATTTCGTCGAAATTCAATACCATACAACATTGAACGTATCTTCAGTTATGAAGAACTATTTAGCCAAATCGGCGAACTTTTACGAAAGTTAGAGCGACCACGCCCTTTTTTCAACAAATTAAAATCAACATAAAATCTTAATGACTTCACATATTTTGGCAAAAATCACAACATTCAAAGAGGAGCAGCTACTCTACTTGCGTGCCAAATTTGAGCCGGATCGCTCGAACGGTTTCCGAGTGAGAGGAGATTGAATTTTCGAAGCCCAGCACACACACACACACACACACACACACACACACACACACATACATACATACGGACATTTTTTCTAAACCACTTTTCTCGACGTTTTAGGTGATTCTAAGCATACTGACATGAAAATCTCGAAAAAAAAAAATTTCATGAAAACAAAGCTTCCTCTATGAGGAAGCAAAAGTACTACGGATTCACAAATAATTCAGGTATTGATGCATCATGAAAAAAGGATCCAAAGTAGAACCTTGCACATTGCTGCCCCATTATTTTTCGCTTCTTACAAAGCTACCTCTATGAGGAAGTATGTTATTCAATTTTTGGCTTCCTCATAGAGGCAGCTTTGTAAAACGCGAAAAATAATGAGGAGGCAATGTGCAAGGTTCTACTTTGCATCCTTGTCTTAATTAGATAAATATACATGTTGTGGATTCGCTTTTTCTATTTCGTTATTACATTATTTCGTGATTATTAGAGCGTTTCCGAAAGTGAATGTGATAATGTATATTTTAAAAAATAATTCAACATTCCATAAAATCAAAAATGTCATACCGTTCGTCACTAAATTATACATATATAATCGCTGAATCTTGTTTCATTTATATACAAAATTTGAGCTCGCTATCTTAAGTTTTGCAAAAGTTACAATAGAGCGATAATGTCAATTTTTTGAAAAATTCAAAACATCATAAAATTTTTACGGTTCAACCGATCTTAACCAAATTCAATAGCGATCACCGGCGTATGAAAGCTCACATTCATACCAATTTTAAGATCAATATCTCGAAAATTGAAAGAGTCATCGCGTAGACATTTTTCAAAAAATTTAAAAAACGCGTAATAATTTAACGATAAAGTGGATTTTAACAAAAATCTGTATGAACGATGAGGTCCCTCTATCTATGGTCCAAATTTCAGCTTGATATCTCAAGGCATTCCCAAGTTATAAAGGTTTACATTTTTCGATCATGTAACATACACACATACACACACACACACACACACATACAGACATTTTTTCTAAATCACTTTTCTCGACGTTTTGGACCATTCTGAGTGTACTGACATGAAAATCTCGAAAAAAAAATTTTTCATGAAAACAAAGCTTCCTCTATGAGGAAGCAATAAATAATACATAATTCCCAAAAACCCAATATTATCGAAGGCCTTTTTTCCGCTAAGATTTACCAGTGGGAACGAAAAATGCTTAGTCACCTTGTGAGTAAACGCCTCGTCCTTTTTTCGAGGGTCGGTACCGCCCGAATAGGGAGAACCAGTGAGACCGCTGTCGTCATTATGTCGGTCACCCAAGCCACTCGAGTGGTATCTATTTTGAATGAGTTCAGCTGGAGGTGTATAGTCCCTATAGCCCGTGGGTGATGGATGCAATTTTTCGGTCGAATTTTCCTCTTCTTCGCGTGATTTTCCGCCGCTGCTTCTAATATTCGTTCCGAGATGAGTTTCCGAACGAATTCGCGCTGTTTTTGGCTCCGACGACTCGAATACGTCGTCGTATGCGTTGTCGTTTATCCGACCACTAAAAGCGACGCGGTTCATGATCTAATAAACAAATAATTTGTTAGTTTACTAGGAATTGGACAGAAATGAACATTAATTAAATGAAAATGTATTTGAAATTATTTCATGGTTAAATTATTAAGAATTATTATTAAGTGACTTGAATATTAGAATTTATTTGAAATACTTTCATGAATAAATTATTAAGGATCATTAAGTGTGTTGAATATTATAATTTATTCATAAAGAATAATAATTATTAATAATTATTGTAGAAATGTGAAAGTTTGGGATTTTGTATAATGCAATGAAAATGCATTTAAAATATTTGTATGGATAAATTGTTAAGAATTATTAAGTGTGTTGAATATTAGAATTTATTGAAAATGAAGATAATTATTATTAATAATTATTGCAGAAATATGGAAATTTTGAGTTTTGCATAAAACAACAAAAATATTATTAATTAATAATTTCTTCCTCATAGAGAAAAATTAGTTTTCACGATTTTTTTGTTGTTGTGATTTTCAAAAAAATTGTCAAGATTGATTAAAATATTAAGAAAACAAGATTGTACAAAATAATTATCTGTAGCTTTTATGGAAAGATGTTCAAGTGTTTTAATTATTAAGAAAACTTCAATTTTTGCTTACATTTTTTTATTACGAAACAATTACAATAAAAGTAATTTAATAATAAAATTTGAAAAAACTCTTATATTAAATACAGTAATACCTTAACTACTATTATTCAAAGCACAAAACTCTAACAAAATCATTCCAAAAACATAGTATTAATTTAAACCTAATCATTCTTCACATAAATAAATAAATCCACAGTATACTAAATATAAATCACGTGGTCTTATTACAAAAACAATATTATTTCAAGATAAAAAATAAATAAACAAAGTTCGATCCCCAAAAGCTCGATAAAAAAAACAAATTGCGTAAATATTATTATTATTGCATTCCGATGAGCTAATCGCGTGTAAAACTTACGCGCTAACGTTACACGGTGTTACTGAATCGTAGATTAGGATGATCCGCAGCATGACTTCTCAATTATACGAGAATCTTGGGGAGCGGCACAAACGGCACTCCTTGCTATTGGATTTTCTTTGCTCACAACGTTGCAATTGTTAGGTATTTCCCCGCTGAGTCGCACCAGAACTCTATCGATTGGCGGACCATCGCATGATAAAATTCTAAGCAATTCCACCAACTCACAAAAAACCAGCTGTTGACAACAAACCTTTTTACAACGAAAAAAAGAAAAACATACAATGTTGCCAAAGGTCGTCGTGTATTATTGAAACAGCGGAATAACAGATGGCAGTAGGTTAAGTGGGAATGAAAGCAGAGCCAATGGGCTACAGCGGAAACGTTAAAACACCACAACGAGATATAAGCGCGACGAATAATCATCTACCAATGCGTCAAATGCAAGCAGAGCCCTCACGAAGAGCTGTGAGAATTTGCAGAAACGTTTGATGGTCGATTTGCGTCAATCCGATGACCGATAAAGTCACGCGAATTTAACCTACGACACAAGTTTGCTCGGAAAATCTATCCGGAAGAGTCAAAGTGGAGGACTTTCACTCTCGTGCACCTTGCACTGATAACGGCAGAGAAATTCCAGCAAGGTGAAGTGAAGCTTCCGTAAAATGACGGAAGATGGAGGTCACATTATTTCCCACGAGAAAGCCGCGCTGAAAAGCTTTAATACACACGCGAAGAAAGCATTTTTGTTGGGCCACCAAATCTTTTGTTATTATAGTGATAGCATACGTTTTTTACTGCCTTAGCAAAAAGAATTGTTAATTTTTTTTAACTTAGCGATCTTATGTGATAAACTTAGTGCCAATTAATTGGAATAGAATAGAATAGAATATTTATTTGTTTGGGTGTTTTAACACCTATTACAAATTGGATAACTAGGTTATCACGTACAACTTAAAATTAGCTTAAGGTTGTTGTCAAGTCAAAATGCTACCACTGTCATGAAAATTTTCACGAATGTTCATTATCCCTTTGCAAATAGTGTGGTGAAATTTCAGAACGGTGAACAGCACCGTTTAGGAGAAAAAAAATCGCAAATTTTCAACCTATTGCACTATTGTTATAGCGAGTTCTGGCGATTTCGCCGTATTTACGTTATAACAGCTAAGAAAATGCTACCACGTACATAAAATAACTATGTATAATTTAAACGATAATCGCTTTAACGTTTGGCACCTTTGGAAGACGATCGACAGCACCATTATTCAATTATTAATTTTTTTAAAGTCTTGGTCGTCTTCGCTTGGGAACTGAATACGCAGCTGTCTCACTCGCACACCAATCGCACCGCACACCGCGCGCCCTCTAGTCTACCCGCCGCCTCACCCCGCAAGCCCAGACACCACACAACCTTACATTTAAGTTTTTACGTTTCTTACCCGAGTAGAAATTCTGATACTGGCGCAACTAGGGCATTATCAGGTAGGCCGTAGTTCCTTATCAGGCAGTGCCAAGGCAACCGGACCAGGCCCGTTGCGAAATAGTAACGTGGGGGTTGATACGGCCATGATCAGGGAGACAGTTAAGGCCATGATCCGGGAACTGTTCAGGCCATAATCGGGGAAATTGCTCAGGTCATGATCAGGATACCTGTTCGAGCCGTGACCAGAATCGAGTAAGGCTCCGATTTGGAACTGTCCAGGAAATGCATAAATGAATTAAAACGCGTCTTATATTTTTGTTTTCTTTATTACTTTAAGCTTTTCAACTTTAGAAAATCTTTCATATTCACTGCATATTATTTTGCGAGAAACACAGAAAGCTGAGTTAAAGTGTGCCAAAATTGCTCGGACTTCTCGATTCTAATGTTACCTTAAAAAAACTCGCGAAATGAATCCCACCTAACACACATTAGTAACTTTGATATAATATTTACGTTAACAAAATAACGTGTTCTGTCAAAATATCATCACTAGTGTCGCACCAGTGATACATTATTTCTCACTCAAGAAGGTCTCAGGATATGGAAGAATTTTCGTAACATTTGGATAACATTGCATAACATTTATGTAACAAGTAAGTTTATTACGTTACATTTTAATAAAATCTCGATAACAAATGTTACTTATTTTTGTTGCAGAAATAATATATAACGTTTATATATTATTTAAACAGAATTTTGGGTCACAACTAGATACGATTGTTATTAAAACAAAACATCATACTTACTTAAATGTTACACAACAACGTTATGTTTTTTTACAATTCGAAAGTTATGTAACTGTTACATTCTGTGTTAGGGGGGATAATAAAGAATCGGAACATACATTTAGTAAGGGCCACGTACGGTTTCCTGATCAAAATTGGCGCACAAAATGGCGCTGGGTTTAATACGGAATGATAATACGTATCTAATCAGAACCTTGTTCGGATTCCTGACCAAAGTTGGCCCGCGAGATGGCGCTGGGATTAATACGGCATGATAATGTATATCTAATCAGGGCCGCATACGGCTTCCTGACCAAAGTATGCACACCAGATGGCGCTTGGGTATTATCAGGCACCTCTCTCCGCACAAAATCAGGTCCCTGTAAGGCATTCCACAGAAAGGCAAGCCTTAAGATTTCCCGATCGCGGCCTGACCAGTCCTCAGGCACCCGTAATAGAATTTCTACTCGGGTACATACTAAGCTATAAAAATATTTTCGGAGGCTTTTCCTATACATATAGTTAACTTTTCTTAGTTAGTAACGCAAGATTAATACAAGTAAACCGATCTCTGATATCTTAGTTCGAAAGGACGAATTCTCTCAATTTACAACATGAAGAGATGTACATCGACAGATTTTTTACTAAATGAAAAGCTATCGCCAAACACTAGATTTTTAGGATCACAAATTAGGGTAGAACAGATTATTAATAATGAATAATGTTTTATTATGAGAGAGCAAGACTGAGTTATTATTAGCAACACGTTTCTAAGCGTTCTTCTTGTATTAATTGGCTTTGAAACAATCTTATATTTATAAAAAAATATTTATCGAGCCATTCTCGTCTTTTAGAGCATTAGAATATAACATATGTTTTACACATAGTGTACAGCCATTTTCCTCCCAAAAACACTATTTGAACCTTTTACTGCGCTCTAATAATTTTCGGCAATATTTATGATCTTCGTAATATCATTTATATCTCTTTTAGTTTGATAAAACGACTATTTACATACTAATGAAATAATTTCTCTTGATTTAATTTCTACTTTAATTCTTTTTCCCGTTAAGTAGAAAAAAACTCTATTAATGGGAGAATTAAAAATATCAATAATATTTTTAACCTCCAGCATTTGTTTAATCTTTTGTCTGTATTTCTGATGGATTTTTGGGCGACGCTTTTGTAAAATAAATTGAGATTTTTTCGTAGAATAAAAATTTCGAATGTAACGTGGAATGAATAGCAATTGTTTTCGCGAAGAACAGGAGAAAATGTGCGAACGCTCGCGTGTGAATGAAGCAAAACCCTGAAGCGCTCTTTGCCAGGAATAAGCTCTGCTTATGTGCATTGAAAACGTTAAGTATATGGCTACGGTGCTGATTGATGTAAAGAAAAGAGCCTCTCGGGATAACGGCGTACAAATGGCGTTCTATTAGATGAGGTGAGCTAGTCTCTACGAATGCTGTAGCAGTCACAAGACTCGATAGCTGTAGCAGAGCAGCCCTGAGGACCCATAACTCGCTTGGCGCACTATATGATTTTGCAAATACGATTCTCCGGCAATTCTATCATTCCGAAACGGAGGAATATTACTGTAATAATTTTCTTCTCTATTATTACTCCGGTATTTGGAGCACTTTGCCTGCGCCTATTTTTAATACAGTCGGAATTAATTATGGCCGACAGATTTTACGCCGTTAAAAATGTTCGTAAATTTACATTACCGGAGATTTTATTCACCAGCTAAATATATTTTATTTAATGCACGATTGTAGTGAAAAATGAAAATTTTACTGCAACCGTTCTGCAATAGTTTTCTTCTCTGTTATTACTTCGGTATTTGGAGCAATTTGCTTGCGCCTATTTTTAATACAGTCGGAATTTACTGTGGCCGCCGGATTTTACACTGTTAAAAATGTTCGCAAATTTACATTACCAGAAATTTGATACACCAGCTAAATATATTTAATTTGATACACGATTGTAGTAAAATTGAAATTTTAAAAACTAAATTTCCTAATTTTCATAGGATTTAGTAGAAAATAATGATTTTAGATCGCAATGGTATATTAAATTTAATACAGCAGTTTCTGTAAAAGAGGGCGTTGGGTGCATTTAAAATGGTCGTTTGGAATAATAATAATCATCACTTGCTGTATGTTATCAAAAAGTACGAAAACGTTTATGTCAAACACTAGTAAAAGGCGCACGTAAGTTTGTTATAATTTGTATTAAAAATTCAATGTACGACGTACAACATTACGAAAAATGTCATTATTTATAGCTTTACCCAAAAATACGGAGACTTACAACTCATGTCGTAAATGACGCACAAATAAGTTGCATATTTCTAGTCGAAAAATGTGCTACAACAAACATGGATAAACTTTTTGTCGCTATATATCTAACATAAAAATTATATGTCTTCGTATATATATTGAGTATAATTTATCGTCATAAAGAGAAAAACGTGAAGGAAATTTTTCTCAATTTAGAGGTGAAAACATGCGTGTTTAAATTATATATTTAACTTGAGATAATATGTGTTATCTTAGCATACGCGCGTCTAACATCGTAAAATTGCACGAAACATCGCAGCTTGTGGCGTATTTCCTCAGGCGTTACGCTTCGAAACTATGCGGAATAGTTGCTTCACTCTCCCGACACGTAAATGTACATGAGGCATTGAGCATGGGCTCCTAATGTCGCGGTGGCCAAGAGCGACGGCAGCGTCCGCGTCGTATAGTCCCGCGGAGATTGCGTCGTTTGCCCTCGTACGCTTCGATCGTCGTGTTAACGCGCGCGCCATGTTGCACGTCTGCGTCTCACCGCTCTTGCAATCAGGATAACATGAAAAATACAATACGACAGATATTCCTTAAGCTCAACGAGCGTCCAGTACCTATGAACGCCAATAGTCACTGAGGAACTGAAATCACAAATACTTGTAATTATTAAAGGAAAAAAACGTAATTCTTATTTATTTATTACACAATTTATTTATCATTAGTTATGACAAAAAAGTGCTGTAACATTTTTTCAGACAAGTATTGTATACAAATTTTACTTCACAAGATGCGAAAATAGAGCCTTACGCTTTCAGTTTCGAAAAAGTCATTGGTCGTTAAGAGGTAGAAAATGTGAAAAATATTTCAAAGTTTCGAAAAAGTCATTCGTCGTTGAGAGGTAGAAAATGTGAAAAATATTTCAAAGTTTCGAAAAAGTCATTGGTCGTTGAGTGGTAGAAAATGTGAAAAACATTTCAAAGTTTCGAAAAAGTCATTGGTCGTTGAGAGGTAGAAAATGTGAAAAATATTTCAAAGTTTCGAAAAAGTCATTGGTCGTTGAGAGGTAGAAAATGTGAAAAATATTTCAAAGTTTCGAAAAAGTCATTGGTCGTTGAGAGGTAGAAAATGTGAAAAATATTTCAAAGTTTCGAAAAAGTCATTCGTCGTTGAGAGGTAGAAAATGTGAAAAATATTTCAGTTTCGAAAAAGTCATTCGTCGTTGAGAGGTAGAAAATGTGAAAAATATTTCAAAGTTTCGAAAAAGTCATTGGTCGTTGAGAGACAGAAAATGTGAAAAACATTTCAAAGTTTCGAAAAAGTCATTGGTCGTTCAGAGGTAGAAAATGTGAAAAACATTTCAAAGTTTCGAAAAAGTCATTGGTCGTTGAGAGGTAGAAAATGTGAAAAATATTTCAAAGTTTCGAAAAAGTCATTGGTCGTTGAGAGGTAGAAAATGTGAAAAATATTTCAAAGTTTCGAAAGAGTCATTGGTCGTTGAGTAGTAGAAAATGTAAAAAATATTTCAAAGTTTCGAAAAAGTCATTGATCGTTGAGAGGTAGAAAATGTGAAAAATATTTCAAAGTTTCGAAAAAGTCATTGGTCGTTGAGAGGTAGAAAATGTGAAAAATATTTCAAAGTTTCGAAAAAGTCATTGGTCGTTGAGAGGTAGAAAATGTAAAAAAATATTTCAAAGTTTCGAAAAAGTCATTGGTCGTTGAGAGGTAGAAAATGTGAAAAACATTTCATAGTTTCGAAAAAGTCATTGGTCGTTGAGAGACAGAAAATGTGAAAAACATTTCAAAGTTTCGAAAAAGTCATTGATCGTTGAGAGGTAGAAAATGTGAAAAATATTTCAGTTTCGAAAAAGTCATTAGTCGTTGAGAGGTTAGCGCGAGCTTCGCGAAAAAAGCGATCTTCTAATGTAACACTTTGATTTTGGTGAAGAAATTCGAATTTTATCCGTTTTTACAGTCAAAATGTCTAACAAAACGGACGAAAACTTAAGAAATGTATTTACTTCAAAATTATCAAATTATGTAAAAATCCACAGAGTCGTTTGAATTTTATAGAATCTTGAACTTGTATATTCCCTTTTACCGAAGTTCACTAAAAAAAACGTACTGAAAGTTGTTACGCATAAACAGGTATATTAAATTTATTATGCAACTGCGATATGAAATTATTCTTTTGGGCAGTTCATTTCGATAAATGAATGAAAAAAAATATAAAGAAACAAATGTAACAAGTGAAAGTAGATTCGAATAATTTCCAGGTTAAGTCCTTTTAAAATCCCTTCTGAAACAATTTCCCCATACAACACTAATACGCTTTCCACATAATTTGCATACACTTTTGCATATAATTTTCCTAGACTTCCACATAATTTCGTTACGCAAAATAATAGTGAAAGTATAAATACACTTACTTTCGTTCGTCAGCCGTTGCCACTTTATTTTTACGACGAAAAACCGATTTTCAATGGCCGACAGTAAAATAAAAAGATGGCCGTCACATTCCACAGGTTAAACACTTTCATAAAACGATTAGGTACAAATAAATCTCGATATATAAGCGAATCGAGTACCGATTTCCGAACAACTCTCATTGTAAAAAATATCATAAAAATGAATATACATTCATCCGAAATTTTAATGCATAAACTGGTATATTAAACTGAAAATACAAGTAAAATCCATAATCAGTAAACGGTATATCAAACACATTTTTAAACAGCCTCGGAAGTAGAACTTTGCAAATTGCTTCCTCATTTTTTTTTCGCTTTTTACAAAGCTACCTCTATGTTATAACCAATTTCGGCTACTTTATAGACGAAGCTTTGTAAAAAGCGAAAAATAATGAGGAAGCAATTTGCAAAGTTCTACTTTGCAGGCTTGTTTATGCTCTAGACATTTTTCGAAAAATTCAAAATGCCATAAAATTTGAACGGCTTAACAGATTTGCGTCAAATTTCTACTCAAATGTTTTTCGATGATCGTCCGTATGTGAACGAAATTTACAATAAATATGTGAAAGATTACCAAATTTTTTTTTCATGACGTCATTTTTTTCTTTTTTATTCACGAAAATCGAAATTTACCGATACATCGATAGTTCCTTTGACTAAATTCATCATTGATAATCAATAATCGTGGAATCATGTCGAAAATTGTAGTCGGATATCTCAGAATTTACAGGAGTTGAAGTCTTTGCAGACATTAACAAAAAAAATTGAAATTGCAATAAAATTAGAACCACACGACCGATTCTCGCCAAATTTGGTACAAATCATAGTATGATGGTAGTCCATTTACGTACAATATTTCAGCCCGATATCTCTTAATTTGCGAAAGTTACAGCCTGAAAACGATATTTTCAAAATTTTCACAATGCTGTAAAATTCGAATTTTCCAGCCGATTTGCGTTAACCACAATCCCAAACTTTGGTGTATGAAAGCCCACTTGCGTGCCAAATTTGACGAAGATACATCTATAATTACGACAGTTATAGTGCTTACAAGAAAATCTGCACATACACACACACATTTTTTCTAAAAGACTTTTCTCGACGTTTTAGACAAAAACCAAACCAAAAAAAAATGTTCACGAAAACAAAGATTCCTCTATGAGGAAACAAAATAAATACATATAAATGATAATTATTCAAGATATAACAAGGTTAAATTTAACAGGCGTCGAACGAGACGCCGGCGCAGATGATAATACGGCGATTTTAACACACCAGCGTGTAGTAAAAGCTAGAACCCGGGTCTTGCCATTTATGGAAGAAACGAGGAGAAGGTTCCGTCTCGATCAAGAAAACATAAACGCGAGAAAGTAGTCTACAACACACAAGCAACTGAACTGCCTCCTACTCCAGCTTCTGTGGCCTCCCGCAGAGCGTGTGGCATTGTATCGATCAAAGTTAGTTCACTGTTGAAGGCGCGCGAGTAAGTATAGTAGCTATGCAGAACACTACGAAGCTGTTTCTCGGCAAGTCGAGCGCCAGGACGTACCAGGAGAGCACAAACCGAATGGCGGATGGACGAACAACCTCTTGTAGCTAAAAACACCATTATTATTGTTATTATACTGGTATAAGTAGATGTATATAGATATACGCGGCGTTCAAGTGTAGAGAAGAGCGACGAATAACGCTTGTTGCGTAATTTAGGTAATATTAGGTAACCAGGACAGTAAATAGCAAACGCGTTGTCAATATCGAAGCCACACAAAGACTGCAAGACAAGAGGAAGGAAAATGTTACTTTGGGAACGTTTTATGCGATATTGGGAGACGCGAATGAGATTCTGGCGCTTTTTGCTTACGTGCATATTGATAACCCTTGTAAAAATAAATTATAGAGCATTTTAATGGAATTTAATCGTATGTTATATCATCTCTAACTATTCGGACTTTGATCAATTTATACAAATTGTATCGTTATTAGTTTTCGTTTTCTATGGGTTAAATATTGCATTTACGTTTCATTTGTAAATTTTAATCCGTTTGTGGTTTATCGTGTTATATCGTAAATATATGATTCGACATTAATCGTGAGCAATCAAAAAGGCATCAATAAAGGGATCCTATAATTTTCTATCGTCTCACAATTATAGAAAGTATATCGGAATAAATCGTATATATTTAAAATAAAAAATTTCTCAAAATCTATCGGAATATTTAGATATAAATGAAAAAGTTTTCTATCATTTATACAATAATTTCATACTGATTGACTCGTTTTTCCCTTCTCATCATAATGAATCTTGAATATGATAAATATTTCCAATAAATCCAAAGATTTTTGGATGAAACTTTTTTTTAATGAAAAATTTAATATTGTTGATATTTACTCGTACGTTCGTATATTTTTATTATTAATTTTAATACAAAATTATATTATTTATAATAATATAGGATATGGAAGAAACATATAGGATTTCGATCGTAAATTTATGATAACTTCGTAAATTCGCGAACCAAAGTTCGAATTCGGATCGATAGGATTTTTTAAAACCGTTTTCTATCATTTATTTTTACCAGGGTTATTTAGGTACTCGAAGACTTACGAATATGTATAAATTATTGCTACTATGTGGATTTTTAATGTTTTACTGTTTTAGGCAATTTTTTTTTAGATTGTTAATATTACCTCTCCTGAAATCTGCGCGTAAACTTAGAGCGGCGAAATCTCGGCGATGTAGAGTTGTTGAAAATTTGGCGCTTATTTATGCTTATTTTGTTGCTGAGGTTTTTGAAAATTTTGCTTATTGTCACAATTCTACGGATTTTTTTACATTTTTCAGTAGATTTTAATATAACGGTTTTTGTATGTTTCAAATTATTTTCCGTTTGATATTCATTTATAGTATTGAGTATGTAAATTACTATTACAATTGAATAGCTTTTTAACATTTTTTCTCTGGTGGACATTTTTATTTTAGTGAATAGTAATATTTTACTATTTTTCATTTTTTGTATATTATATTCTTCATTTTGACGCTTTTTTAGCCGCTGAAAAATTTTGTGAATCTAAATTACGATCACAATTCTGTAGCTTTTTGGTTTTTACACTTGGGGATAATTTTTAGAAGGAATTGTAAAAGTTTTTTCACATAATCCAAAGCTTAAAATAAAAATCTATAAACACTGAATTTTGGAAGCTTTTTTCTTTGTATAAACAAAATGCTAATTTTTGTTCAGCCAAAAAAAACGCACAATTCGTGTGAAATACGTAAGTAATAATTGAGCTGTGAAATTCTCATGAAATACAGAGCAAAATTCGTCGATCGACGAAAGTTTTAAATACAGAGAGAAATTGAATGACTCGAAATAATTTAATTACAAAAAATTGCGATTAAATTGGGAATTATCGTGAAAATAGTTTGAATACCGTGAAAAAATATTATGTACAAGAATCTTAGAATTTTTTCTCATTTGAAGCAACACATAAAATTCCGAGCGTAATAAAGTCCAATTTTAATCCAAGATTTCCTCACAGATTCCTAAATGCGAGCTTAAGATATAATTCTTTTGGCCTTGTTTAGATTCCTACGTGATTTTCCGACTGTAAAATCTCTGCCTCTATTTATCGAATCATAAGGAAAATTGTAAATGCCCAAAATTTAGAAATTATATATACGATTATAGCCTTGAAAATATGTACGTGTACATATTTAATGTATATGGCTCTATATATGACATTTACTAGTAATATATTGATGTAAAAAACGTATAAATGCATCGTATATGCGTTAAATATAAATGCTAATATATTTCCCATATTTGCACCTCTTCAAGAATAAACTTTTCGTCATTTTTCATACAGGATGTTTGCATAATATATATAACATTCATATATACATTAAATATTCCGTATACACGCATATATCCATATATACAACGATATATATAATTTCCATTGGGGATATTTGCATTTCAACCTAATCCGCCTTAATTACCGACTTTCCTCTCTTAAATTTAAGCCATCAACACCATAAGCTTAATTTTTTAGTTGCTAAAACTCTTGAATTATTCGTATATTCAATCTACGTTTAATTAAATTTTTTAGTACTTCTAGATTATTTTTTTTCGTGTCTGTGATTGGAAAGTGGCATTAATAGAATCACATTTTCCTTGTGGAAATTTCCAATAATTGATTATTGACCGAGTTGAGAATTGAGAATTCAAAGTGTCTTTACATATTTAACGAGGAATCGACAGTTGTTATTGTTATGATAGATAGGAAAAGTTGTTGAAACGGTCGACGAAGCACAGAGAGAGAAGGCAAAAGACGCGATGGTGCGGCGTTGTGGCCAGAGGACGCGCGTAGGACAATGGAGTCCGCGTACGGGGAGCAGAGCAGCAGGAAAGTGTGCTGGTTCGTCTGAGCTAAATTACGCAGGCGGGGAGGGGCCTTTATATATATATAACAGCGTATAGTCGCTTCGTGTTCGGACCAACAACGTACGCGGTCGAGTCGCTACTTCGAAATCTCGTTCTTATCGCATAACTCACATCGGCCAAGGTAACAAGAGAGAGAGATATAGTATATTTTAAGATTGTAAGGGTTTTTTTTTCATTAAGCGTCATAGTTTTTTTTTGCCCTTTTAAAATTATGCCAAGCCGTGGCAATTATTTATGGAGTGGTCTTCCTATGGCCAGTTATCGCCGAGTTTACCTTATTGGTTTTTCCAAAACTCTATTCTGTTTACATTTGAGAGCTGCAAACCCGTAGCCATAATGTATAAATTTATATTTTTGTTTTTGCAGCGTTTGGCTTTCTTTGTTAAGATTTATTAGGCCATATATATATTTTTGTATTGACGAATTAATAAACACCTTTTGAAAAAAAAAAAAAAAAAAAAAAAAAGAGATATAGTATATATAAAACAACAATATTTTTTCGTCGAGCGCATTGGTCGGAGGTTTGTAATAGGTTGACAACTTATAAACCCATACTGAGAGAAAAATCTGGTAATTAGAAAAAAAGGTCCTTAAGGTAGTTCTGTCGGTACGCCGGAGTCATAAATCTCAGAGTCTATATGACATTAAAAAATAATCATACGCATCGTTTTGACTGCCTCAATAATAATATAAAAAATAATCGAGAATCCTTCGAAATAGTCGTAATCAAATAAAAACAATTATTTGTAAATAGTTGATAGGTTTAGTGCGGATTTGACTTCATTTTTACGATAATTAGGTTAGGAAACGTCATTTGGCCCGGTATCGTGCACTTTGACCTTGGTTCAATTAAACATTATTCCGGAAACTTCACCTTTTTTCATGATGCATCAATTCCTGAATGATTTGCGAATCCGTAGTACTTTTTATTTTTTCTCTATCTTTGATCTAAGTATGTTAAATTTCAATTTAAAGATCAATTTTTCCAGCCCTCCCGTGAGCGCCGTGTAAAAAGACCGATTTTCAAGTTTTAATTGTTCATTCAAATACTCGGTAAAAGCCTTCAAGATTTTGTGCAAGTAAAATTGAATAGCTAAATTACAACATGTCAAAAATTCATGCATATGAGTTTGGATTGCATTCACAACAGAACTACCTTAATTCAATAAATCCATTGTTTGCGGACTACCAAACACAAGCGTTATCAACTTAAGGAGGTTAGAGCCCTCCGCACTGGTCAAATCAGTGCTAAATTTTTAAAAGCGTTTCTACAATTTCAGATTGTTTAATAATCTGTTCCAAGGTGTTAATCACATAGCAGCATTAGTTCTTGATATTCAAATACAATCACAACTGTCATATGAACGGTAAATCGATCAATATCTCCAAATTTCCGATGTCGTGTTTTTTATCCAGTTTTGTAAAAGGGTAAACCGTAATATCAGTCCGATTATGACGAAACATAGCTCATTTTGATCAGTGGAAGATCCTTAATCGATTGACCGTCCAGATTTTCTATAGTATCAGGCGTTCAAAAGTTACAGCCATTTGTATACTTGATGTTAGGTTATGATAGGATAAACAAACGGTTGTATCTTTTGAACTACTAATACGATTTAAAAAAATAGACGGCCAATCGATAGAATATCTTTTAGTAAACAAAATGAGCTATTGGTCGTCATAATCGGACTGATATTACGGTTTATCCTTTTAAAAAACTGGATGAAAAAACATAACATCGGAAATTTTCAGATATTGATCGATTTACTGCTGATATCACAGCTGTGAATCTATTTGAATATCAAGAACTAATGCTGCTATGTGATTAAGACCTTGGAACAGATTATTAAACCATCTGAAATTGTAGAAACGCTTTTAAAAATTTAGCACTGATTTGACTAGTGTGGAGCGCTCTGACCTCCTTAATTTCAATTCTAATTCCTCCAATTCCATACGAGATCGAAATAATAACTCTAAAATAAGCAAAATAATATTTTATTATTTCAATGTTAAATGCGATCGAACGAATAAGAACTAGTGTTTATTAAAAAATATTTCATTTTGTCAACCCGCAATAGAATTCTTTTCAGTGTATAGTTAGACCGACGATAATCTAACTATAAACTATAATTCCCAGGAGGAACGTCGATATTTTATGGTTATAGCAAATATAAGAAAATAGTTGGTTGAACCATTAATATAATTCACAGGATGAACGTCTCTATTTTATGGTTATAGCAAATATAATTATAGTAGCAATCATCAAAATTATAATACTTTCAAATATGCCGTTTCGTTGCATATACGATTTAAACGTCTGTTTCACGGAGAGAAATTTCTGTGTCGTGACAACATAAAACGGTGACAATAAAAATCGTTTTGTTAGGCTAACAAAAAGATTGGTCAACCTAGCAAAACGATTAGCCGAACAAAAGATTTGTCAGCATAGCAAAACAGATTTGTCAGCCGAACAAAAGATTTGCCAGCCTAACGTAATGACTTTTATTGTCCTCGTTTTATGTTGCCACAACACAGAAATTTCTCTCCGTGTTCCAATAACCTTGCAAGTATCGTTTATTGTACCATATTATTATCGCTTCAACCATAAAATATTGCAAGCCTTCCTATATTCGTTTTATCGTGTGAAATTGTTAAATCAACGATATACTTTTCTCTCAGTGTACCACCTTTTTTCAATCAATTTTCAAAATGTTACAGAAGCTTCTAAAATAACTTGGTGCAGTATATAAAGAGAGTGCAGGTTGGTCGTTTCGATAATTTAATAATTAAACTTCGAATGGTAAAGGTTACGCGAAAGTATAGATATTTCTCGTAGGAAAATTCGACTGCTTCATGAATATCGTTTAGGTCGAAAAGCGATCGAAGCAACTTTCGATATATGACACTGTTAAAAGAGTCTGGACACTTTTAGGAATAAACTCGTAAATTAAATTTAGTCTACAATTGTGATATAAAACGAATGTACTTTTGCTGTTAAATTATGGTGGATTATTGAAATTAATGCACCGTACATTAATTTTGCATCGCATTTGTATATAATATTTATTGTACCAGATTATGCATACAAATTTCCAGTACCTTTAGATTAAATTATAATTTAATCTAAAGGTACTGGAAATTATACGGCCAAAAAATTGGTACAGGAGATTCAAGGACGGAAATTTCGATATTTCTGATGATCCACATCCAAAACGAACCGCTACAATAAATGTGGAGGAATTAACAAGGCGTATAGAAATGGAGTCCAGATTAAGGTGTTCATATGGACGATGCACTTTAAATGCCATCGTCATGAAATTCTTATAGAATGTTCGCCAATAATTCTAAACATTTTCTGCAGAATTTGAATCTGATCGCCTACCGTGCTTCGGAAATATTCAATGTCAAAGTTGTTCATGCAGTATTCGCCATAGGTTACACTCGCATAGAAAGAATAGATAATGAAATGAAAAAAAAGCCAAAAAATTGTGTCGAGAAGAGAATTTTCTTCCCCAACTTGTGTCCAAATTTCAAGTCGATTGCCTACTTTATTTTTGAGATATCATCAAAGAAAGTATCTGTTCTCTCTCTCGCACCAACGCATTGATTGTTTGTCTTGTACGGAAAACAATTGATATCTGCCCCTCTGACACCCGCTTAGCGGGCGTTCATAGGAACACCATAAGGTGTCTGACAGAACATCTTCACCGCTCTCACACTGCAATAAAAAAATCGTCGCCATGGTTTGGGTTACACATGGAAATACACGGAAAGAAAGGCTTGGTTGAAACAACCAAGTGCTATGGTTATATATGCGCCAGCCGATTAATTGGTTCGATCAACCAAGTAATTTGTTAGGCTACCAATTTCTTGGTTGGACTAACCAAGTGACTTGGTTAGACCAACCAAAAAATTGGTAAGCTAACCAAGTGACTTGGTTAGACCAACCAAAAAATTGGTAAGCTAACCAAGTGACTTGGTTAGACCAACCAAGAAATTGGTAGCCTAACAAATTACTTGGTTAGTCTAACCAATTTAATCGTCTGACGCATATATAACTATAGCACTTGGCTGTTCCAACCAAGCCTTTTTTCCGTGTATTCTGTTTGTTTGCCATATAAACATCAGAAGAGAGCCAACGTGTGCATGAAATTGCTTAATTTTCGTCATATCACTGAGTGGCTACGGGATGTTATTACAGAAGATGAAAAGTGGTTCAAGTACGTCAATTTGACTCGTAATCGCTAGTGGCTTAGAGTTGGAGAAACCGCCGTAACCTCAGAAAAAGACTTGGCTAGAACTACCAAGAACTTGGTTAAAACTGTTACCAAAAGATCTTGTTAGGCACAACCAAGTTATTGGTTAACATAACGAAGGATTTGTTAAGACAACCAAGTATTTAGTACGCCTAATCAATAACTTGGTTACGTCTACTACATTTTTTTTGGTGAAATTTTTATCCAGAATTTTAGTGTGTTCCCCTAAGCCTTTTTCTCAGTGTAACGACACCGAAACCTGACGCCAGCAGAAAGGTTCTTTTAAGTATGCAGTGGAGAATAAATGGGATTATTCACTGGGAGCTTCTACCGATTAATAGTATAATTAATACTTGGCGCCGAGACGCTACCGCGTCTCTTGATCGTTAGAACCATCGGTAATAGTACCATTAATAGTACAATTGGCAGAATCATTCACGGCAAAGTGGATTCGCCTGCCCTTTGTTCATTACTCCCGTTCCGAGAAAACGATAGGGTCACCAGATCACACGGTAAATTTGTGGTACCGTTCTACCGTGCGAATTACGCATACCATAGCTGCACGGAAAGAAAAAAGTAGTTTTCCAAACCAAATCCAGGAAATGCTGTGCCACGTATTAGTCACTGGAACTAAATCGGAATTGTAGTCTCAACTTTTTTCAATTAGTAGCAAAAAAATAGTACGTACGTCCAACGACTTGGTTCCTTCAACTATCATGGCGCTGTCCCATCCAAATGATTCATTACGTCAAACAACCGATGACTTGGGATTATGATCTCAGCTCTGGTCATTGTTACTATCGATACTCTATCAACGAGATTATAGTTTCTTCAACCGACACAGTAGATGGCGCTATTCTAACTATTTCGGTTGGTTGTCGGGACCGATAAATCAGTTTTTACAACTACTTTTTTCATTCCGTGTGGTTGCCTCGTATTGCCAGACTACACGGAAAAAAAGGCTTGGTTAAATACGCGTCAGCCGATTTCTCGGTTAGACCAATCAGATTGTTGGTTATGTTAACCAAGTTATTGGCTGTATTACAATGCGCTTGGTGGCGCTGAACAATAACTTGGTTGGTCTAACCAATTCATCAGCTAGAGTATATATAACCAAGCACTTGGGTGTTCTAACCTTAGTATTCTTGACAACCGTCGTTTCCAGCTGATTCACCGTAAAAACCACCGTCAAACAACCGGGTGGTTTTTTGCAAAAAATAAACCGGAATTCGGTCGTAACAACCGCGAAAACAACTGGCCTAACAATGTTTTTCAGTTGTTTTTTTTCGGTTTTCCATGGTAAACTGAAAAAAACAACCGCATGAAATTTTTTAGGGCAGTCGTTTTCACGATTGTTACGACCAACTTTCGGTTTTTTTTTTTTCGCAAACACCACCCGGTCGTTTTTACGGTAAAACGGTAGTTGTTGAGATTGCTAGGGAACCAAGCATTTTTTTCCGTGTACACGGAAAATTTTCCGTGTACACGGAAAAAAAAGATTAGTTGCCATAACCAAGAAATGAGTTGACACAACCAACCGATTATTCTATTTCCCTAGCAACTCAAATGGTAATACCAACAATTCGAATGATAATACCGACGATTCGAATGGTAGTCCCAACTATTCGAGTGGTAGTCCCAACGATTGGATTAGTTAACCCAACTAATCCAATCGAGAACTAATCGTGAATAGTTGAGGTTACTATTCGACATGGTTGAGGCAACTAATTTTTTAGACATTGTGTACAGCAAATCGAAAACGTAGTTACCACAACCAAACTTTTTTTTCCGTGTAGGCAACTCCTTTCTTGTCAGAGCAAATGTTTTTGATTTATCGCTAATATGCTTCAAAGCTGCGGTTCTCTCATCTCGACCAATAAAAACATTTTTAGTCATTAGCAAGTCTTTATAGGAATAAAGATAAATAGATTCTTTTTAATTTTGGAACCTGGGGTGTAATTTGCACTGCCGCCATCAACTGTCGCTATTGTCAAACCAATGTATGAGTACTGGGATATAATCCTGACACTCTGAAATTGGGTTTCGACCCGTTTACAGAATAAATAAATAGATAATCACAGCTGCCATTTACTGCGAACAACTGGATCGTGTTGCAGCTAGATTACCAAAGAATCAAAGTAAAATATACTTCTTAGATGACAACACCCGACCCCAAATAGCTTGAGTGACTCCTGAAAAAATTATTTCACTTATGGATGGGCTATTCGTCATCACCCACAGTATTAAAAAAATATGACATCAGACATTTGCATATATAAGTCGATTTGACGGCTGTGAATGTTCTTATAAATTTAGAACTAACACTGCTAAGTGAATAACCTCTCTAAATAGTCGATTAAACCGCCAGAAATAGTCGAAATGCTTTTAACAAATTATCACTCGTACAACTAGTGAGAAGCCCCTGCTAAATTTTAGACCATTATATGGAGCCGGTTGAAAAAAATGAAGTTTAACCATTTTTTTCCGCACGTCTTGATAAATGGGCCTTAATTTTTTAGAGAATACGCGGAACTATGGTAAAAATGGTTACCATATGTTAAGAAATGGTCGCCCAATGTTAAATGCCTATAGGTCTTCTTCTCCCGCACGTAACCTCAGTTTTGGTTTTTCGACTCTCTTAAAAAAACGGTTTTGCGTATCATGGTGCCAAAAGTATAGTCCATTTCTCCCATAATTCCACATATTCTCTCAAAATTTGAGCCTCATTTATCAAGCCATTTGGAAATAAATTGGCTTCCTAATTTTAAAAGTGCTGAGGGAAGTGACGCCTCTTAAAATTGATATAGATTATTAATAAATAAATCAATCGGTGAATCTTAAATTAGTAAAATTATTGTTAATGCTAACCGTTTATAGTGATAGTTTTTTTTACATCGAGCGACCCAGAAGTATTGACGTATATTGTTGTAGAAAACTTCTTCAACGACTGACGTAATTTACGTAGGTTTTTGACGCATAACTTATCGAGTAATTTGCGTCACGTAAATTACGTGCCCAACTCTGCTTGCAACTGGAATATAGAAGACTCACTCGGCGAGAGGCACGCATGTTGCCGATGGAATGCAAAGCACTTTGCTGCAAAACATTCCGACACTGCTTCCGTACTTTATTGGTGCGGTTGTTTAAAACAGTTCATCTTTCTTTCATCTTTACTGTATCACATAATATATTATTTTTGCTTCATATTTTATCTATGTAATTGAGTTCTGTATTCTCTCTAATTACTTTTTGGTTTCAGAAATATAACAACAACTGACAACGTCCTGCATATGAAACTTGGCCAAGTTGATTAGTGAATCTTGCGTGGAATTGTGTGAATATGCTGGAGCCTTTGGAAAAATCGCCATGGAAAGAACTAAAGCGTAAAGAGAAACAGAGGAGGAAAGTCAAAGAGATAGGTAGATTTATTTTGTGCACACGGAAAGAAAGGCTTGGTTGAAACAACCAAGTGCTATGGTTATATATGCGCCAGACAATTAATTGGTTAGACCGACCAATTTCTTGGTTAGGCTACCAATTTCTTGGTTAGACCGACCAATTTCTTGGTTAGGCTACCAATTTCTTGGTTAGGCTACCAATTTCTTGGTTAGACTAACCAAGTGACTTGGTAAGCTAACCAAGTGACTTGGTTAGACCAACCAAGTGACTTGGTAAGCTAACCAAGTGACTTGGTTAGACCAACCAAGAAATTGATAGCCTAACAAATTACTTGGTTGGCCTAACCAATTAATTGTCTGGCGCATATATAACCATAGCACTTGGTAGTTCCAACCAAGCCTTTTTTTCGTGCAGTAGGACATTCAATGTCCTGTGGCACGTAAACCTCGAATACATCATACAAACAAGAATAATAAAAATGAGACTCGATATAAAGAAAAATACAAATAAAGATGATATAAAACAACAATAACCAAATACCAATAAATCACTCACTCACTCACACGTACTTCATCTAACGCGAAAAATAACAAAACTTCTAATAGACTATGTTCTAGAGATAAAGGGGAGTAATGACAAGGAGAAGCGTCGCTATTGTAATATTTAAAAGTTTAGTTTTTTAATTGAAACATAGAATATACACTTGATAATTAAGAAACCAAAGAGAGGGATAGAATGGAATAGTTTGAGGTGAAAATGGTGATCTTAAATTAAGGAAACTCTATGTAGGTGATTCTCCCAAAATAGTCCGTTTACAGGTCGGAAAATGAAACGAACAAAAGTCATTAATTTTTACCAAAAAACTTATGGATGACCTCGAGATTTAGTTGCTCAAACATAATGATTCCATGAACAAGCTGTTTATTTCATTTTTATGGATTTTTCGCACTTTAAAGAAATATTAATGCCAGGCGAATGACGCAAATCTTTCCTAGCGCGGTTTTGTGACTTTAATTGAGTAAGTATCAAAATACAAATACAGTAGGACATGGAAAACTTTTATTATATTATATCTTTGTCCATTAACGCTCTCCTTATCAAACTAATTCGTACGTTAGTTTACGTCATCGACAAACAAGAACAAAATATTTATTACGACTTTCATGTCTCAACAATCATTTTTATGAAAGACATGCATGATAATCTGGATGGTGCCATTGCTCTAGAAGATTTTTCATTTCCCTGGATATCAACGGCCAGAGGAATGACACGCTAGCTTGTGACATCGGTATTTTGCACCTCATTTTGACGAAAAAAAAAGTTAAGGCATGAAACTAGCGCATGAACGATTGATCTAATCGATTAAACAAGTAAAGAAAGACGCTGTGCTGATCTCCAAGATCTGCCAATGCTGTCCGTTGCCGTAAATATTAACTGGTTTCGATAGAACCAGGGAGATGACAGAACAACTCGAGGACAAAGTCCCGAGTACAAATTCCATCACGGGTGCCTGAGGACTAGTCAGGCCGTGATCGGGAAATCTTAAGGCTTGCCTTTCTGTGGAATGCCTTACAAGGACCTGATTTTGTGCGGAGAGAGGTGCCTGATAAAACCTAAGCGCCATCTGTTGTGCATACTTTGGTCAGCAAGCCGTACGCGACCCTGATTAGATATACATTATCATGCCGTATTAATCCCAGAGTCATCTCCCGGGCCAACTTTGTTCAGGAAGCCGTACAAGGTCCTGATTAGATACGTATTATCATTCCGTATTAACCCCAGCGCCATTTTGTGCACCAATTTTGATCAGGAAACCGTACTCGACCCTTACTAGATGTATGTTCCGATTCTTTATTATTCATTTCGCGAGTTTTTTTTAAGGTAACATTAGAATCGAAAAGTCCGAGCAATTTTGGCACACTTTAACTCAGCTTTCTGTGTTTCTCGCAAAATAATATGCAGTGAATATGAAAGTTTTTTTAAGTTGAAAAGCTTAAAGTAATAAAAAAAAACAAAAATATAAGACGCGTTTTAATTCATTTATGAATTTCCTGCCTGCACAGTTCCAGATAGGAGGCCTTACTCAGGTCTGGTCACGGCTCGAACAGGTATCCTGATCATGGCCTGAGCAGTTTCCCCGATTATGGCCTGAACACTTCCCGGATCATGGCCTTAACATGGCCCAACGTTACGTTTTGGCAGCGGGCCCGGTCCGGTTGCCTTGACACTGCTTGATAAGGAACTACGGCCTACCTGATAATGCCCTTGTTACGCCAGTATCAGAATTTCTACTCCGGGTTTGATGTCACATTATGACGCACCTATGCCATATATATATATTCTTTTTTCCAGAGAAATAATATGAATACTAAACAGTTTTAGGAAATATGTGCACTTTTAACATTAAACAATTTTTAGTACCTTTATAGGTCATTAGAATGCGCGAAAACGTGAAAGGTACGGCAAACCGTCTTTTTTCCACATTTCAGTTCTGCACATGGTAAGTTCTGCACAATCTTTCATGCACATTTCGATTGTACACGCGCTTTTAATCCATAATTCATTTATCCACGTTGCCAATGCGCTTTTCAACACAGATACCAATACGAACTACTTTATTTTTCCACAATTTCCATCCGACATATTCTGTAACTACACATTTCTATTCTACACAATATTATGATTTTAACGAAATTCCTATACTCCATCTCCCAATTATTCACTTCTCGTTTTTGCACGTTTGCAATACTACATATTTCAATTCTGCAACGATGTCCCTCTCTGCACACGCCAGTTCTGCACCACAGCCTAATTCCACATATTTAAAAAAATTAAAAAATTTAAAAAATTTAAAAAAATAGCGCTTACAGAATAAATAGACAAAACAAAATCGATAACATATAAATTATAAACAACAATCATTGCAATCAACAACACACAATGAATTAATACTTTCACACGAACACACATGTCATAATTAAACAATAAACTAATTATAAGTCTCACTACAAAAATAAAAAAACAAAAATTGTTAGTATTATCACATCATCATTAAAATCGGTTTACATACCGTATTTTTACATACTCGACATGTATAATTAATTGTGGATTTTTTTATTACTATTCTGTTTGGTGACCACACACCGTTTTATTTTTTGTATTTTGCACCACAGGCACGTTAATAAAATAAAAAACGGTCTGAAGAAGGTCCACACCTAGGACCGAAACGTTACAAACACGGAGGCTTTTCTTTCAATCATCTCCCAAATAAAAAAGAAAAAATTGGCCGCATCGTAGCCGCTTACGTTCGATATTATAAATCTCTGACGGCCGCATATCATATCAATTGGTCCACATATTTCATTTCTGCACATCTCGTTTCAACACATCTCATTTTTACACATCCCGTTTCTACGTATATCATTTTTACACATTCCGTTTCTACGCATCTCGTTTTTGCACACCCCGTGCAAAATTTCGATTCCGAGACCGTCCTATCGCACGAGCTTCTCGTAAAAACGAGATGCGAATGCGTACACGGAGAGAAGAGTTTGGTAATCATTACCCGATTTAGTATAGTAAACTCGGTTTATTCAGCGCTTCTGGCGTCTATTTCTATATTTTCCTATAGAGTACTGTATCGTATTTAACTGTGTGCTGCACGTCGTACAAGAATCGTTACTATGTTTCGGTTTTCAAACCGTACTGTAAATAATCCAAAGTTTGTAAGGATGTATACGCAAAAGTGTCTCGAAGACATTTTAAAGCTTGACAATAGTCGTGACTTCCAACAGACAGTGATTACGATTCGCAATATATGAAGAAATTCATCTCTTAATTTATTAATAGAATCTATAGTTACGGGATCGGTCCTGAAAGAATTACGAACATTTGACATATATAAAATAGCAAATCCTGATATCCTCAACGTTGCAACAACTAAGACCGTGCGTCTGGGATTCATTCCCCAAATACAGGCTGTAGTTCTAAACAGCCTATTCATTATACACGAAAAATGTGCCGTGACCGCTATACGTTTGGCGGCGGCTGAGTGTGTTTACATCCTCAGCGGCGCTAGGCGCTTATTGTTCTCGGTAGTGTAGTGCAATTAACAAGGAATTGTGAACACGAAAAAGCAAGTGCACGTCTTTTTTAAAGACATATTATCTATGTATTGTTCGTGTATACTATAAGAAAATCGTCACATGTCGTCGTCGTTGTAAATCGGTGCGTAACCCGCCCTATTTGTCACGTGACATAACCTCCTCTTCAATGACGTCCGAAATCAGAACGAAAAGTGGTGATGGCGTTTTTATTTAAAAAATATAATTTCATTTTAAGAAAAATAAATAAATGTTCAATAATTGAACAAAACAACGTGTATTTTTTTATGCTACATTTTTGTAACCTATCCCTATCCTACCTTTACATACCTTCACTTTCTATTAATTCAAGTATCATTTTAATTACGGTAGTGTAGTGCAATTAACAAGGAATTGTGAACACGAAAAAGCAAGTGCACGTCTTTTTTAAAGTCATATTATCTATGTATTGTTCGTGTATACTATAAGAAAATCGTCACATGTCGTCGTCGTTGTAAATCGGTGCGTAACCCGCCCTATTTGTCACGTGACATAACCTCCTCTTCAATGACGTCCGAAATCAGAACGAAAAGTGGTGATGGCGTTTTTATTTAAAAAATATAATTTCATTTTAAGAAAAATAAATAAATGTTCAATAATTGAACAAAACAACGTGTATTTTTTTATGCTACATTTTTGTAACCTATCCCTATCCTACCTTTACATACCTTCACTTTCTATTAATTCAAGTATCATTTTAATTACGGTAGTGTAGTGCAATTAACAAGGAATTGTGAACACGAAAAAGCAAGTGCACGTCTTTTTTAAAGTCATATTATCTATGTATTGTTCGTGTATACTATAAGAAAATCGTCTCATGTCGTCGTCGTTGTAAATCGGTGCGTAACCCGCCCTATTTGTCACGTGACATAACCTCCTCTTCAATGACGTCCGAAATCAGAACGAAAAGTGGTGATGGCGTTTTTATTTAAAAAATATAATTTCATTTTAAGAAAAATAAATAAATGTTCAATAATTGAACAAAACAACGTGTATTTTTTATGCTACATTTTTGTAACCTATCCCTATCCTACCTTTACATACCTTCACTTTCTATTAATTCAAGTATCATTTTAATTACGGTAGTGTAGTGCAATTAACAAGGAATTGTGAACACGAAAAAGCAAGTGCACGTCTTTTTTAAAGTCATATTATCTATGTATTGTTCGTGTATACTATAAGAAAATCGTCTCATGTCGTCGTCGTTGTAAATCGGTGCGTAACCCGCCCTATTTGTCACGTGACATAACCTCCTCTTCAATGACGTCCGAAATCAGAACGAAAAGTGGTGATGGCGTTTTTACTTAAAAAATATAATTTCATTTTAAGAAAAATAAATAAATGTTCAATAATTGAACAAAACAACGTGTATTTTTTTATGCTACATTTTTGTAACCTATCCCTATCCTACCTTTACATACCTTCACTTTCTATTAATTCAAGTATCATTTTAATTACACGAATTTCCGAGATTCACTGGTGTACGAAACAGCAGTAAGTACGTAACAGGCCTAGCAATCGTCAGTATGCTGCGTTTAACCAGCAATGTATCGTTGGTAAGGGACACGTGAACACAACTGGCATCGTTTGCCATACTCTATATTAGACACGAAAAACTCGCGTTTAATGTACTGCATGGCAATCATCGCCAAACTGGTCGAATAAACCGAATTTACAATGCTGCATGGAAACCATCGCCATATTTTTTTAATAGTGATTGTCAGAAAATTCTCTCCGTGTAGAAACGGTTTGCCGAAAGGTACGTGCTAGGAGAATGACTTTTAGGGGTCAAATACAGAGAAAAAACGGTCAATACGATTATTTAAATAAAATCTGTCTCACCCTTTCTTCTGAATTTTATTTACTGATACATTCTGCAAAAAAATCAATTAAATGTCGGCTATTATAAGAAGGATGAGTAGGGACATGCAAACGGGCTATTTCCGGAGAATCACCCATATAAGTCTCTGATACGAATTATTATAGAGCGGGATGTAAAAGGTTGAAGAACCCCGACATTATTGAATAAAATATAAAAGTATTTGAATCCACTTTTTGCCAATTTCGTTGTTGCAAATAGCGACGATATTTGCGGTCAAATATTCGACGCACCTTGACGCAATTATTGCGAAATTGGTTGCAGAATTTTGTCGGCTGATTGTTGCAATTTTACCAACAAAACGATTTCTTACTACGTAGATTTTCCCAAAGCTTGGGTGAAGGCTCGTAGACTAACAAAAGTGTTCTACAAGCCATGAATCGCCCGTAGAGTTGTAAGAGACGCTGGGAGAAACGCCATTTTGCCGGAGAAGCTACGGCGATTGCTGCAACCGTAATACATCTCATTCTATCTCATCTTTTCCAGTTTCTTCTTCCATTTGCGTTGCTCAACGATTCTAAAATTTTATAGCTTCCATTTTATACAAACAGTTTATAAAGCTGTAAGAAAAAAAATCTTAATGAGAGAATAATCTGTTGATTTAGCTGGATATAATATTTTTAAATACTCTTAAGGTACTCGCAAATGTCTTGCGTGAATTAAGCTTAAGTATTCAGTATTAAAAAAATGTTATCTACGGTTTTCACACCAGAGAATTATGATTAATACACCGTGATTATATTTTACATGTAGTTTGATATGATTTCTTGTTTCTTAGTGGATAAAAAAAAAGTGGGCAACCGGTCAACGATGCGTCGCTGCTAAATACCTAACCGCGACTGTCATAAGAAAATAAAGAATTTGTAAATGCTACGAGGGGACAGGTGGAACCGGTTGCCACTAGTTTGCTGCGTGGATATTCACACGACGCCGAGCACGATCAGATCACATGAGAATCAGTCATTGGCTGCTTCTGTGGATGCATCATCATCTTATTCTACGATGCCGATTTTTATTTTATATTCTTTTACCATAAAATAATTTGAAGTTCAATAATTTACCCTTGCGCTTCAAAATGGAGAATGCTAATTATAATCTTCGAAAAATATGTTTCCCATAAATCAGAAAAATAGCGGTGAAAATGAACAAATAATTTATAGGGCAGTTGAAAATTTTATGGAATCTAAAATTTTAAGTATTTTCTTTTTTGACGAAATCCAAAGATAAAAGGCAAAGAAAACCAATTATTAACTTTTCATTGCTCAGTAAAGTTTCAAGAAATGCATCATCATCTTATTCTACGAGGCCGATTTTTATTTTACATTCTTTTATCATAGAATAATTTGAGGTTCAATAATTTACACTTGCGCTTTAAAATGGTGAATGCAAATTGTAATCTTCGGAAAATACGTTTCCCATAAATCAGAAAAATAGCGCTTCAAAATGAAGAAATAATTTATAGTGCAGTTGAAATATCGTTTAATATGATTTCTTGTTTCTTGATGAAAAAAAAAAGATTTATAAAAAAATTTAATTTACTCTTTCGCTCCAAAATAGAGAATGCGATTTGGAATTTTTGTAAAATATGTTTTCCATAACTCAGAAAAATGTCGCTTGAAAATCATTAATTAATGAAAATGTTAAATGGCGGCGTAAAATAACATTATAAGCATTGTTCGCTTCTAAATGCGACAAAAGCAATCCAAATTCTTCAAACTTTATCAAGTAAAAATTTACTTTGCAATGAAAAGTTAATAATTGATTTTCTTTGCCTTTTATCTTTGGATTTCGAAAAAAAAACGAACGATTAAAAATAATTTATCTACATCTCTGTAAAATGTTGTCCCTAAAGAGTTACTGAATATTCCAAGTATCCAACAATTGTTCCAAATTTGCAGTACAAGCCATAATTAATCAACCATTTAATTTTTTATATCAAAATCCATTAAATGTCTCTTTGCTTGCTCTTATAAATATAAAATTTGCATCTTAAGGTCACCGGAGCCTCAGAAATTCGTGTTTGACGTCTCGAAACAAAAACTTGAACGTCTCTGCTCTCAATAATTCAAAGTCATCCGTTCGTCACGCTTATTCGTATATTACGTGGTATAAGATCGAATCGACTCGCCGCGTTAAATTAAGTTACTAGATTCACCGCTGTAGGAATAAAGTACCGCATATACAAGTACTATAAATATACTGCGGGTCAAGTCGTTTTGGCTGGCGCGTTACTGGGTTTTGGGTGTTCCCCGTATAGTTGTAGATGTGCGATAGCGTTAAAGCGACTTGCAGCCACGTCATTTTATTAATACGCTTATTAAACGACTCACACTGAGATACAACGTATTGAGGGTAAAAACTTTTAAGTGAACTATTAATCGCTAATGCTACTATTTTTGTACGTGTATCATTTTTTGCCATTTAAATTACTGACTAGTTGCTATTAGTATTTATAAATTGGTTGACCTAATCAAACCTTTTTCTACGTGTATTATTAGTCTGCCAATAATCGTTAATAGTAAGAACTATTAATTAAACTACTATTATTGTAACAATTATTACATAAACTACTATTATAATAATCATTATTAATTAAACTACTATTATAATAACTATTACTTTTCTGTGATAGAATATGCGACTTGAGAACGATAGTAAAGGCCAAATTTCGATATCTTGAAGAAAAAAAATGTAGGTTCGATTTTGCGACCGGAAGTCGGATCTGTGAATTCTGGAATCGGAAACGGACAAAAGTCACTTTTTTTAAAAATCATCGTAAAAAGGCTTGTAAACAGTATTTTCTGTGATAGAATATGCGACTTGAGAACAATAGTGAAGACCAAAATTCGATATCTTAAAGAAAGAAAAGTCGGAATTGACTTGAATTGGAACGAATTTTTCGGAAATTCGAAATTCTGTAAAATCCAAACCGCTTGATAGATTTTGCTCAAATTCAATACCCATCGTCCTTTTACATTGCTTTATTTGTTAAGAACTATTTAGCTCATTAGCCATAAAATTGCGACAGCTGGAGAGCCTACAGACTTTTTTCGAAAAATTCAGTCTTATAAAATCTGACAAGATGTCTCCACTTTTTCGTAAATTTTCGAAAAGGAAGAGCCATTGATGCTCTACCGGCGTACGAAATTACAGCTTTATTATTAAAACCGTTCTTCAGATACAGCGGTTCGAATTTTACGTCACTGCGGCACGGAAAGTGAGGTTTTCCGTGCGCTTTGCGCAGTACACGGAAAACAATGCTTGGTTAGAACAACCAAGCACTTGCTTACATATACGCCAGCCGATTTATTGGTTAGAGCAACCAAGTTATTGGTCAGCGCCACCAAGCGCCATTGTAATACAACCAATAACTTGGTTGGCATAACCAACAATCTGATTGGCCTAACCAAGAAATTGGCTGGCGCGCATTTAACCAACCTTTTCTATATTACAATTGTAATATAGCGGCAACGGAACCGATTTTTGTATTTACTGAGTAATTTCGTCCAGCTTCTATTTTGCCACCATTGTTGTAATTTTCAAGGGCTGGTCCCGTCCAATGTACACGGAAAAAAGGCTTGGTTAGAACAACCAAGCGCTTAGTTAAATACGCGCCAGCCGATTTCTTGGTTAGACCAATCAGATTGTTGGTTATGCCAACCAAGTTATTGGTTACATTACAATGCGGTTGGTCGCGCTGACCAATAACTTGGTTGGTCTAACCAATAAATTGGCTAGCGTATATATAACCAAGCGCTTGGTTGTTCTAACCAAACATTTTTTTGCGTGTAGTAGTAGTGTTTTATTTGTGCTTGGGTTATACAACCTGTTACAAATTATTAAGCTAGATCTCAACCATAACAAACATACATTTTACTTATCTAAGTATTTTTAGATTCTCATTGTGGCTTAGATTACATATTATTTTAATCTTTAATCTATGTTTATTTCGATTTTTTCCGTTTATTTTTCCTATTCTAGGGCAAAGGCACGGAGTCTAGACGCTTGTACAACGTAATAATATAAATTCTTAACATAGGCCTCAGTTTGTAGTTCTAATAGTAGTACCATCGATATGTTATTGAAATATTGATCTCTGAGTGGCTTATACAAGGTACATCTGGTCGGGAAATGTTCGATGAATTCTGTTTTCTGCAGGTCGCATACCATACAGTTCTCATTACCCCAAAATTTATATTGTAACACGGAGAGAAATTTCTGTGTCATGACAACAAAAATCGTTTTGTTAGGCTAACAAAAAAAATTGGTCAGCCCAGCAAAAAGATTTGTCAGCCGAACAAAAGATTTATCAGCATAGAAAAACTGATTTGTCAGCCTAACGTAACGATTTTTGTTGTCACAGTTTTATGTTGTCATGACACATAAGTTTCTCTCCGTGAAGTCTTTAATCTTAAATAATATCCATGGTAATCCGGAGCCTGCTAGTCTACACTTGGCCATAATTCTGACTTGGGCTAGTGGTAATGTCAATTTCAGATATTTTTCGCATTCGAGAGAATTTAGCTGTTTTACCGATTTGTAGTCAGTGTAGTTCCTTGATAATAAAGCTTTTACTGTGCCTGTTTGAAAGGTTGAACTTTCTATGATTTTTAGAATTGCCGGAATTGATTCCTTTCCACCGTTACTTTTAGCACGTAATCATAATTGTATTTGCCTAATTTTGTCTTGAGTATCGTGTACCAGTTATGCTTTTCGGAATTTCCTATTGAGAGGTCTTGAGTATCGTGTACCAGTTATGCTTTTCGGAATTTCCTATTGAGAGGTCTTAAATATCGTGTACCAGTTATGCTTTTCGGAATTTCCTATTGAGAGGTCTTGAGTATCGTGTGCCAGTTATGCTTTTCGGAATTTCCTATTGAGAGGTCTTGAGCATCGTGTACCAGTTATGCTTTTCGGAATTTCCTATTGAGAGGTCTTAAATATCGTGTACCAGTTATGCTTTTCGGAATTTCCTATTGAGAGGTCTTAAATATCGTGTACCAGTTATGCTTTTCGGAATTTCCTATTGAGAGGTCTTGAGTATCGTGTACCAGTTATGCTTTTCGGAATTTCCTATTGAGAGGTCTTGAGTATCGTGTACCAGTTATGCTTTTCGGAATTTCCTATTGAGAGGTCTTGAGTATCGTGTACCAGTTATGCTTTTCGGAATTTCCTATTGAGAGGTCTTAAATATCGTGTACCAGTTATGCTTTTCGGAATTTCCTATTGAGAGGTCTTGAGTATCGTGTACCAGTTATGCTTTTCGGAATTTCCTATTGAGAGGTCTTGAGTATCGTGTACCAGCTATGCTTTTTGGAATTTCCTATTGAGAGGTCTTGAGTATCGTGTACCAGTTATGCTTTTCGGAATTTTCTATTGAGAGGTCTTGAGTATCGTGTACCAGTTATGCTTTTCGGAATTTCCTATTGAGAGGTCTTGAGTATCGTGTACCAGTTATGCTTTTCGGAATTTCCTATTGAGAGGTCTTGAGTATCGTGTACCAGTTATGCTTTTCGGAATTTCCTATTGAGAGGTCTTGAGTATCGTGTACCAGTTATGCTTTTCGGAATTTCCTATTGAGATGTCTTGAGTATCGTGTACCAGTTATGCTTTTCGGAATTTCCTATTGAGAGGTCTTAAATATCGTGTACCAGTTATGCTTTTCGGAATTTCCTATTGAGAGGTCTTAAATATCGTGTACCAGTTATGCTTTTCGGAATTTCCTATTGAGAGGTCTTGAGTATCGTGTACCAGTTATGCTTTTCGGAATTTCCTATTGAGAGGTCTTGAGTATCGTGTACCAGTTATGCTTTTCGGAATTTCCTATTGAGAGGTCTTAAATATCGTGTACCAGTTATGCTTTTCGGAATTTCCTATTGAGAGGTCTTGAGTATCGTGTACCAGTTATGCTTTTCGGAATTTCCTATTGAGAGGTCTTGAGTATCGTGTACCAGTTATGCTTTTCGGAATTTCCTATTGAGAGGTCTTGAGTATCGTGTACCAGTTATGTTTTTCGGAATTTCCTATTGAGAGGTCTTAAACATCGTGTACCAGTTATGCTTTTCGGAATTTCCTATTGAGAGGTCTTGAGTATCGTGTACCAGTTATGCTTTTCGGAATTTCCTATTGAGAGGTCTTAAATATCGTGTACCAGTTATGCTTTTCGGAATTTTCTATTGAGAGGTCTTGAGTATCGTGTACCAGTTATGCTTTTCGGAATTTCCTATTGAGAGGTCTTAAATATGGTGTACCAGTTATGCTTTTCGGAATTTCCTATTGAGAGGTCTTGAGTATCGTGTACCAGTTATGCTTTTCGGAATTTTCTATTGAGAGGTCTTGAGTATCGTGTACCAGTTATGCTTTTCGGAATTACCTATTGAGAGGTCTTGAGTATCGTGTACCAGTTATGCTTTTCGGAATTTCCTATTGAGAGGTTTTGAGTAACGAGGCGATCTACACAGATACGCGGATATCTATTGCCAGGCATTTCTAATATTTTAACCAGCCAGCAATTGTCCCGTCCAATGTAAAATATAAATAAGTAAATAAATTCGTTTTATTCCTCGTACAAGCCTGGAAAACAGTACGTAAGTTACAAAGATCGTTCCGGCGGGGCCAGCGGCCCCCACCGTGCGGGCATCGTACCAAGATCTGGTTCTCTGGCTCGGTTCTCCACTCGGTCCAGGGTCCGTGCGTCCCAGAGCCCTCCCTTGGTCTCTCCCTCGCTATTTTATCGTCGTATCCGTGTGGTAATTTTGCCTGGAGGCACATGACCATCATTATGATGACGCGGCGTGTACGTGCATCGAGGCTGCACGTTTCGCCTGGATTTGTGTTAGTGCCTTGTGGTCCCCCCTTAAGCTCAACGCTAATTCTCGAATCTCCATGGTAACAGCCCTCAGTGTGTTGACGAGAAGAGTGGATGGGCCACCCCCGAGCTCGGCCCCTCGGAGCCCCTCGTCATAGCAGGAGCCAGAGCGCATAGCACGTTCGTGTAGAGTGAGAGAGAGGATTATTAGAGAACCGTGCGGCAACAGCAAGTCGGACTCGCCCGGCGGCCGCTATCGATCGTACGACGCGGCGCTCATGCAACATGCGTCCTTGTACGTATTCTCCGCTGTACACGGGCGTTGAGAATCCTGCTACTGACATCGGAATCGCAACCGCTCGGTCCCCACCACAACAGCCACTTGCCAGCTCACGCACCCTCGTTCCCCCGTTGCTGGCACGTTTTTTTTTATTCTTCTTCGTTTTCTTCGTTGTACTCGGAGAGAGGTTGTGGTCAGACCTGATAACTATTAATTGACAACTATTATTTGGGGGGGGGGGGGGGGGGGGTTGATTGTTATTTAGTTTGGGTGTTGGTTTTTGCATTGTTTGTGGAGATAGTAGATGTTTGTTGTAAGTAGTAGTATAATAGTTGCAACTATAATTAGTTGCAGTATTTGTGCTACTATATATAATTAGTTGCGCTACTATAACAATAGTAGTACACAACTATAATAATAGTGGTATAATATTGGCAACTATTGTAGCACTACTATTATAGTTGCAACTATTATTTGATAAATATAAACAATATATAAAAATAATATTTGCAACTATTACAGTACTACGTACAACAAACATCTACTATAACTATACTAGTTGACAACTATAATAGTAGTGCTATAATATTTGCAACTATAATAGTACTACTGTTATAGTTGCAAATGTTATAGTACTACTATTATAGTTGCAACTATTATATTATTGTACTACAGAATACAACAAACATCTACTATAACTATACTAGTAGACAACTATAATAAGTTGCAAATATAATAGTACTACTGATATAGTTGCAACTACTATATTATAGTACTACTGAATACAACAAACATTTACTATAACTATACTAGTAGACAACTATAATAGTAGCGCTATAATATTTGCAACTATAATAAGTTGCAAATATAATAGTACTACTGTTATAGTTGTAAATATTATAGCACTACTATTATAGTTGCAACTATTATATTATAGTACTACTATTCAGTAGTACATAAATCGTGATCAACTACACCATCTGCTATTATTCTCTACCAATGATCCTTAATAATAGCAACTATTATATTCGAACTATTGAATAGTACTGCTATAATAGTTCAAATATAATAGTTGCTATTATTAAGGATCATTGATAGTAACTAATAATAGATGGTATAGTTGATCATTATTTATGTACTGTTATTTCCACATGAAAGAATTACAAGAATAGTTGTTATAGTTTTAACTACCATTCGGTAACAACTATTGTTCGTTAATGTCACTATTTTTATATTTGTGCTTAATTCGTTAATTATCATGATAAAAGTTTATAATTATTAAGAAAATCACTGTACCAAACATTTTGAGCGAAGTAGAACGACATTTAGGTGAAACAATTGGTGCCTGCTGCAGTGTTGTAGATAATCTGCACGAAAACAAAGATGTAGTCGAGACTACTTCTTCAACTACACAAGATTTTTGCATCGAAGAAACTGCGACAACCTATTGGTGAGGTTGAGTCAACCTCCTTACCCGCCTTGCCGTATCTAACCTTCAGAAGAGGTTGAGCCAACTTAAATTGCGTTGACTTCATTTTTTATTTCTCAGTGCGGATCTTTTTGTAAATGCGACTCTATGACATTGAAAAAATGTATAACGATGATTTTACAAACTAATAACTCAGTTTGCGCTAATAAATCCACATGCATATTTCGTTAAATATATAATACAAGCGGAAAATGTATCTAAGGTGTATCCGAAATATAGACGCAAAAAAAAGGCTTGGTTAAAACAACCAAGGCGCTTGGTTATATATGCGCCATCTAAGTTATTGGTTAGACCAATCAAGTTATTTGTAACCAACTAAGTTATTGGTTAGACCAATCAAGTTATTTGTTAACCAACTAAGTTATTGATTGACTAACCAAGATGATTTAGTTGGTGTAACCAATAACTTGGTTGGTCTAACCAATAACTTAGTTATTTGTTAACCAACTAAGTTATTGATTGACTAACAACTAAGTTATTGCGCTTGGTTATATATGCGCCATCTAAGTTATTGGTTAGACCAATCAAGTTATTTGTAACCAACTAAGTTATTGGTTAGACCAATCAAGTTATTTGTTAACCAACTAAGTTATTGATTGACTAACCAAGATGATTTAGTTGGTGTAACCAATAACTTGGTTGGTCTAACCAATAACTTAGTTATTTGTTAACCAACTAAGTTATTGATTGACTAACCAAGATGATTTAGTTGGTGTAACCAATAACTTGGTTGGTCTAACCAATAACTTAGTTGGCGCATATATAACCAAGCGCCTTGGTTGATCTAACTAAGCCTTTTTCTCCGGTAGGTAACATATTTTTCTGATGTATAAACTGCCGAAAAGTTTATGAATCTGGTAAAGAATCTGTTACATAGAATTTTTTTTTACCGCCGACATGATAATTTTACTATGTTTCCCGGAATTTTTACCAGATTGATGGTCATTTTTACGAGATTCACCTTTGTGTGCATATCAGACGTCTCAATATATATTTAAAAAAATTCAATCACGGAATGCTGTTTTTAAATATCCATTTTCATAGGGGCTACACTGATAGATGATGGTACCTTAAGAATATGATGGATTAGACAGAAATCTCGAAGTTAACTTGGCACGAGGGTAGAAAGTTCCTAAATCCAGTGACAACAATTTCGTTCATCTTGTAAAGACGACCCTTAAGTATAAATTCCTTTTATTCTACACCTTAAATATTTCCGAAAACATTTAAAAAAACGAACGCGTTCATGTGTCGAATTCTAGGCATTTTTTTGGAGCTGCGGGAAAAAAAATGATTCTTAGGGAACTTCTGATTAATAGACATTTGTCTATTTAGAACTCTCTTAAGGTTGATACGCTTTCAAGTGAAGGCTTAGCTCGAATAAAGTCCAAAGTTTTTTTGCAGGTTTTACTACTCCAAGCAGTAAAAAATGATTTTTTTTTCTCATTTTAAACCTCTGCAAAGAAAAATATGTCGCCCCATTTGCAGTAAATTGGGCGACATATTTTTACTGCATTCAGTAAATTATCTAAGCGACTTTGCAAAATTTACTGATTTATACAGTACGAAACAAGATTTTGTCCCGTTTTAATCTTTTTGAAGCTAAAAATGTCACCCAATGAAAAAATGGCTGCAACTTTGCTTCGCTTCGATCAATGTGTGTATGCAAATAGCCATTTTAATCATGGAGAGTAGACCTAAAGACTCTCCTTTCATTTATCCCAATATTATCATTTCTGACGCCGAGAGAATAAATAGAATGCCGGTAAAGTTAGATGAAAAAAAAGCGCAATAAAAAAATGTTTAAAAAAACAGTGTAATCACAACCTAATGAATCAATGGCCATTTTGAAGCTCAATCAATTGCGAAAAAAGTGCGTATTGAATATATTCGCTATTTCATTCGAAAGCAAAATTACAGCCTTTTCGAAAAATCGAGTGGGGTTCAAAATCCCGACTGGCTAAAATAACGAATTTCCAAACAATGAACGTCTGAATCTTGAATGGCCATTGTAATGAAATTCGCTATTATAGCCATTTGCTATTTTCATCATTCGCTATTATAGCCATTTGCTATTTTCATCATTCGCTGTTTTAGCCATTTGCTATTTTCATCATTCGCTATTTTAACCATTTGCTATTTTCATCATTCGCTATTTTAGTCATTTGCTATTTTCATCATTCGCTATTTTAACCATTTGCTATTTTCATCATTTGCTGTTTTAGCCATTTGCTATTTTCATCATTCGCTATTTTAACCATTTGCTATTTTTATCATTCGCTATTTTAGTCATTTGCTATTTTCATCATTCGCTATTTTAACCATTTGCTATTTTCATCATTTGCTGTTTTAGCCATTTGCTATTTTCATCATTCACTATTTCAACCATTTGCTATTTTTATCATTCGCTATTTTAGTCATTTGATATTTTCATCATTCGCTATTTTAACCATTTGCTATTTTCAACATTCGCTATTTTAACCATTTGCTATTTTCAACATTCGCTATTTTAACCATTTGCTATTTTTATCATTCGCTATTTTAGTCATTTGCTATTTTCATCATTCGCTATTTTAACCATTTGCTATTTTCAACATTCGCTATTTTAACCATTTGCTATTTTCAACATTCGCTATTTTAACCATTTGTTATTTTCATCATTCGCTATTTTAGCCATTTGCTATTTTCATCATTCGCTATTTTTTTAACCATTTGCTATTTTCATCATTCGCTATTTGAGTCATTTACTATTTTGATCATTCGCTATTTTAGCCATTTGCTATTTTCATCATTCGCTATTTTAGTCATTTGCTATTTTCATCATTCGCTATTTTAGCCATTTGCTATTTTGATCATTCGCTATTTTAGCCATTTGCTATTTTGATCATTCGCTATTTTAACCATTTGCTATTTTGATCATTCGCTATTTTAACCATTTGCTATTTTGATCATTCGCTATTTTATCCATTTTCTATTTTAATCATTCGCTATTGTAGCCATTTGCTATTTTGATCATTCGCTATTTTAGCCACTTGCTATTTTGATCATTCGCTATTTTCATCATCCGCTATTTTAGCCATTTGCTATTTTGATCATTCGCTATTTTAGCCATTTGCTATTTTCATCATTCGCTATTTAATCCATTTGCTATTTTCATCATTCGCTATATTTTAGCCATTTGCTATTTTGATCATTCGCTATATTTTAGCCATTTGCTATTTTGAGCCCCAACCAAAAATTCCCGTTTCTCAGGTTCCCGAAGCAATTTTACTGCATTAATATGCTTGAAAGCGAACCGTAGCCGATGATCTCTTAAGAAATTGAAATATTCCCTACAGCGATTCGACTCCATAAAGGATGAACTTCCACTTGCATGTTAAGGTCGATCACCGCATACTGATGAACTCCGCGCGCTTATTTTTCGTGGCCTTGCTCAATTCGTTCGGAAACGAATACCGGCTGAACACGGCAGCGAAAAGTGCACTTCACCGGCGTGATCGTCGGTGAAGAGTTGAAGGTATATAATTACTGGTGAAGTTTTGTGGTGCCTTCGCAGGTGCAATGAAAAAAAAACGTAAAATATCGCGTGAAGCTACAGTTTAATCAAGTTAATGCGTTCGCTTCTCGAAATAAAAACGCACCGCGATAACTTCCGGTTAAAACCATAATCTGCAATAATCTAACGTAATATATACACGAAATGAAAAAAAAGAAGTTGTAAAAAATAATTTTTCGGCCCCGACAATAATCAAAATAATTAGAATCGGTTACAAAAAACTACAAAATCGTATGTAGAATATTGATAATAATAATAATCAACTATCATCCCAAATTCATCTCACGGATTTTGTGACAATTGCGAGAACGAAATTGTTGGTTGTATTTTTTGCTACCAATCACAAATATTATTACTATTATTATTGTTGTTTTGAAACTTAAATTTCCTGTTATTGATCTGCTTCTATATAATATAGTGTCACACATAAATATATATATTGATATTGATTTAAATGATGGATTATAGATTATTTTACATGAACAAAAAGCAGACAAAAAAATAATCTTAAGCTGAGCATAAATAAATAAGGAAAATATGCATATATATTAAAAAATAAATAAATAAATTGATTAATTTAATATTTGAGACTACGATTCTACTTTTAGTACGCAAAAACTACTTTTCTTCTTTTCATATAATCTACTAATCTCTGAAAAGTGCTAAGAATAGTACTCTAATGATTAAATAGCTCCCAAACCTTAAGCGAATAATAATGTCGGTGCTTTAAATATTCTTAATGTTCTTTAAATTCTGTGGATGAGTCAAAAGCATATAATTCCTAATTCGGTACTTTCATCGTGTAACTTACTCAATGAACGGTCAGAAGTCATAAATCCTAAAATTTATGACCTCTGACGCCTCTTTACGAGTGGGTCTCTACTTTTCTTTACTGAGAAAAGTGTCGGTTGTAAAAATGCGCTCCAGGATTGTTTCACGTTCAGAAACAGCCGTGCAAATATATGGCATTTGCTTAAATCTCCAAGTTACTTTGTAGCCTTTACTGCATCATTTTTCCTTCTGCCATTTCTTCCTATTTATAATATAGCCAGTATACAACATTTTCTGTGCGGGTTTCTCAAGGATCTTTGCCTTGGAGTGTGAAGGAAACGGTACTGCGCATTCTTCAGCGGTCAAATTTGTACCCAAAGCTGTTTTCTTCATCTCTGAAATTACTTTGAAACCTTCATTTACATCATTTTGCCTTCTGTATTTCTTCCCTTTTACAATACAGAATGTGATTCATTTTTGCATTTAATTCTGAAGGATTTTTAACCTGTCGTGTGGATCAAGCGACTTTACGCCTTTCTGACCAGTCAAATTTATAGGCGTACATGTTTTTTTCATTTTCTGAGTCACATTTTAGCCTCCATAGCATTTTTTTGACTTGTGTAATGTTCATTGTTTTATTGTAGTTGGTGCAATTATTTTCTGAATAAATTTAAATATCTTCCTCTTGAAGTACGGAATAAGCCACTTTACGCCTTTCTGATCAGTCAGATTTATAGTGGTACGTGTTTTTTTTCATTTTTTGAGTCACTTTTTAGCCTCCATAGCATTTTTTTGACTTGTGTAATGTTCTTTGTTTTATTGTAGTTGGTGCAATTATTTTCTGAATAAATTTAAATATCTTCGTCTTGAAATACGGAATAAGCGACTTTACGCCTTTCTGATCAGTCAGATTTGTAGTGGTACGTGTTTTTTTCATTTTTTGAGTCACTTTTTAGCCTCCATAGCGTTTTTTTGACTTGTGTAATGTTTTCTGTTTTATTGTAGTTGGTGCAATTATTTTCTGAATAAATTTAAATATCTTCGTCTTGAAGTACGGAATAAGCGACTTTGCGCCTTTCTGATCAGTCAAATTTATAGTGGTACGTCCTTTTTACATTTTTTGAGTCACTTTTTAGCCTCCATAGCATTTTTTTGACTTGTGTAATGTTTTTTGTTTTATTGTAGTTAGTGCAATTATTTTCTGAATAAATTTAAATATATTCGTCTTGAAGTACGGAATAAGCGACTTTACGCCTTTCTGATCAGTCAGATTTATAGTGGTACGTTCTTTTTACATTTTTTGAGTCACTTTTTGGCCTCCATAGCATTTTTTTTACTTGTATAATGTTCTTTGTTTTATTGTAGTCGGTGCAATTATTTTCTGAATAAATTTAAATATCTTCGTCTTGAAGTACGGAATAAGCGACTTTACGCCTTTCTGATCAGTCAGATTTATAGTGGTACGTGTTTTTTTCATTTTTTGAGTCACTTTTTGGCCTCCATAGCGTTTTTTTGACTTGTGTAATGTTTTCTGTTTTATTGTAGTTGGTGCAATTATTTTCTGAATACATTTTAATATCTTTGTCTTGAAGTATGGAATAAGCGACTTTGCGCCTTTCTGATCAGTCAAATTTATAGTGGTACGTCCTTTTTACATTTTTTGAGTCACTTTTTAGCCTCCATAGCATTTTTTTGACTTGTGTAATGTTTTTTGTTTTATTGTAGTTAGTGCAATTATTTTCTGGATAAATTTAAATATCTTCGTCTTGAAGTACGGAATAAGCGACTTTGCGCCTTTCTGATCAGTCAAATTTATAGTGGTACGTCCATTTTTTATTTTTTGAGTCACTTTTTAGCCTCCATAGCATTTTTTTGACTTGTGTAATGTTCTTTGTTTTATTGTAGTTGGTGCAATTATTTTCTGTATAAATTTAAATATCTTCGTCTTGAAGTACAGAATAAGCGACTTTACGCCTTTCTGATCAGTCAAATTTATAGTGGTACGTCCTTTTAACATTTTTTGAGTCACTTTTTGGCCTCCATAGCATTTTTTTGACTTGTGTAATGTTCTTTGTTTTATTGTAGTCGGTGCAATTATTTTCTGAATAAATATAAATATCTTCGTCTTGAAGTACGGAATAAGCGACTTTATGCCTTTCTGATCAGTCAAATTTATAGTGGTACGTCCTTTTTACATTTTTTGAGTCACTTTTTGGCCTCCATAGCATTTTTTTGACTTGTGTAATGTTTTTTGTTTTATTGTAGTTGGTGCAATTATTTTCTGAATAAATTTAAATATCTTCGTCTTGAAGTACAGAATAAGCGACTTTTCGCCTTTCTGATCAGTCAGATTTATAGTGGTACGCGTTTTTTACATTTTTTGAGTCACTTTTTGGCCTCCATAGCATTTTTTTGACTTGTGTAATGTTCTTTGTTTTATTGTAGTTGGTGATATTATTTTCTGAATAAATTTAAATATCTTCGTCTTGAAGTACAGAATAAGCGACTTTTCGCCTTTCTGATTAGTCAAATTTATAGTGGTACGTCCTTTTTACATTTTTTGAGTCACTTTTTGGGTCTCCATAGCATTTTTTTGACTTGTGTAATGTTTTTTGTTTTATTGCAGTTCGTGCAATTATTTTCTGAATAAATTTAAATATCTTCGCCCTGAAGTACGGAATAAGCGACTTTACGCTGTGAATTAATATCCAGAGCTTTTTTCTTTATCTCCTAAGTTACTTTGTAGACATTGCATAATTTTGCCTTTTGTAATTTTTCATATTTAATAATGCAGCCGTTTATACTTAAATTTTGCATGACATTCTCAAGGATCTTTGACCTGAAGAACAGAGTAAATGACGTTACGCCTTCCTGAGCAGTCATTTTCATATCCAGAGCTCATTTCCGCTATCTCTTAAGTTACTTTGTAGTCTTCGCTACACCATTTTGCCTTTTGTAATTTTGTCTCTTTCATAATTTAGTACACTACTTTTCTGCATACTTTTCTCAAGGATCGTTGGCCTGGATTGTGGCCTCAACGATTTCACGCCTTCTGCACGGTAAATCAAAGAATGTTACAAAAGTTTAGTGTACTATTCTACCTATTGTAATGATTTTAACACGTCCACAGTGCGTTACTTTGACGAACGAATACTACATGGAAATACCATATTAAATAAGTAATGAAATAGAATAAAATAAAAAAAGCTCTCGACTAAAAAAATTAGTGTAATTAATAAACAAATTGGTTGGAGGTTAATTCGTCAAGGTTGTGTCAATCTCCCGACTATAATATGCGAATGATTCTTATTTAACCATTTTTCATTTACCCAATTTGTTTAATAAATTACACTCATTTTTTCAGTCAAGAGATTTTTGAAATTTTTATAAAACTATTTTTATATCATCGTTTTTAAAGTAATTCTAATACTTCACCATAAGCGCTGTGAAGTGAGTTGCAGAATACGCAATAATGGCGGCCATTTTGTGGCATTTCGATATATTCAAACAGGCAAATAGGCTCTTTGTTTAAACGCTTGTATCTTACGGAAAACGCACTTAATAGATACAATTTATGAAAAAAGACACATGAATTGCTACACAGAAACTGTGTACCAAATTTTGTTAAGACATCTTTAACCGTTTTAGAAAAAAATGCACTAATAGAAATAAGCATATTGGCGCCATGACAGTGAAATACATACTCCCGTTTTTTAACCTGCGGACGTAAGCAAAAACTGACCGAAGTAAAAAAAAACCACAAATTTACGGTGATGAGCAGTCAAATTATTATACAAACTTGTTTTTTCCATGTCTTTAGTTACATTGTAGTCTTTACTACGTCGTTTTAGCTTCTGTATTTTTTTATCTTTCATAATATAGCGTGTACACGACTTTTCTGCACGACGTTCTCAAGGATCTTTGGCCTGGAGTGTGGAGTAAACGACGTCACGCTTGCCTGAGCAGTCAAATTTATATCCAGTGCCGTTTTCTCTATCTCTTAAGTTACTTTGTAGTCTTTACTACATCATTTTGCCTTCTGTACTTTTTTTCTTGTATAATGTAGTTTGTATACTAATTTTCTGCACGATATTCTCAAGGATCTTTATCCTGGCGTGTTAAGTAAATGATGCGACTGCCTTTCTGGGCAGTCCAATTTATATCCAGTGCCATTTTCTTTATCTCTTAAGTTACTTTGTAATCTTTATCATGTCATTTTGCTTTCTGCACTTTTTTCTCTTGGATAATGTAGTTTGTATCCTAATTTTTTGCAGGACATTCGCAAGGACCTTTGGCCTGGCTTCTGAACGATAAGACGCTTTCCTGGACAGTGAAAAATAAATACAATGGCGTTTTCTCTACTTCTTAAGTTGCTTTGTAGTCTTTACTACGTTATTTTGCCTTCTGTACTTTTTTCTCTTATATAATGTAGTTTGTATCCTAATTTTCGGGTGGGGATCAAAATAGCGAAAGAACCAAATAGCGAAAGGTTAAAATAGCGAATTTCGAAGTAAGAAACGTCTAAATATAGAAACGCCATCATTATGAAATTCGCTATTCTAGTCATTCGCTATTTTGGTCATCCGCCATTTTGACCCTCGCCCTAATTTTATGCATAATTTTCTCAAGGATCTTCCCGAGTTAAAATTTAAACCCTTCTAACACCCTTCGTTGAATTAAAATGGGTAAAATATGCCCCTTTTGGAGATTTATACAAGGCTCTAAGAACCTCATTTCACTATGTACAAACTAATTGGAGGTCCAAACATAAGAATTTCAGTCTACAGTAGACTTCGTTTACTCCATTCGGGTAATATCGGCCATTTTCGGAGGTTTTGACGAGTGTCAAAGGAATGGAGGAACCTCCGTTTACCCTGCGGGACTGCTACAATTAGGTTTTAAAAAGGATCTAAATTTTCAACTCGGGTTTGCTTCTGAAGTAAACGATAAGACGCTTTCCTGGACAGTCAAATCTGAATCCAATGGCGTTTTCTCTATCTCTTAAGTTACTTCGTAGTCTTTACTCTGTCATTTTGCCTACTATACTTTTTTCTCTTGTATAATGTAGTTTGTATTAAAAGGCGCGGTAACGTCTCGACGCCAAGAACTTAAAAAGAATTAATGTCGCCGACGTACGACGATTTTTCTCTTCTCTATATAGTAATTTTCTGCGCGACACCCTGAAGGATCTTCGGCCTGACTTTGGAAGTAAACGATAAGAAGCTTTCCTGGACAGTCAAATTTGAATAAAATGGCGTTTTCTTCATCTCTTAAGTTACTTTGTAGTTTTTACTACGTCATTTTGCCTTCTCTACTTTTTTCTCTTATATAATGTAGTTTGTATCCTAATTTTCTGCACGACATTCTCAAGAATCTTTGGCCTGGCTTCTGGAATTAACGATAAGAAGCTTTCCTGGACAGACAAATTTGAATCCAATGGCGTTTTTTGGATCATTTAAGACACTTTGTAACTTTCAGTACTACATTTTGTCGTTTGTAATCTTTTCTCTTGCATAATATAGTCTCTATACTAAGTTTCTACATGATTTTCTGAGAGATCTTTAGCCTGGAGTATGGATTAAACGAATCTACGCTGTGCTGAGCAATCAAATTGATACGCAGAGCGATATTCTTCGTTTCTTGAGTGGCTTTATAGTCTTTACTCGAGAATTTTGGCTCTTGCCATTTGTTCCTTTTTATAATGCATTCAGTAAGCCACTTTTCTCCATTCTACAGGCATCTCAGGTCTGAAGAGTGAAGTAACGGTTCTACGCATTCCCAAGCATTCAAATTCACATCTATAGCCATATTCTCCATCTCCTAAGTTACTTTGTAGTCTTCACAACATAAATTACCATTCTGCCATTTGTTTCTCTCGATAACACAATCTGTGTACCAATTTTCTGGACAATGTTCCGAAGTATTCCTGGAATATAAAACTCGACTCTACAATCATACCGAAACATCTACGATTCCGTTAATCACCAAAAATCAAAAGATTCTGATTTCACCCAACACAATACTCTTCAGCAATTAAAAAAGACGGTGCAACTTCTGCAGCCATCTAAAAAAATAGCACAAAGTTTACAGCAACTCGCTAATTCACTCAGCTCGTGAAAAGAAAGTCGCGTAAAGAGTCATCGACACGACACTCGAGTGCGAGTGCGGGTAGAGGCATAATATGTGTTGGGAGATGCTTCAGCAATGTGCGGCCTTTGATTTGAAATTGTTGGTGAAGTTTAGACGTTTCGGCTATGATCTGAGCCCTCTTAAGTTTGTTACTCGTCCTATTTATTTTTTACTGGACGTCATCTATTCATGTTTAGTTAGTGGTGAGTTTTCCTATGATCAGATTCACCAGTCAACTTTTTGTAGATCTTCCTTGTTGTTCATTTTAGTTGTTATGTACCTCACAATTTGGACCTTGATTTTAGTTGTTAGACTGGAGAGTCTGGTCGTTTTTCTCGCTAACTCATGATGATATCTGAGGCATTATATTCAGGGAGGATGTCGGGAGAGAGAGAAATGAGTGAGATAATGAAAGAGCGTTTGCAGAGGGGCGAGGAGGAAATAGGGAGAAGGCGCGAGCGCGGGTAGGGAAAGAAAACCGCACAAACAGCAGCGGCAGCAACAGCATCAGCAGACATCAGAGCACCGCTCGTCCCCGAGACGTTGGAAACGAAAGCGAGAGCAATATCGTAACAGAGTCTCCGCCTCCTGGTGCTGTCGAGGGGAGAAACGGTGGGCCGTGCCTCTCCTCTATTGGCCACTAAAATCCACGGAGGTCAGATGCTCGGGGGAAGCACAACGACTACCACCAATCCCGTATCCTCCCAGCGGCTTTTTATTCGAGTAATAACGCCGAGGGGTGAAAGAACGAGCTCCCCCGCTCTCATTCACTTGGTCCCCCTGCCCCTCGAGCCTCTCTCGTTCGTCGATGCGCCGAGGACACTCTTGTTTCGGGATTGCTCCAAGTTGCACGCGTTTTCATACTCTGAAAAAATCACTCAACATTAGACAGAGAGAGATAGCGAAAAGAGCTATTCTAAAAAACAGTAAATAACAAGAAGAAAAAACGTAACATTTGGAGTATCAGGAATTGCGAGTTTGATTAACTGATATAACATAAGTGCTTTTACCAGTGACACTGGTATCGGTTGTATATCGCAGAAACGTTTACGGTCTCTCCTCGGTACACGCTCTCTCTACATATTTTCATTTTTTTTTTTTTTCTTTTGTTTAATATACTTCTAACGCTTCGTTGGTGCCGTGTGTGTGACTGTGAGAGAGTCGAAGCCGCAGTGCAGTGTTTATCATAAGAGAGCGTGTCGTTGTGTTTGTGCCGCTGATGGCAAAGTGTGCTGGTGCTGGCGAAGAGCGCGTGTGACGGAACGTCGTAGTCTTCTCTCACACGTAGAGGCGTTTCGCCCTGTTGCCGGATCCTCTTCGCAATCGTATTATTGCCACAGTCCCTGGGCTGTTTCTCTGCTCGACTGGGGCGCACACTAATCCACATTGGTCGTCGGTGTGTAGTACGCGGGTACTCGGGACTATATACACATATATACCAATAAATATATACATATACTTACCGTAGAGTAAGACAGAGAGAGCGCGAACGTTCTTCATGAAACGATCCTATCGATCCCGACAGCTGACGTTGCATACTGAAAGAATCTGAAACCCGGTAAAGCAGACAGAGGACTTCGAGAGAGAGAGACACAAAACCAAGAATCGTATGGTAATAGAGAGAAGTTTGTCCCGAGTTTTGCGCTCTCCAAAACATCTACAGTTGCTCGTCAGTTGGTGTGAGTGTGGAAAATAAGCATAGCCGAGGACGTTGGATGTGGTGGTTGTGACATTTGGTACATCGAGAAATATCGACGGGACTTGGCAACGTCGCGCCTCGTAGTTTACTCTCTCACGCTCGTACAGAGAGAACACACATACGTATATATATACACATATATATATAATACTTACACACATAGGCAACCGTCGTTGCCTGTCGGCGGTGAGTTTGCTGGTGCTGCTCGTGGGGTGGCCAGGCAGTAGTAGTAGTATTGTGTCTCACTCTCCACCGTAGTAGCGAAAAGCCACGAGTAAACGGTAGCTCTCGCTCTCCGACTACCTTCCATTGGGCCCTCCTCTGTCCCCTGCCGACAATACAGAGAGAGAGTCTCTTGCTTACCGCCTCGTGTGTCTCTCGGCTTTTCCCCCTCTTCGTCCCTCGGCACTCCTCGTCCAAACCGTTCTTTCGATGTACTAAACCGTCAGGTCGCGCGCGCCCTCTCTACTCTCACGTTGTTACGGCGCATAGACGTTTGCGCCGCTGCTTCTGCTGTTCTGCTTGCGTCGATGCGAGAGCAAGTGAGAGGAGACGTTTATATACATATATACACGCTCCTTCTCCCTCTATCTCTATCTTCCTTCCTCGTTGGTCTCTCGAAGAGCTACCAAAGCGGCAACGGCTGTGTATTCTCCGTGCCTCCCCTCTCTTTCTCACGTTTATCTCCGTCTCTATCTATCTCGCGTCCCTCGACCACGAAGAGAGCGCTACAAACGCTCACTCGTCGCCCCACAACCTCGGAACGGGTCGGTCGAGTCCATCAAAGCGTTTACAAGGGGAGTTCGGTAGAACTCGGCTCTAGTCCGTCGTGATCCGGAGAATGTGCTAGACGCCACAACGGGAGGAATCCTTCCGCCAGTTCCCAATAAACTCGTATTTAACCCTTCATTCCAAACCGACAACGTCGCATTGTCGTTGTTTTAAATAACTAAGATAGAAAGAGATAGAGCGAAGCCCTCGTGTGTTTATATATTATCGTATATATTAAAAACGATTGATCGGTTTTGTCGAGGCTCCGGCGTTTTGTACAGCGAGACCGAAGTAAACCCCAACGGCCCTGAAGTGAACCGAGAGGCTTTAACGATCTCGATCACGGTGTATACTGTAAGAACGCCGGCCATGTTTGGTGTTTACGAGGTGAGGGGGAATCTTTGCTGCTGCTGCTGTTGCTGACGTCACAGGCCAGCGCGCCGAACTCTACCGAATATACCGAAGGAACAAGGAGCGCTGAAGAGAAAGAGAGAGATATAAAGAAGTGGAGGAACGTGCTACGTTGTTGGAGGGAGAGAAAATACAGATTACAGCGGCAGCACCAGCCGGATCGAGAAAACAGTTTGCTACGCTACTTGTGCCGACATATATACATTCTTACTTACCTATATACATGTGTGTGTATATATATATATAATATATAGAGGTAACTCTCGGACCTTGGTGAACCGAGAAGGCCCACGCGCTTCACTCGAAAACCACGCATCAGTGCGCGCCGTATTTAATTATCACTCCCGATGGGACGTGCGTGTGTCCATCTCGGTCCGTCCTCGCCGGTTCTACTACTATCCATCTGGAAAACACCGTTTCCTAACTGAAAATAGCAGACTTACGTGCCGCATCATTTTCTCTTTCCAGTTTGTCTCTCATTCGCCTTTACCTCCCCCCAAAAGCCCTCGAATTATTGGCCCCCGGGGGGTGGCGCTATCAACCAGTCGCTCGTAAAACTGAAAATAAAAAACAAAAACAAAAGAAGATAAACACGAAGAAAAGAAGGGAAAAACGTTAACATGCCCTACGTTCACGATACTACTAATAACAATCCATCCGAACTTACCAACAACTTATAGTCATCACACAAATGATCAACAACTCCTGACTGTTGCTCGGTCGTTGGGCCGAACAACTGATCGTATTGGCACGTGGACGACGCGGCAATTGCCACGGTGCGGCTGTCCTTTGTACTTTAACGAAGCAACAACATTATTGGCTTTTAATACATCTACGAAAGAACGATTTTTTCTTTGTGTGTGGCTGTGATTTTGCGTGTGTGATTAGGACGAGGGTGTGTCTTGCTGTTGGAACTTACGTTGCACCGTTAACCGTACGGAGAGACACTCTGCGAACTACTCTCTGTGCGTATCGACCGCCTTCGTATTCCTATACACTTCCACACGGCGAATGTCGCTCATTTTGTCCCTGGCACGTGGATATCGTCTGGTCTATTTATCCACTAAAATCGACGATTATTTTGTGATTTGTTGCTGTTTTTTTTGTTCCTCGAACGTTGTTGATGCAACAATTTTATGATCCACCTGTTGGATATTGAAATTGCGAGTGGGGGCGTGTGCGTGTGCACGATATTCGGTTGCAACGCGAAAGACACAAGGACTAAATATATAAACAATGGATCTGGGAGACAGGGTTTACGCCGCCGAGCGAATCACCAAAAAACGAGAGAAGAGGGTAAGGAAATTAATTTCCTTTTCCGGTTTTTTCGTCAAGCATTTTTAAGGGGTTTAAACGAATTTTAAAAAAATTATTAGTCTTTATTTTACGAGTACTCTTAAAAATTGTAATTATAGGTTTTAAGGGGTTTAAGGGATTTTTAAGAGTAATACTCTTAAAAAATGTAATTATAGTCTTTTTAAAAAAAGTAGTTATATGTGTACAAAAATCGACATAACCTAAAATCATCATCGCGTAATTTCTTTAAGAGTTTTCGATCGGGAAACTCGTTTGATTAAATTTCGGACTTACCCTTAAGGGATTTCAATTTTTTTTATAACCTATTTTTGGTTGTTGTATTGAATAAAAATTGATATCACTTTCTGTTTATCTATTTTTTATAAAAAACAAATTTAAATACGTGATATTTACTTAACTGACAAAAAAAAATGAGTCAAATTACACCAATGTTGTTGCTGATTTGATTATATATCAAAAGACGCGGTAACGTCTCGATGCCAAGTTCTTACTAAAAAAAGAATTTAATAATAAATCAATTTCTAAAGTAAAATCAGATAAGAGTCGAAATAGAAAGATTTTATTTTTTAATTTATCGAACGAAATTATTGCCGCTGTATCATATGATTTGTCTAATGTGATTTTTGTTTTTTTTTTTAGGGAAAAGTCGAGTATTTCGTGAAATGGAAGGGTTGGAGTAAAAAGTAAGTATTTCCGAGGTTACGAGGACGAAAATAATTTCGATGACAATTTTTTTAATGGTGTTTTTGGTTTGGGACTGTATTGATGAGTTTTAGAAGGTTTTTTGGAATATAATTTTTTTTTGGGGACTTTGCTATTATTTTTATTATCAGTTTGCAATAGTAGATTCTTTAAAGGTTAAGTAACAGATATGGAATTATTACGGAGGCATTGCTGCCAATATTGCGGCGCTATTCAGTCCAGGAATTTAAATACGGTCGAAAGTATTGATGAAAATGATTATTAATGTCTGCCACTATTTTTGGCTGTATTGCAAATGTAATTTTGTACTCGATGGGAGGAAAAAAAAATTCTCGAAGAATAGATTTCAAAATCGAGAATTTTCCGACGAGTTTGGAGAAAATTTTTTGGCGAACGTTGCTTGTCGGTAAAAAAGAACACATATGTATCGACAAATGGCGTTTACTCCAAATTTCGTTTTATTTCGCGGTTTTTTTTGTACAATGAAGTTCGACTTTTGGAGCATTTTATAAATCAAAAGTCATGATTTTTTTAATATTAGCGCTTCGGTAATTGGGATAACAATTTATACGGACGTATTATTTATAAAATTTCTTAAGATTGGGTGAAAGTTGCACATTTTTTTATTTTAAAATTATGTTCACGTTTCGAGGTTTTCACTAAAAATATTATTGAATATTAAATATTTATCACTAAAATAATTTGAGAAAATTGTACATTTTTCATTAAAATAATTGGATAAAATTGTACATTTTTCATTAAAATAATTGGAGAAAATTTTATATTATTCATTAAAATAATTGGAGAAAATTGTACATTATTCATTAAAATAATTGGATAAAATTGTACATTTTTCATTAAAATAATTTGAGCAAATTGTACATTTTTCATTAAAATAATTTCAGAAAATTATACATTTTTCATTAAAATAATTGGAGAAAAATGTACATTTTTCATTAAAATAATTGGAGTAAATTGTAGATTTTTCATTAAAATAATTTGAGAAAATTTTACATTTTTCATTAAAATAATTGGAGAAAATTGTACATTTTTCATTAAAATAATTGGAGAAAATTGTACATTTTTCATTAAAATAATTTGAGACAATTGTACATTTTCCATTAAAATAATTGGAGAAAATTGTACATTTTTCATTAAAATAATTTGAGAAAATTGTACATTATTCACTAAAATAATTTGAGTAAATTGTACATTTTTCATTAAAATAATTGGAGAAAATTGTACATTTTTCATTAAAATAATTGGAGAAAATTGTACATTTTTCATTAAAATAATTTGAGAAAATTGTACATTTTTCATTAAAATAATTTGAGAAAATTGTACATTATTCACTAAAATAATTTGAGAAAATTGTACATTTTTCATTAAAATAATTTGAGAAAATTGTACATTTTTCATTAAAATAATTGGAGAAAATTGTACATTTTTCATTAAAATAATTTGAGAAAATTGTACATTATTCACTAAAATAATTTGGGAAAATTGTAAATTTTTCACTAACAATTTTTTTGAAAATTGGGCTATTTGCACTAAAAGTATGGTGGAGTAAATTCTGCTACCGAGTTCTACCATACTTTCCATACTTGAAGTAGAAATTTTTATATACGCGATGTATTTTGCAATCCATGTAAACTGACATACAAATTTGCATAGATTCCATGCAAATCTGTAAAACGAAGTTTCGATCTTCGTTAAAAAAAAATGTGCATTCCGTTTCCCAACTTCACTAAGTGAAGTTCTTAGAGTAAACTATGCTAATGATTTTTGCAACATTTTATTTACTAGAAGTCAAGATTTTCCTCTTGAATTACCTTTAATATTTTTTTAAAACTTCTGCAATCTTCAAAATTGTAAAATTGTATATTTTCCACTAGAAAAATTATTGAAGGTTGCACTTTTTAAAATATCCTCAGTAAACATCTCACATTTTTCACTAAAACCATTTTGTAGAAAATTGCACATTTTTCCCAAAATTAATTAATCAAAATTTAGCATTTTTCAATAAAATTATTTCACTAAATTTACCATTTAGCACTGAAGGAATTTTTCAAAATTTCCCTAAATTTTCCACTAAAAAAACAATTGAATAACTTTATTCAATGCAATTTAATGCATCAAATTTAAAAGAATTTAAGTTGAAACTTCAATTTTAATTCATAAGTTTATGCATTAAATTTAAAAGAATTGAAATTGATACATCAAATTTAATTCACAAGTTCATGCATTAAATTTAAAAGAATTGAAATTGACACATCAAATTTAATTCACAAGTTCATGCATTAAATTTAAAAGAATTGAAATTGATACATCAAATTTAATTCACAAGTTCATGCATTAAATTTAAAAGAATTGAAATTGATACATCAAATTGAATTCACAAGTTTATGCATTAAATTTAAAAGAATTGAAATTGAAACATCAAATTTAATTCCCGAGCTTATGCATTAAATTTAAAAGAATTGAAATTGATACATCAAATTTAATTCACAAGTTTATGCATTAAATTTAAAAGAATTGAAATTGATACATCAAATTTAATTCACAAGTTCATACCTTAATTTTAAAAGAATTGAAATTGATACATCAAATTTAATTCACAAGTTCATATCTTAAATTTAAAAGAATTGAAATTGATACATCAAATTTAATTCCCAAGTTTATGCATTAAATCACGACAATTTAAGTAAATGCACTAAATTAAATTAACTCATTTATGCCTTGAATTACTAAATTAAATTAAATTAACTCTTTTATGCATAAAAATTCCAGTCTTTCCCAACATTTTCATTCGCTTCTTTAATCTGCATAATTGAACCAAAATTCTAATAAAATTTTTCTGTCAAACAGATACAACACATGGGAGCCTGAGGAAAATATATTGGACGTGAGGCTGATCGAGCTTTACGAGGAGAGTCAGAAAGGTAGTGATGTAGCAACGCGGAGACCGAGAAGAAGAGACACTAGATACAATGTAAGAAAGGTGTATACGCGTTTTTCGCGAACCATACGCTTGCGATTTATCGTTTTATTGATACCAATTTTAATTGTCAATTGCAGGAACAAGTATTGGCTAATTTAGTAGTGGAGGAAGAGCCAGGCGGTGACGAGAGGGTTGGTGAGGACAGCCAGGACGAATCGACAACCGGAAGTACAGTGGCACCACGATTAAATCCCGTTACTCCGGACGAGGATACAGTCGCAAGTTCGTTGGATGGTCACGAGTCTCCGACGCCTCCCGATCTTTCGGCCTCGGCTTTTAGCATCGATTCCGAGAGTTCAAACAGCAGTGTCGACATTCCACTGCTACCGAGACGCGAGCCAGCGGGTACCAAACGAAAAGCCGAGGTTCTCAGCAAGGAATCTGGAAAAATTGGCGTTACGATTACCACTAGCAGTCCCAGCAGTGCAAGTGGCAGTCCACCACCCAATAAAATACCAAGATTACTGCCCTTAAAAGGCAGTAATCCTGCTGCTGTATCTCCACCTTATTCCAACGTAAGTTTACATATTTGATACTCGTTAAACAAAATTGTAATCGTTGAAAAGAAAAATTTGGGAAGTCCTGGGACTGGATTTTTGGAAGCTTTGCTATGTTAATTTTACTGTCAATTTTTTACTTCAAATTCTGCGGAAAGTCGCAAGAAAACTATCACCTAATTTGGATTGTTTTAATCAGAGATTATAATGACTCTTAAGAGATAATTTCTGAACGTTTTGTTGAGGTTTGGAGAAGAATTTGAATAAAATGAGACAGTAAGTTTTTAGTCAAATTCTGATTCAAACCTCAGTAAAACTTTCACCTAATTTGGCTTATTTTAAACAGAGATTTTAAGATAATCTCTGATCGTTTTGTTGATGTTTGGAGAAGAATTTGAATACAATGGGACAGTAAGTTTTTAGTCAAATTTTGATCCAAACCTCAACAAAAGTTTCACATATCTTGGCTTATTTTAACCAGAGAATAATTTCTCCTCTCTTGGATTATTTTAACTAGCGATTATCTTGATTCTTGTGATAATCTTTGAACGTTTGATTGAGGTTTAGAGCAGAATTTGAATAAAATGAGACAGTTACTTTTTAGTCGAATTTTGAGCCAAATCTCAAAAAAAAAAATTTCACCTAACTTGGCTTATTTTAATCAGAGATTGATTTACATCTTGAGATAATATCTGATCGTTTTGTTGAGGTTTAGAGAAGAATTTGAATAAAATGGGACAGTAAGTTTTTAGTAAAATTTTTTATCCAAACCTCAACAAAACTTTCACATATTTTGGCTTATTTTAACCAGAGAATAATTTCTCCTCTCTTGGATTATTTTAACTAGCGATTATCTTGATTGTTGTGATAATCTCTGATCGTTTGATTGAGGTTTAGAGCAGAATTTGAATAAAATGAGACAGTAAGTTTTGAGTCAAATTCTGATTCAAACCTCAGCAAAACTTTCACCTAACTTTGCTTATTTTAAACAGAGATTTTAAGATAATCTCTGATCGTTTTGTTGATGTTTGGAGAAGAATTTGAATACAATGGGACAGTAAGTTTTTAGTCAAATTTTGATCCAAACTTCAACAAAACTTTCACCTAACTTGACTTATTTTAACCAGAAATTATCTTGACTCTTAAGATAATCTCTGATCGTTTTGTTAATGTTTGGAGCAAAATTTGAATAAAATAGGACAGTCATTTTTTATTCAAATTCTGATTCAAATCTCAACAAAACTTTCACCTAACTTGGCTGATTTAAACCACAGATTATCTTAACTCATTTTATATTATTTCAATTTCTAGATTTAAATAGTTATTACTAAAAATTTACCAGTTTAATAAAAATAAAATAAATAAAAATAAAAGTGATAAAAATCACTCTAGATTTCTTATCAATGTGCCTCGATATTGAACTAATATATGTCCCTAATCCTGAATTAGTGGTAATTAAAAGTTAAATTCTGTTCATATTGTGGAAAAAAGTCTAGATACACTCAATACTCAAATTATCGCCTCAAATGTTAGTAACAATGAACACTTTCAGCAATTTCAGTGTAATTTTATAAAGCCAATTACAAGATCATGACTTTGGCTCTAAAATCCTTTGCCTTCTATCATTTTCCATCAAATTTTTTACCCTGAAATTGTAATTCAAAATATATAATAATATAGCGTCAAAATAAGAATTAATGCCATAGTGGCTGGAAATGCTGGAAACTTAGAAATTCCGTTTGCAGGAATTGGCGATTTAGATCCTTATTTGTCCATTTCTATTGCTCATCAATCGGACCTTAAAATAAGAAATTAACAAAATAAAATAAATCGTTAATTCTTCAACTTTCGGCAAATTATCTCGCATGAAAAAAAATCATAGACGATTTTAAAAAAACCCGACTAAGTAAAATTTCTTTCAGGAGGTAAACGGCCAGAGGACTTCGATCCTTATTTGTTCAATTACTTATTTTCTATCACACAATGAATCTGAAACTTGCAGACCAATTTAACACAATATTTCACTTCACAATATATTTGTTATTCCTCCTCATCAATCATACCTCAAAATAAGGAATCAATCTCAACTTTAAAAATTCAAATTCAATTCTTCAAGTCTCCATAACCTATAGAGTATGAAAAAAATCATAAATTACACTGGAGAACTTATGTCCATCAATTCTGAATGAATCAATACAATGAACCTTTAATTCTTGAAGGCTCAATTCTTGAAGGTTCAATTCTTGAAGATTCAATTCTTGAAAATTCAATTCTTGAAGATTCAATTCTTGAAAATGTAATTCTTGAAGATTCAATTCTTGAAAATGTAATTCTTGAAGATTCAATTCTTAAAAATGTAATTCTTGAAGATTCAATTCTTGAAAATTCATTTCTTGAAGATTCAATTATCGAAGATTCAATTCTTGAAAGTTCAATTCTTAAAGATTCAATTCTTGAAAATTCAATTCTTGAAAATTCAATTCTTGAAAATTCAATTATTGAAGATTCAATTCTTTAAAATTCAATTCTTGAAAATTCAATTTTTGAAGATTCAATTCTTGAAAATTTAATTCTTGAAGGTACAATTCTTGAAAATTCAATTCTTGAAGATTCAATTCTTGAAAATTCAATTCTTGAAGGTTCAATTCTTGAAAATTCAATTCTTGAAGGTTCAATTCTTGAAAATGCAATTCTTGATGATTCAATTCTTGAAGATTCAATTCTTAAAGATTCAATTCTTGAAAATTCAATTCTTGAAAATTCAATTCTTGAAAAATCAATTCTTGAAAATTCAATTCTCGAAAATTCAATTCTTAAAGATTCAATTCTTGAAAATTCTATTCTTGAAAATTCAATTCTTGAAGATACAATTCTTGAAAATTCAGTTCTTGAAGATTTAATTCTTGAAGATTTAATTCTTGAAGATTCAATTCTTGACAATTCAATTCTTGAAGATTCAATTCTTGAAGATTCAATTCTTGAAAATTCAATTCTTGAAGGTTCAATTCTTGAAAATTCAATTCTTGAAAACACAATTCACAAAAATTCAATTCTTGAAAATTCAATTCACGAAAATTCAATTCTTGAAGATTCAATTCTTGTAGATTCAATTCTTAAAAATTCAATTCCTGAAGATTCAATTCTTAAAAATTCATTTCTTGAAGATTCATTAAAATCAACCTTCAATTCTTCAAGTTTGCAAAACTTATCGCGCACGAAAAAACAAAATTGCAAACGATTTTTTAACAAAAACCTTACTAAGTAAAATTTCTTTCAGAAGGTAAACGGCCGAAGGCCCTCATCGTCGTCGAGTGTTAAATCCACGCCGGAGGAGCCATCGCCAGCGGTGCCAACGACACCAGCGCCTGCGTTGCAGGACAAGAAGAGGCCAGAGGCCGACGTACCACGTGGTCCTGTGCCATCTTTACCTCGAGTGCCTCCCGCAGCATCGGGTGCTCCACTATCGCCACTTTCGGCACCTGCACCAGGCACAGCATCGCCCTTAGACGCTTCTACGCACGAGCACACAGCAAAAAAACGACCATTGGATCACAAATCCACGAAAACGTCAAACGGCTCGCTTATTCATGTCACGACGAACGATCCGAGCAACGGCACCAAATCACCCAGCCCGAGCGATTCCTACACTAATAACAACAGGTTAGCCACCATTCCTAATGGACATCATCACGCGGTTACACCAATCACCGAAAATACGGTAACTAGCATAATAAACAAAAATAACAGCCTACCCAAACACCGAAGCAACAACAGTCACAGCAGTAGCAGCAGCGCAAGCAGCACCGGAAGTAACAACAACAACAAAGGCGATGAAGATCATAATATCGATAATGATAATCGTAATGACGATCAAGATTCCGGCGATGGAAATATAATCGTGAAGAAAAATGATTTAACGAGAAACGAATTGTACGTACCAATTAGCAGCCCCGGAACTGATTATTGGCTAGCCCGTAATCCAGTTGCTGATCAGGTGTTTATCACCGACGTTACAGTTAATCTGAAAACAGTTACCATCAGGGAGTGCAAGACTGAAAAAGGATTCTTCCGGGAGAGGGATCCAAAAAGCGATATCTGCTAAAAGCAAAAATAAAGAACGAACTCACGAGAAACAGACTCGACGTACGTCGCAACTGCGTTACTAATCTTTTTATTAATTATTATTATTTTTTTTGTAATTCTATTGTTGTAAATATACGTATAAATTATTAGATCTTCTTGCGTCGAGACGCCTTTTTTATTATTATTGAGAGGCTAGTGCGGAGTCACAGTGTAGTGGATTTAAAAAAAAAAAAACAAAAAAATTTCTACCCACCGGAAGACAAAATATTCGAACGATTTTTTATGCTCTTTTGGTTTTCTTTGGAATGGAAGGATTTGTGCGTGTGTGTGTGAGAGTGTGAATGAGTGAGTGAAAGGTGGGTGGTTTTTTTATTTTTTTAAGGGGGTTTTTGCACTTTAGGCAAATCAGTGCTAAATTTTTAAAAAATCTTTTTACCATTTTTGGTGGATTAATTAAGAGTTGCGAGAAATTATTCACGTAGAGGAATCACTTGTTAATATATATAGAATATTCGCAGATGTGATTCGAATGGAAAATCGACTGAAATATGCGAATTCTCGAAATCGTGTTTTTTTTTTTTTGCGTAGTTTTTTCTAAAGAATGAACCTTAATAATAGTCGGATTATGACGAGCAATGGCTCATTTTGATCACCGGGAAATCCTTGATCGATTGACCGTTCAGATTTTTTTATAGTCTTAGTTGTTCAAAAGTTACAGCCATTTTTATGTCCGATGTTAAGTTAGGACAAGATAATCAAACGGTTATATTTTTCGAACTACAAATATTATTCAAAAACCTGGACGGTCAATCGATAAAGAATGTTCCAATATACAAAATGGCTTATTGCTCTTCGTAATCGGATTTTAATTACGATTTATGCGTTTAAAAAACTGGATGAAAAAACATGAAAGTGGATATTTGCAAATATCAATGGATTTACTTTTCAAATCATAGCTGTAAATTTATTTGTATATTAAGAAATAATGCTGCAACGTGAGAAAAGCTTCGAATCTTTCGATTAAAGCACAAAAAATTGTAGAAATGATTTAAAAAATTTAGCACTTATTTGACTAGTGCGAAGCGCAGAAACCTCCTTAATTCCCGGACACTTTCGGGAACGCACCAAATTCAAATGCGATAATACGTCGATTTGTTTGTTTTTTTTTTTTTTTTTTTAAATCGATTTTGTTTTTGCGAAATGAAAATTTGTAATATAGTAGACGATTATATTACGTGGATTGTTATGTATGTTAAATCGTATGTACAAACGTCGACAGACTTTTCGAAACTCTTCACTCAGCGTCGGAGTTTCTCGTCGCTGGTTCACACACTTCGCCGCACGTTTATTTTTAGCTCATTTTGTAAATCACTTCGAAAGCAATTTTTAAAATTTCGAAAACATTTTATCGTACAGTCAAATAATCATCGTGGTATTAATTTACTCTTTGACTGCATTTTTTACGTGAAAGAAAAAAGAATTTTCCTTAAATTTTAATCAAAATTCAAAATAGTGTGAAATTTGCAATTTCACAGAAATTCAGTTTTTAAATTTCTGCGCCCAAACGCGATTTTTATCCATGAAATTTATATGTAGAATTAATTTCTAATATAATTTCATTAGTTGTCTAAATTTTTCCGAATTTTTGTACAAAATTTCGAATTTTTTGATTATAATTTTTGTACAAAAATTCCAATTTTTAAATAATAATTGTACAAAAATTCCAATTTTTTAATAACAATTTTTGTACAAATATTCGAATTTCTAAATAATAATTTTTGTACAAAAATTCGTATTTCTAAATAATAATTTTTGTACAAAAATTCGTATTTCTAAATAATATTTTTTACAAAAATTCGAATTTTTTAATAATTATTTTTGTATAAAAATTCGAATTTCTATATAATAATTTTTGTACAAAAATTCGAGTTTCTAAATAATAATTGTCATACAAAAATTCGAATTTCTAAATAATAATTTTTGTACAAAGATTCGAATTTCTAAATAATAATTTTTGTACAAAGATTCGAATTTTTTACCAACAATTTTTGTACAAAAATTCGAATTTTGTAACAACAATTTTGATACAAAAATTCGAATTTTATAACAACAATTTTCATACAAAAATTCGAATTTTGTAACAACAATTTTCATCAAAAATTCGAATTTCTAAATAATAATTTTTGTACAAAGATTCGAATTTTTTAACAACAATTTTTGTACAAAAATTCGAATTTTTTAACAACAATTTTTGTACAAAAATTCTAAGTGCTAATCCATTGCCAAAAAAAAAAAAGTTGATTTGGTTGTTAACGTAAATTAATTGTTATTTTTATATTTGGCTCAACTATTTTATTGTCGCCATAACAAATTTCAATTAGTCTTCACAAAACTTATTTTACATAAATACAATTTTTTTTCGTGACTACAAAAAATAGTTGTATCAAAAGTTACTACAATCAGAACGCGAAGAAAATATCATAGTTCCCTAAAAAAAAAAAAAAAAAAATGTGTTCCTGGTTATTAATTTCAAGTCTATGCGATTTATAACTAAATTAACGATTTCATCGTTGTGTTAATTGATGATTAGTTAATTTAACTATGAAAAAAAATTCGTATGTCTGCTATTAATAATGTCCAAAATCTCCACGATTTTTTTCTCTTTGCATAATCGCTGCGACGTCGTGTGTGAAAAAAAGCGCAAACTGTTCTCACCAGTGCAGAACCAGTAAATCCGTGATATAGCGTAATTAAAAAACAAGAAAAAAGAAAAAAAGCAAACAAATAAGAGAAATGATAAACAGACTAGTGCATACGTAAATAATTAGTGGCGCTTATTTATTGTAAAGAAATCAAATGATTTTCTAGATTTTCACATGATATAAGGCTAGAGATTTAAGAAGCTAATAGGGCCAAAATTAGAGTTGGGCCACTAAATGAAGAAAAACTAAGAAGAAGCGCGCGTATAAATCTCGAAGGAGCTACAAAAGAGTAGCAAAATATACACACCACACACACTACCGAGCTCTCGGAAGGGCATTGACTAAAAAAAAAAAAAGAAGAACAAAACAAAAGGAAAAAACAAAAAACGAATATTTCTAATGTATAATTGTACATTTTTTCGAGTGGAATTGGAGGCGAAGTGAGTTTGTAAAAAGTGTAAATAGATTATTGGAATTTAGGGGCACCGGTAGTAGAGCATTTTCATCTTTTTTTTTTTAATATATATAAATATATATATATTTTTTTTTTCTTTTTTTTTCTTTTTAATTCATTTTCACTCTCACTCTCTGTGTGTGTGGATGTGTGTGTGTACTACACGGGCACATAGCAGGGATTTGTCGGAGGTTAAAGTTTTTAATGATTGTGTACGAATTATGCGCGTACATTGGGCCTCGATAATTTTTTATATATATAAATATATATTTTTATTTTTATTTTTTTTTTTTTTTTTTTTTTTTTTAGGATCGCAATTTTTTAGATGGCATCGACAGAAATAAAAATAACAGATGTATAGATTGTACCATGTGAAATGAAAATGGCCCTTTTACTTTTTTTTTTTTTTTTTTTTTTGTGTTTTCGCGATGGAAGGCAGTCGAACGTGCGTACAGCATGTAAGATTATTAACTATAGTGGAAAAGATGAAGCAGTGGCTGGCTGATCCACCTATTATTCTCCTACTATTATACTGTAAACTACTGTAGCCCGATATGTGAACCCCGGTAGTAGGACATACATACACCAAATCCAAGCGTAATTTTAGTTCTGTCTGGTACAGATTTAATCCTTATATTTGAATAAAAGCATTACTTGAATCTCTGAGCTGATTGATGGATTTTTTTTCTCTCTCTCTTTCCTTCGTCGATTTTGTATTGTATTATCTCTCTATATTATTAAAAAATTTCGACGCTGATGCTGTGGGAAAAATCGAGGCATATATAGGGTATTTTTTGTAAAGTGCCTTTACATTGCATACTTTATTTTTTTAAATATCGAATTTTGGCCTTTAGTGTCGTTCTCAAGTCGCATATTCTGACACAAAAAATATCGGTTAGAAGAATTTTTATTATGTTTTTAAAAAAAGTGACTTTTTGACGTTTCTGATTCCAGAATTCACAGATTTGACTTCTGGTCGAAAAATTCAACCTAAATTTTTTATTTAATTGAATTTAAAAAATGAATGAGTAATAAAAAATTTAATTAGAGGTAAAAATCTGAAATGAATTGATAATTGAATTAAATTAGAAATGAAAAATTGAAATGAATTAAAAATTGAATTCAAGTAAATTTGAATTAAATTGAAAATTGAATGAAATTGAAAATTGAATTAAATTAAAAATTGAATTAAATCGAAAATTGAATTATATTGAAAATTGAATTAAATTGAAAATTGAATTAAATTGAAAATTGAATTAAATTGAAAATTGAATGAAATTGAAAATTGAATTAAATTAAAAATTGAATTAAATTGAAAATTGAATTAAATTGAAAATTGAATTAAATTGAAAATTGAATTAAATTGAAAGTTGAATTAAATTGAAAGTTGAATTAAATTGAAAGTTGAATTAAATTGAAAATTGTATTAAATTGAAAATTGAATTAAATTGAAAATTGAATTAAATTGAAAATTGAATTAAATTGAAAATTGAATTAAATTGAAAATTGAATTAAATTGAAAATTGAATTAAATTGAAAATTGAATGAAATTGAAAATTGAATGAAATTGAAAATTGAATGAAATTGAAAATTGAATTAAATTGAAAATTGAATTAAATTGAAAATTGAATTGAATTGAAAATTGAATTAAATTGAAAATTGAATTAAATTGAAAATTAAATTAAATTGAAAATTGAATCAAATTGAAAATTGAATAAAATGAAAGACAGAATTGAATTAAGTTAAAAATTTAATGGAATTAAATTGAATTGAGTCTTGGTTCACCAAGACTTGAATTAAATTAGAAATTGGATTAAATTGAAAATAGAATAAAATAAAAAATTGAATACAATTAAAAATTGAATTAAATTGAAAATTGAGTAAAAAATTAAAGACCCGCTGTGAAGTTGAGTTTATGTATAAATTGTATATAGATTGCATATAGAGTGTAAGTAGACTATATATGCCCAATTCAATATTTAAAACTATATATATTTTTTACATACTCTATAAACAATTTTTTTATTTCGGTAAGTCCAGAAATACAGAAAAGCCGGCCGGATTACAGCGCGGGATGCAGAATAAAGGACGCGCCCGGCGCGCGCTCTGGATATTCGCGCATGCGCGCAAAGCACAAAAGCAAACGCGCCGAGAGGGGGAACAAAACATCGCGAACCCCTTTTCAACAATCTCGTAAACAAAAAAAAAAGAGGCGACAAAAGCGCGCCAAACCGAAACACCGCCTAAAACCGCGCGAAACGCTCTTAAAATCCATCACCTCAATTTCACACTTCACATTTATCCGGTTTTTAATCTCAGTTCTCATTTGCGGCTTCCGCGCCGGTTCCATAACGTCACCCATATCCTCTTTACGTCAATTCATCCATTCGAATCTATTCGCCAGTAAAACAAAGAAATTCAAATTTTCCCGCCCTTTTAAAAATGCATAAAACCGGCTTAATCTTCCCATTCTTTATTTTGCATTTTCAGAGAAATACGAAGATGAAGAAGAAGCAGATGCATTTTTAGGTGTCTAAATTTCCTACTTTATGCTCTCTCTCTCTTTTTCTCTCTCTCTCGCTGAGCCGACAATATGCCGATCGTCCATTGTCGTCCCATCTCGCTTCATCCCTTCCACTCCCATTCCACAATTCCCTTTCTCCGAAAATCGCCGCTCTCGCTTTCTCTATCGCACGTGTTTCTCTCACAACCTATTGTCATCCCATCTCTCTCTCTCTCCATTTAACTCTGTCTTTTCTCCCTATTCTCTTTCTCATCTAGCTTCTCTTTCGCACTCGCACTTCCTAATAGTGTGTGTCGCAGTCCATAGTCGTGCGATCTCGCTCTAAACCTTCTCTCTCTCTCTCTTTATCCCACTATTTCGCTCGTCTTGCGTCTCGCTCGCACTCGTACCTCCTAACAGCGTGTTTCGCAGTCCATTTGTCACAGGTTTGGAGCGCCCTCTCTTCCATTCCTGTATTTCCCTCTCTCTTCACGCAGTTCGTCTCTCTCTCGCACTCGTATCTACCTTACAGTGTGTTTCGCAGCCCATTGTCGTCCCATCTCGCTCTAATCTTACCCTTTCTCCCTCTATTTCCCTCTCTCTTCTCATAGTGCGTCTCTCTCGCATTCAAACCTACCTTCCATCGTCTTTCGCATCCCATTGTCGTCCCATCTCGCTCAAACCTTACCTCCTCTCCCTCTATTTCCCTCTCTCTTCTCATAGTGTGTCTCTCTCACACTCATACCTTTCTTCCATCGTGTTTCGCATCCCTTTGTCGTCCCATCTCGCTCTAACTTACCATCTCTCCCTCAGTTTCCCTCTCTCTTCTCGTAGTGCGTCTCTCTCTCTCTCGCACTTATAGCATCTTTCACATCCCATTGTCGTCCCATCTCGCTCTAACCTTACCCTCTCTTCCTCTATTTCCCTCTCTCTCGCACTTATAGCATCTTTCACATCCCATTGTCGTCCCATCTCTTTCTACAAACCCTACCCTCTCTTCCCATCTCTCTATTTCCCTTTCTCTTCTCATCGTGTGTCTCTCTCACTCTTTCTCTCCCTCTCTCTCGCACTCGTATTTCATCTCCCATCTCACACAACAGAGAAAGACAGAGCGAATCTCCATGCATAGAAACAAAGAGAGAAAGAGAACTATTTCCCTTTCTCTTCTCGTCGTGTCTCTCTCTTTCTCTCTCGCACTCGTCATTTCATCTCCCATCTCACACAACAGAGAAAGACAGAGCGAATCTCATGCATACAAACAAACAGAGAGAGAGGACTATTTCCCTTTCTCTTCTCGTAGTATCTCACTCTCTCTCTCTCTCGCACACGTATTTCATCTCCCATCTCACACAACAGACAAAGACAGAGCGAATCTCATGTATAGAACCAAAGAAAGAGAGAGTACTATTTCCCTTTCTCTTCTCATCTCCCTCTCTCTCTCTCTCTCGCACTCGTATTTCATCTCCATCTCACACAACAGACAAAGACAGAGAGAATCTCATGCATAGAACCAAAGAAAGAGAGAGTACTATTTCCCTTTCTCTTCTCATCTCCCTCTCTCTCTCTCTCTCTCGCACTCGTATTTCATCTCCATCTCACACAACAGACAAAGACAGAGCGAATCTCATGCATAGAACCAAAGAAAGAGAGAGTACTATTTCCCTTTCTCTTCTCATCGCGCCTCTCTCTCTCTCTCTCTCTCTCTCTCTCTCTCTCGCACTCGTATTTCATCTCCATCTCACACAACAGACAAAGACAGAGCGAATCTCATGCATAGAACCAAAGAAAGAGAGAAGACTATTTCCCTTTCTCTTCTCATCTCCCTCTCTCTCTCTCTCTCTCGCACTCGTATTTCACCTCCATCTCACACAACAGAGAAAGACAGAGCGAATCTCATGCATAGAACCAAAGAAAGAGAGAGTACTATTTCCCTTTCTCTTCTCATCTCCCTCTCTCTCTCGCTCTCTCTCTCTCTCTCGCACTCGTATTTCATCTCCATCTCACACAACAGAAAAAGACAGAGCGAATCTCCATGTATAGAAACAGAGAAAGACAGAGAGAGAGAGAAGAGTAGAGAAGGCTCGTAATCGTCGTGGTTGCCCGTCGTCGGTCGTTGCGTGCCCGTCGTCGTCGTTGTAGCCGTCGTCGTCGTCGTCGTCGTCGTCGTCGTCGGTTCGTCGTGTGGCTCGGATTCCCCGGCGAAGACGCGCCCGGTTTGCCAACGAAACTTCAGTTGCAACGCGCGGATCGTAAACGAATCAAGCACGCGTATATATAATACACACACATTCACATTAACCGACTAAAAACACACATATATCCTTGCGTTTGAGGATCCTAATAGTATATATATCCTCCTTCGTCTCCTGCCTCGTCCTTTATATCACGTTTTATCGAAACCCTCTCAACAACTAGTGCCAAGAATTCTTAAAAGGAGCGAAAAACCGAAAAAATCCCGACGTGCCCTGGACCTTTTAACCACAGATCGCAAACACGGCGTGCAAAAAGGAGATACGAGGTACATATACCAAAAACACTAAACTACTTACACACTCATTCTTGTTCTTTCATTGATAATAAATGTCTAAGCGTTTTGTTTCCTCGTCTATTCATCGCAACGCCTCGAATTTTTAGACCCCTCGAATCACGAAGAGACGTTTTTTTTTCTTTTCGCTATTCTTATTTGTTGGATATCAAAATCGCGTGCTTTCTCTCTCTCTCACTCTAATCGTTGTTTGTGTGTTTTCTTTTTTCTCTTCGATACATTTTCGGATGCGAAATCTCCGGCAACCCTTTCGGCTAACCTTCTTTGTTGTCTTCGTCGATGCTACTCGATTTTTCCCTGTTTTTTCATTGGCTCTTATATCGATAACAAAACGCGATTACGATCGTCAATTTTATACCCAAAATCATTTTCACAGGATTTCGTTTACGATTTGTTTAAACAATCGATCGATAGTGCGAAAATCTTTGAGCGTTTTGTTTGGAATCTCTTAAGGGCTTAAGGCAATTTTTTTTATATACTTTTGTAAGTATTTGTTTATTGTTTTCAGGTTTTTGGATTATGGGATTTATCGATTACTCAATTCAAGTTTGGGACGAATCGAGTTGCGAGTCGCAACGATTATTAGAATCGATTTTATGCTCCGATTAGTTTTGCAAAGTTGAAGCCGAACAATGGATGTTGCGTTACTACGTTTCTTCCTGTTTTGCTATATTTTTTGCTTTATCAACAAGCGCCATGAATGAATAAAAGACGCGAACACATCCTGTGCGATTTTCAATTTGCCAGCGATCGATTTTTTTTCTTGAAAGTCTTTCGGAGCGATAGTTAATTTTTAGGCATCGAATTTGAACGAATTTCTGTCGCTGGTTAAAAAATAACATGCGATTATTGCTGCAATTAAAAATGTGGACTTTTTTGTAAACTTTGAGTCGAAGATGAGAAATATCAAACTAAAAACGTATTTGATGCACTTTTGAATTTGTTTGGCTGTAAATGATTCTGAAAAAAGATTAAAAGTAAGATTTTTGAAGATAAATTGTATTAAAAAATACTTTTCATTCAAAAGATTCATTATTTTAACACTTTTGTATAAATAATCACATTATTTAGAAAAGCAGTTTTTTTAGAATAAATTTAAAATTTTATGTTTCGTATGATTTTTAATCTTATTGTTCAATTTCAAAAGTACATTTTTATGGAATTAAAGCTTTTTATAAACTTTGAGTTGATGACGAGAAATATTTAATTAAAAATGTATTTGAAGTACTTTTGATTTCGTTTGGCTGTAAATGATTCTGAAAAAAGATTAAAAATAAGATTTTTGAAGAGAAATTGTATTAAAAAATAATTTTCATTCAAAAGATTCATTATTTTAACACTTGTATAAATTCTCACATTATTTGGAAAAGCAGTTTTTTTTTTAAATTATTGAATATTTAAAAAATTTTAAGTTCCATATGATTTTGAATCTTAATATTCATTTCTAAAAGTACATTTTTACTAAATTAATGCTCGTCACTTTTGTGATTAATAAAAATTATTATTAATAATTACATGCAAGATTTAGAGAGAAACTTTTTCCTCTGTAACGAATTATAGAGCAATTCTGATTAAATTTATTACACATTTCTTGATTGAAAATAATTGGATAAATTGTTGAAGTTTCTAGAGATAAATTTTTAAAAAATTTTGTTTATTATCAAACTTTCTATTGAATATCAATTAGAATACTAAATATATTACTCCAGCTTTGAGTAAATTAATTCCTTAAATTATTTCAGTTTCTAATTAACAAGAAACTGTAATAGGCAAAGCAAATTTTCTATAATACTGTAAAAAATGCTAGTGAAAATTGATGATACAAGTTTAAGGACTTTGATACTGAAATTTGCTTTATTTGAAAATTTAGAGTCTTATTTGTCCCCAGTAGTACAAAAAAAATCGGAATATATTACCTTTTTGGATTTTCTAAATATTACCTTTTTGAATTTTTTAAATATTACCTTCTTGAATTTTTCAAATATTACCTTTTTGAATTTGTTAAATATTACCTTTTTGAATTTTTTAAATATTACCTTTTTGATTTTTGTAAATATTACCTTTTTGATTTTTTTAAATATTACCTTTTTGGATTTTTTAAATATTACCTTCTTGAATTTTATAAATATTACATTCTTGAATTTTTTAAATATTACGTTGTAGAATTTTTTAAATATTACCTTTTTGAATTTTTTAAATATTACCTTTTTGAATTTTTTAAATATTACCTTCTTGAATTTTTCAAATATTACCTTTTTGAATTTGTTAAATATTACCTTTTTGGATTTTTTAAATATGACCTTCTTGAATTTTAAATATTACCTTCTTGAATTTTTTAAATATTACCTTTTTGAATTTTTTAAATATTACCTTTTTGGATTTTTAAAATATTACCTTTTTGGATTTTTAAAATATTACCTTTTTGAATTTTTAAAATATTACCTTTTTCAATTTTTTAAATATTACCTTTTTGAATTTCTTAAATATTACCTTTTTGAATTTTTAAAATATTACCTTTTTGGATTTTTTAAATATTACCTTTTTGAATTTTTCAAATATTACATTTTTGAATTTTTTAAATATTACCTTTTTGCATTTTATGAAAATAACCTTTTTGTATTTCTTAAATACTAAATTTTTGAATTTTTTAAATATTACCTTTTTGGATTTTATAAATATTACCTTTTTGTATTTCTTAAATATTAAATTTTTGAATTTTTTAAATATTACCTTTTTGGATTTTTTAAATATTACCTTTTTGGATTTTTCAAATAATACCTTTTTGAATTTTTCAAATATTACCTTTTTGAATTTTTTAAATATTATACCTTCTTGAATTTTATAAATATTACCTTTTTGAATTTCTTAAATATTACATTTTTGAATTTTTTAAATATTACCTTCTTGGATCCTTTTAAACCTCATTTGTCTGAACGTAGTGTGAATTGTGCTTTCATTTTGTTTTTTCAGTCATAACATAAAAGTTTGTCAAAAATTGTTAGTTTGAACCTCCAAAAAATTATTTAAAAAATTGTGGATAATATAAAAAGCTATGGTGATCTTTAAATAATAAATATAATTAACAACAGGACTGTTGTTGATTATTAACAATAAATAATGTCACTTGTACGTAAATAGCGAGTTTCGAATTTATCGAAAATTTCGGAAACGAAAATTAACGAAAATTTTGGAAACGGAAATTAACGAAAATTTCGGAAACGGAAATTAACGAAAATTTCGAAAACAGAAATTAACGAAAATTTCGAAAACGGAAATTAACGAAAATTTCGGAAACGGAAATTAACGAAAATTTCGAAAACAGAAATTAAGGAAAATTTCGAAAACAGAAATTAAGGAAAATTTCAAAAACAGAAATTAACGAAAATTTCGGAAACGGAAATTAACGAAAATTTTCGTAGAAAATATTCAACTATTAATTCCTTGTTTTGTGGTGATTTTTAGAATCATGTCATCGGGAGCAGGTTCCAGTGGTACGGGCAGAGGAAGAGGCTCGTCCCTGGCGGACAACAAACCGGATAACAAGGAAGCCAAGCCAAATCCAAAGATGTCTAAGGCGTTGGGAACGTCCGCTAAAAGGTGCCTCTTGAGTATTACACATTTAATCCTATAGACCTTCGAAGAAAAGTCCGATTGTAAGAATATCCGATAATAGTCTTAAGGGGCAATGAATAACAATAATTTACATAGAGTATTACTGATTTATTCTTGGTTGTCTTTACTGCAATTTGATAACCATTATGTAGATTGAATATTACTAATTTATTTTTTATTGTTTTTATTGGACATTTATAACTATTATGTAGATAAAATATTACTGATTTATTCTTTATTGTCTTTACTGAAAATTTATAACAATTATGTGGATAAAATATTATTGATTTATTCTGTATTGTCTTTATTGGAAATTTATATCAAGTATGTAGATAAAATCTTCTTGTTGTCTTTACTGGAAATTGATAACAATTATGTAGATAAAATATTACTGATTTATTCTTTGTTGTCTCTACTGGAAATTGATAACAATTATCCTCTTTTACAAATTTGGTGGTGTAGATAAAATATTACTGGTTTGTTCTTTATTGTCTTTATTGGAAATTGATAACAATTATGTGGATAAGATATTGCTGATTTATTTATTATTGTCTTTACTGGAAATTTATAACAATTATGTAGATAAAATATTACAGATTTATTCTTTGTTGTCTTTACTGGAAATTTATAACAATTATGTGGATAAAATATTACTGATTTATTCTTTGTTGTATTTACTGGAAATTAATAACAATTATGTAGATAAAATATTACAGATTTATTCTTTGTTGTATTTACTGGAAATTTATAACAATTATGTGGATAAAATATTACTGATTTATTCTTTGTTGTCTTTACTGGAAATTTATTACAATTATGTGGATAAAATATTACTGATTTATTCTTTGTTTTCTTTATTGGAAATTTATAATATTTATGTAGATAAAATATTACTGATTTATTCTTTGTTGTCTTTACTGGAAATTTATAACAATTATATAGATAAAATATTACTGATTTATTCTTTGTTGTCTTTACTGGAAATTTATAACAATTATGTAGATAAAATATTACAGATTTATTCTTTATTGTCTTTACTGGAAATTTATGACAATTATGTAGATAAAATATTACTGATTTATTCTTTGTTGTCTTTACTGGAAATTAATAACAATTATGTAGATAAAATATTACTTATTTATTACTGATTATTTATTAATTATTAATTATTTATTGCTGATTTATTCTTTTCTGTCTTAACTGGAAATTAATAACAATTTGGTAGATAAAATATTACAGATTTATTCTTTATTGTCTTTATTGGAAATTTATAACAATTATGTAGATAAAATATTACTGATTTATTCTTTCTTGTTTTAGGATACAAAAGGAATTGGCTGAGATCACTTTAGATCCTCCACCAAATTGCAGGTAATGTATTATTTAAATTCTACTATATTCGTTTTAACATAAAAATGAACAAGAATTTTAGAAACTTGTATTAACCAAACTACGGCTTAATTCAAAACCTTTTTGCACTTTAGCGCCGGCCCAAAGGGCGACAATCTCTATGAATGGGTTTCCACGATTTTGGGACCTCCTGGCTCGGTTTACGAAGGCGGTGTCTTTTTTCTGGACATCCACTTTTCCCCCGAGTATCCTTTTAAACCTCCAAAGGTAAATCGTCTCGATACAACATTATTTCCGTGATTAAATCCTTTTTTTTTTGCTTCCTCAAAGAGGCAACTTTGTTTTCTCGATAACATAAAAAACGCAAAAGAAATGTTTCGAGATTACAATTATAGAGATAAAAATTATTCGATAACGTAAAAATCTTTAAAAAAAAATTTCGAGATTTAAAAAAATTTAATTTTTATAAAACTTTGAAATTAAATTCAATTTTTATAAAAATTTAATTTAATTTCAAAGTTTTATAAAAATTTAATTTTTAATTTAATTTTAAAAAATTAAATATTCTAAAAAAAATCTCGAAATTTTTTTTTCGAGATTTTTAGAATTTTATAAAATTTTAAGTGTCCTGACAATTATAGAGATAAAAATTATTCGATAACATAAAAATCTCGAAAATTTTGTTTCGAGATTTTTACATTATCGAATAATTTTTATCTCTATAATTGTCAGGACACTTAAAATTGTCCAAAAAGTCCATAAAAGTGATCGAAGTGCGAAAATTTCGATTTTATGCCGTTTTGAATTTTTTGAAAGAAGTCGATGCGCGTTTTAACTTTCGTTAAATTTAGTCTATTTTGCTAAATAGTTGGTAATAAGAGCAGATACACTCAATGGTGTTGGGTATTGAATTTGGCTCGAATCGGTAAATGAAACAACATTCGGCCATTATATATGTTATAATTTAGTGACGAACGGTATGAAATTTGTGATTTTATGGAATGTTGAATTATTTTTAAAAATAATAACGAAATAACGGAATAATGAAATAGAAAAAGCGAATTCACAACATGTTTATTTATCTAATTAAAACAAGGATGCAAAGTAGAATCTTGCACATTGCATTCTCATTATTTGTCGCTTTTTACAAATCTTCCTCTATGAGGAAGCCAAAATTGAATAACATACTTTCTCATAAAGGTAGTTTTGTAAAAACCGAAAAATAATTAGAAAGCAATGTGCAAGATTTTTTTCATTGCCTCGATTTTCAAATTTTTTTTTATTAAAAAAAATTTGTGATTTTTTCAGGTAACATTCCGAACACGTATTTACCATTGCAACATAAATAGCCAAGGCGTGATATGTCTAGACATACTTAAGGACAACTGGTCACCGGCGTTAACGATCTCAAAGGTCTTGTTGTCGATCTGTTCCCTACTTACAGATTGCAATCCAGGTGAGTCCCAAAAATCTTCGTCTCTCGACGATAATTCCTGTAAATCGTTAAGGGGATGCTCGAGTAGATTTGGTCAGTAAAAAAGCATCGGTTTCGTAGTTTACAAACTACGTTGTTAATATATTACAAATATGTTTCAAATTGCACAGGATTATAATATCAACATAGGCGCATCGGCGTCCGCTCTTCATTTTGGATGAAAACACTTGAAAAATAAAGAAAATCGTAATTTTGTAAACCTACCGATAACCAATATGGCCGCTCGAACTATCAACGCCATCTATTTCGTCCTATATAAACATTTCTAGACATCACATTCAAAAGAAGAGCGTGGACGCCGATTCTGTGAGGTTCTTTGCATTTTTTAAGACTGTTGGATTGGCGATAGCACAAAAGAAGCGCACGTAGTTTGTAAAGTACGTTTACGCAGTTTGTTCGCGATCAGAGTAGGTCGAGAAGAGCGTGAATGAAGTTTCCCCATTAGGACACAGGTGGCGCCGACGTAGTCTGTTTACTTCTGAAAAAGCTCCGAGCCTCTGCAACGCGAACTTAGTATACACTATATATGGATTTGGCTTGTGGTAGTTGACATTCTGATGGTTTTGGAATATTCAGCAATCATCACAGAATTTACGTCCGGTCTGATTTTACATATCTAATTTCCAGAAACAATTATATCTAACAGCAAAGGTCTGTTGCCATATCGTCTGCGGCCATATTGAATTTTGGGAGATTCAGTGTCTTTTGCCAAAAGTAAACAAACTACGTCGGCGCCATCTGTGTCATAATCGAGAAACTTACCGACTGGTCGGTAAAAAGCTTCGGTTTCGTAGTTTACAAACTACGTTGTTAATATATTACAAATATGTTTCAAATTGCACAGGATTATAATATCAACATAGGCGCATCGGCGTCCGCTCTTCATTTTGGATGAAAACACTTGAAAAATAAAGAAAATCGTAATTTTGTAAACCTTACCGATAACCAATATGGCCGCTCGAACTATCAACGCCATCTATTTCGTCCTATATAAACATTTCAAGACATCACATTCAAAAGAAGAGCGTGGACGCCGATTCTGTGAGGTTCTTTGCATTTTTTAAGACTGTTGGATTGGCGATAGCACAAAAGAAGCGCACGTAGTTTGTAAAGTACGTTTACGCAGTTTGTTCGCGATCAAAGTAGGTCGAGAAGAGATGAGGTTTAAGATTTCTGCATATTCATAATAAAATTTTGGCAAGTTATATCTTTCGAATTACGATATCAAGAAAAAAACGAAAAAGTAGAAAATGTTCGGTTTCGTATTCTCTGGTGGACGATTTTTTTTATTTTTTTTTAAGTCCAAAATTAAGGGAGTTGTTCTTGATTTAGTACTTTGGCAAGCTATATCTTTCGAACTATATCAAGAAAAAACCTAAAAAGTAGAAATTGTTCGTTTTCGTATTCTCTGATGGACGATTTTTTTCATTTTTTTTTTAAATATAAAATTAAGGGAGTTGTTCTTGATTTAGTACTTTGGCAAGCCATATCTTTCGAGCTATGATATCGAGAAAAAAACTGAAACGTAGTAAATTTTTGTCTTCGTATTCTCTGATGGACGATTTAAAAATTTTTTTTTTAAGTACAAAATTAAGGGAGTTCTTGATTTAGTACTTTGGCAAGCTATATCTTTCGAACTATGATATCGAGAAAAAGACTAAAAAGTACGAAATGTTCGTTTTCGTATTGTCTGGTGGACAATTTTTTCATTTTTTTTAAGCCCAAAAGTAAGGGAGTTGTTCTTGATTTAGTACTTTGGCAAGCCATATCTTTCGAGCTATGATATCGAGAAAAAAACTAAAAAGTAGAAAATGTTCGTTTTCGTATTCTCTAGTGGACGATTTTTTCATTCGAAGTAGTTTACTTCGCGGATAAAAAACTCCCTTAATTTTGGACTTAATTTTTTTTAAATCGTCCATCAGAGAATCCGACAACAAACATATTCTTTTCAGTTTCTTCCGCGGAGCTTGAACTTAAAAGTTATAGCTTGCTAAAATATAAAAACCACAACAACACCCTTAATTTTGGACAAAAAAAAATTTAATCGTCTGTTAGAGAATACGACAACGAACATTTACTACTATTCAGTTTTTTCCGCGGAGCTTTTAAGAGTTGTAGCTTGCCAAAATACTAAATCAAAAACAAATTCCTTAATTCTGGACTTAAAAAGAAATAAAAAAATTGTCCATCAGAGAATACGAAAACGAACATTTTTTACTTTTTAGTTTTTTTCTCGATATTATAGTTCGAAAGATATAGCTTGCCAAAGTACTGAATCAAGAACAACTCCCTTAATTTTGGACTTAAAAAAAATAAAAAAAATCGTCCACCAGAGAATACGAAAACGAACATTTTCTACTTTTTAGTTTTTTTCTCGATATTATAGTTCGAAAGATATAGCTTGCCAAAGTACTGAATCAAGAACAACTACCTTAATTTTGGACTTAAAAAAAAAAATAAAAAAATCGTCCACCAGAGAATACGAAAACGAACATTTTCTACTTTTTAGTTTTTTTCTTGATATCGTAATTTGAAAGATATAGCTTGCCAAAGTTTTATTTTGAATATGCAGAAATCTTAAACCTCATCGAGAAGAGCGTGAATGAAGTTTCCCCATTAGGACACAGGTGGCGCCGACGTAGTCTGTTTACTTTTGAAAAAGCTCCGAGCCTCTGCAACGCGAACGTAGTATACACTATATATGGATTTGGCTTGTGTAATTGACATTCTGATGGTTTTGGAATATTCAGCAATCATCACAGAATTTACGTCCGGTCTGATTTTACATATCTAATTTTCAGAAACAATTATATCTAACAGCAAAGGTCTGTTGCCATATCGTGTGCGGCCATATTGAATTTTGGGAGATTCAGTATCTTTTGCCAAAAGTAAACAGACTACGTCGGCGCCATCTGTGTCATAATCGAGAAACTTACCGACCAAAGTCGATAAAAAAATCTACTTCAACATCCCCTTAAGGGGAAGCTGAAGTCGAGTGCAGAAGCAGGTTTTTACCGACCGAAGTCGGTAAAAGCTTTTTCGTAGTTTTGATTATTCTTCGTTAATACGCTACAGATATGCTTCAAATTATACACGATTGTAGTATCAACATAAACAAGTGGACGTACATTCGAATATTGGGTGAATACGTACAATGAATGGAGATATTCGTACATTACTAAGCCTGGATCATCGCGGGGATCGCAAACAGACTACGTGATCGTAGTTTCGGTTTTGCGTGGATTCCTTTTGTGTAATCGACTTTTTGACGCTCGCAGAATATTCAGAGAACGCTAAAGAATGGACGTACATTTCGATTTAACGTATGTGAGTTCCAGAATCTTTTATATCGTACCAAACAGGCGATGCTGTCAAACCCTGGCGGCCATTTTGATTTCGGGAGGTTTAGTATTATACGATTTTTTTCATTTATTGTACTTTTCACCAAATATTCGAATGTACGTCCACTCGTTTATTTTGATATTACAATCGTGTACAATTTGAAGCATGTTTGTAGCGTACTAATGAAGAATAATCAAAACTACGAAAAAGCCTGTTTTTACCGACCAAAGTCGGTAATAAAATCTACTCCAGCATCCCCTTAAGCATTAATCCCCATTACTTAAGGAAATAAAGTTTAAAGTACAATTCATTTTGCAGTAATTTCGCAATAATAATCTGCAGCTTTTATGAAATGATAACGTTAAGTTTTATACACCTCAAAAGAAATCTCATTTTCAATCAAGCCTTGAGAAAAAATTCGGCAAAAATGGAACAGTACAACTCTTCATTATTTTCGCAATTCATTATCTGTTTTTCTCCATTTTTTCAATGAAAATTACCATGAAATTGAACTGAAAATTATTATTTTTTGCAGCTATTCAAAAGTTTAAACATCATATTATAATCGCCACATGTTAACTGTATGGAAACGTAAAGACAATTATATCATCGACTATATTTCAAGAAGAATTAGAGACTTACAACTCTGTCCTGACTCCAGCATTTTGTTTAACTTAGTTGAACGGTTAACGCTTAATAATTTGCTATTCCTAATTTATTTTAATTTTATTTTTTTCTGAAAATTTTTCCACATCGACTGAAAAAAAATTTACACTATACTTGGATATATGGTTTAAAAAATAATTGGCGACCAATTTGATGATTTTGTTATTGGCCTTATAGCAAATGAGGTCCAAACTCAAAAATAATGAAGATTGAATAAAATCTGTCCATTTGAAATAAAAAAAAGATAAAAATATTACAATTTGCACAAAATACTGTAACGAATTGAGACTCGGGAAAAAAACTAAAAATCTGCAGTTACGAAAGTTACGAAAAATATTTGTTTGTTCAATAATTTGTATATGTTATTATTAATTTGTTATTTATTTATTTACTAATTAATTAATCTCTACTAATTATTTAAAAATATTGAATAATATATGGCAATTATTGAATAAATTTATTTATATTCAATAATTTAAAAAAAAAAACCTAACAGGTTTTTTAAACCTAAAGGCTTTTTTAAAAAAAAGAGAATCTATTCCCCAAAAATAAGATCTACAAAAATATAATACTTAACTTTATTTTCGCATAAATCATATTCTGCTTTTTTCTTCAGTCAAAATTAAAGCTTCATATCCGTTATTAATATTCCACAATTAATTTCTAAGGCTAAAAGATGCACCAAAAAAGAAACCTAACCAAATATATCGAGCAAATGAGGTCCAAACTCAAAAATAATGAAGATTGAATAAAATCTGTCCATTTGAAATAAAAAAAAGATAAAAATCTTACAATTTGCACAAAATTCTGTAACGAATTGAGACTCGGGAAAAAAATAAAAATCTGCAGTTAGGAAAGTTACGAACAATATTTGTGCTGAAGAGACGCAAAAAAAAATCTTGATTCTCGTATTAAAAATCACAAATAATAATAGATCCAATGTAGTTGAAAGATGGAACGAATATTTTGTATTTTAGTGGAAAAATCCGCCAAATATTTGCTGCTATTTATTCCATAATTTGTATATGTTATTTATTTATTTACTAAATAATTGCTATATATTATTGAAAAATATTGAATAATGTATTTTTTTAAATATTTCAAGCTGCGATAACTTATGAATTTTACGGCATCTCAAAAAAATAAAAAATACTAAAAATTGCGCATTTTCGTACACAATTCACGACAATTTTTTCGATGCCACTTTCCGAAGTACTTTTCGCAAAAAAAAAATATTTTCGGTATTTTTTCAGTAAAATATAAATATAAAAATATAAAAAATAGCCTGAAGTTACACAATTAATTCTGAATTAATTTTTACCTTGTGGGCCATAAAAAAACGCACATTTTCGTTTTTTAAAGATGTCGATACGATTAATCGTTACCGAGATATCATAGGTTGAATGAAAAATCAAAAACATGGCATATTTCGACAGAAAAAATTTCAAAAAAATTAAAATTTGGTGTATCTGTTATAACCATTGAACCTGATTTTTGGACGCTTTTTGGGAATTTTTTTTTGCCTCATATGGCAATTATGAATAAATTTATTTACATTCAATAATTTTAATATCATTTTTAAAAAATCCTAAAATATTAATAAGCAAAAAACTAAAAGGTGATCTATTTCCCAAAAATAAGATCTACAAAAATATAATACTTAACTTTATTTCGCATAAATCATCTGCTTTTTTCTTCAGTCTAGATTTAAGCTTCATCCAATATTAATATTCCACAATTAGTTTCTATCACTAAAAGATGCACCAAAAAAGAAACTTAACCAAATATATCGAGCAAATGAGGTCCAAACTCAAAAATAATGAAGATTGAATAAAATCTGTCCATATGAAAGCAAAAAAAGATAAAAATGTTACAATTTGCACAAAATTCTGTAACGAATTGAGATTCGGGAAAAAAAGTAAAAATCTGCAGTTACAAAAGTTACGAACAATATTTGTGCTGAAGAGACGCAAAAAAAAATCTTGATTCTCGTATTAAAAATCACAAATAATAATAGATCCAATGTAGTTGAAAGATGAAACGAATATTTTGTATTTTAGTGGAGAAATCCGCCAAATATTTGCTGCTATTTATTCCATAATTTGTATATCTTATTTATTTATTTACTAATTAATTGCTATATATTATTGAAAAATATTGAATAATGTATTTTGTTTTAATATTTCAAACTGCGATAACTTATGAATTTTACGGCGTCCAAAAAAAAAAAAAATACTAAAAATTGCGCATTTTCGTACACAATTCACAACAATTTTTTCGATGCCACTTTCCGAAGTCCTTTTCGAGAAAAAAAATATTTTCGGTATTTTTTCAGTAAAATACAGCTTGAAGTTACACAATTAATTCTGAATTAATTTTTACCTTGTGGGCCATAAAAAAACGCACATTTTCGTTTTTTAAAGATGTCGATACGATTAATCGTTACCGAGATATCATAGGTTCAATGAAAAATCAAAAACATGGCATATTTCGACAGAAAAAATTTCAAAAAAATTAAAATTTGGTGTATCTGTTATAACCATTGAACCTGATTTTTCGACGCTTTTTGGGAATTTTTATTTGCCTCATATGGCAATTATGAATAAATTTATTTATATTCAATAATTTTAATATCATTTTTAAAAAAACCTAAAATATTAATAAGCAAAAAACAAAAGGTGATCTATTTCCCAAAAATAAGATCTATAAAAATATAATATTTAACTTTATTTTCGCATAAATCATCTTCTGCTTTTTTTTCAGTCAAAATTAAAGCATCCGATATTAATATTCTACAATTTGTTTCTATCGCTAAAAAATGCAGCAAAAAAGAAAGTTAACTAAATATATCGATTTTTTTGCAGCCGATCCATTGGTGGGCAGTATAGCAACGCAATATCTGCAAAATCGTGAGGAACACGATCGCATAGCGCGATTGTGGACGAAACGCTATGCCACATGAGCGATCATCAACATATAAGTATATATACACATATATATACATATATAAAAATATATATGTATATATATATCCTTTAAATAATAATTTCTCGTAATACTGAAAAGAACAGATTAAAAAATGATGATAAAATGATGAAAAGAAAAAAAAAACACAGAAAAATCCACAAGAAAATAAACTCCTCTGCTGAGAGCCTCATGCCAATATTGTCGTCGAACGCTGTGAGAACTGTTCTCGCGATAGTTCGCGAAATAAGTAAATAAAGACAAAAATAACAAGCACTGATTAACGTTTCTGTTCTTTTTTTTTTTCGGGAATATTTAATTATCCCGATGATCTTCCGAAGACGAGAAATGGCGAGAACAGTTCGATCGTTATTTTGTGATGCGCTTTATTTGTCGATGACTCGCTCAAACGCTAATTTCACGAGTCTTCGTTTAGTGATGTGCGTGAGATGTGCCTAAGACGAACAAATGGAACGAACGAACTTTGCGAATGAATTATTCTTTTAATCTCATATTAGCCGAGAGGCACGAGGCTTCTTAGGGCAAAGATATGCACGTTTAATAACTTTTAATAATCATTGTTTTATTAATCTTTCAACGTCTTTTTTAATAACGATTTTTTTCTCATTTTTTTTAAACGTAGCAGATTGTTCTAATTTTTAATATTCATGCATTTTGTTGATAGAAAATAGAACAAAAATTATTTAGACCAGAGAAATTGATTATCGTGAAGAAACAATTATTTTTGCAATTATTTTATAGAAAATGATTGTTTATTATTTTTTACATTCTTCTAATTCTTCATATTTATCACAAAATCATGAATTTTGGTAATAGAAAATAGAACAAAAATGATTTAGACCAGAGAAATTGATTATCGTAAATAGACAATTATTTTTGCAATTATTTTGTAGAAAATGATTGTTTATTATTTGTTACATTCTTCTAATTCTTCATATTTATCACAAAATCATGAATTTTGGTAATAGAAAATAGAACAAAAATTATTTAGACCAAAGAAATTGATTATCGTAAATAGACAATTATTTTTGCAATTATTTTGTACAAAATGATTGTTTATTATTTTTTACATTCTTCTAATTCTTTATATTTATCACAAAATCATGAATTTTGATAATAGAAAATAGAACAAAAATGATTTAGACCAGAGAAATTGATTATCGTAAATAGACAATTATTGTTGCAACTATTTTGTACAAAATGATTGTTTATTATTTTTTACATTCTTCTAATTCTTCATATTTATCACAAAATCATGAATTTTGGTAATAGAAAATAGAACAAAAATGATTTAGACCAGAGAAATTGATTATCGTAAATAGACAATTATTTTTGCAATTATTTTGTACAAAATGATTGTTTATTATTTTTTACATTCTTCTAATTCTTCATATTTATCACAAAATCATGAATTTTGGTAATAGAAAATAGAACAAAAATGATTTAGCCCAGAGAAATTGATTATCGTAAATGGACAATTATTTTTGCAATTATTTTGTACAAAATGATTGTTTATTATTTTTTACATTCTTCTAATTGTTCATATTTATCACAAAATCATGAATTTTGGTCATAGAAAATAGAACAAAAATGATTTAGACCAGAGAAATTGATTATCGTAAATAGACAATTATTTTTGCAATTATCTTGTACAAAATGATTGTTTATTATTTTTTACATTCTTCTAATTCTTCATATTTATCACAAAATCATGAATTTTGGTAATAGAAAATAGAACAAAAATGATTTCGACCAGAGAAATTGTTTATCGTAAATAGACAATTATTTTTGCAATTATTTTGTACAAAAATGATTGTTTATTATTTTTTACATTCTTCTAATTCTTCATATTTATCACAAAATCATGAATTTTGGTAATAGAAAATAGAACAAAAATGATTTCGACCAGAGAAATTGATTATCGTAAATAGACAATTATTTTTGCAATTATTTTGTACAAAATGATTGTTTATTATTTTTTACATTCTTCTAATTCTTCATATTTATCACAAAATCATGAATTTTGGTAATAGAAAATAGAACAAAAATGATTTAGACCAGAGAAATTGATTATCGTAAATAGACAATTATTTTTGCAATTGTTTTGTACAAAATGATTGTTTATTATTTTTTATATTCTTCTAATTCTTTATATTTATCACAAAATCATGAATTTTGGTAATAGAAAATAGACCAAAAATGATTTAGACCAGAGAAATTGATTATCGTAAATAGACAATTATTTTTGCAATTATTTTGTACAAAATGATTGTTTATTATTTTTTACATTCTTCTAATTCTTTATATTTATCACAAAATCATGAATTTTGGTAATAGAAAATAGAACAAAAATGATTTCGACCAGAGAAATTGATTATCGTAAATAGACAATTATTTTTGCAATTATTTTGTACAAAATGATTGTTTATTATTTTTTACATTCTTCTAATTCTTCATATTTATCACAAAATCATGAATTTTGGTAATAGAAAATAGAGCAAAAATGATTTAGACCAGAAAAATTGATTATCGTAAATAGACAATTATTTTTGCAATTATTTTGTACAAAATGATTGTTTATTATTTTTTACATTCTTCTATTCTTCATATTTATCACAAAATCATGAATTTTGGTAATAGAAAATAGAACAAAAATGATTTAGACTAGAAAAATTGATTATCGTAAATAGACAATTATTTTTGCAATTATTTTGTACAAAATGATTGTTTATTATTTTTTACATTCTTCTAATTCTTCATATTTATCACAAAATCATGAATTTTGGTAATAGAAAATAGAACAAAAATTATTTAGACCAGAAAAATTGATTATCGTAAATAGACAATTATTTTTGCAATTATTTTGTACAAAATGATTGTTTATTATTTTTTACATTCTTCTAATTCTTTATATTTATCACAAAATCATGAATTTTGGTAATAGAAAATAGAACAAAAATGATTTAGACCAGAAAAATTGATTATCATAAATAGACAATTATTTTTGCAATTATTTTGTACTAAATGATTGTTTATTATTTTTTACATTCTTCTAATTCTTCATATTTATCACAAAATCATGAATTTTGGTAATAGAAAATAGAACAAAAATGATTTCGACCAGAGAAATTGATTATCGTAAATAGACAATTATTTTTGCAATTATTTTGTACAAAATGATTGTTTATTATTTTTTACATTCTTCTAATTCTTCATATTTATCATAAAATCATGAATTTTGGTAATAGAAAATAGAACAAAAATGATTTAGACCAGAGAAATTGATTATCGTAAATAGACAATTATTTTTGCAATTATTTTGTACAAAATGATTGTTTATTATTTTTTACATTCTTCTAATTCTTCATATTTATCACAAAATCATGAATTTTGGTAATAGAAAATAGAACAAAAATGATTTAGACCAGAGAAATTGATTATCGTAAATAGACAATTATTTTTGCAATTATTTTGTACAAAATGATTGTTTATTATTTTTTACATTTTTCTAATTCTTTATATTTATCACAAAATCATGAATTTTGGTAATAGAAAATAGAACAAAAAATGATTTAGACCAGAGAAATTGATAATCGTAAATAGACAATTATTTTTGCAATTATTTTGTACAAAATGATTGTTTATTATTTTTTACATTCTTCTAATTCTTCATATTTATCACAAAATCATGAATTTTGGTAATAGAAAATAGAACAAAAATGATTTCGACCAGAAAAATTGATTATCAAAAATACACAATTATTTTTACAACTAAAATGATTGTTTATTTATTATTATTTTTACGCAAGAATCGAACACAATTGATTACAAATTGTGAAAATTGTGGAAGAAAAAAAAATCGTTATTGAAAGATTGCAAGAATAATCAAACAATGATATATTTGATAAATTTATCATACCGATCTCTGGCTGGGAGTTCCTTTTTTTTACCTTGATAATGATAATAAAATGATGAAACGAATTGAGAATCATTGAGAAAGAAATGAACGTACAGACACGCTGAAAAAAACGGAGGATGTCCAAGAAAATCTATGAAATTTTAGTACTTTAATGGCGTGAAAAAAAAAAAAAAAAAAAAACGACAGGCAGCTCGTCGGCCGATTTTTCTTTTTTAGGATACTATTAGTAACGATACAAATACGATCTAGGAAAAACGGATGCGACGATGACGATGATCCAAAACCGTGTGACAAAAAAAAACAAAAAAGAAACGAAAAAAAAATTCACTCATTTCAATAAACGAGACAAATTGATGAAAAAATTACTTCTAAATTCTAAGTTAGGCGCTTAGTCGATAAGAGAATGCGAATTTAAAAGAGCAGCGAATAAAAAAAACGAGAGTTTGATAATACGCGAGCAAAAAGATAACGAGACAAAAATGATGTTGACAAAAAAATAGAAGCACAAAAAAAAAACTTCCTCGTCCTCTGAATATTTTTGTAATAACGCTTTAAATTACAAATTTATCCTCCCGGTTATTAAAAAAAAAAACGTGAGAATACGGCAACGCAATCTCTGTGCTAAAATGCAATCGTCTTCTCATTCTGTGAAATTTTTTATAAACTTTGGAGCGCTTCACAAAATTACAGCTTGTTTTTAACCTAACAAAAAAATCGCAAGCAAATAGCTACAATTATTAAATTAATAATGCATTTTTTTCCATTAAAAAAATTGGCAGAAAATTTAGCCGTACTAAAATTCGTAAATAATTACCAAATATTCTTGAAAAAAAAAATGAACAAAAATTCATAAATAAATAAAAATGGGAGAAAAAGATCCCAAAATCTTGGTAAAAATTAATGCGAAGCGCTCCAATTAATATCCGTGAATGAAAGAAAAAAAAAACGTGAAACTATTCCTGCGAAATAATAACGAAATAAATGAAATTATGCGCTTCATCTCCATTAGTTATTATAAATAGTAATACACTACTGTTCCTGCTGAAGTTTCCTCGACAACTCGAGGACAACCATAAGAATGAAAAGAAATGAAAAAAAAAAAAAAAAAAAAAAAAAAAAAATACATTCGCTTCAATCATTGTAACTGTAAATAAATATATCATTTACGTTTTCTTTTTTCCTGTATATGTATTTCAAGATAAACGCGACCGTTGATCTATCGTCATTGCCGTTAGATCGCTTAATTAAGGGAAGAAAATCCTTTAAACGCGCGAAAATTAGTCATTTTGTACGAATTTTTTTCAAGGTTTCAAAATAATCTTGTCATTCTGAAACTTTAACCTAATTTTCTTAGATCTTTAAACATTTGAAAAACATTTTTGTTTTTTTTTACAACACAAAATGGCGACGTTATGAATTCTTCTTTCAGGCGGCATCAAAAACTGCTGCAATTGAAGCTGAAAAAATACTGTAAATTTACAGCATTTTTTCGACTAATCTAAATAAGAAAACTAAATTTTTTTCTTCGTTTACTGATAATTTTAAGGGAAGAATAAACCTATAAAATTATTTTTAAAAAGTATAAAGTGAAATATTAAATAGACTTTTGAATAAAATGTTCCAATTTTCGTCTATTTTCACCCCAAAAAAATTATTTATTTAAACGATATCCTTAAAACTTTAGTTTTTGAAAATATAGTTTCGGATTAATCGCCATTTTGTATTCTAAAAAAAAAAAAAAATGTTTTTCAAATGTTAAAAGAGCCAATAAAATAATGTTAAAGTTTCAGAATCATAAGATTATTTTAAGACATTTTAAAAATTCGTACAAAATGACTAACTTTCGCGCTTCTAAAGGATTTTCTCCTCTTAAGGGTGTTCGACTGTTTCACACTATTAAAATCAGTGCTAAATTTTTCTAATTTTTTCATTAAAGTTTAATGCATTAATTAACTGTAGTGAAGCGTTAATTTGTATTGAAAAATGTAAACTTAACCGAAAAAAAATGAATAGTGACGAATTTGCATAAATATTCACTAATTAACGTTACTTTTCGATGGTATAAATCATCGTTCAGTTTTTTCCAAGAATAATCTATAATTTTCATCCAATTTTGATGAATGACGATTCATTTTCTTTCTCAAAAGATGCTCTACAAATTGACCGATTGGATATTCGATATTATCGATCGTTCAATAATTATATCTATTTGTTTACGAAAGTATTTTGATTTTTTTCAAACAGTGATTTATAATTATCAAACGATCGATGATATCAAATATCCAGACGCTAAATTTGTAGAGAATCTTTTGAGAAAGAGATTGATTCATCGTTCATCAAAATTGGCCAATAATTATAGATTATTCTTGGAAAAAAATGAACGAAAATGTATCACATTGGAAAGTAACGTTAATTACTTAATTTGTATGCAAATCAAGCGCTATTAATTTTCCTATGGGTTAAATATACATGCTTCTATTAAAATTAATCTCTAATATTGTTATTTAATGCTTCAAACTTTAATGAAAAAATTACAAAAATTTATAACACTGTTTTTTTCACTAGTGTGAAACAATCGAACATCCTTAATCGTGAAAACTCTACTTCTCTTTCATTTTTCGTACAATATACAACATCTACATTCATTATAAAGTAGAATCGTAAAAAAAACACATAATTTTAAGAATAATGTATGCTTGGGTTTGTATCGAAGTGTATGCGTGTCAAAAAGTCGAATGGTCTGGCACAAGCGATTGAATCTGTTACGTTTTCTTTTTTTTTTTTTTCTCAGACTGAGAAAGACTGAATCGTTTTTTTCCGAGTGCGTAAAACAGAAGAATTTTGCGACAAATATTGCAAAAAAAAAAAAAGAAAAAAAATGCTTTTCGTTTCCAACGAATATCAAGAATATTTAATGTCGTGGAATTTTAAGTGTGTAACAGAAAATTCAATAAAAGTTTTGAAGAAAATTTGGACGCAAAATTTTTCTGTTCAAGTTTAACGTTATCAAACTCTTTCCACTCCACCGAGCTGCAAAAATTTGCTGATTTCTTTTTATTGCTCGCTCACAAACGTGTGAAAAAAAAAAAAAAATACTAAAGGACAGTTTAGTCAAGAATATAGCTGTGAATGAATAAGTTGAGTATACGTTTCGCGTTATCATTGCGAAGATAATTTACCTTTTAATGTTCTCTCTTTTTTTTTTTCTTTTTTTTTTTTTTCTAAGCTTCGGCAGCCGTATGAGATTCAATTTTTTTTCTTTTTTTCAATTCTCACGACTGGCGGCGTCGCAGCGAAAAACAAAAGTTTTGCGACTTTTTTAAAAAATGATCTTCGGCCTTTTCGACGAGAAACGCGAGCAACGATAATCGCGTGCTCGCGTTTTAATTTCGAAATGTTTTCATTTACTATATCATTGTAAATCCTTCCCACGAATTCAAACTCCATCGCCACGTTTTTTATACATATTTTAATGATAAAAATATTATTATTATTATTATTATTATTATGATCATTGTATTGATTTTTGTATTAAGGCTCGAGGAAAGTTTGCGATACAGGGAATACGACGACTACGTGAGAGGCCACTTTGTAAATAATTCACAAACTTCGACGCCTAGATATCTGCTTAATAAATAAAGAAAGAATGGAAAAACGAGATGTCGTGAATTGAAAACGAAACGAAAAAATTGTACATATTTTTTCAATCTTGTTGAAATTAATTTTTAAACCTGACATCAACTTATAGTTAATAAGTACCAAAATTCTTTTTTTTTTATTTTTATTTTTTTTTTTGCAATTTACGAAAATTAAAAGATTTACTTATTTATTTTAATAGGGCTTTTTTACATTTACGTGTTTTCTCTTAAAGACGAACTTCTCATCACACCAGACATCGACATTCGAATAACAATTTTTTCATTTGAAAATTGAGGGATGCAAATCTATGAATGTATTTTAATGAGTACCAAAATTCTTTATTTCATTTTTTTTGTAAATTTCCGAAAATGAAAACAAAAATTTTCTTTTGTTCTTTTTTTTAAATTTAATTTCTTTCAACGTTTTTTCTCATAAAGACGAACTTCTCATCACACCAATGACATTCGAATAACAAATTTATTCATTTGATAATTAAGGAATGTAAATCTATGAATGTATTTTAATAAGTACAAAAATTCTTTATTTCATTTTTTTTGTTTTGCAAATTTTCGAAAATTAAAGGATTAATTATTTTTTTTATTGTTCTTTTTTTAAATTTAATTTCTTCCAACATGATTCCTCATAAAGACGAACTTCTCATCGCACCAGACATTGACATTCGAATAACAAATTTTTTCATTCAGAAATTGCATTTAACTCTTTAGAATGTAACTTTTGCTTGAATATTGTTACCAAATACCAAATATCAGTGGAGAAAATTGAAGAGTGAAGAAGATCTCCGAATTCATGGAGTACGTAACTTTTAAATTTCTTCATAATCCTCAAAATATTTTTGTAGTTCTGTGTCAATCTCAATTACATCCGGATTATCGCCAACAGCAGCATTTTGTGTATGTCTATTATTATTTTTGAGACTAGTGCGAACATGGGGGCAGCTTAGAACAGTATAAAATTCTAAGCATACTGACATGAAAATCTCGAAAAAAAAATTTTTCACGAAAACAAAGCTTCCTCTATGAGGAAGCAAAAAGAATATTAAAAAATCACAAACATTTTTTAATATTATTTGGTAATTAAATTACAGAAATTTCGCCCCCCCCCCCCCCCCACTTTCGTTCTAGTTCACTTAAAAATGTTGTTTTGGGGCCCAGAATTTACTGTAAAAAATTCAAATACATAGTTGACGTAGTTCTTGAGAAATTCAAATTTTTAGTTATTATAATAATTTAAAAAATTTTATTTACGAGAATTTTATTTTTAGTTGCTATTCTAGACTGTCCCCCATTTTCGTTCTAGTCTCAAAAATTTCGTTTTTGGACACAGAATTTACTATAAAAATTATTTAAAAAAATTATCGTCGTACTTTTAGAGAGATTCAAAATTGGGGTATTATTTTACATTTCTTTCAAATTTTAGTTTATTTTTAATTGCTAATCTAGCCCTCGCTCCACTCTGGGCCTAGGCTCAAAAATTTTGTTTTTGAACACAGAATTTACTGTAAAAAATTAAAATACATACCCGACGTAGTTTTTGAGAATTTCAAATTTTTAGTGATTATACTAATTTCAAAATTTTATTTACGAGAGAATTTTATTTTTAGTTGCTATTCTAGATTGCTCCACATTTTCGTTCTAGTCTCAAAAATTTCGTTTTTGGACACAGAATTTACTATAAAAATTTAAAAAAAAATCATCGACGTACTTTTAGAGAGATTTAAATTTGGGGTATTATTTTATATTTTTTTCAAATTTTAATTTATTTTTAGCTGCTAATCTCAGCATCGCCCTACTTTGGGCTTAGGCTCAAAAATTTTGTTCTTGGACACAGAATTTACTGTTAAAAATTCAAATACATAGTCGACGTAGTTTTTGATAATTTCAAATTTTTAGTGATTATACTAATTAAAAAATTTTATTTATGGGAGAATTTTGTTTTTAGTTGCTATTCTAGATTGCCCTACATTTTCGTTCTAGTCTCAAAAATTTCATTTTTGGACATAGAATTTACTATAAAAATTTTTAAAAAATCATCGCCGTATTTTTAGAAAGATTCAAATTTGGGGCATTATTTTACATTTTTTAAAAATTTTAGTTTATTTTTAGTTGCTATTCTAGACTGCTTCCCATTTTCGTTCTAGTCTCAAAAATTTCGTTTTTGGTCACAGAATTTACTATAAAAATTTTTTTAAAAATCATCGACGTCCTTTTAGAGATTCAAATTTGGGGTATTATTTTATTTATTTTTTTCAAATTTTATTTTATTTTTGATTGCTAATCTAGGCCTCGCTCCACTCTGGGCCTAGGTTCAAAAATTTTGTTTTTGTACACAAATTTACTGCAAAAAAGAAAACAAAATCGTCGACATACTTTTTGACAAAATCAAATTGTAGGAAAATAATTTTTTTTTTTTTTTTCTAAAAAAATTTAGTCGTTTTTTAAATATTACTCTCCATAATCTCAAAAAGAAAATGAAAAATGAGTGGTGGAATGCCCCATATATTTTAAAATATTAATTTTTTAATAAATATTTGCATGATCAAATTCTTTACAAAATAGAATTAAACTTAAGACAATCTAATCGTCACTTTGTTAGCAAACGCACGTGAAAAGATCTCAGCATCCGGCCACGGGATCTTCGTCTTATCTCTGAAAAGTAGCTGAAAGGATTAGGAATTTAAGTCAACAGGCTGAACGAAGGAGGATTGAAATAAAAAAGCTCACATCGTCATTATATTTAATTTATTTAATATACCATAAAAGCTAGACAAATAGTATGTGCTATAGACGAGTCGTTGGCTCCTACTCACAGTAGAGCAATATAATATATATATATTTATATATATATAATATATAACCAAAAAAATAATTATTAATATTTTTTTTTTTCGGCTTGACGAAACAACATTCGTTATAAGCTTTTATTATTATTATTCTTTTTTTTCTTTTTCATTATCGACATCTTATATACGCTCAAATACAATATTACACGTGTATAATTGATAAGTTTTTCGTGTCTACGTGTGTTTGTGTGTAAGAAGCCAAAATAGACAAATTTTGTTTGTAAATCGACGAAAAAATGTATACTTCATATTTAAAATACCAATTGTCTTTTTTTTCCCTTCTCTCTTAATATCTCCTCTACTCTTCACTCTTATCTTTTTTGTCTTTTCTCTTTTTTTCATTCCTTTTTTTTTATGTTTTGTTTTAATACTGATTATAATAAATCTTCGCGTTTCAGTCTTTTTCTGTTTCCTGGTAATTCGACGATTACAAATAGACCAGCGTAGTTATTAATGTAGACCGAATTATATAAGAAAAAAATGAAAAGTCTTCTCATTAAAAAATCGTCTAGTTGATGCTTTTCGTCAATGACAAAAGAGCGAAACTTTGGACACGTGCGTTACACTTTTATCATTTTTAACTATAATATTATCGTTATTATTTATGATTAATATTAATTATTTATTCTATATTATTACTATTTCAAACGAAGCGATTTGCGTTGATTAACCGACGAAACAAAAACTATTATAAACATTTCATCTACGATCTTCAAATAGACGCCAAAGTTTCAATGATTAATCACTTAATCACTATTCAAGCAATATTTAAGTCTCGTTTTATATTTATGCATTAATTATTGACAATTCAATCGATTTCACGAAATCTTATCACGCAATAATTAATAATTGGGTGTTGAAACACCCAAAAAAAAATTTCCAAAAATTTTCCATTTTACCAAAAATACATAATCCAATTTTCCGAATTTTTCTTAATTTTAGTAAAGAAAATTAATTTGTTGGCTATTGAAAATTGACTGATTTGTAATCGGGTCAATTTTCTCTCGGAAAAATAGTAATCGAGTTTTTTTTTTGCCTTTCAAGCAATATTTATGTTTAAAGTATTTCAGCATAAAAATTCTACAAGTATCACTGCTATGCAGTAATTAATCATTGAGTGTTTCCCTCGACACCCGGAATAGTTCTTATTTTTTTTCTTCAAATACAAATACGTTTCACGTATTTTCGGCAATTTTTTCAATTTATTTCGTACATTATTTGTCAATTTAAAAATTATTGTCGAATCAAATTATTTCCATTTCGAATGGAATTTAAAAAAATGATTTTTAGTGCTTTTTTTCTGCATTAATTGTCAATTTAAAAATTAGTGTTGAATGAAACAATTTTCAATTCAATTACAATTTTTTAAAAATGCGTTTTTAGTGATTTTTTTGATGTATTGTCAATTTTAAATTATTATTGAATAAAACGATTTCCAATTCGATTACAATTCTTATAAAAATTGTTTTTTAGTGCCTTTTTTTGGCTGCATTACGTGACAATTTAAAAATTAATATTGAATGAAACAATTTTCAATTCAATTACAATTTTTTTAATATTGTTTTTTAATGTTTATTTTTTGGTTGCAGTATTTGTTAATTTAAGAATTATTATTGAATGAAACTATTTCAAATTCAATTACAATTTTAAAAAAAGTTTCTTAGTGCTTCTTTTTTTTTTTGCATTACTTGACATTAAAAAAAATATTATTAAATTAAATCATTTCCAATTCAATTACAATTTTTTAAAAATTATTTTTTTAGTGCCTTTTTTGGCTTACTTGTCAATTTTAAAATTGCAATTAAATGATATCATTTCCAATTTAATAACAATTTTTAAAAAATATTTTTTAGCGCCTTTTTGGCAGCTTTTTGTCAACTTAAAAATTATTATTGAATGAAACAATTTTCAATCCAATTACAATTTTTTTAAAATTGTTTTTTAGTGCCTTTTTCGGCTTACTTGTTAATTAAAGAATTGTAATTAAATGATATCATTTCCAATTTAATAACAATGTTAAAAAAATATTTTTTAGCGCCTTTTGGCAGCTTTTTGTCAACTTAAAAATTATTATTGAATGAATCAATTTTCAGTCCAATTACAATTTTAAAAAAATAGTTTTTTAGTGCCTTTTTTTGGCTTGTCAAGTTAAAAATTATTATTGAACGAAATCATTTCCAATTTAATTACAATTTCATAAAAATTATTTTTTAGTGCTTTTTTTCTGTATTACTAGTCAATTTAAAAATTATTATCGAACGAAATAATTTCCAATTGAATTACAATTTTATAAAAATTATTTTTTAGTGCCTTTTTTTCTCCATTACTTGTCAATTTAAAAATTATTATTAAATAAAATCATTTCCAATTTAATTACAATTCTAAAAAAATAGTTTTTTTAATGCTTTTTTCTGCATTACAAATTATTATTAAATAAAACAATTTCCAATTTAATTACAATTTAAAAAAAATTGTTTTTCAGTTCTTTTTTATCTACATTACTTGTCAATTTAAAAATTATTACTAAATAAAATCATTTCCAATTTAATTACAATTCTAAAAAAATAGTTTTTTTAATGCTTTTTTCTGCATTACAAATTATTATTAAATAAAACAATTTCCAATTTAATTACAATTTTAAAAAAATAGTTTTTTAGTTCTTTTTTTCTGCATTACTTGTCAATTAAAAAATTATTATTGTATGAATCCAATTCGATAGCAATTTTTAAAAAATTGTTTTTTAGTTCTTTTTTTCTGCATTACTTGTAAATTAAAAAATTATTATTGTATGTATCCAATTCGATAGCAATTTTTAAAAAATTGTTTTTTAGTTCTTTTTCATCTGCATTACTTGTAAATTAAAAAATTATTATTGTATGAATCCAATTCGATAGCAATTTTTAAAAAATTGTTTTTTAGTTCTTTTTTTCTGCATTACTTGTCAATTAAAAAATTATTATTGTATGAGTCCAATTCGATAGCAATTTTTAAAAAATAGTTCTTTCAGTGCTTTTTTTTTTTTTTTGGTCATAAAAGCTGCACTATAAAATGTTCGTTGCTTTACAATCACGATAAGCTTATCCAGCAATAGAATTTAGCACGAGTGTGGCAAACGCTGACATACGCGTAGTACAGAGCAAAAAGGATCAATATGGGAGTTCACTGACACCGCGAGCTCTATTATTGAGAGGGCTACGTCATAGAAGCTCCCACCTTGACAACCGACCACGTAGACCATTAGTTTTTTCACAGAAAGCCATAAAAAGCACGTACAGAATAAATTTTCTCCGGGTTATCGAAGGAAACGAATTTTCGATTACATTTTCTTCAATCTATTTTTCTCATTGCATAATAACAATCACGATTAAAGTAGGCTGTGATCGATCGCAAAATCTCATTTACGTTGTTTGTCATTAAAATAATCCTAATACTACAACGTGTCCCAAAATTATACAATATATATATATATATTTATATATATATATACTATATTTGTTTGAATTCGTTAATAATGCGTTTTTAATTAGGTACAATCGACATTATCGATTAAACATCACTGTGGCATAAGCAATAAGTCATTTATTAGATTCTTTTAAAACGCCTTAATTTTAATCGGATCTATAATTAAACGCAAGCGTCGTTTTATTTTTCCTCCAGGCAGTTTTCAGCATTTTGACCGATCAAAAAAGTGCTAAAATTGATTTTTTATTAATGGGAAATATTAATCATCATTTTTTTCATAAAATAGCTTCACTTATTGATTTTAGGAATGTATTGTAATTGAGTTTTGTTTTATTGTTGATTGATCGATAAAAATGTAAAAAATGATTTTTGTAAATTCAGCAATTATTTGGCCGGTGTTTTTTATGCCTCGACTACCTTAAAGTTTATCCCTGACGCTTAATACACGCGAAGCAATCGTTAAAATGCTCCTCGAATTCATCTTTTTCGTTTCTTCGTTTTATTTTTTTTTCTTTTTTTTCGGTCGTTAAAACTCGTGATAAATTTTAGGCAAAAATAGTTCATTGTTTCTTACGTTTTTTTGTGTATTATTCAAAGAGGAATGATGTTTGTCTAGCTACTAAATATTCTCAAAATTTGTCTCCACGCTCCGAAATTTTCTAAGCAAATTGACTAAAGTCAAACGCATTTTTTAATTTTTTTAAGTTTCTATACGAATTGCTTGAGAATAATTCGCAATTCAGTTTGTTTTTAATTCCGGAGTCGTTCGAGCATCGTTTTCATTTTTTTAATATTTTTTTTTTGGCATAAATTGGCAGTTTTTTTTTCTCTTTCGTTTTTCATCATTCCTCTTTTTTGTTGTTGCTATACATTCAATATTTCAAGCACATTGATGAGAATAAATTACAACCGCGAAATATCGTTTAAAGGATTTTTGTTTTTTTTTTCTTTCGTTTTTTAATTTTTCTCGATATCTACCGAAATGCATGATGGATTCATAATAAAATCATGAAATAATGCCTCCTAGTGGCTGATCAGTGCGCTGTGGTTTCGCTGCAAAAAAATGAGATTTCGATTTGTTGCTTTTTTTTTTTCATAATTCTGTCGCTTCGTTTTTATGAATTATCGTTGCAAGACACAGAAAGAAAATTAACAATAAAAATGAATCAAGAATTTATACATTATTATACATAATGCATATATATATATCTATGTATTATATACTTTATGTATTTGTGATGTTTTTCACATGATTCGGGCAATTTTTTTTGGGTTATCAAAATTTGGAAGTAAAATTTGAGAAATAATTAAAATTACTTGAGCCTCATTTTTTGTTTTTTTTTTTTTGCTTTTTCGAATAAAATTAACTCCCAAATTAGAATTGACCAAAAAATTGAGCGGATAATATGAAATATTTAATTTGTAGTAAATTAATAAGTTCGTGCTAAGAGGTGAATGCTAATAACCAAGTATTTATTAGAACAGAGAAAGTGCAATTGAAATAAACACAAATGCAGTGTTGCTCGCTGCAAAATTAAAGAACAACGAGATTGTCGTTCATTTCGCGTTTTCGATTGTTCGCGCTGCGCTAAAATTGAACAACAATTAGCTCAATTTGCAATATATTCATTGCAAACAGCATTTTTATATCAGAGTTTTAAGCGTCCATTATTATTTTTTTTTAATCGAAATATCAATCATTAATTTATTCTCATAATTAATTAATTATTATATTGTATATATATAATATTAAAAAAATTATTAAACTTCTAAATGGTTGAAAATAAAATGAATTTTATTAGAGTAAAATTATTTATTTATTAGAATAATGTAAAAAAAAAAATCGTTTTTCGTATTATTTTTTAATGTGTTTGTCACAATAAATAAATTATTTTATTGTGATTTTTTTTAATATTTTATATATATATATATATAATATATAATTATTATATTATATATAATATAAGAAAATTATTAAACTTCTAAATGATTGAAAATAAAATGAATTTTATTAGAGTAAAATTATTTATTCTAATTATTTATTTATTAGAATGTAAAGAAAAAAAAATCGTTTTTCGTTTTATTTTTTAATGTTTTTGTCACAATAAATAAATTTTTTTATTGCGATTATTTTTTTTTTATAAATCGATGATATTTATTATCTTTTTTTTTTTTTTAAATGATGAAAGCATATATTAAATAATGGAGATTTAAAACTCTGATACTGAATGGCAAGCGAAAATACAACGAAAAATATATCAAAAAACCGCTACAGATCGACATAATAATAATAATAATAATAATAATAATAAAATAGGCAACGAGGCAAAAACGTAAAGCGAAACACCAAACAGTCGTAATAACATTTTTTTTCTTGAATTTCTGCGACAGTATTAAATAACCAAAACTCACGATTGTCCAAAGTTGAGCCTTTGATTGTGGACGAAACCACCAAAAAAAAAATCTCCGACCTGCATTTTTAATCTATTCTAAAAAAATTTCGGTGCTTAAAAAAGAAAAACGTTAATTTTAATTATAAATATTTAAACCACTTTGATGCCCGTTTTTTTTTCTTCTTCTGTCTTCATTAAATTATATCGTTTTTTCTTTTTTTAAATCTTTTTTGTTGTTTTTAATTTACGGTATTAACGCTACGTAGACTTTACAATGTAGGAAACAACAGAATAAATCGCTCATTAATCATAATATTACTAGATAAATATTCGTTAATTATTAATTAAAAACTAATTCTGGACTTCTTCCGATGTTCTCGTTTCTTTCCCTTTTTTTTTGTTTTTTCCTTTACGTTACATCGATACAGATATTACAATATATTTATGTATATATATATATATTTTTTTTTCTTGTAAGTTATATGAAAATGCAGATATATCTCTATTTATTCCTTTCTTTGTTTCGTTTAAAGCTGGCACTAAAGTCGAGATCGTTGAACGCCCTTTTTTTCTTTCTTTTTTTCTTTGTTTTTTAACTTGTAAATTAGCGCTTTTTTCCGAAGATTCGACTTGAAGATTCTGCGTTTTCGTTCTCTTTAGCTGCATTCGACGTTGGTATTAGTTACATCGACGGATAGAAATAGCACATGCTAACACACATCTATTTTACTTTCGATCACAGGCTCGCCCCGTCATCATCATCATCATCATCATCATCGTTTTCTCTCTTTCTCTCAATTTTGTATTCTGAAGAATGTAAATTCGAGCAATTAGGACGATCATTGGCGTCATTGACACTTAATATATTCTTAAGGTGATGCTGGAGTAGATTTTTTTACCGACTTTGGTCGGTAAAAAGCTTCGGTTTCGTAGTTTACAAACTACGTTGTTAATATATTACAAATATGTTTCAAATTGCGCAGGATTATAATATCAACATAGGCGCATCGGCGTCCGCTCAAATTTTGGATGAAAACACTTGAAAAATAAAGAAAATCGTAATTTTGTAAACCTACCGATAACCAATATGGCCGCTCGAACTATCAACGCCATCTATTTCGTCCTATATAAACATTTCTAGACATCACATTCAAAAGAAGAGCGTGGACGCCGATTCTGTGAGGTTCTTTGCATTTTTTAAGACTGTTGGATTGCCGATAGCACAAAAGAAGCGCACGTAGTTTGTAAAGTACGTTTACGCAGTTTGTTCGCGATCAGAGTAGATCGAGAAGAGCATGAATGAAGTTTCCCCATTAGGACACAGGTGGCGCCGACGTAGTCTGTTTACTTTTGGAAAAACTCCGAGCCTTTGCAACGCGAACGTAGTATACACTATATATGGATTTGGCTTGTGTAGTTGACATTCTGATGGTTTTGGAATATTCAGCAATCATCACAGAATTGACGTCCGGTCTGATTTTACATATCTTATTTCCAGAAACAATTATATCTAACAGCAAAGGTCTGTTGCCATATCGTGTGCGGCCATATTGAATTTTGGGAGATTCAGTATCTTTTGCCAAAAGTAAACAGACTACGTCGGCGCCATCTGTGTCATAATCGAGAAACTTACCGACTAAAGTCGATAAAAAATCTACTTTTCTTACCGACTTTGGTCGGTAAAAAGGTTCGGTTTCGTAGTTTACAAACTACGTGGTAAATATATTACAAATGTTGCGGCCATATTGAATTTTGGGAGATTCAGTATCTTTTGCCAAAAGTAAACAGACTACGTCGGCGCCATCTGTGTCATAATCGAGAAACTTACCGACTAAAGTCGATAAAAAAATCTACTTTTCTTACCGACTTTGGTCGGTAAAAAGGTTCGGTTTCGTAGTTTACAAACTACGTGGTAAATATATTACAAATATTGCGGCCATATTGAATTTTGGGAGATTCAGTATCTTTTGCCAAAAGTAAACAGACTACGTCGGCGCCATCTGTGTCATAATCGAGAAACTTACCGACCAAAGTCGATTTTGGTCGGTAAGTTTCTAACTTACCGACTTTGGTAGGTAAAAAACTTCGGTTTCGTAGTTTACAAACTACGTTGTTAATATATTACGAATATGTTTCAAATTGCACAGGATTATAATATCAACATAGGCGCATCGGCGTCCGCTCGAATTTTGGATGAAAACACTTGAAAAATAAAGAAAATCGTAATTTTGTAAACCTACCGATAATGAATATGGCCGCTCGAACTATCAACGCCATCTATTTCGTCCTATATAAACATTTCTAGACATCACATTCAAAAGAAGAGCGTAGACGCCGATTCTGTGAGGTTCTTTGCATATTTTAAGACTGTTGGATTGCCGATAGCACAAAAGAAGCGCACGTAGTTTGTAAAGTACGTTTACGCTAATTGTTCGCGATCAGAGTAGATCGAGAAGAGCGTGAATGAAGTTTCCCCATTAGGACACAGGTGGCGCCAACGTAGTCTGTTTACTTTTGAAAAAGCTCCGAGCCTTTGCAACGCGAACGTAGTATACACTATATATGGATTTGGCTTGTGTAGTTGACATTCTGATGGTTTTGGAATATACAGCAATCATCACAGAATTGACGTCCGGTCTGATTTTACATATCTTATTTCCAGAAACAATTATATCTAACAGCAAAGGTCTGTTGCCATATCGTGTGCGGCCATATTGAATTTTAGGAGATTCAGTATCTTTTGCCAAAAGTAAACAGACTACGGCGGCGCCATCTGTGTCATAATCGAGAAACTTACCGAACAAAGTCGATAAAAAAATCTACTCCAGCATCTCCTCAAGGGGATGTTGGAGTAAATTTTTTTACCGACTTTGGTCGGTAAAAAGGTTCGGTTTCATAGTTTACAAACTACGTTGTTAATATATTACAAATATGTTTCAAATTGCACAGGATTATAATATCAACATAGGCGCATCGGCGTCCGCTCGAATTTAGGATGAAAACACTTGAAAAATAAAGAACAATCGTAATTTTGTAAACCTACCGATAAACAATATGGCCGCTCGAACTATCAACGCCATCTATTTCGTCCTATATAAACATTTCTAGACATCACATTGAAAAGAAGAGCGTGGACGCCGATTCTGTGAGGTTCTTTGCATTTTTTAAGACTGTTGGATTGCCGATAGCACAAAAGAAGCGCACGTAGTTTGTAAAGTACGTTTACGCAGTTTGTTCGCGATCAGAGTAGATCGAGAAGAGCGTGAATGAAGTTTTCCCATTAGGACACAGGTGGCGCCGACGTAGTCTGTTTACTTTTGAAAAAGCTCCGAGCCTTTGCAATGCGAACGTAGTATACACTATATATGGATTTGGCTTGTGTAGTTGACATTCTGATGGTTTTGGAATATTCAGCAATCATCACAGAATTTACGTCCGGTCTGATTTTACATATCTAATTTCCAGAAATAATTATATCTAACAGCAAAGGTCTGTTGCCATATCGTGTTTGGCCATATTGAATTTTGGGAGATTCAGTATCTTTTGCCAAAAGTAAACAGACTACGTCGGCGCCATCTGTGTCATAATCGAGAAACTTACCGACCAAAGTCGATAAAAAAATCTACTCCAGCATCCCCTTAAAAGAAATAATTGATTAGTGTACGCGTGAGCTGCGTGTGATTCGACAGTGAGATGGATATTTAAAAAATAACGAAATTTTTTCAACCAAAAAACGTGGAGCGCCATTTTAATCGTGAGAAAAAATAATTAAAAAAAAATAGACATTAACTTAATTTATATTTTATAAAATACGTAACATGCGATTTTACAAACGTATGCGGCACATCAGCGGCACACAGAATTTGCGGTAAAGCTTTGTTCATGAAAATGCAATGCAAAAAGTTTTTGCATTGTATTTTCTTTTTTTTTAACATCGAGAAGTTTTTTTTTATTATTAATTCTGATTTTCGTCGCTGTTGGACTTTTTTTTTGTCATCTAAATAAAATGATTGGGAAAAGAAATCGACGAAGGATTTATCGATATTTTCGACGAGACAAAGGTGACAAACATCAAAGTGTCGGAGCGTGTCGCGTGATTTCAGAAAAAAAATTATAATCTTTTGAGTAGAAAAAAAGAAATGTCTTTTTTTATTTGGATCTTCGGGGGGGAAAAAAACGGAGATTGTGACTCGCGCGTGTTTGTGTTTTTGTGTGCGTAATGTGCTTTTGATACACGACACAGATATAATAATAACATCGAGTAACATTGATAATTAATTACGAAAGATAATTAAAATTAGTGGTGGCGCGAAATTCAGAGCTCGTGTGTTTAAAAAAAAACAGAATAAAGAAGAAAGTGGAAAAACAATAAATTGTGATAGAAACGAGATCGCAGTTTTACGCCCAATTTTACGAACGTTTTGACCGCCTCGTCTCGATGAGAAAAGTGCACGATAGGCGCGATACAATTGCTAATGAGATAATTATTCAGTGAGTGATAGAGGAATAAACTTGTAGTTTCTTTGCGGTTTTTTTTTTTTTTTTAAGCTTACACAGTCTCGTATTCGCGACGAATTGATCGAGCCAAGCAGCACGCGAAGATTACACCAATCAGCTGTAAAAAAGAAAGAGTTTTATGCATATTTTTTCATCACAATCATTTTGAACCTAAAATTGTAGAGTGAAGCTCATTTTTTTTGTAAACAAAAAAGTTTTTCCTGACCAACTCAATAAATCTTTGATCATTTATATTGTTTTAATTGCGCTAAAAGAAATATTTAGTCTCTTTAAATCTCTTTAAAAAAGAGGTTTATGCATTTTTTTAGTCATAATAATTAAAAAATTGAAATTGTAGAGTGAAACGCGAGAAAAAGAGAGATTTTCCTGACCAACTCAATAAATCTTTGATCATTTATATTGTTTTAATTGCGCTAAAAAAAATATTTGGTTTCTTTAAGTCTCTTTGAAAAAAAGATTCATTCATATTTTTTTATCATAATCATTTTAAATTTGAAATTGTAGAGTGAAACGCTATTGTAAAGAAAAAGAGAGATTTTCCTGACCAACTCAATAAATCTTTGATCATTTGTATTGTTTTAATTGCGCTAAAAAAAACTTTAGTCTCTTTAAATCACTTTGGAAAAAAGATTCATTCATATTTTTTCATCATAATCATTTAAAATTTGAAATTGAAGAGTAAAGCGCAATTGTAAAGAAAATGAGAGATTTTCCTGACCAACTCAATAAATCTTTGATTATTTATATTATTTTAATTTCGCTAAAGATAAAAAATCTTTCGTCTCTTTAAATCTCATTAAAAAAGAGATTTATGCATTTTTTTTCGTCATACTAATTTTAAACGTAAAATTGTAGAGTGAAGCGCAATTGTAAAAAAAATAGAAATTTTCCTGACAAACTCAATAAATCTTTGATCATTTATATTGTTTTTATTGCGCTAAAAAAAATCTTTAAATCTCTTTGAAAAAAAAAAGATTCATTCATATTTTTTCATCATAATCATTTTAAATTTGAAATTGTAGAGTGAAATGCTATTGTAAAGAAAAATAGAGATTTTCCTGACCAACTCAATAAATCTTTGACCATTTATATTGTTTTTATTGCGCTAAAAAAAATCTTTAAATCTATTTGAAAAAAAAAAAAGATTTATTCATATTTTATCATCATAATCATTTTAAATTTGAAATTGTAGAGTGAAATGCTATTGTAAAAAAAAAGAGAGATTTTCCTGACCAACTCAAAAAAAAAATCTTTATTTTAAACTAATGATTGATTATTTTTTAATTCACATCGAGTCAAAGCTGAGATTTTACAAAAATACAACAAAAAGAATTTTTAATTGTAGAAAAATTTATGAATTTTTATATGATACCTGTACGAGAGCGATTCCTATGCCAACAGCGCCAAGAATTACAGCTTTATTCTCGATCAAGTTCTTCAATTTAGTCATACATCCTTCGGTGCTAACTCCAATAGCGTTGTACTCGCATTGTCCATTGGCAGCAATTTCTGAGCAGCAAGAAGCAGGAAGATTTGGTTCCTGGAACTGACTGACCCACCAATCGGAGGCGCCGTTCATTCCGCAGCATTTCAGCTGTAAAATATGAAGAAGACATATTAATATACAGGACATTAATTGGTTCATTAATGCTGCTTGATAAATTTACATTGTAATTCAGATTTTCTTTTCAAGAGGATGAATAAACAACTACTTTTTCCGAGGACTTAGAAAGGCTTGAAATTAAATATGCAGCGTCGAAAAATCGATTAAGAACGAGGACGGAAAAGAAGCGAGGCAAATGAGATCCTCGAGAGTTGAATAACGATGGAAATTCGAGTATCGCAACCGCATGAAATATAATTCCCAGTGAGAGGCTGACTGGTCAGCTTCACTGACATTTCAGCTGGAGAAAAGCTCTGGTACTTCGATCATAAGCAAAAAAAAAACTGTTAAGAATTTCTACCATAAATTTTTCTTATCAGCTTATATATATTAAATTTAATACACGATTGTTGTAACATTTGCAAATTTTTATATTAAATCGACTAATTTTCGGAGGATTTGATGAAATTTTCATTTTTTTATTTTTTTATTTTTATTCTTATTTTCTTTTTGCTTATATCTTTAAAAAAAAATACTTCCAAATTCAGACCGACCAAAAATTTGAGTGTAATAAAATTACAAATTTCTGTTGATATAAAAATATGCAATTTAATTTAAATTTGTAATTTGTAAATAAATTATCAAATTCTCATAGGATTTATTAGAATTATAATTTTACACCTCACAAATATATCAAATTTAGTAAATCAGTTTCTGTAAAAAAATCTTCATTTACCAGTAATAAAAATACGCACTAAATATTTTTAACAGTGAAGCCTTATTTTTTTTTGCTCACATCTTAAAATAAAATGAACTTCCAAATTCAGATCGACCAAAAAGTTGAGTGTAATAAAATTACAAATTTCTGTTGATATAAAAATATGCAATTTAATTTAAATTTGTAATTTGTAAACAAATTACCAACTTTCATAGGATTTATTAGAATTATAATTTTACATCTCACAAATATATCAAATTTAGTAAATCAGTTTCTGTAAAAAAATCTTCATTTACCAGTAATAAAAATACGCACTAAATATTTTTAACAGTGAAGCCTTATTTTTTTTTGCTCACATCTTAAAATAAAATGAACTTCCAAATTCAGATCGACCAAAAATTTGAGTGTAATAAAATTACAAATTTCTGTTGATATAAAAATATGTAATTTAATTAAATCTGTAATTTGTAAACAAATTACCAACTTTCATAGGATTTATTAGAATTATAATTTTGCATCTCACAAATATATCAAATTTAGTAAATCAGTTTCTGTAAAAAAATCTTCATTTACCAGTAATAAAAATTCGCACTAAATATTTTAAACAGTGAAGCCTTATTTTTTTTTGCTCACATCTTAAAATAAAATGAACTTCCAAATTCAGATCGACCAAAAAGTTGAGTGTAATAAAATTACAAATTTCTGTTGATATAAAAATATGTAATTTAATTAAATCTGTAATTTGTAAACAAATTACCAACTTTCATAGGATTTATTAGAATTATAATTTTGCATCTCACAAATATATCAAATTTAGTAAATCAGTTTCTGTAAAAAAATCTTCATTTACCAGTAATAAAAATTCGCACTAAATATTTTAAACAGTGAAGCCTTATTTTTTTTTGATCACATCTTAAAATAAAATGAACTTCCAAATTCAGATCGACCAAAAATTTGAGTGTAATAAAATTACAAATTTCTGTTGATATAAAAATATGTAATTTAATTAAATCTGTAATTTGTAAACAAATTACCAAATTTTCATAGGATTTATTAGAATTATAATTTTACATCTCACAAATATATCAAAATTTTGCAAATCAGTTTCTGTAAAAGATGTTCATTTACCAGTAATAAAAATTCGCACTAAATATTTTTAACAGCGGAGCCTTATTTTTTTTTTTTTTTGCTCACATCTTAAAATAAAATGAACTTCCAAATTCAGACCGACCAAAAAGTTGAGTGTAATAAAATTACAAATTTCTGTTGATATAAAAATATGTAATTTAATTAAATTTGTAATTTGTAAATAAATTACTAAATTTTCATAGGATTTATTAGAATTATAATTTTACACCTCACAAATATATCAAATTTAGTAAACAAGTTTTGTAAAAGATCTTCATTTACCAGTAATAAAAATTCGTACTAAATATTTTAAACAGTGAAGCCTTTTTTTTTGCTCACATCTTAACAAAATAAACTTCCAAATTCAGAGCAACCAACAAAAAGGTTGAGTGTTAATATAAAAATATGTAATTTAATTAAATTTGTAATTTGTAAACAAACTACAAAAATTTTCATAGGATTTATTAATATTATAATTTTGCATCTCACTGATATATAAAATTTAGTAAATTAGTTTTTGCGAAAAAGTTTCATTAACTAGTAATAGAAATTCGCACGAAATATTTTTAACAGTAGACAACGTCGTCAACCTTGAATATATTAATGAGTCAGCAGCGTTTATCTGTCGAATGGTCATCGTCGTTGTCTCGCCGTGTCTCATTATCGAATGAACGAAACTTGCGCAACTGATGTTGGCGAGCTTCCCTTTCACCCGTCTCAACGCAGATTGCAAAATCTCGGAGCGTAGAATCTTTACGGTGGCTTTTGCTACTGCAAGACAACGACGAGGCTGCAGGGGAAATCGCGAGGAGACATTGAACGGAGGCAAATCGCTCAGCTATAGGTGGACAAATTGGTTCCTGCTGTTCGAAGACACCGTTAACGGTCGTTGGCTTCTATAACATTATTTATCATCTACCGCATTTATTTATTTATTATTTATTATTTATTATTTATTATTTATTATTTATTATTTATTATTTATTATTTATTATTTATTATTTATTATTTATTATTTATTATTTATTATTTATTATTTATTATTTATTATTTATTATTTATTATTTATTATTTATTATTTATTATTTATTATTTATTATTTATTTTATCACTATCTTTTTTATTTTATGTTTATTTTTTGTTTTTATTTCCATTTTTTAAAATCCTAATTTGTTTTTTAAATTGTATTTTATTTTATTTTGTTCTTATGCGATTCTATTTCTTTATTTATATATTTATTTATTATTAATTTTATCACTCACTTATTTATTTTGTTTATTTTTTGTTTTTATTTCCATTTTTTTATAATCCTAAGTTTTTTTTTATCTTTCGTTTTAATTGTATTTTATTTTATTTTGTACTTATGGGATGTTATTTCTTTATTTATTATTTATATATTTATTTATTATAAATGTTATCACTTACTTATTTATTTTATGTTTATTTTTTTATTTTATTTCCATTTATTTTAAATCCTGTCTTTTTTTCCTTCTTTGTAATTGTATGTTATTTTATTTTGTTTTTATGCGATATTATTTCTTTAGAAGATTGTTATTGGTGGACGCTGAACTATGGAGATTTTATGCAAATCGACTTGGAGAATTGTTTTTTAATTCTAATTTTTTTTTGTGCCGTAATAATAAAGATTGTTGTTACAAGAATAAAAAGATTGCAAATTAGAACCTTGCACATTGCTTCCTCATGTTTTATCTTGACGTTCACAAAAACTCCGCCGCTATGAGAAATTACGTTGCTCAATTTTATGCAATCGAGCAATATGCAAGTCTTTACTTTGCAAACTTTTTGTTTGCAAATTTTATTGCATTTTGACCATAATTGGAATCAAATGATTTTTTTCTATGATTCTGCTTGATTAATGTACAAAATGTCAGGTCATTTATTTGAACTAGTAGAGAATTTCTAAATTTATGGAAAAAAAAAAAAAAAAAAAAAAAAAAATTCCCGAGTATTTTGGATTTAAAAAAAAATGTTAATTTAAATTTAAAATCATTAGAAATTCTTTCTACATTCAGTATCCAACTTTGACACATTCTTGTTCAAGTTTTGTGCAAAATTTTCAAGCTGTCGCTTGATTTGTTATTGAGTTTTTGATTAATAAAAAAAATAAATATAAAAATATAAGATATAAGAAAAAAATTCCAAGGAAATCAAATTTTCATCTATGAGTAAGCAAAAATTGATAAAATATAATGATCATTAATTGCAATTAAAAATTGCCCTGAATCTATTTGAAAATTCTATAAAAACAAAAAAAATTACTAGATTTGTGGTGATTTTAACCATTTTTTTTCTCTTAAAAAAAAATAATTGAATACACCAAATCAATTTACTTGAAAACCGACAAATGATTCAAATTTTTGGTATTGAAATATTTATTTCAATATTTTATTTCAAATAAATTGCTTAGTTACAATTTATGAAACTAAAAAATTCATTTGAATTTTGCAGAATTTTAGTTCCAAAAAATTCTTCCAAATCCTTAAATTCCCGATTCAATTACCTGATATTTCAATATTTATTTTAATATTTCATTTCAAACAAAGCAATCAATTAAAATTCCATAGTTGCACAAAAACTTGAAGAATTTCTACAATTTCACCTCGAGTTGAAATTTTAACAATATAAAATAATATATAAAATTAATATAAAAATATAAGATATAAGTAAAAAAATTCCAAGAAAATCAAACTTTCCTCTATGAGGAGGCAAAAATTGATAAAACTTAATGATCATCAACTGCAATTAAAAATTGCCCTGAATCTATTTGAAAATTGTAAATAAACAACAAAATTTACCAGATTTGTGGTGATTTTAACCATTTTTTTCTGTTTGCACAGAGAGAAAAAAAAATTGAATACACCAAATCAATTTACTTGAAAACCGATAATTGATTCAAATTTTTGGTATTGACAATTTTGCCTTGAATTAAAATTTTAACAATATAAAATAATATATAAAATAATATAAAAATATAAGATATAAGTAAAAAAATTCCAAGAAAATCAAACTTTCCTCTATGAGGAGGCAAAAATTGATAAAATATAATGATCATCAACTGCAATTAAAAATTGCCCTGAATCTATTTGAAAATTGTAAATAAACAACAAAATTTACCAGATTTGTGGTGATTTTAACCATCTTTTTATGTTTGCACCGAGAGAAAAAAATAATTGAATACACCAAATCAATTTACTTGAAAACCGATAATTGATTCAAATTTTTGATATTAAAAGATTTATTTCAACTAAATTGTTGAGTTACAATTAATAAAACTAAGAAATTCACTTGAATAGTTTAGTTCCAAAAAATTCATCCAAATACTTGAATTCCCGATTCAATTACCTGATATTTCAAATATTCATTTCAAACTAATCAATCAATTAAAATTCCTTAGTTGCACAAAAACTTGAAGAATTTCTACAATTTCACCTTGAATTGAAATTTTAACAATATAAAATAATATATAAAATAATATAAAAATGTAAGATATAAGAAAAAAAAATTCCAAGAAAATCAAACTTTCCTCTATGAGGAGGCAAAAATTGATAAAGCATAATGATCATCAATGGCAATTAAAAATTATCCTGAATCTATTTGAATATTGTAAATAAACAAAAAAATTTACCAGATTTGTGGTGATTTTAACCATTTTTTTCTCTTTGCACCGAGAGAAAAAAAAATAATTGAACCCACCAAATCAATTTACTTGAAAACCGACAATTGATTCAAATTTTTGATATTAAAAGATTTATTTCAACTAAATTGTTGAGTTACAATTAATAAAACTAAGAAATTCACTTGAATAGTTTAGTTCCAAAAAATTCATCCAAATACTTGAATTCCCGATTCAATTACCTGATATTTCAAATATTCATTTCAATATTTCATTTCAAACTAATCAATCAATAAAAATTCCTTAGTTGCACAAAAACTTGAAGAATTTCTACAATTTCACCTTGAATTGAAATTTTAACAAATTTCTTAGGTACAAATTACCAAGATTGTCCGGCAGTTTTAATGACGACCAGTTAGTGACTCATTTTACAACGACAAAAAAACGCTCGAGGCGATATCGCAGTTAGGCGTAACGATAATTCGCTTGATTTCTTATCGTGAAAGGAGGTGAAGTAAACATTTATTTTTGTCGAACAGCCGATTTGAAACAGCCTCACGAAAAAGAGCCAAAGGGAGGAGAAGGAAAAAGGGGCAAACTGGTTTCGTAGAAACGCAGGGACGCGGAACTGCATTTGGTCATGCAATAATCGTTACTGGCACGCGACTACCAATGTTTCAACCCTTTTACCCTCATTTTTTTGTCTGTAGATTGCACGGAATGACCGTAGGTTTGTCCCTTATCTCCCTCATCGAAATACTCGCAATTCTTTGCGGTCTAGACGGCTTTTTATTTATTTTTTATTCGTCAACACTTCCGAGGACAAGATAACAGGATAAAAAGCTACATATTCAATCGATCTTATGCTTGTTATTGAATTCATGAATCATTACGTGTTTGTTCAGTCTTTTCAACGAGAAATCCATTCTGTTTGTTCCATTTTAGGTCCTCGACAACTTGTTTTCATTCTCACATGATAATGCATTAATTTTGCAATGCCAGATTTTTTTATTGATAATTTTAGAAATCGAAAATTGTAGTCTTTTGGTTTTTTGATATTTTCTCAGTGTTATTATAATTCTAAGTTATATGGAAAAATTATATATTGAAACGATAAGGGAAAATTTATTTAAAAAAGGCTTTTCGTATATATCGATGAAAAAAAAATTGAAAACTTTATCAAATATATTATTTATGAAGTATTTTGGTTTTTCATTACGATTTTCGAAATTTTTATTACGATTCTGTACTATTTATAATCAATGAGAAATATTCTAGAATAAGTCAGTTTGGAAAAGTTACAAAAAAGTTTTTTTTAGATCGTCTGAAATTTGTTTTTGGTTTGTTACTAAAAACCCAAATTCGCTAAAGAGATTTTTTTCTCTTGTGATGAAATGTACTATTAAAAGTCCATATTTTTTTCAAGCTATTATATTTTTTCTTCTTTAAAATTCATCAATGTTTCCACTAACATTCTGCCAGATTTATAATAATGAAAAATATAGCAAGATGATATCTCGTGTAAAATTTGAGGCATTCCATATGAATCGGGCCACCCTGATTTTCAATGTTCGTAGAGTGGGTTAATAATTTTTTTCCAGAGTATTTAGAGTTCCCCGAAAACATACGAATTATTTTAGATTTTTGATCCCCACAGTTTTTCCACAATAAAATACTCTGTTTTCATTTTTATTTATTTTTTTTCATTTCGCTGCGGATTTATTTAAAACTATCCATGACACAAAAAAATTGTTCAGGGGTAAAATGTAGGATTTCACGTATACTTTTTGATAAAAATATTTCCAAATTAGCCTAGATACATTTTCAATCACTTTTTGGCGATACAAAGTCATACAATTTTTTTTCGTTGGGAAGGACCATTTTGATTTTGCTCAGAATTTGACAGAATTTCCGTTATTATGTCCACTAAATACACCAAAATTTGTGCGATGATCAATTCATACCTTCATAATATGAACATGTGAATTGTGTATGATTCAGCAAATAACCGAGTCGAACATTGTGAAGATATCAATTTGCCATCGTGTTGATTTTTTCATAGCTTTTTAACATTATGACGGAAATTCTGTGAAATTTTGAGTAAAATAAAAATGGTCCCTCTCAACGAAAAAAAATGATATGGCATTATTTTGGCAAAAAATGCCTGAAAATTTATCTAGGTTAATTTGGAAATATTTTTATCAAAAAGTATACGTGAAATCCTACATTTTATCCCGAAACAATTTTGTCGTGTCATAGATAGTTTTAAATCGGCAGCGAAAGGAAAAAAAAATAAAAAATAAAAAAAGCGTATTTTATTGTGGGAAAACTATGGGGATCAAAAATCTGAAATAATTCGTATGTTTTCGGGGAACTCTAAAGACTCTGGAAAAAAATTATGAACCCACTCTACGAACATTGAAAATCAGGGTGGCCCGCTTCATATGGAATGCCTCATTTATTTCTTTTTGGTCGTAAAAATCGAACAAAACCAAAAACTACGTACATTTTCCAAATTATTCAATTAACTTTTTCTTCAAAATTTCTCAATATCTCCCTTAAAATTCTGTCAGATTTATAATGAATTTAAAAAATTCCAAAATAAAATCACGACAGTTCATTAAAGTCCAACAAAACCAGAAACAAAACCAAATATTTTCCATATTTTACGTACATTCCCCAAATTACACAAAAAAATTTTTCTTTGTGAAATTTCTGAATATCTACCTTAAAATTCTGTCAGATTTATAATCAAGTAAAAAAATTCCAAAACAAAATCACATTTATAATCAAGTAAAAAAATTCCAAAACAAAATCACATTTCATTAAAGTCGAACAAAACGAGAAACTAAACCAAATATTAAATAACCCAAATTAAACAACAAATTTTTTTTTTATAAAATTTCCAAATATCTCCCTTAAAATTCTGTCAGATTTACAAACAATTAAAAAAATTCCAAAACAAAATCGCATTTCATTAAAGTCGAACAAAACCAGAAACTAAACCAAATATTAAATAACCCAAATTAAACAACAAATTTTTTCTTTATAAAATTCCCAAATATCTCCCTTAAAATTCTGTCAGATTTATAATCACGTAAAAAAATTCCAAACAAAATGACATTTCATTAAAGACGAACAAAATCAGAAACTAAACCAAATATTAAATAACCCAAATTAAACACAAAATTTATTCTTTATAAAATTCCCAAATATCTCCTTTAAAATTCTGTCAGATTTATAATCAAGTAAAAAAATTCCAAAATAAAATCACATTTCATTAAAGTCGAACAAAACCAGAAACTAAACCAAATATTAAATAACCCAAATTAAACAACAATTTTTTTCTTTATAAAATTCCCAAATATCTCCCTTAAAATTCTGTCAGATTTATAATCAAGCAAAAAAATTGCAAATAAAATCCCATTTCATTAAAGTCGAACAAAACCAGAAACTAAAACAAGTATTAAATAACCCAAATTAAACAACAAATTTTTTCTTTATAAAATTTCTAAATCCCTCCCTTAAAATTCTGTCAGATTTATAATCAAGCAAAAAAATTGCAAATAAAATCCCATTTCATTAAAGTCGAACAAAACCAGAAACTAAATCAAATATTAAATAACCCAAATTAAACAATAATTTTTTTCTTTATCAAATTTCTAAATATCTCCCTTAAAATTATGTCAGATTTATAATCAATTTAAAAAATTCAAAAACAAAATGACATTTCATTAAAGTCGAACAAAACCAGAAACTAAAACAAGTATTAAATAACCCAAATTAAACAACAATTTTTTTCTTTATAAAATTCCCAAATATCTCCCTTAAAATTCTGTCAGATTTATAATCAAGCAAAAAAATTGCAAATAAAATCCCATTTCATTAAAGTCGAACAAAACCAGAAACTAAACCAAATATTAAATAACCCAAATTAAACAACAATTTTTTTCTTTATAAAATTCCCAAATATCTCCCTTAAAATTCTGTCAGATTTATAATCACGTAAAAAAATTCCAAAACAAAATCACATTTCATTAAAGTCGAACAAAACCAGAAACTAAACCAAATATTAAATAACCCAAATTAAGCAACAAATTTTTTCTTTATAAAATTCCCAAATATCTCCCTTAAAATTCTGTCAGATTTACAATCAATTAAAAAAATTCCAAAACAAAATCGCATTTCATTAAAGTCGAACAAAACCAGAAACTAAATCAAATATTAAATAACCCAAATAAAACAAATTGTTTCTTTATAAAATTTCCAAATCCCTCCCTTAAAATTCTGCCAGATAATCAAGTAAAAAAATTCCAAAATAAAATCCCATTCCATTAAAGTCGAACAAAACCAGAAACTATACAAATATTAAATAACCTAAATTAAACAACAAATATTTTCTTTATAAAATTTGTAAATACCTCCCTTAAAATTCTGCCAGATAATAAAGTAAAAAAAATTCCAAAATAAAATCCCATTTCATTAAAGTCGAACAAAACCAGAAACTAAACCAAATATTAAATAACCCAAATTAAACCCCAAATTTTTTCTTTATAAAATTTCTAAATCCCTCCCTTAAAATTCTGCCAGATAATAAAGTAAAAAAAATTCCAAAATAAAATCCCATTTCATTAAAATCGAACAAAACCAGAAACTGACCCAAATATTAAATAACCCAAATAAAACAAATTTTTTCTTAATAAAATTTCTAAATCCCTCCCTTGAAATTCTGCCAGATAATCAAGTAAAAAAAATTGCATTTCATAAAAGTCGAACAAAATCAGAAACTAAATCCCTGAAGAACAGCTGCAAGCCGAAAAAGTAAAGAAACGTGCTGAATGTAAAATTGGGGTTGCAAAGTTGCAGGATTATTTGCGAGGAAAAAAAAAGTCGCGCCCTAAAAAATTTGTATGCAACGCGGTAGCGTTGGTCACGGATATATTGCGTGCAGAGGGTATAAAAAAACTAACGTTATAACACAGGAAGTTAGTGTCGAAGAAACGTCGTACTTTTACGTACGGCGAGCTTAAAGCGAGGGTGGAAACGTGTCGGATATATTGATTCACAATGTGAGCAGCAAGACGTGAATGCTCGCCTTCTGTTACTATATAGTCAGGGAACAAAAGTGTGTAGACTATACACACGTTCAGAACACGCACATAACGCACCACCGACAACTACGCCTCGGTTGTCCCTTTAAGGGCTCATCGTTGTTGTCGTCGTCTACGTCGTAATACACTGCAAAGATTTCCTATTGCAAGCAAGTGGTCGTCTGGTCGTCGTTGCGTCATTAAACATTCACGGCCACCTGGTTCGAGCGCGAATAGAATAGTTGTCTTGAATAATGTTCCAGTGCGAATTAGACGACGGCGACGACGACGACGACGACGACGAGAATTTCCTCTTAATCTTTTTATGGAGAGCAATCGACCGATGTCGCAAATAGACACGATTTTTTTTTCCTGCTATACTTCATCGTCATTCAAATCTGCAATTTTTGACGGAAACGACTTCGAAAATTTTGTATTAAATCGGTAGATATTTGGAAAAAAATACTACAATTTTTTTTAATATGTATAAATTCATTGAAAATTTATATTTAAAAAAAAATACTATAATTTTTTTTTTAATACGTATAAATTCATTCAAAATTTATAATTAAAAGAAAATACTATAATTTTTTTTAATATGAATTTATTCATATTAAAAAATTACTATAAATTACTGTAATTACTATAATTTATAATTTAATTGAAAATTTAATTTAAAAAAATTATAGTATTTTTTTTTATTATAAATTTTTTTTTAAATTATAAATTATAGTAATTTTATAAAAAATTACTATATATATATATTTTTTTTAAATTAATAAATGTGAAAAGTGTGAATGGAATGGATTAAATAACTTCGAATGGGATTGTAAATTTTCATAATATAAATTCGGAAAAATTTATCGTGTAATTTATTAAATATTTTTCAAAATATTAAATTTAAAAAAATATGAATTCATGAATTATAAATTATAGTAATTTTACTTTTAAAAAATACTATAATTTTATAGTAATAGTATAATAATATAGTAATTTATATTATAATAGTATAGTAATTGTATAAAAAATTACTAAATTTTTTTTATTTTTTATTAATGAATGTGAAAAATATGAATGGAATTGATTAAATAACTTCTGAATGGGATTGTAAATTTTCGTAATATAATTCCGGAAAAATTTATCGTGTAATTTATTCAATATTTTTCAAAATATTGCATAAAGCAGATTTTATAAAAATGCAATCAAATTTTTTTAAATTGTACATAGGTAAGAAGAAATTAATTTTATAAAAGTTTAGCAATGTTTTCTAGTAAAAATGCATGTAGATTACAATTTTTAGGAATTCATAATTTCCCGGAATGTGTAAAAAATGTCATGTCTTCTTTATCGGCCGGAATAAATCTACTTTTTGAAACGCGGATTCTGGTACTATTTTTATCCTTAAAGTACCATATTTTAAGAGAATTGTGTAAAAATTTCGCTTTAAAATATTGAAAAATGACAAAGTTATGATTTTTTTAATTTAAAAAAAAAGTTTTTTTTTTAACCGTAAAAACATGATTAAAAAAAAATGTTATATCAATTTCTATGTTTAGCCGTTTGGAACATGTTCTACAATGTTCACAGAAAACTTCAGAATTTTTTGAGCCTCATTCGACGGAAACTCTGTAAAAAATGTACAGAAAACTAAATTTTGAAAGAAAATTAAATTTAATATAAAATTGTAGAGTAATATTATACAACTTTTATATTACATATGACTTTTTTTATGTATTTAATATACCGGTTTGAGCATAAAAACTTCCATCAAAAGTATATTAATTTTCACAATGAAAATTTTTACCATTAAATTTTTGTATTTGTTATTTTTAAAACATCATAAAAAATTTTTATGGAGTTTACAGCCATTATTTGAAAGTGGCTACACTGTTAGAAAAGGTCGGAAGTTTTTATGCATAAACTCGTAAATTAAATGCAATGTGGTACAAGATTAATGTACTTTTATAGTAAAATCAAAGCAAATCATTAAAATCTTGAATTTTAATCATTTGCTTTAATATTACTCTAAAAGTAAAAATAAAAAATATATACAAGTGCGACGTAAAATTAATGTTTGGTATAGTAATTTCAATAATTTATTTTTACTGTAAAAGTAAAAATTGTGGTACAAAATGAATGCACTTTTATAGTAAAATCAAAGCAAATTATAAAAATCTTGAATTTTAATGATTAAATGAAATTTATTTTACATTAATAGAATTAATGTATTTATATAGTAAAATCAAAGCAAATAATTAAAATTCAAGATTTTAATGATTATAAATTTAATGCACTTTTATAGTAAAATCAAAGCAAATCATTAAAATCTTGAATTTTAATTATTAAAAATACATTAATTTTGTTAATGTAAAAAAAAAAATTTCATTTAATCATTAAAATTTAAGATTTTTATAATTTGCTTTGATTTTACTATAAAAGTACATTAATTTTGCATCACAATTTTTTACTTTTACAGTAAAAATAAATTATTGAAATTACTATATCATCCATTAATTTAACATCGCACTTGTATATTAAATTTAGTAAACCAATTTATGGATTTAATCAACTTTCAGCATTTCTACTTAAAATTCCAAATAATTTTTTTTTCCACTAAAAATCCACCAGATTTCATTGACGTGTGGTCCAAAATTTCAGTTTGACCCAGAAGCATACATATTGAATGTGTATTTGAAGTTTGATTATCTGGTTGGTCGTTTCGATTGCCATTTCCCGGTCTTCACGGAAAAACAACCGGTTACAAATTATTGAAATGGTCATTTCGACGGTCATTTTCCGATTTTTCGTGACCTAGAAACGACTAATCAAAAATAATTTCAATGGTCGTTTTCTTGGTCGTCCGGATAATTTCAATGGTTTTTTTTTGTGCATTTAATGACCGCTCGTTTTTTCTGACGTGTGGTCCAAAATTTCAGTTTGACCCAGAAGCATACATATTGAATGTGTATTTGAAGTTTGATTATCTAGTTGGTCGTTTCGATTGTCATTTCCCGGTCTTCACGGAAAAACAAACCGTTACAAAAATTATTGAAATGGTCATTTCGACGGTCATTTTCCGATTTTTCGTGACCAAGAAACGACTAATCAAGAATAATTTCAATGGTCGTTTTCTTGGTCGTCCGGATCATTTCAATGGTTTTTTTTTGTGCATTTAATGACCGCTCGTTTTTTCTGACGTGTGGTCCAAAATTTCAGTTTGACCCAGAAGCATACATATTGAATGTGTATTTGAAGTTTGATTATCTAGTTGGTCGTTTCGATTGTCATTTCCCGGTCTTCACGGAAAAACAACCGGTTACAAATTATTGAAATGGTCATTTCGACGGTCATTTTCCGATTTTTCGTGACCAAGAAACGACTAATCAAGAATAATTTCAATGGTCGTTTTCTTGGTCGTCCGGATCATTTCAATGGTTTTTTTTGTGCATTTAATGACCGCTCGTTTTTTCGGTCGTTCGGCCAGTCACTGGATCTGCTAGGGTCACTACGAAAACAATTCACTGCGTCGATATGATCGCTTTCGTCCCGCAAGAGAGGGACGAAAGTGAACGAAATTTCGCTCTAGGGACGAAAGTGAACGAAATTTCGCTCTAGGGACGAAAGTGAGTAAAATGACGACTGTGCAGGCGCAAATCTGTCTTCTCGATATCGCTACGGTAAGAGCTGCTTTCAGCTGGCGAAACTACTACGAAAGTCGCCGCTTTTGATGCACGTGTTCCAAAAAAAAAAATCTTAGGTGACTTACGTCATGCTGGACAACATCCCACGACCTTTGAATGTTGATGTCCTTCTTGTATTGTGGAATCGTTTCGTTGAAGCGAGTTTCAAGCATTGGTCCAACTTCTGCTCGCATCATATAGCCAGAGATACCAGCGCCAAGTTCAAGAGCGAATATCAACAGAAGAAGAACCGAGAACTGTTGGATAATTAGCGTTAATTAGGAATTTCCAATGAGATTATTTTAGCTGCAAATGTTTTTAAATAAATGATGTTTTTTTTAAGGCCACAAGAAAACACCAACCGTTATTATCATGCAGTGATTTTCCTTGACTGCGCCGCAACATCCGAAGAACGATACCAGGAAGACTATGATGCCTACGATGATCATGAGAACCGGCACTGCGAAGAACCAACTGTCCACAAAGTTACTGTATCCATTGTATTGCCCGAGTATCACGCCTCCGACGGATATGAACACAATCCCAGTGATCTATACAGACGAGAACGAACAAAAACGTATTATGTAAACGATAAATGCAATTCTACAAGGAAAATCATTTTTTTTATTTTATTGCCAATTTCCATTAGTAAAGAATTTATTTTACAAACATTTTATATGAAATTTGTAATTCTGCTACATTCGCGGATTAAATTTGATATATTAATTGAGGAATAAAATTTTATTCATCAACTTATAAATTTAATATAAAATTTGTAATTTTGCTACATTCGTGGATTAAATTTGATATATTAATTGAGGAATAAAATTTTATTCATCCACTTATAAATTTAATATAAAATTTGTAATTTTGCTACATTCGTGGATTAAATTTGATATATTAGTTGAGGAATAAAATTTTATTCATCAACTTATAAATTTAATATCAAATTTGTAATTTTGCTACATTCGTGGATTAAGTTTGATATATTAATTGAGGAATAAAATTTTATTCATCAACTTATAAATTTAATATAAAATTTGTAATTTTTCTACATTCGTGGATTAAATTTGATATATTAGTTGAGGAATAAAATTTTATTCATCAACTTATAAATTTAATATAAAATTTGTAATTTTGCTACATTCGTGGATTATATTTGATATATTAGTTGAGGAATAAAATTTTATTCATCAACTTATAAATTTAATATAATATTTGTAATTTTGCTACATTCGTGGATTATATTTGATATATTAGTTGAGGAATAAAATTCTCGATAATGTTAATTTTCAGACTTTCAAATTTTCAAATACAAATTTTCAACAAAATTAATTTATTGTTAATTCATTCCATGTTTTTTCTTCCGTAAGAAAATATTCTATTCAACAAACTAGTCCAATATGTTTTTATTTTCTATAAAAAAAATAATAATGGATTTCCTTGCAGAAGAAAATAAATGAAATGTATTAACAATACTGAATAATGAATTAACAATACTGTTAAGAATGTTTGCAAATTTACATTATCGAAAATTTTATTCATCAACTTATATATCAAATTTAATGCACAAATGGAGCAAAATTATAAATTTTCTATTAAATTTTTGTAAAATAAATTCTTTACCCTAATGGAAATTTGGGTCCAATATATTTTTATTTTCATGTATTTTCTTCTGTAAGAAAATAGAAACATATTGGACAAGTTTGTTAAATAGAAAGATTGGCAGGAATAATTTATAGGTTCATTTTTGGCAGATAACCAAAAAACTATTAATTTCACATTTTCTATAGAGACAAGAACAAACAAACGTGTCATGTAAACGATAAACGTAATGGTACAAGGAAAATAATTAAAAAATGATAAAAACTACTTGTTTTTCTGCACTGTTAAAAATATGTATTGTAAATTTTCATTAAAAAGGGTAAAAGAATTTATTTTACAAAAATTTTGTTATTTTGCTTCAATATAAATTTGAAAAAATATTTATCAGTGTACAGAAAAAAATACATGAAAATAAAATCATATTGGACTAGTTTGTGAAATAAAAATATTGGCAGAAATAATTTATAGGTCCATAAAATAAACTTTTTGGTCAACAGCCAAAAAAACCAATTAATTCCACATTTTTCATGATTCATTCCAAAAATTATTTATCATCGGAAAAAATATTTCCTGGCTTCATAAAAACGACTTTTTTTTCTCTACAAACGCAAACCTATTTTTTTTTGCAAAATTTGAACTAGACCCATAAAAACTACTTTATAGTCTCTCGACATAAATTTATTAACATACATTCATATTTTACTAGTACATCCATAAAAAACTGTTTTATTATCAAATACGTTTTCCAACATGCACCTAAATGATCTATATAGTCGCAACTACAAAAAAAACCTCTACAAACCAATAAATAACACACATCAAAATTAAGGAAAAAAAATAAATTTCTCTGTCAAAGTATTACTAATTTCACAGCTAATATTTTCCTCTTTGTTAAATAATTAATATCAAATCTTTTAATCGTCGAATCGCAGTTTCCTAAACCACAAAAATCCACGTCACATGACAAAACGAAACAATAAGTAAGTCTATTTTTATAGCGAATGATTCAACGATTGTTTGCATCCCACAAAAAATCCCTGAAACGCTCTTATCGACTTTCATATCAAACACTTGGACTGTTATAAAGAACGTTGGTACATATTTCACCGTGGTACAGCAACGGTGCTATTAATTATTCGTAGCAACAGATACAAGGCGCGGCCAGACGGCGATAAAAATAAATAAAAAATAATCCCTCTCGTTTGCTCCGCCTCCACTAAATCCTACGCATCGCTGCACGACAATACAATACATACATATTACAAGCGTTTCTCGTGTCCCATCGCACGACAGGAAGTTATATAAAGAAAATAAAGCTGTTAAGGAAGCAATATTATCGAGCATGAGAATGCCTCGCATTACGTCGCGTCATCCATTAAGAGTATCGAAATTCCCCCGAGAATATAACGGATCTTTCTCATAGGCTATTTGTTTTTCCCGATGACGCCGCATCTCGCGTGACATTGCGTCAACGTATCAGGTAAAGAGCGTTCGATGAACCGGGTGATTATTCGTCACCCAAGATCAAAATTTAAAACGCAGCAGGCGTTATTCTGGTGCTGGTAAGGCCCTGTCAGGGCCTGCCCAGGGCCCGGTTAGGTCCTCGTAAAACCGATCAGGAACTTCTAATGAACCAACCAGGGAATTTCCGGGGCCTGGTCAGGGCCAGACCAGGGCCTGACCGGGCCCTGGTCGGGGACCCCAATTTTGAGCTATCGGGCTGAAACTTCGTATGAACATTGAACAAAGTGATGCAACTTTTGGTATCAAATTTGGACAAAATCGGTAGAGCGGTACAGATTTTATGGAATTATGAAATTTTCAGAAAATTTACGTTTTTGCTAAATTTAATATAGGAGCAGAGTATTTTTGAAAATTTAATGAACATCGGTAAAAGGGTTCGAATTTTAATTTAATAATAATAATAATAATTTTTTATTTAAGGCTTATTTTTATTGAATTGACTGAATGAATATTAGGTTATCTTCGATTTGATTTTGACGTGATTTCGAAATCCGTATTTCAACTTTTGATATATTTCCGCCAGGTGCTTAACCCTTTTTTTTCAATCCGTTCTATATATAAGATTGCCGACCGGAAATGGATTTGTTCCTTTGAAAATGCAGGTTTTACAAAACGTATATCATGGTATTTTTCCCCCTTTGAATACTGAATTCCATTTTTCTTCGTCTTTCGCAATTTAGAATTCTCCCAGACTTAAGGGAGACCGGAAATGACAAATAACAAAATATAGATTTTACACTTTACTCATATATATATTCTCGACTATTGTGTTACTCTCGACACGTTCCGTATAGTAAACGAATGGCGACCGGAAGTCGGCAAACTCGTCGCGCTCGAAAATTTCAAAACTCGTTCGCCCACGACTCGAATAATACTCTTTGAAAATAACGTAAATTATACATTGTACGTTTGCCTACAAATAATGTATTTTTTAAAATTGTCTTCACATTCAGAAAAATTGTTGTTGCCAAAATTACAATTTTCATCTACCAATGATGAATTTTAATCGACTAAAAAAAATTGACAAAAATGTATATAAATTAAAAATTAAAAAACAATTGTTTTTACTGAGGCATCGAAAAATTAAAAAAAATTAAAATTATTATAAAGAAATTTTAATAAAATCTATTTTCTAGCCTTCAGTTTTTTAAAAGTTTGTTTGAACGTTCTAGATTTTTTAAGTCCTCAAAAGAACCTTAAAACTTAAAAATCATTATAGCTAAAATAATTTAAATAAAACCTATATTTTACGCATCGATTTTTTAAATTGTTTAAATCTTCCAGGATCTTCAGAATAAAAATAATTTTTGTTGTAAATATAATTTTTGTAACCTAATTTTAATAAAATCTATATTCCAGCCATCGATTTTTCAAATTCGTTTAAATCTTCCAGGATCTTTAGAATAAAAATAATTTTTGTTGTAAATATAATTTTTGTAACCTAATTTTAATAAAATCTATATTCCAGCCATCGATTTTCCAAATTCGTTTAAATCTTCCAGGAACTTCAGAATAAAAATAATTTTTCTTGTAAATATAATTTTTGTAACCTAATTTTAATAAAATTTATATTCTACGTATTTATTTTCATATTCTAGGATTTTCAAAAATAAAAAATAATTTTTGTAGTCAAACGAATTTTGACAAAAAAATTTTTTTAGGTTAGTTTTAATCTTCCAGATTTTTTAAGCCTTCAAAAGTGCCTATATATATACAAAATCCGGTGCCCAACGAAAATAGCTCTCGATCTCGATGGCGCTGAGCAGCAGCGCCGTGTTCGTTCGTTCGTTCGTTCGTTCGCAGAGTTTCCCGTTCGGCCTCTTTTCTTTTTTTCTTTTTTTTTCTTTTCTTCTCTTTCTTTTTCTTTCTCTCTTTATTGTACCGTTGGTTTATCGAGCGCGAGGCGTAGCTCTCTGACTCCTTCGTTTTCGCTCGCTTTCCACGTCTTTCCGAGGTGCAGGGGTGGCTATATACACGAGATGTGCACACAGAGCTCGAGTTTGTCATACATTGCGGTTGCCGCCCAAACGACGCCGAGCGTAAGCGACTAGAACTTGTCCCTAAAAAACTTTCATCCTTTCTATACTTGCGTGCTGCAAGTTAAAGCAAATGTGCCAATTATTAGACATGTACCAGTGAATGAACGCACTGTACAAGAGAATAAAATATGATTTTATGTATGTTATGATTATTATTATTATTAGTTTTATTATGCACAAGGCCTTATAAGGAATAAAGACATTAACGAACAAGGATGCAATGTAGAACTTTGCACATTGCTTCCTCATCAATTTTCACCTTTCGCAACGCAGCCTCAAAATTCAAAATTCAAAATTCTATAAAATCTGAACCGCTTTATGGATTTCGCTTAAATTCAATACCGATCATCATTTTTCATTGCTTTATTCGTCAAAAAATGTTTAAGCTCATTATCCAAAAATTTGTGGCAGCTAGAGAACATACAGAGATTTTTTGAAAAATTCAATGTCTTATAAAATCTGAACCACTTTACCAATCTTCACCAAATTCGATATCTACTACAACTGCATGTTTATTTTACCTTGCAAAAGATTTGAACAGGTTTGGTCGAACTTAACTTGAATAAGAACGAAAACAAAATTTTTTCGAAAATTCAAAATTTTATAAAATCTAAACCGTTTTATGGATTACGCTTAAATTCAATACCGATCGTCATTTTTCATTGCTTTATTCGTCAAAAACTGTTTAAGCTCATTATCTAAAAAATTGTGGCAGCTAGAGAACATACAAAGAATTTTTGAAAAATTCAATGTCTTATAAAATCTGAACTCCTTTACCAATCTTCACCAAATTCGATATCTACTATAACTGGATGTTAATTTTACCTTACAAAAGATTTGAGCAGGTTTGGTCGAACTTAACTTGAATCAGAACGAAAACAAATTTTTTTCGAAAATTTAAAATTTTATAAATTCTAAACCGCTTTATGTATTTCGCTTAAATTCAATACCGATCATCATTTTTCATTGCTTTATTCGTCAAAAACTGTTTAAGCTCATTATCTAAAAAATTGTGGCAGCTAGAGAACATAGAGATTTTTTGAAAAATTCAATGTCTTATAAAATCTGAACCACTTTACCAATCTTCACCAAATTCGATATCTACTACAACTGGATGTTAATTTTACCTTACAAAAGATTTGAACAGGTTTGGTCGAACTTAACTTGAATAAGAACGAAAACAACATTTTTTCGAAAATTCAAAATTTTATAAAATCTAAACCGCTTTATGTATTTCGCTTAAATTCAATACCGAACGTCATTTTTCATTGCTTTATTCATCAAAAACTGTTTAAGCTCATTATCCAAAAAATTGTGACAGCTAGAGAACATACAGAGATTTTTTGAAAAATTCCATGTCTTATAAAATCTGAACCACTTTACCAATCTTCACCAAATTCGATATCTACTACAACTGCATGTTAATTTTACCTTGCAAAAGATTTGAGCAAGTTTGGTCGAACTTAACATGAATAAGAGCGAAAACAAAATTTTTTCGAAAATTCAAAATTTTATAAAATCTAAACCGCTTTATGTATTTCGCTTAAATTCAATACCGATCGTCATTTTTCATTGCTTTATTCATCAAAAACTGTTTAAGCTCATTATCCAAAAAATTGTGGCAGCTAGAGAACACAAAGAATTTTTGAAAAATTCAATGTCTTATAAAATCTGAACCACTTTACCAATCTTCACCAAATTCGATATCTACTACAACTGGATGTTAATTTTACCTTACAAAAGATTTGAGCAGGTTTGGCCGAACTTAACTTGAATAAGAACGAAAACAAATTTTTTTCGAAAATTCAACATTTTATAAAATCTAAACCGCTTTATGTATTTCGCTTAAATTCAATACCGATCGTCATTTTTCATTCCTTTATTCGTTAAAAAATGTTTAAGCTCATTATCTAAAAAATTGTGGCAGCTAGAGAACATAGAGATTTTTTGAAAAATTCAATGTCTTATAAAATCTGAACCACTTTACCAATCTTCACCAAATTCGATATCTACTACAACTGGATGTTAATTTTACCTTACAAAAGATTTGAGCAGGTTTGGTCGAACTTAACTTGAATAAGAACGAAAACAAATTTTTTTCGAAAATTCAACATTTTATAAAATCTAAACCGCTTTATGTAATTTGCTTAAATTCAATACCGATCGTCATTTTTCATTGCTTTATTCGTCAAAAACTGTTTAAGCTCATTATCCAAAAAATTGTGGCAGCTAGAGAACATGCAGAGATTTTTTGAAAAATTCAATGTCTTATAAAATCTGAACCACTTTACCAATCTTCACCAAATTCGATATCTACTACAACTGGATGTTAATTTTACCTTGCAAAAGATTTGAGCAGGTTTGATCGAACTTAACTTGAATAAGAACGAAAACAAAATTTTTTCGAAAATTCAAAATTTTGTAAAATCTAAGCCGCTTTATGTATTTCGCTCAAAATTCAATACCGATCTTTATTTTTCATTTCTCTCTTTGTCCAGAACTATTTAGTTCATTAGTTGAAAAATTACGGAAGCTAGAGAACATACAGACATTTTTCGAAAAATTGAATGGCTTATAAAAGCTGAATTTTTTTTTTTTATTTTTCGAAAATGTTTACATAGGAAGGGACGTTGCTCCTCTATCAGCGTGCCAAATTTCAGCTTGATTGTTAGTCGTTTTCGAGATACAGCGGTTTGAATTTTGCAAACGTGCCACACACACACATACATACATACATCCGGACATCTTTTCTAAACCACTTTTCTCGACGTTTTGGACCATTCTAAATGTCCTGACATGAAAATCTCGAAAAAAAATTTTTTTTACGAAAACAAAGCTTTTTCTATGAGGAAGCAAAACACAAAAAATTTATCTTCAGTTATTGGAAAATGCAATTTTCTCTATCTTATGATTACTATGATTATTATTATTAGCTTTATTATGCACTAAGCCCTATAAGAGCCTTTAGACATCTGAAAAAAAAACAAGTGGCCTAAAAATGGGTTCATAAAATATAATAGAAACAAAAAGAAAAATACAAAAAATAATAAATGTATTAAAAAAAACTTTTGGTATAATCATTATGAAAAATTTTCACATTTCTGCAATAATCATAAATAATTATAATAATTATAATAATTATAATAATTATAATAATTATAATAATTATAATAATTATAATAATTATAATAATTATAATAATTATAAATAATTATAATTACACGAATTACTCTTTATCAATAAATTCTAATATTTCAACACTCAATAATTTTTAATAATTTAGTCATAAAAGTATTTCAAATACATTTTCATTGAATCCCTGCAAAATCAATCGCTACATAAGTTGAGAATATAAAAATATTCCCGACAAGCTCTACTGCACTTTGCCATCGATGAAACGTACACGAAGGGGAAAGATACATAAACAACAAAGAGACAGATAAAAAGCCCTCGACAATTCGGCCCCTTTGGACGTTTCAGGGGCACAGAGACAACATGATACATGTTTCTGTCCTTTGCTATTTGTCTCTCGCCTTCACTGACGGCTTAGTCGATTGATTGCATCACCTTAAGGTTCTTTAATTTGTTCAATTTCCTGTGACTATGTGAACAAATTTTTGCACCTTTTCTGTTGTCGTTAAATTAATTTTTAAATGGAAAATTCCATGTTTTTTTTTGCGTTAAATTGTGACCAATTTATTATCATTAAACAATTAAAGACCGTTTTGCAATTAGATAAGCGTTTTGCTTATTTATTGATTGTTTCTAATAATAAAATGACCTATGCTCAAATGACTATTCACGTGGAAATAAAGTATAATATAATTTATGGTATATCTATTATATCTTTGAAAATTGATATAATATAGTTAGATATATGGGGCATTCCATACCGATTCGACCTGGGTCGGACCCTCGACCTCTCGGATTTGGTCGAAAATTTTTTATATGATTGGACCAACTCCGAAAAGTGCTGGAAAATTTTTTCAGATTCTTTTCATTTATTTACTTTTTTTACGACTATTTAAAGGTAACATATCGTTAGCCCAAATTTAAAAATCTGAAAAAATTCTCAAAAATTCTGCATGAAATAACAAAATTTTTGAGATTCCATTGATAATTTAAACAGCGATCGCACCTTCGAATACAAAAAAAATTCAAGATCACCGAGTGCAGCTGAGATGAACAAATAATAAAATCAAATTAGATTCTACCGCACAACAAATCTGCAACTCGCAGTTTAGACAAATTTTATAACTTTTCCTCTTTCGTTTCTAAATTTTTTAATAGTTTTTTATAGAAAAAAATAGAAGCAAAACCCGGCCCACTTTGGCTTTAGGCTCAAAAATTTTGTTATTTCATGCAGAATTTTTGAGAATTTTTTCAGATTTTTAAATTTGGGCTAACGATATGTTACCTTCAAAAAATCGTAAAAGAAAAAAAAAAAAAAAAAATCTGAAAAAATTTTCCAGTACTTTTTGGAGTTGGTCCAATCATATAAAAAATTTTCGACCAAATCCGAGAGGTCGAGGGTCCGACCCAGGTCGAATCGGTATGAAATGCCCCATATATTCTATATTTTTTTAGGATTCATAAAATGTATATAGAGGATATAGAGGAAATTTATCTGCTATAAATAGCGAATAAAACTGATATATTCCTGTATATATATCTCAAATATACTTTATATTCGATGGAAAAATTAATGAGGAATTTTATGACTAATACTTCACCGAAAAATAAATTACGTCATTTTACAATCGTGTCCTGCTAATTTATTTATCACGTTTGATGATCAAATAACAATTTTTTTTATTATCGCTTTGAGATCGAAAAAAATATAATAAAAATGACGTCACATGACCTTCATGTGTCAATCGACCGATATAAAAAAAAATTGTCATTTTGTATGACTACGTGACTTTAATCATTATTATTATAATATTCTTAAAATCATCACATTGAGATTGAAAAAAATGCAATAAAAATAACGTCACTTAATTGTCATTTGTAAATTGACCGATATAAAAAAAAATCGTCATTTTGTATCACTACGTGACTTTAATCATTATTATTATAATATTCTTAAAATCATCACTTTGATATTGAAAAAAATGCAATAAAAATAACGTCACTTAATTGTCATTTGTAAATTGACCGATATAAAAAAAATCGTCATTTTGTATCACTACGTGACTTTAATCATTATTATTATAATATTCTTAAAATCATCACTTTGATATTGAAAAAAATGCAATAAAAATAACGTCACTTAATTGTCATTTGTAAATTGACCGATATTTAAAAAAATCGTCATTTTGTATCACTACATGACTTTAATCATTATTATTATAATATTCTTAAAATCATCACTTTGATATTGAAAAAAATGCAATAAAAATAATGTCACTTAATTGTCATTTGTAAATTGACCGATATAAAAAAAATCGTCATTTTGTATCACTACGTGACTTTAATCATTATTATTATAATATTCTTAAAATCATCACTTTGAGATTGAAAAAAATGCAATAACAATAACGTCACTTAATTGTCATTTGTAAATTGACCGATATAAAAAAAATCATTTTCTATCATTACGTGACTTTAATCATTATTATTATAATATTCTTAAAATTATAACTTTGAGATTGAAAAAAATGCAATAAAAATAACGTCACTTAATTATAATTTGTAAATTGACCGATATAAAAAAAAATCATCATTTTCTATCACTACGTGACTTTAATCATTATTATTATAATATTCTTAAAATCATCACTTTGAAATTGAAAAAAATGCAATAAAAATAACGTCACTTAATTGTCATTTGTAAATTGACCGATATAAAAAAATCGTCATTTTCTATCACTACGTGACTTTAATCATTATTATTATAATATTCGTAAAATCATCACTTTGATATTGAAAAAAATGCAATAAAAATAACGTCACTTAATTGTCATTTGTAAATTGACCGATATAAAAAAAATCGTCATTTTGTATCACTACGTGACTTTAATCATTATTATTATAATATTCTTAAAATCATCACTTTGAGATTGAAAAAAATGCAATAAAAAAAATGTCACTTAATTGTCATTTGTAAATTGACCGATATAAAAAAAAATCGTCATTTTTTATCACTACGTGATTTTAATCATTATTATTATAATATTCTTAAAATCATCACTTTGATATTGAAAAAAATGCAATAAAAATAACGTCACTTAATTGTCATTTGTAAATTGAACGATATTTAAAAAAATCGTCATTTTGTATCACTACGTGACTTTAATCATTATTATTATGATATTCTTAAAATCATCACTTTGATATTGAAAAAAATGCAATACAAATAACGTCACTTAATTGTCATTTGTAAATTGACCGATATAAAAAAAATCGTCATTTTCTATCATTACGTGACTTTAATCATTATTATTATAATATTCTTAAAATCATCACTTTGATATTGAAAAAAATGCAATAAAAATAACGTCATTTAATTGTCATTTGTAAATTGACCGATATAAAAAAAAATCGTCATTTTGTATCACTACATGACTTTAATCATTATTATTATAATATTCTTAAAATCATCACTTTGAGATTGAAAAAAATGCAATAAAAATAACGTCACTTAATTGTCATTTGTAAATTGAACGATATTTAAAAAAATCGTAATTTTGTATGACTACATGACTTTAATCATTATTATTATAATATTCTTAAAATCATCACTTTGAGATTGAAAAAAATGCAATAAAAATAACGTCACTTAATTATAATTTGTAAATTGACCGATATAAAAAAAAATCATCATTTTGTATCACTACGTGACTTTAATCATTATTATTATAATATTCTTAAAATCATCACTTTGAGATTGAAAAAAATGCAATAAAAATAACGTCACTTAATTGGCATTTGTCAATTAAACAATATTTAAAAAATTGTAATTTTGTTTCACTATGCGATTTTAATAATAATAATTATTATTATATTTATTTATTTATGCTATATTTACAAACGTTGATTTGCATATCAGAGAAAAATTCATATTAAAGAGAGAAATCTGTATGAGAGAAAATTTCGAATTAAGTAACGGTAGACAATGAAAGGAAAAAATAATTAATAACAATCTCTTTCGCACGCGAGTGCGAGAGAGATGAAAATATCAGTGCCGCTTGTCTCGAGATATCTCCGCCTGTGCCATTTCACCGTTTGAGCATAAAACAACCAATGCCGTAGGCTAAAATAAAATGCCGTAAACCAAGCATGTATTTTTCTATCGTTATGCCTATATATATTTTGGCCTTGCAAAGTTTCTCATAAACAGAGAATTTTTTTAAAAAAGTTGTAAAGAGTAAAACATTGTTTCCTCAATAAATCCCATTTTTACAAAGCCACTTCTAGGTGTAAGCTTATTTATTAATTTTTCCTTCCTCATAGAAGAAACTTTGTAAAAAGAATGGAAATGAATGAGGAAGTAATGTGCAAATTTCTGCTTTGCAACTTTTTTCGTCACCTATATGATTCTTGAAAAATTCAAAATCGCGTAAAATCCAAACCGCATTACCGATAATCACCAAATTTGGTACGTAGAAGGGCTGAATGTTATTTTTCATGTGTAGAAAATTTCAGGCGGTTAGTCGAAATTTTGCCTGAATTAGAGCAAAACGAAAATTTTTCGAAAAATTCAAAATCTCATAAAAACCGAACCGCTTTACCGATTTCGCCCAAATTCAATACCAAAGGTCGTATCACTTTGTTCAATTTTAATACGAAGTTTCAGCCCGATAGCTCAAAATTCGTTCGAGCTAGAGCATTTATGTACTTTTTTCAAAATTTCAAAATTCTTATAAAAATGAAATGCGTTAAGCGATTTTTGTAAAATTTATACCAATTGAAGATTAACCAATACTATACATGTTGTTTAAATTTTAGCTGATTCGGTCGAATACTTTATAAGTTACAATTATATGCATTTTTGTGTAAAGTTCTACTTTGCAGCTTTGTTTTAAAAAAATGTTAAATGGCATTAGTTTTGAACCCCTCGACAGATTCTCGCCAGATTCGAACTGATGCTTAGTTTACCCACACTCTACTTGTGGACCAAATTTGAGCCCGATATCTTAAAAATTGCGGAAGTTAGAGCACAAGCAAAAAATTCAAAATGCCATAAATTTTAAACCCCTTAACGGATTGACGTCAAATTCACTCCCAAACTTTATTTAATAACAGTCCACTTGTGGACCAAATTTGAGTCCGATATCTTAAAAATTGCGAAAGTTAGAGCACGAACAAAAAATGTCAAAAAATTTAAAAACACCATAAATTGTGAACCCCTTAACGGATTGACACCAAATTTAATCCCAAACACTATTTGATAACAGTCCACTTCTGGTCCAAGTTTGAGCCGGATATCATAAAAATTGCGGGAGTTAGAGCCCGAGCTGGAATTCTCCAAAAAATTAAAAATGCCATAAATTTTGAACACCTTGATGGATTAACTCCAAATTCAATTCCATACCTTGTTTAACGACAGTTTACTCGTGGTTCAAATTTGAGCCCGATATCTTAAAAATTGCGAAAGTTAGAGCACGAACAAAAAATGTCAAAAAATTTAAAAACACCATAAATTGTGAACCCCTTAACGGATTGACACTAAATTTAATCCCAAACACTATTTGATAACAGTCTCCACTTCTGGTCCAAGTTTGAGCCGGATATCATAAAAATTGCGGGAGTTAGAGCCCGAGCTGGAATTCTCCAAAAAATTAAAAATGCCATAAATTTTGAACACCTTGATGGATTAACTCCAAATTCAATTCCATACCTTGTTTAACGACAGTTTACTCGTGGTTCAAATTTGAGCTCGATATCTTAAAAATTGCGAAAGTTAGAGCACGAACAAAAAATGTCAAAAAATTTAAAAACACCATAAATTGTGAACCCCTTAACGGATTGACACCAAACTTAATCCCAAACACTATTTGATAACAGTCCACTTCTGGTCCAAGTTTGAGCCGGATATCATAAAAATTGCGGGAGTTAGAGCCCGAGCTGGAATTCTCCAAAAAATTAAAAATGCCATAAATTTTGAACTCCTTGATGGATTAACTCCAAATTCAATCCCATACCTTGTTTAACGACAGTTTACTCGTGGTTCAAATTTGAGCCCGATATCTTAAAAATTGCGAAAGTTAGAGCACGAACAAAAAATGTCAAAAAATTTAAAAAAGAAGTAAATCATATTAAACGCACTTTGCTATCGTTATTTTCATATATTTCGTGCTTACAAAATCTCACACCAAGGGCGAAAAAAATAAACAAATAGAGACAACAAAGAAAATGAAAAAGCTCTCGAATCTGTAGTATTTTTTTTTTTTTTTTCGTCTCGTAAAAAATATTAAAAAATAAAATACAACATTTTCTATTTAATTTCCCAATTTTATATACTTTATAAGTACGAAAATTCTACATGAAAACTTATACCAAATATTTTCGCAAGTGTAATTATAGCAACGAATTCCACAAGTCGAAAACTCCGTGCCGTAAATCATATTAAGGTAGTTCTGTCGGTACGCCGGAGTCATAAATCTCAGAGTCTATATGAAATTAAAAAATAATCATACGCATAATTTTGACTGCCTCAATAATAATATCAAAAATAATCGAGAATCCTTCGAAATTGTCGTAATCAAATAAAAACGATTATTTGTAAATAGTTGATATGTTTAGTGCGGATTTGACTTCATTTTTACGATAATTAGGTTAGGAAATGTCATTTGGCCCGGTATCGTGCACTTTGACCTTGGTTCAATTAAACATTATTCCGGAGACTTCACCTTTTTTCATGATGCATCAATTCCCGAATGATTTGCGAATCCGTAGTACTTTTTATTTTTTCTCTATCTTTGATCTAAGTTTGTTAATTTTCGATTTAAAGATCAATTTTTCCAGCTCTCCCGTTAGCGCCGTGTAAAAAGATCGATTTTCAAGTTTTAATTGTTCATTCAAATACTCGGTAAAAGCCTTCAAGATTTTGTGCAAGTAAAATTGAATAGCTAAATTACAAAATGTCAAAAATTCATGCATATGAGTTTGGATTGCCTTCACGACAGAACTACCTTAAACGCACTATCGTTATTTTCATATATTTCGTGCTTACGAAATCTCACATCAAAGCCAAAACGAAAAAACACCATAAACACGAAACAACAAAGGAAACGAAAAAAGCTCTCGAAGCTGTAGTACTATTCTTCGAATATCTCAACATTCAGTAGTAACTACAGCACAATATTTCCCAAGTCGAAAAGCCAGCGTCGTAAAATTTCATGCACTTTGCCATCGATATGCTATATATTTCGCCCTCGCGTCGTCCTACACAAAAGGGAAAAAAGGGAGAGGGAACGAACGAACAAAGGCAGAGAAAGAGAAAAATAAAACACACACAGGCACACAGACACTAAAGTCGTCGTAGCTTTGGCCCCTTCGGCGCTTTTATTAAACGAGGACACGAATCGCATTCTATTATTCCTATCTATATACATATACATACATATATATATATATATCCTTATTCACAAACTATACTGCAAATTGCAACTATAATCTGTTGTCTAG